>OX422211.1:103126101-104326101 GCA_949130495.1 Sambucus nigra | reverse complement strand
TTGAGAATACGATGGTAATATGCATATTTCTAGACTTAGGCTTAAAAACATGGCGTTAGAGGGTGAGAACTCAAAACTGGCCCCGAACGTCCCCGTGGGTGGCACCAACACCTCCCACGGGACAAATGTAACTTGTAGGAACCGACCCCGCAGCCGCGGGACTCCCGACTTGAGAATACGATGATAATTTGCATATTTTTAGACTTAGGCTTAAAAACATGTCGTTAGAGGGTGAGAACTCGAAACAGCCTCCGAATGGCCCCGTGGGTGGCATCAACACCTCCCACGGGACCAATGTAACTCATAGGAACTAACCCCACAGCCGTGGGAGTCCCGATTTTAGAATACGGCGAGAATTTGTAAATTTCTAGACTTAGGCTAAAAAACATGGCGTTAGAGGGTGAGATCTTGAAACTGCCCCCGAACATCCTCGTGGGTGGCACCAACACCTCCCACTGGGCCAATGTAACTCGTAGAAATTGACCCCGCAGCCGCGAGACTCCCGGTTTGAGAATACGATGAAAATTTGCATATTTATAGACTTAGGCTTAAAAACATGGCGTTAGAGGGTGAGAACTCGCAGCAGCCCCCGAATGGCCTTGTGGGTGGCTCCAACACCTCCCACGGGACTAATGTAACTCGTAGGAACTGACCTCGCCGCCGCGGGACTCCCGGTTTGAGAATACAATGATAATTTGTATATTTATAGAATTAGGCTTAAAAACATTGTGTTAGAGGGTGAGAACTCGAAACTGCCCCCGAACGTCCCCGTGGGTGGCACCAACACCTTCCACGCGACCAATGTAACTGGTAGGAACTGACCCCGCAGCCGCGGGACTCCTGATTGGAGAATACGAAAAGATTTTTCATATTTATAGACTTTGGCTTAAAAACATGGCGTTAGAGGGTGAGAACTCGAAACAGCCCCCGAACGGCCCCGTGGGTGGCACCGACACCTCCCACGGGACCAATGTAAGTCGTAGGAACTGACCCCGCAGCCGCGGGAGTCCCAGTTTGAGAATACGATGGTAATTTTCATATTTCTAGACTTAGGCTTAAAAACATGGCGTTAGAGGGTGAGAACTCGAAACAACCCCCGAACGGCCCCGTGGGTGGCACCGACACCTCCCACGGGACCAATGTAACTCGTAGGAACTGACCCCGCAGCCGCGGGAGTCCCAGTTTGAGAATACGATGGTAATTTTCATATTTCTAGACTTAGGCTTAAAAACATGGCGTTAGAGGGTGAGATCTCGAAACAGCCCCGGAACAGCCCCGTCGGTGGCACGAACACCTCCCACGGGACCAATGTAACTCGTAGGAACTGACCCCGCAGCCGCGGGACTCCCGATTTGAGAATACGATGATAATTTGCATATTTTTAGACTTAGGCTTAAAAACATGGCGTTAGAGGGTGAGAAACTCTAAACAGCCCCCGAATGTCCCCGTGGGTGGCACCAACACCTCCCCCGAGACAAATGTAACTCGTACGAACTGACCCCGCAGCCGCGGCACTCCCAGTTTGATAATACGACAGTATTTAGCATATTTCAAGACTTAGTCTTAAAAATATGGCGTTAGGGGGTGAGAACTCGAAACTGCCCCTGAACGTCCCCGTGGGTGGCACCAACACCTCCCACGGGACCAATGTAACTGGTAGGAACTGACACCGCAGCCGCGGGACTCCTGGTTTGAGAATACGACAATAATTTGCATATTTATAGACTTAGGCTTAAAAACATGGCGTTAGAGGGTGAGAACTCGAAACTTCCCCCGAACGTCCCCGTGGGTGGCACCGACACCTCCCACGGGACCAATGTAACTGGTAGGAACTGACCCCGCAGCCGCGGGACTCCCGGTTTGAGAATACGACAATAATTTTCATATTTATAGACTTAGGCTAAAAAACATACCGTTAGAGGGTGAGATCTCGAAACTTCCACCGATCGTCCCCGTGGGTTGCACCAACACCTCCCACGCGACCAATGTCACTCGTAGAAATTGACCCCGCAGCCGCGGGACTCCCGGTTTGAGAATACGATGATAATTTGCATATTTATAGACTTAGGCTTAGAAACATGGCGTTAGAGGGTGAGAACTCGAAACAGCCCCCGAACGGCCCCGTGGGTGGCACCGACACCTCCCACGGGACCAATGTAACTCGTAGGAACTGACCCCGCAGCCGCGGGAGTCCCAGTTTGAGAATACGATGGTAATTTTCATATTTCTAGACTTAGGCTTAAAAACATGGCGTTAGAGGGTGAGATCTCGAAACAGCCCCGGAACAGCCCCGTCGGTGGCACGAACACCTCCCACGGGACCAATGTAACTCGTAGGAACTGAACCCGCAGCCGCGGGACTCCCGATTTGGGAATACGACGATAATTTGCATATTTTTAGACTTAGTCTTAAAAACATGTCGTTAGAGGGTGAGAACTCGAAACAGCCCCCGAATGTCCCCGTGGGTGGCACCAACACCTCACCCGGGACCAGTGTAACTCGTAGGAACTAACCCCGTAGATGCGGGACTCCCGATTTGAGAATACAATAGAAATTTGTATAATTATATACTTACGCTTAAAAACATGGCATTAGAGGGTGAGAACTTGAAACTTCCCCCGAACGTCCCCGTGGGTGGCACCAACACTTTCCACGCGGCGAATGTAACTGGTAGGAACTGACCCCGCAGCCGCGGGACTCCCGGTTTGAGAATACGACAATAATTTACATATTTACAGACTTAGGCTTAAAAACATGGCGTTAGAGGGTGAGAACTCGAAACAGCCCCCGAACGGCCCCGTGAGTGGCACCAACACCTCCCACGGGACCAATGTAATTCGTAGGAACTGCCCCACTGCCGCGGGACACCCGCTTTGATAATACGACGGTAATTTTCATATTTATAGACTTAGTCTTAAAAACATGGCATTAGAGGGTGAGAACTGGAAATAGCCCCCGAACGGCCCCGTGGGTGGCACCAACACCTCCCACGAGACAAATGTAACTCGTAGGAACTGACCCCGCAGCCGCGGCACTCCCAGTTTGATAATACGACAGTATTTTGCATATTTCAAGACTTAGTCTTAAAAATATGGCGTTACGGGGTGAGAACTCGAAACTGCCCTCGAACGTCCCCGTGGGTGGCACCAACACCTCCCACGGGACCAATGTAACTGGTAGGAACTGACCCCGCAGCCGCGGGACTCCTGGTTTGAGAATACGACAATAATTTGCATATTTATAGACTTAGGCTTAAAAACATGGCGTTAGAGGGTGAGAACTCGAAACTGCGCCCGAACATCCCCGTGGGTGGCAACAACACCTCCCACGCGACCAATGTAACTGGTAGGAAATGACCCTGCGGCCGCGGGACTCCCGGTTTTAGAATACGACAATATTTTGCATATTTATAGACTTAGGCTTAAAAACATGTCGTTAGGGGGTGAGAACTCGAAACTGCCCCCGAACGTCCCCGTGGGTGGCACCAACACCTCCCACGGGACCAATGTAGCTGGTAGGAACTGACCCCGCAGCCGCGAAACTCCTGGTTTGAGAATACGACAATAATTTGCATATTTATAGACTTAGGCTTAAAAACATGCCGTTAGAGGGTGAGATCTCGAAACTGCCACCGATCGTCCCCGTGGGTGGCAACAACACCTCCCACGGGACCAATGTCACTCGTAGAAATTGACCCCGCACCCGCGGGACTCCCGGTTTGAGAATGCGATGATAATTTGCATATTTATAGACTTAGGTTTAAAAACATGGCGTTAGAGGGTGAGAACTCGAAACATCCCCCGAACGGCCCCGTGGGTGGCTCCAACACCTCCCACAGGACCTATGTAACTCGTAGGAACTGACCCCGCAGCCGCGGGACTCCCGGTTTGAGAAGATGATGGTAATTTGCATATTTATTGACTTAGGCTTAAAAACATGGCGTTAGAGGTGAGAACTCGAAAATGCCCCTGACCGGCCCCGTGGGTGGGACCAACACCTCCCACGGGACCAATGTAACTCGTAGGAACTAACCCCCCATAATTTGCATATTTCTAGGATTAGGCTTAAAAACATAATGTAGAGGGTGAGAACTCGAATCAGCCCCCGAATGGTCCCGGGGTGGCACCAACACCTCCCACGGGACCAATGTAACTCGTAGGAACTGACCCCGAAGCCGCGGGACACCCAGTTTGAGAATACGATGATAATTTTCATATTTCTATACTTATGCTTAAAAACATGGCGTTAGAGGGTGAGAACTCGAACCAGACCCGAACGGCCCCACAGGTGGACTAACACCTCCCACGGGACCAATGTAACTCGTAGGAACTGACCCCGTAGCCGCGGGACTCCCGGTTTGAGAATACGATGATAATTTGTATATTTATAGACTTAGGCTTAAAGACATTGCGTTAGAGGGTGAGATCTCGAAACAGCCCCTGAACGGACCCGTCGGTGGCAGCAACACCTCCCACGGGACCAATGTAACTCGTCGGAACAAACCCCGCAGCAGCAGGACTTCCGGTTTGAGAATACGACTGTAATTTGCATATTTTTAGACTTAGGCTTAAAAACATGGCGTTAGAGGGTGAGATCTCGTAACAGCCTACGAACCGCCCCGTGGGTATCACCAACACCTCCCACGGGACAAATGTAACTTGTAGGAACAGACCCCGCAGACGTGGGACTCCCGATTTGAGAATACGATGGTAATATGCATATTTCTAGACTTAGTCTTAAAAACATGGCGTTAGAGGGTGAGAACTCAAAACTGGCCCCGAACGTCCCCGTGGGTGGCACCAACACCTCCCACGGGACAAATGTAACTTGTAGGAACCGACCCCACAGCCGCGGGACTCCCGACTTGAGAATACGACAATAATTTGCATATTTATTGACTTAGGCTTAAAAACATGTCGTTAGAGGGTGAGAACTCGAAACAGCCCCCGAATGGCCCCGTGGGTGGCACCAACACCTCCCACAGGACCAATGTAACTCATAGGAACTAACCCCACAGCCGTGGGAGTCCCGGTTTTAGAATATGGCGAGAATTTGTAAATTTCTAGACTTAGGCTTAAAAACATGGCGTTAGAGGGTGAGATCTCGAAACTGCCCCCGAACATCCTCGTGGGTGGCACCAACACCTCCCACTGGGCCAATGTAACTCGTAGAAATTGACCCCGCAGCCGCGAGACTCCCGGTTTGAGAATACGATGAAAATTTTCATATTTATAGACTTAGGCTTAAAAACATGGCGTTAGAGGGTGAGAACTCGCAGCAGCCCCCGAATGGCCTCGTGGGTGGCTCCAACACCTCCCACGTGACTAATGTAACTTGTAGGAACTGACCTCACCGCCGCGGGACTCCCGGTTTGAGAATACAATGGTAATTTGTATATTTATAGACTTAGGCTTAAAAACATTGTATTAGAGGGTGAGAACTCGAAACTGCCCCCGAACGTCCCCGTGGGTGGCACCAACACCTTCCACGCGACCAATGTAACTGGTAGGAAGTGACCTCGCAGCCGCGGGACTCCTGATTTGAGAATACGAAAAGAGTTTTCATATTTATAGACTTTGGCTTAAAAACATGGCGTTAGAGGGTGAGAACTCAAAACAGCCCCCGAACGGCCCCGTGGGTGGCACCGACACCTCCCACGGGACCAATGTAACTCATAGGAACTGACCCCGCAGCTGCGGGAGTCCCAGTTTGAGAATACGACGGTAATTTTCATATTTCTAGACTTAGGCTTAAAAACATGGCGTTAGAGGGTGAGATCTCGAAACAGCCCCGGAACAGCCCTGTCGGTGGCAGGAACACCTCCCACGGGACCAATGTAACTCGTAGGAACTGACCCCGCAGCCGAGGGACTCCCGATTTGAGAATACGACGATAATTTGCATATTTTTAGACTTAGTCTTAAAAACATGTCGTTAGAGGGTTAGAACTCGAAACAGCCCCCGAATGGCCCCGTGGGTGGCACCAACACCTCCCACGGGACCAGTGTAACTCGTAGGAACTAACCCCGTAGATGCGGGACTCCCGGTTTGAGAATACAATAGAAATTTGTATAATTATATACTTACGCTTAAAAACATGGCATTAGAGGGTGAGAACTTGAAACTGCCCCCGAACGTCCCCGTGGGTGGCACCAACACTTTCCACGTGACGAATGTAACTGGTAGGAACTGACCCCGCGGCCGCGGGACTCCCGGTTTGAGAATACGACAATAATTTACATATTTATAGACTTAGGCTTAAAAACATGGCGTTAGAGGGTGAGAACTCGAAACAGCGCCCGAACGGCCCCGTGAGTGGCACCAACACCTCCCACGGGACCAATGTAATTCGTAGGAACTGCCCCACTGCCGCGGGACACCCGCTTTGAGAATACGACGGTAATTTTCATATTTATAGACTTAGTCTTAAAAACATGGCATTAGAGGGTGAGAACTCGAAATAGCCGCCGAACGGCCCCGTGGGTGGGACCAACACCTCCCACGAGACAAATGTAACTCGTAGGAACTGACCCCGCAGCTGTGGCACTCCCAGTTTGATAATACGACAGTATTTTGCATATTTCAAGACTTAGTCTTAAAAATATGGCGTTACGGGGTGAGAACTCAAAACTGCCCCCGAACGTCCCCATGGGTGGCACTAACACCTCCCACGGGACCAACGTAACTGGTAGGAACTGACCCCGCAGCCGCGGGACTCCTGGTTTGAGAATACGACAATAATTTGCATATTTATAGACTTAGGCTTAAAAACAATGCGTTAGAGGGTGAGAACTCGAAACTTCCCCCGAACGTCCCCGTGGGTGGCACCAACACCTCCCACGGGACCAATGTAACTGGTAGGAACTGACCCCGCAGCCGCGGGACTCCCGGTTTGAGAATACGATAATAATTTGCATATTTATAGACTTAGGCTAAAAAACATGCCGTTAGAGGGTGAGATCTCGAAACTTCCACCGATCGTCCCCGTGGGTTGCACCAACACCTCCCACGTGACCAATGTCACTCGTAGAAATTGACCCCGCAGCCGCGGGACTCCCGGTTTGAGAATACGATGATAATTTGCATATTTATAGACATAGGCTTAAAAACATGGCGTTAGAGGGTGAGAACTCGAAACTGCGCCCGAACATCCCCGTGGGTGGCACCAACACCTCCCACGCGACCAATGTAACTGATAGGAAATGACCCTGCGGCCGCGGGACTCCCGGTTTTAGAATACGACAATATTTTGCATATTTATAGACTTAGGCTTAAAAACATGTCGTTAGGGGATGAGAAGTCGAAACTACCACCGAACGTCCCCATAGGTGGCAACAACACCTCCCACGGGACCAATGTAACTCGTACGAACTGACCCCGCAGACGCAGGACTCCCGGTTTGATAATACGATGGTAATTTGCATATTTATAGACTTAGGCTTAAAAACATGGCGTTAGGGGGTGAGAACTCGAAACTGCCCCCGAACGTCCCTGTGGGTGGCACCAACACCTCCCACGGGACCAATGTAGCTGGTAGGAACTGACCCCGCAGCCGCGAGACTCCTGGTTTGAGAATACGACAATAATTTGCATATTTATAGACTTAGGCTTAAAAACATGCCGTTAGAGGGTGAGATCTCGAAACTGCCACCGATCGTCCCCGTGGGTGGCAACAACACCTCCCACGGGACCAATGTCACTCGTAGAAATTGACCCCGCACCCGCGGGACTCCCGGTTTGAGAATACGATGATAATTTGCATATTTATAGACTTAGGCTTAAAAACATGGCGTTAGAGGGTGAGAACTCGAAACATCCCCCGAACGGCCCCGTGGGTGGCTCCAACACCTCCCACAGGACCTATGTAACTCGTAGGAACTGACCCCATAGCCGCGGGACTCCCGGTTTGAGAATATGATGATAGTTTTCTTATTTCTAGACTTATGCTTAAAAACATGGCGTTAGTGGGTGAGAAATCGAACCATCCCTCGAACGTCCCCGTGGGTGGCACCAACACCTCCCACGTGACCAATGCAACTCATAGGAACTAACCCCGCAGCCGGGGGACTCCCGGTTTGAGAATATGATAGTAATTTGCATATTTATTGACTTAGGCTTAAAAACATGGCGTTAGAGGTGAGAACTCGAAAATGCCCCTGAACGGCCCCGTGGGTGGGACCAACACCTCCCACGGGACCAATGTAACTCGTAGGAACTAACACCCCATAATTTGCATATTTCTAGGATTAGGCTTAAAAACATAATGTAGAGGGTGAGAACTCGAATCAGCCCCCGAACGGCCCCGGGGTGGCACCAACACCTCCCACGGGACCAATGTAGATCGTAGGAACTGACCCCGAAGCCGCGGGACACCCAGTTTGAGAATACGATGATAATTTTGATATTTCTATACTTATGCTTAAAAACATGGCGTTAGAGGGTGAGAACTCGAACCAGACCCGAATGGTCCCGTGGGTAAACCAACACCTGCGACGGGACCAATGTAACTCGTAGGAACTGACCCCGCAGCCGCGGGAATCCCGGTTTGAGAATACGATAATAATTTTCATATATATAGACTTAGGCTTAAAAACATGGCGTTAGAGGGTGAGAACTAGAAACTGCCCCCGAACGTCCCCGTGGGTGGCACCAACACCTCCCACGGGACCAATGTAACTCGTAGGAACTGACCCCGCAGCCGCGGGACTCCCGGTATGAGAATACGGAAATAATTTGCATATTTATAGACTTAGGCTTAAAAACATCGCGTTAGAGGGTGAGATATCGAAACTTCCACCGATCGTCCCCGTGGGTGGCACCAACACCTCCCACGGGACCAATGTAACTCGTAGAAATTGACCCTGCAACCGCGGGACTCCCGGTTTGTGAATACGATGATAATTTGCATATTTATAGACTTAAGCTTAAAAACATGGCGTTAGAGGGTGAGAACTCGAAACATCACCCAAACGGCCCCGTGGGTGGCTCCAACTCCTCCCACAGGACCTATGTAACTCGTAGGAACTGACCCCGCAGCCGCGGGACTCCCGGTTTGAGAATATGATGATAGTTTTAATATTTCTAGACTTATGCTTAAAAACATGGCGTTAGTGGGTGAGAACTCGAACCAGCCCTCGAACGTCCCCGTGGGTGGCACCAATACCTCCCACGTGACCAATGTAACTCGTAGGAACTAACCCCGCCGCCGCGGGACTCCTGGTTTGAGAATATGATAGTAATTTGCATATTTATTGACTTAGGCTTAAAAAAATGGCGTTAGAGGTGAGGACTCGAAAATGCCCCTGAACGGCCCCGTGGGTGGGACCAACACCTCCCACGGGACCAATGTAACTCGTAGGAACTAACCCCCCATAATTTGCATATTTCTAGAATTAGGCTTAAAAACATAATGTATAGGGTGAGAACTCGAATCTATCCCCGAACGGCCCCGTCGGTGGCACCAACGCCTCCCACGGGACCAATGTAAATCCTAGGAACTGACCCCGCAGTCGCGGGACTCCCGATTTGAGAATACGACGATAATTTGCATATTTATAGACTTAGGCTTAAACACATGGCGTTAGATGGTGAGAACTCGAAACAGCCCCCGAACGGCCCTGTGGGTGGCACCAACACCTCCCACGGGTTCAATGTAACTCGTAGGAACTGACCCCGCAGACGCCGGACTCCTAGTTTGACAATACGATTGTAATTTGCATATTTCTAAACTTTAGTAAAACATGGCGTTAGAGGGTGAGAACTCGAAACAACACCCGAACGGCCCCGTTGGTGGCACCAACACCTCCCACAGAACCAATGTAACTCGTAGGAACTGACCCCGCAGCCGCGGGACTCCCGGTTTGAGAATACGACGGTAATTTGCATATTTATAGACTTAGGCTTAAAAACATGGCGTTAGAGGGTGAGAACTCGAAACAACCCTCGAACGGCCCCTTGGGTGGCACCAACACCTCCCACGAGTCCAACGTAACTCGTAGGAAGTGACCCCGCAGACGCGGGACTCCCGGTTTGAGAATACGACGGTAATTTTTATATTTCTAGACTTAGGCTTAAGAACATGGCGTTAGAGGGTGAGATCTCAAAACAGCCCCCGAATGGCCCCGTGCGTAGCACCAACACCTCCCACGGGACCAATGTAGCTCGTAGGAACTGATCCTGCAGACGAGGGACTCCCGATTTGATAATACATTGGTAATTTGCATATTTATAAACTTAGGCTTAAAATCATGGTGTTAGAGGGTGAGATATCGAAACTGCCACCGATCGTCCCCGTGGGTGGCATCAACACCTCCCACGAGACCAATGTAACTCGTAGAAATTGACCCCGCAGCCACGGGACTCCCGGTTTGAGAATACGATGGTAATTTTCATATTTATAGACTTATGCTTTAAAAAGTGGCGTTACAAGGTGAGAACTCGAAACATCCCCCGAACGGCCACGTGGGTGGCTCCAACACCTCCCAAAGGACCTATGTAACTCGTAGGAACTGACCCCGCAGCCGTGGGACTCCCGGTTTGAGAATATGATGATAATTTTCATATTTCTACACTTATGCTTAAAAACATGGAGTTAGAGGGTGAGAACTCGAACCAGCCCACGAACGTCCCCGTGGGTGGCACCAACACCTCCGACGTGACCAATGCAACTCGTAGGAACGAACCCCGCTGCCGCGGGACTCCTGGTTTGAGAATATGATAGTAATTTGCATATTTATTGACTTAGGCTTAAAAACATGGCGTTAGAGGTGAGAACTCGAAAATGCCCCTGAACGGCCCCGTGGGTGGGACCAACACCTCCCACGGGACCAATGTAACTCGTAGGAACTAACCCCCCATAATTTGCATATTTCTAGAATTAGGCTTAAAAACATAATGTATAGGGTGAGAACTCGAATCTATCCCCGAACGGCCCCGTCGGTGGCACCAACGCCTCCCACGGGACCAATGTAAATCCTAGGAACTGACCCCGCAGTCGCGGGACTCCCGATTTGAGAATACGACGATAATTTGCATATTTATAGACTTAGGCTTAAACACATGGCGTTAGATGGTGAGAACTCGAAACAGCCCCCGAACGGCCCTGTGGGTGGCACCAACACCTCCCACGGGTTCAATGTAACTCGTAGGAACTGACCCCTCAGACGCGGGACTCCTAGTTTGACAATACGATTGTAATTTGCATATTTCTAAACTTTAGCAAACCATGGCGTTATAGGGTGAGAACTCGAAACAACACCCGAACGGCCCCGTGGGTGGCACCAACACCTCCCACAGAACCAATGTAACTTGTAGGAACTGACCCCGCAGCCGCGGGACTCCCGGTTTGAGAATACGACGGTAATTTGCATATTTATAGACTTAGGCTTAAAAACATGGCGTTAGAGGGTGAGAACTCGAAACAACCCTCGAACGGCCCCGTGGGTGGCACCAACACCTCCCACGAGTCCAACGTAACTCGTAGGAAGTGACCCCGCAGACGCGGGACTCCCGGTTTGAGAATAAGACGGTAATTTTTATATTTCTATACTTAGGCTTAAGAACATGGCGTTAGAGGGTGAGATCTCGAAACAGCCCCCGAATGGCCCCGTGCGTAGCACCAACACCTCCCACGGGACCAATGTAGCTCGTAGGAACTGATCCTGCAGACGAGGGACTCCCGGTTTGATAATACATTGGTAATTTGCATATTTATAAACTTAGGCTTAAAATCATGGCGTTAGAGGGTGAGATCTCAAAACTGCCACCGATCATCCCCGTGGGTGGCATCAACACCTCCCACGAGACCAATGTAACTCGTAAAAAATGACCCCGCAGCCACGGTACTCCCGGTTTGAGAATACGATGGTAATTTTCATATTTATAGACTTAGGCTTTAAAAAGTGGCGTTACAGGGTGAGAACTTGAAACATCTCCCGAACGGCCCCTTGGGTGGCTCCAACACCTCCCAAAGGACCTATGTAGCTCGTAGGAACTGACCCCGCAGCCGCGGGACTCCCGGTTTGAGAATATGATGATAATTTTCATATTTCTACACTTATGCTTAAAAACATGGAGTTAGAGGGTGAGAACTCGAACTAGCCCACGAACGTCCCCGTGGGTGGAACCAACACCTCCGACGTGACCAATGCAACTCGTAGGAACTAACCCCGCAGCCGCGGGATTCCCGGTTTGAGAATATGATAGTAATTTGCATATTTATTGACTTAGGCTTAAAAACATGGCGTTAGAGGTGAGAACTCGAAAATGCCCCTGAACGGCCCCGTGGGTGGGACCAACACCTCCCATGGGACCAATGTAACTCGTAGGAACTAAGCCCCCATAATTTGCATATTTCTAGATTTAGGCTTAAAAACATAATGTAGAGGGTGAGAACTCGAATCAGCCCCCGAACGGCCCCGGGGTGGCACCAACACCTCCCACGGGACCAATGTAACTCGTAGGAACTGACCCCGAAGCCGCGGGACTCCCACTTTGAGAATACGATAATAATTTTCATAAATCTAGACTTATGCTTAAAAACATGGCGTTAGAGGGTGAGAGCTCGAACCAGACCCGAATGGCCCCGTGGGTGGCACCAACACCTCCGACGGGACCAATGTAACTCGTAGGAACTGACCCCGCATCCGCGGAACTCCCAGTTTGAGAATATGACGATAATTTGCATATTTCTAGACTTAGACTTAAAAACATGGCGTTAGAGGGTGAGATCTCGAAACAGCCCCCGAATGGCCCCGTGGGTTGCACCAACACCTCCCACAGAACCAATGTAACTCGTAGGAACTGACCCCGCAGCCGCGGAACTCCCGGTTTGAAAATACGACAGTAATTTGTATATTTATCAACTTAGGCTTAAAAACATGGCGTTAGAGGGTGAGAACTCGAAACAGCCCACGAACGGCCCCGTGGGTGGCACCAACACCTCCCACGAGTCCAATGTAACTCGTAGGAACTGACCCCGCAGCCGCGGGACTCTCGGTTTGTGAATACGACGGTAATTTTTATATTTCTAGACTTAGGCTTAAAAACATGGCGTTAGAGGATGAGATCTCGAAACAGCCCCCGAACGGCCCCGTGCGTAGCACCAACACCTCCCACGGGACCAATGTAACTCGTAGGAACTGACCCTGCAGACGCGGGACTCCCGGTTTGAGAATACGATGGTAATTTTATATTTATAGACTTAGGCTTAAAAAAGTGGCGTTAGAGGGTGAGAACTCGAAACATCCCCCGAACGGCCCCGTGGGTGGCTCCAACACCTCCCACAGGACCTATGTAACTCGTAGGAGCTGACCCCGCAGCCGCGGGACTCCCGGTTGGAGAATATGATGATAATTTTCATATTTCTAGACTTATGCTTAAAAACATGGAGTTAGAGGGTGAGAACTCGAATTAGCCCACGAACGTCCCCATGGGTGGCACCAACACCTCCGACGTGACCAATGCAACTCGTAGGAACTAACCCCGCAGCCGCGGGACTCCCGGTTTGAGAATATGATAATAATTTGCATATTTATTGACTTTGGCTTAAAAACATGGCGTTAGAGGTGAGAACACGAAAATGCCCCTGAACGGCCCCGTGGGTGGGACCAACACCTCCCACGGGACCAATGTTACTCATAGGAACTAACCCCCCATAATTTGCATATTTCTAGACTTAGGCTTAAAAACATAATGTAGAGGGTGAGAACTCGAATCAGCCCCCGAACGTCCCCAGGGTGGCACCAACACCTCCCACGGGACCAATGTAACTTGTAGGAACTGACCCCGAAGCCGCGGGACTCCCACTTTGAGAATACGATAATAATTTTCATATTTTTACACTTATGCTTAAAAACATGGCGTTAGAGGGTGAGAACTCGAACCAGGCCCGAATGGCCCCGTGGGTGGCACCAATACCTCCGACGGGACCAATGTAACTCGTAGGAACTGACCCCGCATCCGCGGGACTCCCAGTTTAAGAATACGACGATAATTTGCATATTTCTAGACTTAGTCTTAAAAACATGGCGTTAGAGGGTGAGATCTCGAAACAGCCCCGGAATGGCCCCATCGGTGGCACCAACACCTCCCACGGGACCAATGTAAGTCGTAGGAACTGACCCCGCAGCCGCGGGACTCCCGATTTGAGAATACGACGATAATTTGCATATTTATAGACTTAGGCTTAAACACATGGCGTTAGATGGTGAGAACTCGAAACAGCCACCGAACGGCCCCGTGGGGGCACCAACACCTCCCACGGGTTCAATGTAACTCGTAGGAACTGACCCCGCAGACGCGGGACTCCTGGTTTGAGAATACGATGGTAATTTGCATATTTCTAAAGTTTAGCAAAAAATGGCGTTAGAGGGTGAGAACTCGAAACAACCCCCGAACGGCCCCGTGGTGGCACCAAAATCTCCCACAGAACCAATGTAACTCGTAGGAACTGACCCTGCAGCCGCGGGACTCCCGGTTTGAGAATACGACGGTAATTTGCATATTTATAGACTTAGGCTTAAAAACATGGTGTTAGAGGGTGAGAACTCGAAACAGCCCTCGAACGGCCCTGTGGGTGGCACCAACACCTCCCACGAGTCCAATGTAACTCGTAGGAACTGACCCGTAGCCGCAGGACTCCCGGTTTGAGAATACGACGGTAATTTTTATATTTCCAGACTTAGGCTTAAAAGCATGGCGTTAGAGGGTGAGATCTCGAAACAGCCCCCGAACGGCCCCGTACGTAGCACCAACACCTCCCACGGGACCAATGTAACTCGTAGTAACTGACCCTGCAGATGCGGGACTCCCAGTTTGAGAATACGATGGTAATTTGCATATTTATAAACTTAGGATTAAAAAAATGGCGTCAGAGGGTGAGATCTCAAAACAGCCACCGATCGTCCCCATGGGTGGCACCAACACCTCCCACGGGACCAATGTAACTCATAGAAATTGACCCCGCAGCCGCGGTACTCCCGGTTTGAGAATACGATGGTAATTTGCATATTTATAGACTTATGCTTAAAAACATGGCGTTAGAGGGTGAGAACTCTAAACATCCCCCGAACGGCCCCGTGGGTATCACCAACACCTCCCACGGGACCAATATAACTTGTAGGAACTGACCCTGCAGCCGTGGGACTCGTGGTTTGAGAAATCGATGGTAATTTGAATATTTATAGACTTAGGTTTAAAAACATGGCATTAGAGGGTGAGAACTCGAAACTTCCCCCGAACGTCCCCGTGGGTGGCACCAACACCTCCCACGGGACCAATGCAACTCGTAGGAACTAACCCCGCAGACGCAGGACTCCCGGTTTGAGAATATGATAGTAATTTGCATATTTATTGACTTAGGCTTAAAAACATGGCGTTAGAGGTGAGAACTCGAAAATGCCCCTGAACGGCCCCGTGGGTGGGACCAACACCTCCCACGGGACCAATGTAACTCGTAGGAACTAACCCCGCAGCCGCGGGACTCCCGGTTTTAGAATACGGCGATAATTTGTAAATTTGGAGACATAGGCTAAAAAACATGGCGTTTGAGGGTGAGATCTCGAAACTGCCCCCGAACGTCTCCGTGGGTGGCATCAAAACCTCCCACGGAACCAATGTATCTCGTAGAAACTGACCCCGCAGACGCGGGACTCCTGATTTGAGAATACCACGATAATTTGGATATTTATAGAGTTAGGCTTAAAAATATGGCATTAGAGGGTGAGATCTCAAAACAACCCCCGAACGGCCCAGTCGGTGGAACCAACACCTCACACGGGACCAATGTAACTCGTAAGAACTGACCCCGTAGCCGCGGGACACCCAGTTTGAGAATACTATGGTAATTTGAATATTTATAGACTTAGCATTAAAAACACGGCGTTAGAGGGTGAGAAATCGAAATAGCCCCCGAAAGGCCCCGTGGGTGGCTCCAACACCTCCCACGGGACCAATGTAACTCCTAGGAACTGACCCCGCGGCCGTGGGACTCCCAGTTTGAGAATACGACGATAATTTGCATATTAATAAACTTAAGCAAAACATGGCTTTAGTGGGTGATAACTCGAAACCAGAGCCGAACGGCCCCGTGAGGGGCACCAACACCTCCCATGGGACCAAAGTAACACGTAGGAACTGTCCCCGCCTCCGCGGGACTGCCAGTTTGAGAATACGACGGTAATTTGCATACTTATAGACTTAGGGTTAAAAACATGGCGTTAGAGGGTGAGAACTCAAAACAGCCCCCGAACTGCCCCGTGGGTGGAATCAACACCTCCTACGGGACCAATGTAACTCGTAGGAACTGACCCCGCAGCCGCGGGACTCCCGGTTTGAGAATACGACGGTAATTTGCATATTTATAGACTTAGGCTTAAAAACATGGCGTTAGAGGATGAGATCTCGAAACAGCCCCCGAACGGCCCCGTGCGTAGCACCAACACCTCCCACGGGACCAATGTAACTCGTAGGAACTGACCCTGCAGACGCGGGACTCCCGGTTTGAGAATACGATGGTAATTTTTATATTTATAGACTTAGGCTTAAAAAAGTGGCGTTAGAGGGTGAGAACTCGAAACATCCCCCGAACGGCCCCGTGGGTGGCTCCAACACCTCCCACAGGACCTATGTAACTCGTAGGAGCTGACCCCGCAGCCGCGGGACTCCCGGTTGGAGAATATGATGATAATTTTCATATTTCTAGACTTATGCTTAAAAACATGGAGTTAGAGGGTGAGAACTCGAATTAGCCCACGAACGTCCCCATGGGTGGCACCAACACCTCCGACGTGACCAATGCAACTCGTAGGAACTAACCCCGCAGCCGCGGGACTCCCGGTTTGAGAATATGATAATAATTTGCATATTTATTGACTTTGGCTTAAAAACATGGCGTTAGAGGTGAGAACACGAAAATGCCCCTGAACGGCCCCGTGGGTGGGACCAACACCTCCCACGGGACCAATGTTACTCATAGGAACTAACCCCCCATAATTTGCATATTTCTAGACTTAGGCTTAAAAACATAATGTAGAGGGTGAGAACTCGAATCAGCCCCCGAACGTCCCCAGGGTGGCACCAACACCTCCCACGGGACCAATGTAACTTGTAGGAACTGACCCCGAAGCCGCGGGACTCCCACTTTGAGAATACGATAATAATTTTCATATTTTTACACTTATGCTTAAAAACATGGCGTTAGAGGGTGAGAACTCGAACCAGGCCCGAATGGCCCCGTGGGTGGCACCAATACCTCCGACGGGACCAATGTAACTCGTAGGAACTGACCCCGCATCCGCGGGACTCCCAGTTTAAGAATACGACGATAATTTGCATATTTCTAGACTTAGTCTTAAAAACATGGCGTTAGAGGGTGAGATCTCGAAACAGCCCCGGAATGGCCCCATCGGTGGCACCAACACGTCCCACGGGACCAATGTAACTTGTAGGAACTGACCCCGCAGCCGCGGGACTCCCGATTTGAGAATACGACGATAATTTGCATATTTATAGACTTAGGCTTAAACACATGGCGTTAGATGGTGAGAACTCGAAACAGCCACCGAACGGCCCCGTGGCGGCACCAACACCTCCCACGGGTTCAATGTAACTCGTAGGAACTGACCCCGCAGACGCGGGACTCCTGGTTTGAGAATACGATGGTAATTTGCATATTTCTAAAGTTTAGCAAAAAATGGCGTTAGAGGGTGAGAACTCGAAACAACCCCCGAACGGCCCCGTGGTGGCACCAAAATCTCCCACAGAACCAATGTAACTCGTAGGAACTGACCCCGCAGCCGCGGGACTCCCGGTTTGAGAATACGACGGTAATTTGCATATTTATAGACTTAGGCTTAAAAACATGGTGTTAGAGGGTGAAAACTCGAAACAGCCCTCGAACGGCCCTGTGGGTGGCACCAACACCTCCCACGAGTCCAATGTAACTCGTAGGAACTGACCCGTAGCCGCAGGACTCCCGGTTTGAAAATACGACGGTAATTTTTATATTTCCAGACTTAGGCTTAAAAGCATGGCGTTAGAGGGTGAGATCTCAAAACAGCCCCCGAACGGCCCCGTACGTAGCACCAACACCTCCCACGGGACCAATGTAACTCGTAGTAACTGACCCTGCAGATGCGGGACTCCCAGTTTGAGAATACGATGGTAATTTGCATATTTATAAACTTAGGATTAAAAAAATGGCGTCAGAGGGTGAGATCTCAAAACAGCCACCGATCGTCCCCATGGGTGGCACCAACACCTCCCACGGGACCAATGTAACTCATAGAAATTGACCCCGCAGCCGCGGTACTCCCGGTTTGAGAATACGATGGTAATTTGCATATTTATAGACTTATGCTTAAAAACATGGCGTTAGAGGGTGAGAACTCTAAACATCCCCCGAACGGCCCCGTGGGTATCACCAACACCTCCCACGGGACCAATATAACTTGTAGGAACTGACCCTGCAGCCGTGGGACTCGTGGTTTGAGAAATCGATGGTAATTTGAATATTTATAGACTTAGGTTTAAAAACATGGCATTAGAGGGTGAGAACTCGAAACTTCCCCCGAACGTCCCCGTGGGTGGCACCAACACCTCCCACGGGACCAATGCAACTCGTAGGAACTAACCCCGCAGACGCAGGACTCCCGGTTTGAGAATATGATAGTAATTTGCATATTTATTGACTTAGGCTTAAAAACATGGCGTTAGAGGTGAGAACTCGAAAATGCCCCTGAACGGCCCCGTGGGTGGGACCAACACCTCCCACGGGACCAATGTAACTCGTAGGAACTAACCCCGCAGCCACGGGACTCCCGGTTTTAGAATACGGCGATAATTTGTAAATTTGGAGACATAGGCTAAAAAACATGGCGTTTGAGGGTGAGATCTCGAAACTGCCCCCGAACGTCTCCGTGGGTGGCATCAAAACCTCCCACGGAACCAATGTATCTCGTAGAAACTGACCCCGCAGACGCGGGACTCCTGATTTGAGAATACCACGATAATTTGGATATTTATAGAGTTAGGCTTAAAAATATGGCGTTAGAGGGTGAGATCTCAAAACAACCCCCGAACGGCCCAGTCGGTGGAACCAACACCTCACACGGGACCAATGTAACTCGTAAGAACTGACCCCGTAGCCGCGGGACACCCAGTTTGAGAATACTATGGTAATTTGAATATTTATAGACTTAGCATTAAAAACACGGCGTTAGAGGGTGAGAAATCGAAATAGCCCCCGAAAGGCCCCGTGGGTGGCTCCAACACCTCCCACGGGACCAATGTAACTCCTAGGAACTGACCCCGCGGCCGTGGGACTCCCAGTTTGAGAATACGACGATAATTTGCATATTAATAAACTTAAGCAAAACATGGCTTTAGTGGGTGATAACTCGAAACCAGAGCCGAACGGCCCCGTGAGGGGCACCAACACCTCCCATGGGACCAAAGTAACACGTAGGAACTGTCCCCGCCTCCGCGGGACTCCCAGTTTGAGAATACGACGGTAATTTGCATATTTATAGACTTAGGGTTAAAAACATGGCGTTAGAGGGTGAGAACTCAAAACAGCCCCCGAACTGCCCCGTGGGTGGAATCAACACCTCCTACGGGACCAATGTAACTCGTAGGAACTGACCCCGCAGCCGCGGGACTCCCGATTTGAGAATACGACGATAATTTGCATATTTATAGACTTAGGCTTAAACACATGGCGTTAGATGGTGAGAACTCGAAACAGCCACCGAACGGCCCCGTGGGGGCACCAACACCTCCCACGGGTTCAATGTAACTCGTAGGAACTGACCCCGCAGACGCGGGACTCCTGGTTTGAGAATACGATGGTAATTTGCATATTTCTAAAGTTTAGCAAAAAATGGCGTTAGAGGGTGAGAACTCGAAACAACCCCCGAACGGCCCCGTGGTGGCACCAAAATCTCCCACAGAACCAATGTAACTCGTAGGAACTGACCCCGCAGCCGCGAGACTCCCGGTTTGAGAATACGACGGTAATTTGCATATTTATAGACTTAGGCTTAAAAACATGGTGTTAGAGGGTGAGAACTCGAAACAGCCCTCGAACGGCCCTGTGGGTGGCACCAACACCTCCCACGAGTCCAATGTAACTCGTAGGAACTGACCCGTAGCCGCAGGACTCCCGGTTTGAGAATACGACGGTAATTTTTATATTTCCAGACTTAGGCTTAAAAGCATGGCGTTAGAGGGTGAGATCTCGAAACAGCCCCCGAACGGCCCCGTACGTAGCACCAACACCTCCCACGGGACCAATGTAACTCGTAGTAACTGACCCTGCAGATGCGGGACTCCCAGTTTGAGAATACGATGGTAATTTGCATATTTATAAACTTAGGCTTAAAAAAATGGCATCAGAGGGTGAGATCTCAAAACAGCCACCGATCGTCCCCATGGGTGGCACCAACACCTCCCACGGGACCAATGTAACTCATAGAAATTGACCCCGCAGCCGCGGTACTCCCGGTTTGAGAATACGATGGTAATTTGCATATTTATAGACTTATGCTTAAAAACATGGCGTTAGAGGGTGAGAACTCTAAACATCCCCCGAACGGCCCCGTGGGTATCACCAACACCTCCCACGGGACCAATATAACTTGTAGGAACTGACCCTGCAGCCGTGGGACTCGTGGTTTGAGAAATCGATGGTAATTTGAATATTTATAGACTTAGGTTTAAAAACATGGCATTAGAGGGTGAGAAATCGAAACTTCCCCCGAACGTCCCCGTGAGTGGCACCAACACCTCCCACGGGACCAATGCAACTCGTAGGAACTAACCCCGCAGACGCAGGACTCCCGGTTTGAGAATATGATAGTAATTTGCATATTTATTGACTTAGGCTTAAAAACATGGCGTTAGAGGTGAGAACTCGAAAATGCCCCTGAACGGCCCCGTGGGTGGGACCAACACCTCCCACGGGACCAATGTAACTCGTAGGAACTAACCCCGCAGCCGCGGGACTCCCGGTTTTAGAATACGGCGATAATTTGTAAATTTGGAGACTTAGGCTAAAAAACATGGCGTTTGAGGGTGAGATCTCGAAACTGCCCCCGAACGTCTCCGTGGGTGGCATCAAAACCTCCCACGGAACCAATGTATCTCGTAGAAACTGACCCCGCAGACGCGGGACTCCTGATTTGAGAATACCACGATAATTTGGATATTTATAGAGTTAGGCTTAAAAATATGGCGTTAGAGGGTGAGATCTCAAAACAACCCCCGAACGGCCCAGTCGGTGGAACCAACACCTCACACGGGACCAATGTAACTCGTAAGAACTGACCCCGTAGCCGCGGGACACCCAGTTTGAGAATACTATGGTAATTTGAATATTTATAGACTTAGCATTAAAAACACGGCGTTAGAGGGTGAGAAATCGAAATAGCCCCCGAAAGGCCCCGTGGGTGGCTCCAACACCTCCCACGGGACCAATGTAACTCCTAGGAACTGACCCCGCGGCCGTGGGACTCCCAGTTTGAGAATACGACGATAATTTGCATATTAATAAACTTAAGCAAAACATGGCTTTAGTGGGTGATAACTCGAAACCAGAGCCGAACGGCCCCGTGAGGGGCACCAACACCTCCCATGGGACCAAAGTAACACGTAGGAACTGTCCCCGCCTCCGCGGGACTCCCAGTTTGAGAATACGACGGTAATTTGCATATTTATAGACTTAGGGTTAAAAACATGGCGTTAGAGGGTGAGAACTCAAAACAGCCCCCGAACTGCCCCGTGGGTGGAATCAACACCTCCTACGGGACCTATGTAACTCGTAGGAACTGACCCTGCTGCCGCGGGACTCCCGATTTGAAAATACGACAACAATTTTCATATTTCTAGACTTAGGCTTAAAAACATGGCGTTAGAGGGTGAGATCTCGAAACATCCCCCGAACGGCCCCGTGGGTGGCACCAACACCTCCCACGGGACCAATGTAACTCGTAGCAACTTTCCCCGCAGACGCGGGACTCCGAATTTGAGAATACGATGGTAATTTGCATATTTATAGACAGGGTTAAAAACATGGTGTTAGAGGGTGAGAACTCGAAACTGCCTCCGAACGTCCCCGTGGGTCGCACCAACACCTCCCACACAACCAATGTAACTTGTAGGAACTGACCCCATAGCCGCGGGACTCCTGATTTGAGAACATGACAATAATTTGCATATTTATAGACTTAGGCTTAAAAACATGGCGTTAGAGGATGGGAACTCCAAACAGCCCCGGAATGGCCCCGTGGGTAGCACCAACACCTCCCACCGGACCAATATAACTCGTAGAAATTGACCTCACAGCCGCGGGACTCCCGATTTGAGACTACGATGATATTTTGCATATTTATAGACTTAGTCTTAAAAACATGGCGTTAGAGGGTGAGAAGTCTAAACAGCCCCCGAACGGCCCCGTGAGTGGCACCAACACCTCCCACGGGACCAATGTAACTCGGAGGAACTGACCCCGTAGCCGCAGGACTCCCGGTTTGAGAATATGATGATAGATTTCATATTTCTAGACTTATGCTTAAAAATGTGGCGTTAGAGGGTGAGAACTCGAAACAACCCCCGAATGGCCCCGTGGGTTGCACCAACACCTCCCACAGAACCAATGTAACTCGTAGGAACTGACCCCGCAGCCGCGGGACTCCTGGTTTGAAAATACGACGGTAATTTGCATATTTATAGAGTTAGGCTTAAAAATATGGCGTTAGAGGGTGAGATCTCGAAACAGCCCCCGAACGGCCCAGTCGGTGGAACCAACACCTCACACGGGACCAATGTAACTCGTAGGAACTGACCCCGTAGCCGCGGGACTCCCGGTTTGAGAATACTACATTAATTTGAATATTTATAGACTTAGATTTAAAAACATGGCGTTAGATGGTGAGAACTCGAATCAGCCCCCGAACGGCCCCGGCGTGGCACCAACACCTCCCACGGGAGCAATGTAACTCGTAGGAACTGACCCCGCTGCCGCGGGACTCCCAGTTTGAGTATACGATGATAATTTTCATATTTTTAGACTTATTCTTAAATACATGGCGTTAGAGGGTGAGAACTCGAACCAGACCCGAATGGCCCCGTGGGTGGCACCAACACCTCCGACGGGACCAATGTAACTCGTAGGAACTGACCCCATAGCCGCGGGACTCTCAGTTTGAGAATACGATGATAATTTGCATATTTATAGACTTAGGCTTAAAAACTTGGCGTTAGAGGGTGAGATCTCGAAACAGCCCCTGAACAGGCCCCGTCGGTGGCACCAACAGCTCCCACGGGACCAATGTAACTTCTAGGACCTGACCCCGCAGTCACGGGACTACCGATTTGAGAATATGACGATAATTTGGAAATTTATAGACTTAGGCTTAAACAGATGGCGTTACATGGTGAGAACTCGAAACATCCCCCGAACGGCCCCGTGGGTGGCACCAACACCTCCCACGGGTTGAATGTAACTCGTAGTAACTGACCCCGCAGACGCGGGACTCCTAGTTTGAGAATATAATTGTAATTTGCATAATTCTAAACATTAGAAAAACGTGGCATTAGTGGGTGAGAACTCGAAACAACCCCTGAACGGCCCCGTGGGTGGCACCAACACCTCCCACGGAACCAATGTAACTCGTAGGAACTGACCCCGCAGCCGCGGGACTCCCGGTTTGAGAATACGACGGTAATTTGCATATTTGTAGACTTAGGCTTAAAAACATGGCGTTAGAGGGTGAGAACTGGAAATAACCCTCGAACGGCCCCGTGGGTGGCACCAACACCTCCCACGAGTCCAACGTAACTCGTAGGAAGTGACCCCGCAGACGCGGGACTCCCGGTTTGAGAATACGACGGTAATTTTTATATTTCTAGACTTAGGCTTAAGAACATGGCGTTAGAGGGTGAGATCTCGAAACAGCCCCCGAATGGCCCCGTGCGTAGCACCAACACCTCCCACGGGACCAATGTAGCTCGTAGGAACTGATCCTGCAGACGAGGGACTCCCGATTTGATAATACATTGGTAATTTGCATATTTATAAACTTAGGCTTAAAATCATGGCGTTAGAGGGTGAGATATCGAAACTGCCACCGATCGTCCCCGTGGGTGGCATCAACACCTCCCACGAGACCAATGTAACTCGTAGAAATTGACCCCGCAGCCACGGGACTCCCGGTTTGAGAATACGATGGTAATTTTCATATTTATAGACTTAGGCTTTAAAAAGTGGCGTTACAGGGTGAGAACTCGAAACATCCCCCGAACGGCCACGTGGGTGGCTCCAACACCTCCCAAAGGACCTATGTAACTCGTAGGAACTGACCCCGCAGCCGCGGGACTCCCGGTTTGAGAATATGATGATAATTTTCATATTTCTACACTTATGCTTAAAAACATGGAGTTAGAGGGTGAGAACTCGAACCAGCCCACGAACGTCCCCGTGGGTGGCACCAACACCTCCGACGTGACCAATGCAACTCATAGGAACTAACCCCGCCGCCGCGGGACTCCTGGTTTGAGAATATGATAGTAATTTGCATATTTATTGACTTAGGCCTAAAAACAAGGCATTAGAGGTGAGAACTCGAAAATGCCCCTGAACGGCCCCGTGGGTGGGACCAACACCTCCCACGGGACCAATGTAACTCGTAGGAACTAACCCCCCATAATTTGCATATTTCTAGAATTAGGCTTAAAAACATAATGTATAGGGTGAGAACTCGAATATATCCCCGAACGGCCCCGTCGGTGGCACCAACGCCTCCCACGGGACCAATGTAAATCCTAGGAACTGACCCCGCAGTCGCGGGACTCCCGATTTGAGAATACGAAGATAATTTGCATATTTATAGACTTAGGCTTAAACACATGGCGTTAGATGGTGAGAACTCGAAACAGCCCCCGAACGGCCCTGTGGGTGGCACCAACACCTCCCACGGGTTCAATGTAACTCGTAGGAACTGACCCCGCAGACGCGGGACTCCTAGTTTGACAATACGATTGTAATTTGCATATTTCTAAACTTTAGCAAAACATGGCGTTAGAGGGTGAGAACTCGAAACAACACCCGAACGACCCCGTGGGAGGCACCAACACCTCCCACAGAACCAATGTAACTCGTAGGAACTGACCCCGCAGCCGCGGGACTCCCGGTTTGAGAATACGACGGTAATTTGCATATTTATAGACTTAGGCTTAAAAACATGGCGTTAGAGGGTGAGAACTCGAAACAACCCTCGAACGGCCCCGTGGGTGGCACCAACACCTCCCACGAGTCCAACGTAACTCGTAGGAAGTGACCCCGCAGACGCGGGACTCCCGGTTTGAGAATACGACGGTAATTTTTATATTTCTATACTTAGGCTTAAGAACATGGCGTTAGAGGGTGAGATCTCGAAACAGCCCCCGAATGGCCCCGTGCGTAGCACCAACACTTCCCACGGGACCAATGTAGCTCGTAGGAACTGATCCTGTAGACGAGGGACTCCCGGTTTGATAATACATTGGTAATTTGCATATTTATAAACTTAGGCTTAAAATCATGGCGTTAGAGGGTGAGATCTCAAAACTGCCACCGATCGTCCCCGTGGGTGGCATCAACACCTCCCACGAGACCAATGTAACTCGTAAAAAATGACCCCGCAGCCACGGGACTCCCGATTTGAGAATACGATGGTAATTTTCATATTTATAGACTTAGGCTTTAAAAAGTGGCGTTACAGGGTGAGAACTTGAAACATCTCCCGAACGGCCCCTTGGGTGGCTCCAACACCTCCCAAAGGACCTATGTAACTCGTAGGAACTGACCCCGCAGCCGCGGGACTCCCGGTTTGAGAATATGATGATAATTTTCATATTTCTACACTTATGCTTAAAAACATGGAGTTTGAGGGTGAGAACTCGAACTAGCCCACGAACGTCCCCGTGAGTGGCACCAACACCTCCGACGTGACCAATGCAACTCGTAGGAACTAACCCCGCAACCGCGGGATTCCCGGTTTGAGAATATGATAGTAATTTGCATATTTATTGACTTAGGCTTAAAAACATGGCGTTAGAGGTGAGAACTCGAAAATGCCCATGAACGGCCCCGTGGGTGGGACCAACACCTCCCATGGGACCAATGTAACTCGTAGGAACTAAGCCCCCATAATTTGCATATTTCTAGACTTAGGCTTAAAAACATAATGTAGAGGGTGAGAACTCGAATCAGCCCCCGAACGGCCCCGGGGTGGCACCAACACCTCCCACGGGACCAATGTAACTCGTAGGAACTGACCCCGAAGCCGCGGGACTCCCACTTTGAGAATACGATAATAATTTTCATAAATCTAGACTTATGCTTAAAAACATGGCGTTAGAGGGTGAGAGCTCGAACCAGACCCGAATGGCCCCGTGGGTGGCACCAACACCTCCGACGGGACCAATGTAACTCGTAGGAACTGACCCCGCATCCGCGGAACTCCCAGTTTGAGAATATGACGATAATTTGCATATTTATAGACTTAGGCTTAAAAACATGGTGTTAGAGGGTGAGAACTCGAAACAGCCCTCGAACGGCCCTGTGGGTGGCACCAACACCTCCCACGAGTCCAATGTAACTCGTAGGAACTAACCCGTAGCCGCAGGACTCCCGGTTTGAGAATACGACGGTAATTTTTATATTTCCAGACTTAGGCTTAAAAGCATGGCGTTAGAGGGTGAGATCTCGAAACAGCCCCCGAACGGACCCGTACGTAGCACCAACACCTCCCACGGGACCAATGTAACTCGTAGTAACTGACCCTGCAGATGCGGGACTCCCAGTTTGAGAATACGATGGTAATTTGCATATTTATAAACTTAGGCTTAAAAACATGGCGTCAGAGGGTGAGATCTCAAAACAGCCACCGATCGTCCCCATGGGTGGCACCAACACCTCCCATGGGACCAATGTAACTCATAGAAATTGACCCCGCAGCCGCGGTACTCCCGGTTTGAGAATACGATGGTAATTTGCATATTTATAGACTTATGCTTAAAAACATGGCGTTAGAGAGTGAGAACTCTAAACATCCCCCGAACGGCCCCGTGGGTATCACCAACACCTCCCACGGGACCAATATAACTTGTAGGAACTGACCCTGTAGCCGTGGGACTCGCGGTTTGAGAAATCGATGGTAATTTGAATATTTATAGACTTAGGTTTAAAAACATGGCATTAGAGGGTGAGAACTCGAAACTGCCCCCGAACGTCCCCGTGGGTGGCACCAACACCTCCCACGGGACCAATGCAACTCGTAGGAACTAACCCCGCAGACGCAGGACTCCCGGTTTGAGAATATGATAGTAATTTGCATATTTATTGACTTAGGCTTAAAAACATGGCGTTAGAGGTGAGAACTCGAAAATGCCCCTGAACGGCCCCGTGGGTGGGACCAACACCTCCCACGGGACCAATGTAACTCGTAGGAACTAACCCCGCAGCCGCGGGACTCCCGGTTTTAGAATACGACGATAATTTGTAAATTTGGAGACTTAGGCTAAAAAACATGGCGTTTGAGGGTGAGATCTCGAACATGCCCCCGAACGTCTCCGTGGGTGGCATCAAAACCTCCCACGGAACCAATGTAACTCGTAGAAACTGACCCCGCAGACGCGGGACTCCTGATTTGAGAATACCACGATAATTTGGATATTTATAGAGTTAGGCTTAAAAATATGGCGTTAGAGGGTGAGATCTCAAAATAACCCCCGAACGGCCCAGTCGGTGGAACCAACACCTCACACGGGACCAATGTAACTCGTAAGAACTAACCCCGTAGCCGCGGGACACCCAGTTTGAGAATACTATGGTAATTTGAATATTTATAGACTTAGCATTAAAAACACGGCGTTAGAGGGTGAGAAATCGAAATAGCCCCCGAAAGGCCCCGTGGGTGGCTCCAACACCTCCCACGGGACCAATGTAACTCCTAGGAACTGACCCCGCGGCCGCGGGACTCCCAGTTTGAGAATACGACGATAATTTGCATATTAATAAACTTAAGCAAAACATGGCTTTAGTGGGTGAGAACTCAAAACCAGAGCCGAACGGCCACGTGAGGGGCACCAACACCTCCCATGGGACCAATGTAACACGTAGGAACTGTCCCCGCCGCCGCGGGACTCCCAGTTTGAGAATATGACGGTAATTTTTATATTTATAGACTTAGGGTTAAAAACATGGCGTTAGAGGGTGAGAACTCAAAACAGCCCCCGAACTGCCCCGTGGGTGGAATCAACACCTCCTACGGGACCTATGTAACTCGTAGGAACTGTCCCTGCTGCCGCGGGACTCCCGATTTGAAAATACGACAACAATTTTCATATTTCTAGACTTAGGCTTAAAAACATGGCGTTAGAGGGTGAGATCTCAAAACATCCCCCGAACGGCCCCGTGGGTGGCACCAACACCTCCCACGGGACCAATGTAACTCGTAGCAACTTTCCCCACAGACGCGGGACTCCGGGTTTGAGAATACGATGGTAATTTGCATATTTATAGACAGGGTTAAAAACATGGTGTTAGAGGGTGAGAACTCGAAACTGCCTCCGAACGTCCCCGTGGGTCGCACCAACACCTCCCACACAACCAATGTAACTTGTAGGAACTGACCCCGTAGCCGCGGGACTCCTGATTTGAGAACATGACAATAATTTGCATATTTATAGACTTAGGCTTAAAAACATGGCGTTAGAGGATGGGAACTCCAAACAGCCCCGGAATGGCCCCGTGGGTGGCACCAACACCTCCCACCGGACCAATATAACTCGTAGAAATTGACCTCACAGCCGCGGGACTCCCGATTTGAGACTACGATGATATTTTGCATATTTATAGACTTAGTCTTAAAAACATGGCGTTAGAGAGTGAGAAGTCTAAACAGCCCCCGAACGGCCCCGTGAGTGGCACCAACACCTCCCACGGGACCAATGTAACTCGGAGGAACTGACCCCGTAGCCGCAGGACTCCCGGTTTGAGAATATGATGATAGATTTCATATTTCTAGACTTATGTTTAAAAATGTGGCGTTAGAGGGTGAGAACTAGAAACAACCCCCGAATGGCCCCGTGGGTTGCACCAACACCTCCCACAGAACCAATGTAACTCGTAGGAACTGACCCCGCAGCCGCGAGACTCCCGGTTTGAAAATACGACGGTAATTTGCATATTTATAGAGTTAGGCTTAAAAATATGGCGTTAGAGGGTGAGATCTCGAAACAGCCCCCGAACGGCCCAGTCGGTGGAACCAACACCTCACACGGGACCAATGTAACTCGTAGGAACTGACCCCGTAGCCGCGGGACTCCCGGTTTGAGAATACTACATTAATTTGAATATTTATAGACTTAGACTTAAAAACATGGCGTTAGAGGGTGAGAACTCGAATCATCCCCCGAACGGCCCCGGCGTGGCACCAACACCTCCCACGGGAGCAATGTAACTCGTAGGAATTGACCCCGCTGCCGCGGGACTCCCAGTTTGAGTATACGATGATAATTTTCATATTTTTAGACTTATTCTTAAATACATGGCGTTAGAGGGTGAGAACTCGAACCAGACCCGAATGGCCCCGTGGGTGGCACCAACACCTCCGACGGGACCAATGTAACTCGTAGGAACTGACCCCATAGCCGCGGGACTCTCAGTTTGAGAATACGATGATAATTTGCATATTTATAGACTTAGGCTTAAAAACTTGGCGTTAGAGGGTGAGATCTTGAAACTGCCCTTGAACAGGCCCCGTCGGTGGCACCAACACCTCCCACGGGACCAATGTAACTTCTAGGACTTGACCCCGCAGTCACGGGACTACCGATTTGAGAATACGACGATAATTTGGAAATTTATAGACTTAGGCTTAAACATATGGCGTTAGATGGTGAGAACTCGAAACATCCCCCGAACGGCCCCGTGGGTGGCACCAACACCTCCCACGGGTTGAATGTAACTCGTAGGAACTGACCCCGCAGACGCGGGACTCCTAGTTTGAGAATATAATTGTAATTTGCATAATTCTAAACATTAGAAAAACGTGGCATTAGTGGGTGAGAACTCGAAACAACCCCCGAACGGCCCCGTGGGTGGCACCAACACCTCCCACGGAACCAATGTAACTCGTAGGAACTGACCCGAAAGCCGCGGGACTCCCGGTTTGAGAATACGACGGTAATTTGCATATTTATAGACTTAGGCTTAAAAACATGGTGTTAGAGGGTGAGACCTCGAAACAGCCCTCGAACGGCCCCATCGTCGGCACCAATACCTCCCACGGGACCAATGTAACTCGTAGGAACTGACCCCGCAAATTCCCAATTTGAGAATACAATGGTAATTTTCATATTTATAGACTTAGGCTTAAAAAAATAGCGTTAGAGGGTGAGATCTCGAAACTTCCCCGGAACGTCCCCGTGGGTGGCACCAACACCTCCCACGGGACCAATGTAACTCGTAGAAATTGACCTCGCAGCCGCAGGACTCCCGGTTTGAGAATACAATGGTAATCTCCATATTTATAGACTTAGGCTTAAAAACATGGCGATTGAGGGTGATAACTTGGAACAGCCCCCGAACGAGCCCGTGGGTGGCTCCAACACCTCCCACAGGACCAATGTAACTCGTAGGAAGTGACCCCGCAGCTTCGGGACTCCCGATTTGAGAATATGATGATAGTTTTCATATTTCTAGACTTATGCTTAAAAACATGGCGTTAGAGGGGGAGAACTCGAACAAGCCCTCGAACGTCCCCGTGGGTGGCACCAACACCTCCCACGTGACCAATGTAACTCGTAGGAACTAACCCCGCAGTCGCGGGATTCCCCATTTGAGAATACGATAGTAATTTTCAAATTAATTGACTTAGGCTTAAAAAGATGGCGTTAAAGGTGAGAACTCAAAAATGCCACCGAACGGCCCCGTGGGTGGGACCAACACCTCCCACGGGACCAATGTAACTCATAGGAACCAACCCCGCAGCCGCGGGACTCCCAATTTGAGAATAAGACGATAATTTTCATATTTCTAGACTTAGGCTTAAAAACATGGTGTTAGAGGGTGAGAACTCGAACCAGCCCCCAAACGGCCCCAAGGTGGCACCAACACCTCCCACGGGACCAATCTAACTCGTAGGAACTGACCCCGCATCCGCGGGACTCTCAGTTTGAGAATACAACGATAATTTGCATATTTCTAGACTTAGGCTTAAAAACTTGGCGTTAGAGGGTGAGATCTCAAAACAGCCCCTGAACAGGCCCCGTCGGTGGCACCAACACCTCCCACGGGACCAATGTAACTTCTAGGAACTGACCCCGCAGTCGCGGGACTACCGATTTGAGAATACAACGATAATTTGCATATTTATAGACTTAGGCTGAAACACATGGCGTTAGATGGTGAGAACTCGAAACAGCCCCCGAACGGCCCCGTGGGTGGCACCAACATCTCCCACGGGTTCAATGTAACTCGTAGGAACTGACCCCGCAGACGCGGGACTCCTGGTTTGAGAATACGATGGTAATTTGCATAATTCTAAACTTTAGCAAAACTTGGCGTTAGTGGTTAAAAACTCGAAACAACCCCCGAACGGCCCCGTGGGTGGCACCAACACCTCCCACGGAACCAATGTAACCCGTAGGAACTGACCCCGTAGCCGCGGGACTCCCGGTTTGAGAATACAACGGTAATTTTCATATTTATAGACTTAGGCTTAAAAACATGGTGTTAGAGGGTGAGACCTCGAAACATCCCTCGAACGGCCCCGTCGTCGGCACTAACACCTCCCACGGGACCAATCTAACTCGTAGGAACTGACCCCGCAGATTCCCGGTTTGAGAATACAATGGTTATTTGATTATTAATAAACTTAGGCTTAAAAACATATCGTTAGAGGGTGAGAACTTGAAACTTCCCCCGAACATCCCCGTGGGTGGGACCAACACCTCCCACACGACCAATGTAACTTGTAGGAACTGACCCCGCAGCCGTGGGACTCCCAGTTTCAGAATACGACAATAATTTGCATATTTATAGGCTTACGCTTAAGAACATGGCGTTAGAGGGGGAGAACTCAAAATAGCCCCGGAATGGCTCCGTGGGTGGCACCAACACCTCCCACGGGACCAATATAACTCGTAGGAACTAACCCCGCAACCGCGGGACTCCCAGTTTTAGAATACGGCGATAATTTGCAAATTTCTAGACTTCGGCTTAATAACATGGCGTTAGAGGGTGAGGACTTGAAACTACACCCGAATGTCCCTGTGGGTGGCACAAACACCTCCTACGGGAACAATGTAACTCGTAGAAACTGACCTCGCAGCTTAAAAACACTCCGTTAGAGGCTGAGATCTCAAAACAGCCCCCGAACAGCCCCACCAACACCTCCCATGGGACCAATGTAACTCGTAGGAACTGACCCCGCAGCCGCGGGACTTTCGGTTTGAGAATACGATTGTAATTTGCATATTTTTAGACTTACGCTTAAAAACATGGCGTTAGAGGGTGAGATCTCGAAACAGCCCCATAACGGCCCGGTGGGTGTTACGCACCCCTCCCACGGGACCAATGTAACTCGTAGGAACTGATCCCACAGCCGCGGAACTCCCGGTTTGAGAATACGACTATAATTTGCATATTTCTAGACTTAGGCTTAAAAAAATGGCGTTAGAGGGTGAGAACTCGAACCAGACCCGAACAGCCCCGCTGGTGGCACTAACACCTCCCACGGGACCAATGTAACTCGTAGGAACTGGCCCCGCAGCCGCGGGACTCCCAGTTTGAGAATACGATGATAATTTTCATATTTCTAGACTTATGCTTAAAAACATGGCGTTAGAGTCAGAGAACTAGAACCAGCCCTCGAACGGCCGCGTGGGTGGTACCAACACATCCCACGGGACCAATGTAACTCCTAGGAACTGACCCCGCAGCCGCGGGACTCCCGGTTTGAGAATACGACTGTAATTTGCATATTTCTAAACTTAATCAAATCATGGCGTTAGAGGGTGAGAATTCGAACCAGCCCCCGAACGGCCGCATGGGTGGCATCAATACCTCCCACGGGACCAATGTAACTCGTAGGAACTGACCCCACAGCCGCGGGATTCCCGGTTTGAGAATACAACTATAATTTACATATTTCTAGACTTAGGCTTAAAAACATGGCGTTAGAGGGTGAGAACTCGAAACTGCCCGCGAACGTCCCCGTGGGTGGCACCAACACCTTTCACGCGACCAATGTAACTGGTAGGAACTGACCCCGCAGCCGCGGGACTCACGGTTTGAGAATATGAGGATAGTTTTCATATTTCTAGACTTATGCTTCAAAACATGGCGTTAGAGGGTGAGAACTCGAACTAGCCATCGAACGTCCCCGTGGGTGTAACCAACACCTCCCACGGGACCAATGTAACTCGTAGGAACTAACCCCGCAGCCGCGGGACTCCCGATTTGAGAATACGACGGTAATTTTCATATCTCTATACTTAGTCTTAAAAACATGGCGTTAGAGGGTCGGAACTCGAACCAGACTCGAACGGCCCCACGGGTGGCACTAACACCTCCCACGGGACCAATGTAACTCGTAGGAACAGAACCCGTAGCCGCGGGACTCCCGGTTTGAGAATACGATGATAATTAGCATATTTATAGACTTTGGCTTAAAAACATGGCGTTAGAGGGTGAGATCTCGAAACAACCCATGGAACCGGCCCGTGGGTATCACCAACACCTCCCACGGGCCCAATGTAACTCGTAAGAACTGACCCCGCAGATGCGGGACTCTCGGCTTGAGAATATGATGGTTATATGCATATTTCTATACTTAGGCTTAAAATCATGGCGTTAGAGGGTGAGAACTCGAAACTGCCCCCGAATGTCCCCGTGGGTGGCACAAAAACCTCCCACGGGTCCAATGTAACTTGTAGGAACTGACACCGCAGCCGCGGGACTCCCAACTTGAGAATACGATGATAATTTAGATATTTTTGGGCTTAGTCTTAAAAACATGTCGTTAGAGGGTGAGAACTCAAAACAGCCACCGAATGGCCCTGTGGGTGGCACCAACACCTCCCACGGGACAAATGTAACTCGTAGGAACTAACCCCCCAGCCGTGGGAGTCCCGGTTTTAGAATACGGCGATAGTTCGTAAATTTCTAAACTTTGGTTTAAAAACATGGCGTTAGAGGATGAGATCTCGAAACTGCCCTCGAACATCCCCGTGGGTGGCACCAACACATCAAACTGGGCCAATGTAACTCGTAGAAATTGACCCCGCATCAGTGAGACTCCCGGTTTGAGAATACGATGGTAATTTGCATATTTATAGACTTGGGCTTAAAAATATGGCGTTAGAGGATGATAACTCGAAGCAGCCCCCGAGCGGCCTCGTGGGTTGCTACAACACCTCCCACGGGACCATTTTAACTTGTAGGAACTGACCTCGCCGCCGCGGGACTCCCGGTTTGAGAATACAATGGTAATTTGTATATTTATACACTTAGGCTTAAAAACATGGCGTTAGAGGGTGAGAACTCGAAACTGCCCCCGAATGTCCCCGTGGGTGGCACCAACACCTTCCACGCCACCAATGTAACTGGTAGGAACTTAGCCCGCAGCCACGGGACTCCCGGTTTGAGAATACGACAATAATTTGCATATTTATAGACTTAGGCTTAAAAACATGGCGTTAGAGGGTGAGAACTCGAAACATCCCCCGAACGGCCCTGTGGGTGGTTCCAACACCTCCCATGGGACCAATGTAACACGTAGGAACTGACCCCGTAGCTACGGGACTCACGGTTTGAGAATATGAGGGTAGTTTTCATATTTCAAGACTTATGCTTAAAAACATGGCGTTAGAGGGTGAGAACTCGAACCAGACCCGAAAAGCCCCGCGGGTGGCACTAACACCTCCCACGGGACCAATGTAACTCGTAGGAACTGACCCCATAGCCGCGGGACTCCCGGTTTGAGAATACGATGATAATTTGCATATTTAAAGACTTAGGCTTAAAAACATGGCGTTAGAGGATGAGATCTCGAAATAGCCCCTGAACGGACCCGTCGGTGGCAGCAACACCTCCCACGAGACCAATGTAACTCGTAGGAACAGACCCCGCAGCTGCAGGATTTCCGGTTTGAGAATACGACGGTAATTTGCATATTTCTAGACTTAGGCTTAAAAACATGGCATTAGAGGGTGAGATCTCGAAACAGCCTACGAAACGCCCCGTGGGTATCACCAACACCTACCACGGGACAAATGTAACTCGTAGGAACTGACCCCGCAGACGCGGGACTCCCAATTTGAGAATACGACGGTAATATGCATATTTCTATACTTAGGCTTAAAAACATGGCGTTAGAGGGTGAGAACTCGAAACTGCCCCCGAATGTCCCTGTGGGTGGCACCAACACCTCCCACGGGAGCAATGTAACTTGTTGGAACTGACCCCGCAGCCGTGGGACTCCCGACTTGAGAATACGATGATAATTTACATATTTTTAGACTTAGTCTTAAAAACACGTCGTTAGAGGGTGATAACTCGAAACATCCCCCGAATGGCCTCGTGGGTGGCACCAACACCTCCCACGGGACCAATGTAACTCGTAGGAACTAACCCCACAGCCGTGGGAGTCCCGGTTTTAGAATACGGTGAAAATTTGTAAGTTTCCAGACTTAGGCTTAAAAACATGGCGTTAGAGGGTGAGATCTCGAAACTGCCCCCGAACATCCCCGTGGGTGGCACCCACACCTCCCACTGGGCCAATGTAACTCGTAGAAATTGACCCCGCAGTCGCGAGACTCCCGGTTTGAGAATACGATCGTAATTTGCATATTTATAGACTTAGGCTTAAAAACATGGCGTTAGAGGGTGAGAACTCGAAGCAACCCCCGAACGGCCTCGTGGGTGGCTCCACCACCTCCCACGGGACCAATGTAACTTGTAGGAACTGACCTCGCCGCCGCGAGACTCCTGGTTTGAGAATACAATGGTAATTGGTATATTTATAGATTTAGGCTTAAAAACATGCCGTTAGAGGTTGAGAACTCGAAACTGCCCCCGAACGTCCATGTGGGTGGCACCAACACCTTCCACGCGATCAATGTAACTGCTAGGAACTGACCCCTCAGCCGCGGGACTCCCGATTTGAGAATACGAAAAGAATTTGCATATTTATAGACTTTGGCTTAAAAACATGGATATAGAGGGTGAGAACTCGAAAGAGCCCCCGAATGGCCCAGTGGGTGGCACCGACACCTCCCACGGGACCAATGTAACTCGTAGGAACTGACCCCGCAGCCATGGGACTCCCGGTTTGAGAATACGATATTAATTTTCATATTTCTAGACTTATGCATAAAAACATGGCGTTAGAGGGTTAGATCTCGAAACAGCCCCCGAACGTCCCCGTGGGTGGCACCAACACCTCCCACGGGACCAATTTAACTCGTAGGAACTGCCCCTGCAGACGTGGGACTCCCGGTTTGAGAATACAATTGTAATTTGTATAATTATAGACTTAGGCTTGAAAACATGGCGTTAGAGGGTGAGAACTCGAAACTGCACCCGAATGTCCCTGTTGGTGGCACCAACACCTCCCACGGGAGCAATGTAACTTGTTGGAACTGACCCCGCAGCCGTGGGACTCCCGACTTGAGAATACGATGATAATTTGCATATTTTTAGACTTAGTCTTAAAAACACGTCGTTAGAGGGTGAGAACTCGAAACAGCCCCCGAATGGCCTCGTGGGTGGCACCAACACCTCCCACGGGAACAATGTAACTCGTAGAAACTAACCCCACAACCGTGGGAGTCCCGGTTTTAGAATACGGTGAAAATTTGTAAATATCCAGACTTAGGCTTAAAAACATGGCGTTAGAGGGTGAGATCTCGAAACTGCCCCCGAACATCCCCGTGGGTGGCACCTACACCCCCCACTGGGCCAATGTAACTCGTAGAAATTGACCCCGCAGCCGAGAGACTCCCGGTTTGAGAATACGATGGTAATTTACATATTTATAGACTTAGGCTTAAAAACATGGCGTTAGAGGGTGAGAACACAAAGCAGCCCCCGAACGGCCTCGTGGGTGGCTCCACCACCTCCCACGAGACCAATGTAACTTGTAGGAACTGACCTCGCCGCCGTGAGACTCCTGGTTTGAGAATACAATGGTAATTTGTATATTTATAGATTTAGGCTTAAAAACATGCCGTTAGAGGTTGAGAACTCGAAACTGCCCCCGAACGTCCCCGTGGGTGGTACCAACACCTTCCACGCGATCAATGTAACTGCTAGGAACTGACCCCGCATCCGCGGGACTCCCTATTTGAGAATACGAAAAGAATTTGCATATTTATAGACTTTGGCTTAAAAACATGGATATAGAGGGTGAGAACTCGAAACAGCCCCGGAACGACCCAGTGGGTGGCACCGACACCTCCCACGGGACCAATGTAACTCGTAGGAACTGACCCCGCAGCCATGGGACTCCCGGTTTGAGAATACGATGGTAATTTTCATATTTCTAGACTTAGGCTTAAAAACATGGCGTTAGAGGGTTAGATTTCGAAACAGCCCTCGAACGTCCCCGTGGGTGGCACCAACACCTCCCACGGGACCAATTTAACTCGTAGGAACTGACCCCGCAGACGTGGGACTCCCGGTTTGAGAATACAATAGTAATTTGTATAATTATAGACTTAGGCTTGAAAACATGGCGTTAGAGGGTGAGAACTCGAAACTGCCCCCGAACTTCCCCGTGGGTGGCACCAACACTTTCCAAGCGACCAATGTAACGGGTAGGAACCGACCCCACAGCCGCGGAACTCTCGATTTGAGAATATTACAATAATTTGCATATTCATAGACTTAGGCCTAAAAACATGGCGTTAGAGGATGAGAACTCGAAACAGCTCCCGAACGGCCCCGTGAGTGGCACCAACACCTCCCACGGGACCAATGTAATTCGTAGGAACTGACCCCACCGCTGCGGGAGTCCCTCTTTGAGAATACGATGGTAATTTTCATATTTATAGACTTAGGCTTAAAAACATGGCGTTAGAGGGTGAGAACTCGAAATAGCCCACGAACGGCCCCGTGGGTGGCACCAACACCTCCAACGGGACCAATTTAACTAGTAGGAACTGACCCCGCAGCCGCGGCACTCCCAGTTTTAGAATACGACGGTATTTTTCATATTTCAAGACTTAGTCTTAAAAATACGGTGTTAGAGGGAGAGAACTCGAAACTTCCCCCGAACGTCCCCGTGGGTGGCACCAACACCTCCCACGGGACTAATGTAAATCCTAGGAACTGACCCCGCAGTCGCGGGACTCCCGATTTGAGAATACGATGATAATTTGCATATTTATAGACTTAGTCTTAAAAACATGGCGTTAGATGGTGAGAACACGAAACTACGCCCGAACGGCCCCGTGCGTGGCACCAACACCTCCCACGGGACCAATGTTAGTCGTAGGAACTGACCTCGCAGCCGCAGGACTCCCGATTTGAGAATACGATGATAATTTTCATATTTATAAACTTAGGCTTCAACACATGGCGTTAGATGGTGAGAACACGAAACTACGCCCGAACGGCCCCGTGGGTGGCACCAACACCTCCCACGGGTTCAATGTAACTCGTAGGAACTGACCCCGCAGATGCGGGACTCTCGGTTTTAGAATACGATGGTAATTTGTATATTTCTAAACTTTTGCAAAACATGGCGTTATTGGGTGAGAACTCGAAACAACCCCTGAACGGCACCGTGGGTGGCACCAACATCTCCCACAAAACCAATGTAACTCGTAGGAACTGACCCCGCAGCCGGGGGACTCCCGGCTTGAGAATACGACGGTAATTTGCATATTTATAGACTTAGGCTTAAAAACCTGACGTTATAGGGTGAGAACTCTAAACAGCCCTTGAACGACCCCGTGGGTGGCACCAACACCTCCCACGAGTCCAATGTAACTCGTAGGAACTGACCCCGCAGCCGCGGGATTCCCAGTTTGAGAATACGACTGTAATTTTCATATTTTTAGACTTATCCTAAAAAACATGGCGTTAGAGGGTGAGATCTCGAAACAGCCCCCGAACGGCCCCGTGGGTAGCACCAACACCTCCCACCGGACCAATGTAACTCGTAGGAACTGACCCTGCAGACGCGGGACTCCCGTTTTGAGAATATAATGGTAATTTGCATATTTATAAACTTAGGCTTAAAAACATGGCGTTAGAGGGTGAGAACTCAAAACTGCACCCGAACAGCCCCGTGGGTGGCACCAACACCTCCCACGGGACCAATGTAACTCGTAGGAACTGACCCCGCAGTCGCGGGACTTTCGGTTTTAGAATACGACGGTAATTTGCATATTTATAGACTTAGGCTTAAAAACATGGCGTTAGAGGGTGAGAAATTGAAATAGCCCCCGAACGGCCCCGTGGGTGGCACCAACACCTCCCACGGGACCAATGTAACTCGTAGGAACTGACCCCGCAGCCGCGGGACTCACAGTTTGAGAATACGACGATGATTTCCATATTTTAAGACTTAGGCTTAAAAACATAGCGTTAGAGGGTGATAACTCGAAACGGCCCCGTGGTGGCACCAACACCTCCCACGGGACCATTGTAACTGGTAGGAACTGACCCCGCAGCCGCGGGACTCCCAGTTTGAGAATACGATGATAATTTTCGTATTTCTAGACTTATGCTTAAAAACATCGCGTTAGAGGGTGAGATCTCGAAACAGCCCCAGAACGGCCCCGTCGGTGGCACCAACACCTCCCATGGGACCAATGTAACTCCTAGGAACTGACCCCGCAGTCGCGGGACTCCCGATTTGAGAATACGATGATAATTTGCATATTTATAAACTTAGGCTTAAACATATGGCGTTAGATGGTGAGAACTCGAAAGAGCCCTCGAACGGCCCCGTGGGTGGCACCAACACCTCCCACGGGTTCAATGTAACTCGTAGGAACTGACCCCGCAGACGCGGGACTCTCGGATTTACAATACGATGGTAATTTGCATATTTCTAAACTTTAGAAAAACATGGTGTTAATGGGTGAGAACTCGAAACCACCCCCGAACGGCCCCGTGGGTGGAACCAACACCTCCCACGGAACCAATGTAGTTCGTAGGAACTGACCCCTCAGCCGGGGGACTCGCGGTTTGAGAATACGACGATAATTTGCATATTTATAGACTTAGGCTTAAAAACATGGCGTTATAGGATGAGAACTCTAAACAGCCCTCGAACGGCCCCGTGGGTGGCACCAACACCTCCGACGAGTCCAATGTAACTCGTAGGAACTGACCCCGCAGCCGCGGGACTCCCAGTTTGAGAATACGACTGTAATTTTTATATTTCTAGACTTAGGCATAAAAACATGGCGTTAGAGGGTGAGATCTCGAAACAGCCCCCGAACGGCCCCGTGGGTAGCACAACCACCTCCCACTGAACCAATGTAACTCGTAGGAACTTACCCTGCAGACGCGGGACTCCCGGTTTGAGAATACAATGGTAATTTGCATATTAATAAACTTAGGCGTAAAAACATGGCGTTAGTGGGTGAGAACTCAAAACTGCACCCGAACAGCCCCGTGGGTGGCACCAACACCTCCCACGGGACCAATGTAACTCGTAGGAACTGACCCCGCATTCGCGGGACTTTCGGTTTGAGAATACGAAGGTAATTTGTATATTTATAGACTTAGGCTTAAAAACATGGCGTTAGAGGGTGAGAAATCAAAATAGCCCCCGAACGGCCCCGTGGGTGGCACCAACACCTCCCACGGGACCAATGTAACTCGTAGGAACAGACACCGCAGCCGCGGGACTCACAGTTTGAGAATATGACGATGATTTCCATATTTTTAGACTTATGCTTAAAAACATAGCGTTAGAGGGTGATAACTCGAAACGGCCCCGCGGGTGGCACCAAAACCTCCGACTGGACCAATGTAGCTCGTAGGAACTGACCCCGCAGCCGCGGGACTCCCAGTTTCAGAATACGACAAAAATTTGCATATTTCTAGACTTAGGCTTAAAAACATGGAGTTAGAGGGTGAGATCTCGAAACAGCCCCGCAACGGCCCCGTCGTTGGCACCAACACCTCCCACGGGACCAATGTAACTCGTAGGAACTGACCCCGCAACCGCGGGACTCCCGATTTGAGAATACGACGATAATTTGTATATTTATAGACTTAGGCTTAAACACATGGCGTTAGATGGTGAGAACTCGAAACAGCCCTCGAACGGCCCGGTGGGTGGCACCAACACCTCCCACGAGTCCAATGTAACTCGTAGGAACTGAACCCGCAATCGCGGGACTCCCGATTTGAGAATACGATGGTAATTTGCATATTTCTAAACTTTAGCAAAACATGGCGTTAGAGGGTGAGAACTCGAAACAACCCCCGAACGGCCTCGTGGGTGGCACCAACATCTCCCATAGAACCAATGTAACTCGTAGGAACTGACCCCTCCGCCGCGGGACTCCCGGTTTGAGAATACGACGATAATTTGCATATTTATAGACTTAAGCTTAAAAACATGGCGTTAGAGGGTGAGAACTAGAAATAGCCCCCAAATGGCCCCGTGGGAGGCACCATCACCTCCCACGGGACCAATGTAACTTGTAGGAACTGACCCCGCTGCCGCGGGACTCCAGGTTTGAGAATACGATGGTAATTTGCATATTGCTAGACTTAGCCTAAAAAACACGGCGTTAGAGGGTGAGAACTCAAAACAGCCCCCGAACGGCACCGTGGGTGGCACCAACTCCTCCCACGGGCCAATATAACTCGTGGGAACTGACCCCGCAGCCGCGGAACTCAAAGTTTGAGAATACGATGGCAATTTGCATATTTCTAGACTTAAGTAAAACATGGCGTCAGTGGGTGAGAACTCGAAACAACCCCCAAACGGCTCCATGAGCGTCACTAACACCTCCCACGGGACCAATGTAACTCGTAGGAACTGACCCCGCCGCCGCGGGACTCCCGGTTTGAGAATACGATGGTAATTTGCATATTTATAGACTTAGGCTTAAAAAAGATGGCGTTAGAGGGTGAGAACTCGAAATAGCCCCCGAACGGCCCGTGGGTGGCACCAACACCTCCCACGGGACCAATGTAACTCGTAGGAACTGATCCCGCAGCTGCGGGACTCCCATATTGATAATACGACAGTATTTTGCATATTTCTATTCTTAGTCTTAAAAATATGGCGTTAGAGGGTGAGAACTTGAAACTACCCCCGAACGTCCCCGTGGGTGGCACCAACACCTCCCACGAGACCAATGTTACTCGTAGGAACTGACCCCGCAGACGCGGGACTCCCGGTTTGATAAAACGACAATAATTTGCATATTTATAGACTTTGGCTTAAAAACATGGCGTTAGAGGGTGAGATCTCGAAACTTCCCCCGAACGTCCCCGGGGTGGCACCAACATCTCCCACGGGACCAATGTAACTCGCAGGAACTGACCCCGCAGCCGCGGGACTCCCAGTTTGAGTATACAATGGAAATTTGCATATTTCTAGACTTATGCTTAAAAACATGGCGTTAGAGGGTGAGAACTCGAACCAGACCCGAATGACCCCGTGAGTGGCTCCAACATCTCCGACGGGACCAATGTAACTCGTAGGAACTGACCCCGCAGCTGCGGGACTCCCAGTTTGAGAATATGATGATAGTTTTCATATTTCTAGACTTATGCTTAAAAACATGGCGTTAGAGGGTGAGATTTCAAAACAGCCCCTGAACGGCCCCGTCGGTGGCACCAACACCTCCCACGGGACCAATGTAACTCCTAGGAACTGACCCCGCAGTTGCGGGACTCCCGATTTGAGAATACGATGATAATTTACATATTTATAAACTTAGGATTAAACACATGGGGTTAGATGTTGAGAACTCGAAACATCCCCCGAACGGCCCCGTGGGTGGCACCAACACCTCCCACGAGTTCAATGTAACTCGTAGGAACTGACCCCGCAGACGCGGGACTCTCGGTTTTAGAATATGATGGTAATTTGCATATTTCTAAACTTTAGCAAAACATGGCGTTATTGGGTGAGAACTTGAAACAACCCCCGAACGGTCCCGTGGGTGGCACCAACACCTCCCACGGAACCAATGTAACTCGTAGGAACTGACCTCGCAGCCAGGGGACTCCCGGTTTGAGAATACCACGGTAATTTGCATATTTATAGACTTAGGCTTATAAACATGGCGTTAGAGGGTGAGAACTCGAAACAGCCGTCGAACGGCCCCGTGGGTGGCACCAACACCTCCCATGAGTCCAATGTAACTCGTAGGAACTGACCCCGCAGCCGCGGGACTCCCAGTTTGAGAATATGACTGTAATTTTCATATTTCTAGACTTAGGCTTAAAAACATGGTGTTAGAGGGTGAGATCTCGAAACAGCCCTCGAACGGCCCCGTGGGTAGCACCAACACCTCCCACCGGACCAATGTAACTCGTAGGAACTGACCCTGCAGACGCGGGACTCCCGGTTTGAGAATGAAATGTTAATTTGCATATTTATAAACTTACGCTTAAAAACTTGGCGTTAGAGGGTGAGAAATCAAAACTGCCCCCGAACGGCCCCGTGGGTGGCACCAACACCTCCCACGGGACCAATGTAACTCGTAGGAACTGACCCCGCAGCCGCGGGACTTTCGGTTTTAGAATATGATGGTAATTTGCATATTTATAGACTTACGCTTAAAAACATGGTGTTAGAGGGTGAGAACTCGAAACATCCCCCGAACGGCCCCGTGGGTGGCACCAACACCTCCCACGGGACCAATGTAAGTCGTAGGAACTGACCCCGTAGCCACGGGACTCTCGCTTTGATAATACGACGGTAATTTTCATATTTCTAAACTTAAGCAAAACTTGGCGTTAGAGCGTGAGAACTCGAAAAAGCCCCCGAACGGCCCCGTCAGTGGCACCAACACCTCCCAAGGGACCTATGTAACTCTTAGGAGCTGACCCCTCAGCCGCGGGACTCCCGTTTTGAGAATACGACGGTAATTTGCATATTTTTAGACTTACGCTTAAAAACATGGCGTTAGAGGGTGAGATCTCGAAATAGCCCCATAACGGCCCCGTGGGTGGCACGAACCTCTCCCACAGGACCAATGTAACTCGTAGGAACTGACCCCACAGCCGCGGAACTCGCGCTTTGAGAATACGTCGATAATTTGCATATTTATAGACTTAGGCTTAAAAACATGGCGTTAGAGGGTGATAACTCGAAACAGCCCCCGAACGGCCCCGTGAGTGGCACCAACACCTCCTAGGGGACCAATGTAACTCGTAGGAATTGACCCCGCAGCCGCGGGACTCACAGTTTGAGAATACGACGATGATTTCCATATTTCTAGACTTAGGCCTAAAAACAAAGAATTAGAGGATGATAACTCGAAACGGCCCCCGAACGGCCCCGTGAGTGGCACCAACACCTCCCACGGGACCAATGTAATTCGTAGGAACTGACCCCACCGCTGCGGGAGTCCCTCTTTGAGAATACGACGGTAATTTTCATATTTATAGACTTAGGCTTAAAAACATGGCGTTAGAGGGTGAGAACTCGAAATAGCCCCCGAACGGCCCCGTGGGTGGCACTAACACCTCCAACGGGACCAATTTAACTAGTAGGAACTGACCCCGCAGCCGCGGCACTCCCAGTTTGAGAATACGGCGGTATTTTTCATATTTCAAGACTTAGTCTTAAAAATATGGTGTTAGAGGGAGAGAACTCAAAACTTCCCCCGAACGTCCCCGTGGGTGGCACCAACACCTCCCACGGGACTAATGTAAATCCTAGGAACTGACCCCGCAGTCGCGGGACTCCCGATTTGAGAATACGATGATAATTTGCATATTTATAGACTTAGTCTTAAAAACATGGCGTTAGATGGTGAGAACACGAAACTACGCCCGAACGGCCCCGTGGGTGGCACCAACACCTCCCACGGGTTCAATGTAACTCGTAGGAACTGACCCCGCAGATGCGGGACTCTCGGTTTTAGAATACGATGGTAATTTGTATATTTCTAAACTTTTGCAAAACATGGCGTTATTGGGTGAGAACTCGAAACAACCCCTTAACGGCACCGTGGGTGGCACTAACATCTCCCACAGAACCAATGTAACTCGTAGGAACTGACCCCGCAGCCGGGGGACTCCCGGCTTGAGAATACGACGGTAATTTGCATATTTATAGACTTAGGCTTAAAAACCTGACGTTATAGGGTGAGAACTCTAAACAGCCCTTGAACGACCCCGTGGGTGGCACCAACACCTCCCACGAGTCCAATGTAACTCGTAGGAACTGACCCCGCAGCCGCGGGATTCCCAGTTTGAGAATACGACTGTAATTTTCATATTTTTAGACTTATCCTAAAAAACATGGCGTTAGAGGGTGAGATCTCGAAACAGCCCCCGAACGGCCCCGTGGGTAGCACCAACACCTCCCACCGGACCAATGTAATTCGTAGGAACTGACCCTGCAGACGCGGGACTCCCATTTTGAGAATATAATGGTAATTTACATATATATAAACTTAGGCTTAAAAACATGGCGTTAGAGGGTGAGAACTCAAAACTGCACCCGAACAGCCCCGTGGGTGGCACCAACACCTCCCACGGGACCAATGTAACTCGTAGGAACTGACCACGCAGTCGCGGGACTTTCGGTTTGAGAATACGACGGTAATTTGCATATTTATAGACTTAGGCTTAAAAACATGGCGTTAGAGGGTGAGAACTCGAAACTTCCCCCGAACGTCCCCGTGGGTGGCACCAACACCTCCCACGGGACCAATGTAATTCGTAGGAACTGACCCCACCGCTGCGGGAGTCCCTCTTTGAGAATACGACGGTAATTTTCATATTTATAGACTTAGGCTTAAAAACATGGCGTTAGAGGGTGAGAACTCGAAATAGCCCCCGAACGGCCCCGTGGGTGGCACCAACACCTCCCACGGGACCAATGTAATTCGTAGGAACTGACCCCACCGCTGCGGGAGTCCCTCTTTGAGAATACGACGGTAATTTTCATATTTATAGACTTAGGCTTAAAAACATGGCGTTAGAGGGTGAGAACTCGAAATAGCCCCCGGACGGCCCCGTGAGTGGCACCAACACCTCCCACGGGACCAATGTAATTCGTAGGAACTGCCCCCACCGCTGCGGGAGTCCCTCTTTGAGAATACGACGGTAATTTTCATATTTATAGACTTAGGCCTAAAAACAAAGAATTAGAGGATGATAACTCGAAATAGCCCCCGAACGGCCCCGTGGGTGGCACCAACACCTCCCACGGGACCAATGTAATTCGTAGGAACTAACCCCACCGCTGCGGGAGTCCCTCTTTGAGAATACGACGGTAATTTTCATATTTATAGACTTAGGCTTAAAAACATGGCGTTAGAGGGTGAGAACTCGAAATAGCCCCCGAACGGCCCCGTGGGTGGCACCAACACCTCCCACGGGACCAATGTAACTCGTAGGAACTGACCCCGCAGCCGCGGGACTTTCGGTTTTAGAATATGATGGTAATTTGCATATTTATAGACTTAGGCTTAAAAACATGGTGTTAGAGGGTGAGAACTCGAAACATCCCCCGAACGGCCCCGTGGGTGGCACCAACACCTCCCACGGGACCAATGTAAGTCGTAGGAACTGACCCCGTATCCACGGGACTCTCGCTTTGATAATACGACGGTAATTTTCATATTTCTAAACTTAAGCAAAACTTGGCGTTAGAGCGTGAGAACTCGAAATAGCCCCCGAACGGCCCCGTCAGTGGCACCAACACCTCCCAAGGGACCTATGTAACTCGTAGGAACTGACCCCGCAGTCGCGGGACTTTCGGTTTGAGAATAAGACGGTAATTTTCATATTTATAGACTTAGGCTTAAAACATGGCGTTAGAGGGTGAGAACTCGAAATAGCCCCCGAACGGCCCCGTGGGTGGCACCAACACCTCCAACGGGACCAATTTAACTAGTAGGAACTAACCCCGCAGCCGCGGGACTTTCGGTTTCAGAATATGATGGTAATTTGCATATTTATAGACTTACGCTTAAAAACATGGTGTTAGAGGGTGAGAACTCGAAACATCCCCCGAACGGCCCCGTGGGCGGCACCAACACCTCCCACGGGACCAATGTAAGTCGTAGGAACTGACCCCGTAGCCACGGGACTCTCGCTTTGATAATACGACGGTAATTTTCATATTTCTAAACTTAAGCAAAACTTGGCTTTAGAGCGTGAGAACTCGAAATAGCCCCCGAACGGCCCCGTCAGTGGCACCAACACCTCCCAAGGGACCTATGTAACTCTTAGGAGCTGACCCCTCAGCCGCGGGACTCCCGTTTTGAGAATACGACGGTAATTTGCATATTTTTAGACTTACGCTTAAAAACATGGCGTTAGAGGGTGAGATCTCGAAATAGCCCCATAACGGCCCCGTGGGTGGCACGAACCTCTCCCACAGGACCAATGTAACTCGTAGGAACTGACCCCACAGCCGCGGAACTCCCGCTTTGAGAATACGACGATAATTTGCATATTTATAGACTTAGGCTTAAAAACATGGCGTTAGAGGGTGATAACTCGAAACAGCCCCCGAACGGCCCCGTGAGTGGCACCAACACCTCCTAGGGGACCAATGTAACTCGTAGGAATTGACCCCGCAGCCGCGGGACTCACAGTTTGAGAATACGACGATGATTTCCATATTTCTAGACTTAGGCCTAAAAACAAAGAATTAGAGGATGATAACTCGAAACGGCCCCCGAACGGCCCCGTGAGTGGCACCAACACCTCCCACGGGACCAATGTAACTCGTAGGAACTGACCCCACCGCTGCGGGAGTCCCTCTTTGAGAATACGACGGTAATTCTCATATTTATAGACTTAGGCTTAAAAACATGGCGTTAGAGGGTGAGAACTCGAAATAGCCCCCGAACGGCCCTGTGGGTGGCACCAACACCTCCCACGAGTCCAATGTAACTCGTAGGAACTGACCCCGCAGCCGCGGGACTCCCAGTTTGAGAATACGACTGTAATTTTCATATTTCAAGACTTAGTCTTAAAAATACGGTGTTAGAGGGACAGAACTCGAAACTTCCCCCGAACGTCCCCGTGGGTGGCACCAACACCTCCCACGGGACTAATGTAAATAATAGGAACTGACCCCGCAGTCGCGGGACTCCCGATTTGAGAATACGATGATAATTTGCATATTTATAGACTTAGTCTTAAAAACATGGCGTTAGATAGTGAGAACACGAAACTATGCCCGAACGGCCCCGTGGGTGGCACCAACACCTCCCACGGGTTCAATGTAACTCGTAGGAACTGACCCCGCAGACGCGGGACTCTCGGATTTACAATACGATGGTAATTTACATATTTCTAAACTTTAGAAAAACATGGTGTTAATGGGTGAGAACTCGAAACCACCCCCGAACGGCCCCGTGTGTGGAACCAACACCTCCCACGGAACCAATGTAGTTCGTAGGAACTGACCCCTCAGCCGGGGGACTCGCGGTTTGAGAATACGACGATAATTTGCATATTTATAGACTTAGGCTTAAAAACATGGCGTTATAGGGTGAGAACTCTAAACAGCCCTCGAACGGCCCCGTGGGTGGCACCAACACCTCCCACGAGTCCAATGTAACTCGTAGGAACTGACCCCGCAGCCGCGGGACTTCCAGTTTGAGAATACGACTGTAATTTTTATATTTCTAGACTTAGGCATAAAAACATGGCGTTAGAGGGTGAGATCTCGAAACATCCCCCGAACGGCCCCGTGGGTAGCACAACCACCTCCCACCGAACCAATGTAACTCGTAGGAACTGACCCTGCAGACGCTGGACTCCCAGTTTGAGAATACAATGGTAATTTTCATATTAATAAACTTAGGCGTAAAAACATGGCGTTAGTGGGTGAGAACTCAAAACTGCGCCCGAACAGCCCCGTGGGTGGCACCAACACCTCCCACGGGACCAATGTAACTCGTAGGAACTGACCCCGCAGTCGCGGGACTTTCGGTTTGAGAATACGAAGGTAATTTGTATATTTATAGACTTAGGATTAAAAACATGGCGTTAGAGGGTGAGAAATCAAAATAGCCCCCGAACGGCCCCGTGGGTGGCACCAACACCTCCCACGGGACCAATGTAACTCGTAGGAACAGACCCCGCAGCCGTGGGACTCACAGTTTGAGAATACGACGATGATTTCCATATTTTTAGACTTATGCTTAAAAACATAGCGTTAGGGGGTGATAACTCGAAACGGCTCCGTGGGTGGCACCAAAACCTCCGACGGGACCAATGTAGCTCGTAGGAACTGACCCCGCAGCCGCGGGACTCCCAGTTTCAGAATACGACGAAAATTTGCATATTTCTAGACTTAGGCTTAAAAACATGGAGTTAGAGGGTGAGATCTCGAAACAGCCCCGCAACGGCCCCGTCGGTGGCACCAACACCTCCCACGGGACCAATGTAACTCGTAGGAACTGACCCCGCAACCGCGGGACTCCCGATTTGAGAATACGACGATAATTTGTATATTTATAGACTTAGGCTTAAACACATGGCGTTAGATGGTGAGAACTCGAAACAGCCCTCGAACGACCCCGTGGGTGGCACCAACACCTCCCACGAGTCCAATGTAACTCGTAGGAACTGAACCCGCAATCGCGGGACTCCCGATTTGAGAATACGATGGTAATTTGCATATTTCTAAGCTTTAGCAAAACATGGCGTTAGAGGGTGAGAACTCGAAACAACCCCCGAACGGCCTCGTGGGTGGCACCAACATCTCCCACAGAACCAATGTAACTCGTAGGATCTGACCCCTCCGCCGCGGGACTCCCGGTTTGAGAATACGACGGTAATTTGCATATTTATAGACTTAGGCTTAAAAACATGGCGTTAGAGGGTGAGAACTCGAAATAGCCCCCAAATGGCCCCGTGGGAGGCACCATCACCTCCCACGGGACCAATGTAACTTGTAGGAACTGACCCCGCTGCCGCGGGACTCCAGGTTTGAGAATACGATGGTAATTTGCATATTGCTAGACTTAGCCTAAAAAACACGGCGTTAGAGGGTGAGAACTCAAAACAGCCCCCGAACGGCACCGTGGGTGGCACCAACTCCTCCCACGGGGCCAATATAACTCGTGGGAACTGACCCCGCAGCCGCGGAACTCAAAGTTTGAGAATACGATGGCAATTTGCATATTTCTAGACTTAAGTAAAACATGGCGTCAGTGGGTGAGAACTCGAAACAACCCCCAAACGGCTCCATGAGCGTCACTAACACCTCCCACGGGACCAATGTAACTCGTAGGAACTGACCCCGCCGCCGCGGGACTCCCGGTTTGAGAATACGATGGTAATTTGCATATTTATAGACTTAGGCTTAAAAAAGATGGCGTTAGAGGGTGAGAACTCGAAATAGCCCCCGAACGGCCCCGTGGGTGGCACCAACACCTCCCACGGGACCAATGTAACTCGTAGGAACTGATCCCGCAGCTGCGGGACTCCCATCTTGATAATACGACAGTATTTTGCATATTTCTATTCTTAGTCTTAAAAATATGGCGTTAGAGGGTGAGAACTTGAAACTACCCCCGAACGTCCCCGTGGGTGGCACCAACACCTCCCACGAGACCAATGTTACTCGTAGGAACTGACCCCGCAGACGCGGGACTCCCGGTTTGATAATACGACAATAATTTGCATATTTATAGACTTAGGCTTAAAAACATGGCGTTAGAGGGTGAGATCTCGAAACTTCCCCCGAACGTCCCCGGGGTGGCACCAACATCTCCCACGGGACCAATGTAACTCGCAGGAACTGACCCCGCAGCCGCGGGACTCCCAGTTTGAGTATACAATGGAAATTTGCATCTTTCTAGACTTATGCTTAAAAACATGGCGTTAGAGGGTGAGAACTCGAACCAGACCCGAATGACCCCATGAGTGGCTCCAACATCTCCGACGGGACCAATGTAACTCGTAGGAACTGACCCCGCAGCTGCGGGACTCCCAGTTTGAGAATATGATGATAGTTTTCATATTTCTAGACTTATGCTTAAAAACATGGCGTTAGAGGGTGAGATTTCAAAACAGCCCCTGAACGGCCCCGTCGGTGGCACCAACACCTCCCACGGGACCAATGTAACTCCTAGGAACTGACCCCGCAGTCGCGGGACTCCCGATTTGAGAATACGACGATAATTTGCATATTTATAAACTTAGGATTAAACACATGGCGTTAGATGGTGAGAACTCGAAACAGCCCCCGAACGGCCCCGTGGGTGGCATCAACACCTCCCACCAGTTCAATGTAACTCGTAGGAACTGACCTCGCAGACGCGGGACTCTCGGTTTTAGAATATGATGGTAATTTGCATATTTCTAAACTTTAGCAAAACATGGCGTTATTGGGTGAGAACTTGAAACAACCCCCGAACGGTCCCGTGGGTGGCACCAACACCTCCCACGGAACCAATGTAACTCGTAGGAACTGACCTCGCAGCCAGGGGACTCCCGGTTTGAGAATACCACGGTATTTTGCATATTTATAGACTTAGGCTTATAAACATGGCGTTAGAGGGTGAGAACTCAAAACAGCCGTCGAACGGCCCCGTGGGTGGCACCAACACCTCCCATGAGTCCAATGTAACTCGTAGGAACTGACCCCGTAGCCGCGGGACTCCCAGTTTGAGAATATGACTGTAATTTTCATATTTCTAGACTTAGGCTTAAAAACATGGTGTTAGAGGGTGAGATCTCAAAACAGCCCTCGAACGGCCCCGTGGGTAGCACCAACACCTCCCACCGGACCAATGTAACTCGTAGGAACTGACCCTGCAGACGCGAGAATCCCGGTTTGAGAATGAAATGTTAATTTGCATATTTATAAACTTACGCTTAAAAACTTGGCGTTAGAGGGTGAGAAATCAAAACTGCCGCCGAACGGCCCCGTGGGTGGCACCAACACCTCCCACGGGACCAATGTAACTCGTAGGAACTGACCCCGCAGCCGCGGGACTTTCGGTTTTAGAATATGATGGTAATTTGCATATTTATAGACTTAGGCTTAAAAACATGGTGTTAGAGGGTGAGAACTCGAAACATCCCCCGAACGGCCCCGTGGGTGGCACCAACACCTCCCACGGGACCAATGTAAGTCGTAGGAACTGACCCTTTGCCACGGGACTCTCGCTTTGATAATACGACGGTAATTTTCATATTTCTAAACATAAGAAAAACTTGACGTTAGAGCGTGAGAACTCGAAATAGCCCCCGAACGGCCCCGTCAGTGGCACCAACACCTCCCAAGGGACCTATGTAACTCTTAGGAGCTGACCCCTCAGCCGCGGGACTCCCGTTTTGAGAATACGACGGTAATTTGTATATTTTTAGACTTACGCTTAAAAACATGGCGTTAGAGGGTGAGATCTCGAAATAGCCCCATAACGACCCCGTGGGTGGCACTAACCTCTCCCACAGGACCAATGTAACTCGTAGGAACTGACCCCACAGCCGCGGAACTCCCGCTTTGAGAATATGACGATAATTTGCATATTTATAGACTTAGGCTTAAAAACATGGCGTTAGAGGGTGATAACTCGAAACAGCCCCCGAACGGCCCCGTGAGTGGCACCAACACCTCCTAGGGGACCAATGTAACTCGTAGGAATTGACCCCGCAGCCGCGGGACTCACAGTTTGAGAAAACGACGATGATTTCCATATTTCTAGACTTAGGCTTAAAAACAAAGAATTAGAGGATGATAACTCGAAACGGCCCCGTGGTTGCACCAACACCTCCCACGGGACCAATGTAACTCGTAGGAACTGACCCCGCAGCCGCGGGACTCCCAGTTTGACAATACGATGATAATTTTCATATTTCTAGACTTATGCTTAAAAACATGGCGTTGAAGAGTGAGATCTCGAAACAGCCCCTGAACGGCCCCGTCGGTGGCACCAACACCTCCCACGGGACCAATGTAAATCCTAGGAACTGACTCCGCAGTCGCGGGACTCCCGATTTGAGAATACGATGATAATTTTCATATTTATAAACTTAGGCTTCAACACATGGCGTTATATGGTGAGAACTCAAAACAGCCCCGAACGGCCCCATGGGTGGCACCAACACCTCCCACGGGTTCAATGTAACTCGTAGGAACTGACCCCGCAGATGCGGGACTCTCGGTTTTAGAATATGATGGTAATTTGTATATTTATAAACTTTTGCAAAACATGGCGTTATTGGGTGAGAACTCGAAACAACCCCTGAACGGCACCGTGGGTGTCACCAACACCTCCCACGGAACCAATGTAACTCGTAGGAACTGACCCCGCAGCCGGGGGACTCCCGGCTTGAGAATACGACGGTAATTTGCATATTTATAGACTTAGGCTTAAAAACCTGACGTTATAGGGTGAGAACTCTAAACAGCCCTTGAACGACCCTGTGGGTGGCACCAACACCTCCCACGAGTCCAATGTAACTCGTAGGAACTGACCCCGCAGCCGCGGGATTCCCAGTTTGAGAATATGACTGTAATTTTCATATTTTTAGACATACCCGTAAAACAATGGCGTTAGAGGGTGAGATCTCGAAACAGCCCCCGAACGGCCCCGTGGGTAGCACCAAAACCTCCCACCGGACCAATGTAACTCGTAGGAACTGACCCTGCAGACGCGGGACTCCCATTTTGAGAATATAATGGTAATTTGCATATTTATAAACTTAGGCTTAAAAACATGGCGTTAGAGGGTGAGAACTCAAAACTTCACCCGAACAGCCCCGTGGGTGGCACCAACACCTCCCACGGGACCAATGTAACTCGTAGGAACTGAACCCGCAGTCGCGGGACTTTCGGTTTGAGAATACGATGGTAATTTGCATATTTATGGACTTAGGCTTAAAAACATGGCGTTAGAGGGTCAGAAATCGAAATAGCCCCCGAACGGCCCCGTGGGTGGCACCAACACCTCCCACAGGACCAATGTAACTCGAAGGAACTGACCTCGCAGCCGCGGGACTCACAGTTTGAGAATACGACGATAATTTCCATATTTTTAGACTTAGGCTTAAAAACATACCGTTAGAGGGTGATAACTCGAAACGGCCCCATGGGTGGCACCCAAACCTCCGACGGGACCAATGTAGCTCGTAGGAACTGACCCCGCAGCCGCGGGACTCCCAGTTTCTGAATACGACGAAAATTTTCATATTTCTAGACTTAGGCTTAAAAACATGGAGTTAGAGAGTGAGATCTCGAAACAGCCCCGCAACGGCCCCGTCGGTGGCAACAACACCTCCCACGGGACCAATGTAACTCGTAGGAACTGACCCCGCAACCGCGGGCCTCCCGATTTGAGAATACGACGATAATTTGTATATTTATAAACTTTGGCTTAAACACATGGCGTTAGAGGGCGAGAACTCAAAACAGCCCTCGAACGGCCCCGTGGGTGGCACCAACACCTCCCACGAGTCCAATGTAACTCGTAGGAACTGAACCCGCAATCGCGGGACTCCCGGTTTGAGAATACGAACGTAATTTGCATATTTCTAAACTTTAGTAAAACATGGCGTTAGAGGGTGAGAACTTGAAACAACCCCCGAACGGCCTCGTGGGTGTCACCAACATCTTGCACAGAACCAATGTAACTCGTAGGAACTGACCCCGCAGCCGCGGGACTCCCGGCTTGAGAATACGACCGTAATTTGCATATTTATAGACTTAGGCTTAAAAACATGGCGTTCGAGGGTGAGAACTCAAAACAGTCCCCAAATGGCCCCGTGGGAGGCACCAGCACCTCCCACGGGACCAATGTAACTCGTAGGAACTAACCCCGCACCCACGGGACTCCCGATTTTAAAATACGGCGATAATTTGTAAATTTGGAGACTTAGGGTAAAAAGCATGTCGTTTGAGGGTGAGATCTCGAAACTGCCCCCGAGTGTCCCCGTGGGTGGCATCAACACCTCCCACGGAACCAATGTAACTCGTAGAAATTGACCCCGCAGACGCGGGACTCCTGATTTGAGAATACCACGGTAATTTGCATATTTATAGAGTTAGGCTTAAAAATATGGCGTTAGAGGGTGAGATCTCGAAACAGCCCCCGAACAGCCCAGTCGGTGGAACCAACACCTCACACGGGACCAATGTAACTCGTAGGAACTGACCCCGTAGCCGCGGGACTCCCGGTTTGAGAATACTACATTAATTTGAATATTTATAGACTTAGACTTAAAAACATGGCGTTAGAGGGTGAGATATCGAAATAGCCCTCGAACGGCCCTGTGGGTGGCACCGACACCTCCCACGGGACCAATGTAACTCGTAGGAACTGACCCCGCAGCGGCGGGACTCCCAGTTTGAGAATACGACGATAGTTTGCATATTAATAAACTTAAGCAAAACATGGCGTTAGTGGGTGAGAACTCGAAACAAGCACCGAACGGCCCCGTGAGTGGCACCAACACCTCCCACGGGACCAATGTAACTCGTAGGAACTGACACCGCCGCCGCGGGATTCCCAGTTTGAGAATACGACGGTAATTTGCATATTTATAGACTTAGGGTTAAAAACATGGCGTTAGAGGGTGAGAACTCGAAACAGTCCCCGAACGGCCCCGTGGGTGGCACCAACACCTCCTACGGGACCAATGTAACTCGTAGGAACTGACCCCGCAGCCGCGGGACTCCCGATTTGAAAATACGACGACAATTTTCATATTTCTAGACTTAGGCTTAAAAACATGTCATTAGAGGGTGAGATCTCGAAACATCCCCCGAACGGCCCCGTGGGTGGCACCAACACCTCCCCCGGGACCAATGTAACTCGTAGCAACTCTCCCCACAGACGCGGGACTCCCGGTTTTGAGAATACCATGGTAATTTGCATATTTATAGACTTAGGCTTAAAAACATGGCGTTAGAGGGTGAGAACTCGAAACTGCACCTGAACGTCCTCGTGGGTGGCACCAACACCTCCCACAAAACCAATGTAACTTGTAGGAACTGACCCCGCAGCCGCGGGACTCCCGGTTTGAGAACATGACAATAATTTGCATATTTATAGACTTAGGCTTAAAAACATGGCGTTAGAGGGGGAGAACTCAAAACAGCCCCGGAATGGCCCCGTGGGTGGCACCAACACCTCCCACGGGACCAATATAACTCGTAGGAACTAACCCCATAGCCGCAGGACTCCAGTTTTAGAATAGGGCGATAATTTGTAAATTTCTAGACTTCGGCTTAAAAACATGGCGTTAAAGGGTGAGAACTTAAAACTACCACCGAATGTCCTCGTGGGTGGCACCAACAGCTCCTACGAAACCAATGTAACTCGTAGAAACTGACCTCGCAGCCGCGGGACTCCCGATTTGAGAATACAATGATATTTTGCATATTTATAGACTTAGGTTTAAAAACATGGCGTTAGAGGGTGAGAACTCGAAACAGCCCCCGAACGGCCCCGTGAGTGGCACCAACACCTCCCACGGGACCAATGTAACTCGTAGGAACTGACCCCGCTGCCGCGGGACTCCCGGTTTGAGAATACGATGGTAATTTGCATATTTATAGACTTAGCCTAAAAAACACGGCGTTAGAGGGTGAGAACTCAAAACAGCCCCCGAACGGCACCGTGGGTGGCACCAACTCCTCCCACGGGGCCAATATAACTCGTAGGAACTGACCCCACAGCCGCGGAACTCAAAGTTTGAGAATACGATGGCAATTTGCATATTTCTAGACTTAAGTAAAACATGGCGTCAATGGGTGAGAACTCGAAACAACCCCCAAACGGCCCCGTGAGCGTCACTAACACCTCCCACGGGACCAATGTAACTCGTAGGAACTGACCCCGCCGCTGCGGGACTCCCGGTTTGAGAATATGATGGTAATTTGCATATTTATAGACTTAGGCTTAAAAAAGATGGCGTTAGAGGGTGAGAACTCGAAATAGCCCCCGAACGGCCCCGTGGGTGGCACCAACACCTCCCACGGGACCAATGTAACTCGTAGGAACTGACCCCGCAGACGCGGGATTCCTGGTTTGATAATACGACAATAATTTTCATATTTATAGACTTGGGCTTAAAAACATGGCGTTAGAGGGTGAGATCTCGAAACTTCCCCCAAACGACCTGGGGTGGCACCAATACCTCCCATGGGACCAATGTAACTCGCAGGAACTGACCCCGCAGCCGCGGGACTCCCAGTTTGAGTATACAATGAAAATTTGCATATTTCTAGACTTATGCTTAAAAACATGGCGTTAGAGGGTGAGAACTCGAACCAGACCCGAATGGCCCCGTGAGTGGCTCCAACACCTCCGACGGGACCAATGTAACTCGTAGGAACTGACCCCGCAGCTGCGGGACTCCCAGTTTGAGAATATGATGATAGTTTTCATATTTCTAGACTTATGCTTAAAAACATGGCGTTAGAGGGTGAGATTTCAAAACAGCCCCTGAACGGCCCCGTCGGTGGCACCGACACCTCCCACGGGACCAATGTAACTCCTAGGAACTGCCCCCGCAGGCGCGGGACTCCCTATTTGAGAATACGACGATAATTTGCATATTTATAAACTTAGGATTAAACACATGGCGTTAGATGGTGAGAACTCGAAACAGCCCCCGAACGGCCCCGTGGGTGGCACCAACACCTCCCACGGGTTCAATGTAACTCGTAGGAACTGACCCCGCAGACGCGGGACTCTCGGTTTTAGAATATGATGGTAATTTGCATAATTCTAAACTTTAGCAAAACATGGCGTTATTGGGTGAGAACTTGAAACAACCCCCGAACGATCCCGTGGGTGGCACCAACACCTCCCACGTAACCAATGTAACTCATAGGAACTGACCCCGCAGCCAGGGGACTCCCGGTTTAAGAATACCACAGTAATTTGCATATTTATAGACTTAGGCTTATAAACATGGCGTTAGAGGGTGAGAACTCGAAACAGCCCTCGAACGGCCCCGTGGGTGGCACCAACACCTCAAATGAGTCCAATGTAACTCGTAGGAACTGACCCCGCAGCCGCGGGACTCCCAGTTTGAGAATACGACTGTAATTTTCATATTTCTATACTTAGGCTTAAAAACATGGTGTTAGAGGGTGAGATCTCGAAACAACACTCGAACAGCCCCGTGGGTAGCACCAACACCTCCCACCGGACCAATGTAACTCGTAGGAACTGACCCTGCAGACGCGGGACTCCCTGTTTGAGAATGCAATGTTAATTTGCATATTTATAAACTTACGCTTAAAAACTTGGCGTTACAGGGTGAGAAATCAAAACTGCCGCCGAACGGCCCCGTGGGTGGCACCAACACCTCCCTCATGACCAATGTAACTCGTAGGAACTGACCCCGCAGCCACGGGACTTTCGGTTTGGGAATATGATGGTAATTTGCATATTTATAGACTTAGGCTTAAACACATGGTGTTAGAGGGTGAGAACTCGAAACAGCCCCCGAACGGCCCCGTGGGTGGCACCAACACCTCCCACGGGACCAATGTAAGTCGTAGTTACTGACCCCGTAGCCACGGGACTCTCGCTTTGATAATACAACGGTAATTTTCATATTTCTAAACTTAAGCAAAACTTGGCGTTAGAGCGTGAGAACTCGAAATAGACCCCGAACGGCCCCGTGGGTGGCACCAACACATCCCAAGGGACCTATGTAACTCTTGGGAACTGACCCCTCAGCCGCGGGACTCCCGTTTTGAGAATACGACGGTAATTTGCATATTTTTAGACTTACGCTTAAAAACATGGCGTTAGAGGGTGAGATCTCGAAATAGCCCCATAACGGCCCCGTGGGTGGCACGAACCACTCCCACGGGACCAATGTAACTCGTAGGAACTGACCCCACAGCCGCGGAACTCCCGGTTTGAGAATACGACGATAATTTGCATATTTATAGACTTAGGCTTAAAAACATGGCGTTAGAGGGTGATAACTCGAAACAGCCCCCGAACGGCCCCGTGAATGGCACCAACACCTCCCAGGGGACCAATGTAACTCGTAGGAATTGACCCCGCAGCCGCGGGACTCACAGTTTGAGAATACGACGATGATTTCCATATTTCTAGACTTAGGCTTAAAAATAAAGCATTAGAGGGTGATAACTCGAAACGGTCCCGTGGTGGCACCAACACCTCCCACGGGACCAATGTAACTCGTAGGAACTGACCCCGCAGCCGCGGGACTCCCAGTTTGACAATACGATGATAATTTTCATATTTCTAAACTTATGCTTAAAAACATGGCGTTAGAGGGTGAGATCTCGAAACAGCCAGTGAACGGCCCCGTCGGTGGCACCAACACCTCCCACGGGACCAATGTAAATCCTAGGAACTGACCCCGCAGTCGCGGGACTCCCGATTTGAGAATACGATGATAATTTTCATATTTATAAACTTAGGCTTCAACACATGGCGTTAGATGGTGAGAACACGAAACAGCCCCCGAACGACCCCGTGGGTGGCACCAACACCTCCCACGGGTTCAATGTAACTCGTAGGAACTGACCCCGCAGATGCGGGACTCTCGGTTTTAGAATACGATGGTAATTTGTATATTTCTAAACTTTTGCAAAACATGGCGTTATTGGGTGAGAACTCGAAACAACCCCTGAACGGCACCGTGGGTGGCACCAACACCTCCCACGAAACCATTGTAACTCGTAGGAACTGACCCCGCAGCCGGGGGACTCCCGGCTTGAGAATACGACCGTAATTTGCATATTTATAGACTTAGGCTTAAAAACCTGACGTTATAGGGTGAGAACTCTAAACAGCCCTTGAACGACCCCGTGGGTGGCACCAACACCTCCCACGAGTCCAATGTAACTCGTAGGAACGGACCCCGCAGCCGCGGGATTCCCAGTTTAAGAATACGACTGTAATTTTCATATTTTTAGACTTAGCCTTAAAAACAAGGCGTTAGAGGGTGAGATCTCAAAACAGCCCCCGAACGGCCCCGTGGGTAGCACCAACACCTCCCACCGGACCAATGTAACTCGTAGGAACTAACCCTGCAGACGCGGGACTCCCGTTTTGAGAATATAATGGTAATTTGCATATTTATAAACTTAGGCTTAAAAACATGGCGTTAGAGGGTGAGAACTCAAAACTGCACCCGAACAGCCCCGTGGGTGGCACCAACACCTCCCACGGGACCAATGTAACTCGTAGGAACTAACCCCGCAGTCCCGGGACTTTCAGTTTGAGAATACGACGGTAATTTGCATATTTATAGACTTAGGCTTAAAAACATGGCGTTAGAGGGTGAGAAATCGAAATAGCCCCCGAACGGCCCCGTGGGTGGCACCAACACCTCCCACGGGACCAATGTAACTCGTAGGAACTGACCCCGCAGCCGCGAGACTCACAGTTTGAGAATACGACGATGATTTCCATATTTTTAGACTTAGGCTTAAAAACATAGTGTTAGAGGGTGATAACTCGAAACGGCCCCGTGGTGGCACTAACACCTCCCACGAGACCAATGTAACTCGTAGGAACTAACCCCGCAGTCGCGGGACTCCCAGTTTGATAATACGACGATAATTTTCATATTTCTAGACTTATGCTTAAAAACATGGCGTTAGAGGGTGAGATCTCTGAACGGCCCCGTCGGTGGCACCAACACCTCCCACGGGACCAATGTAACTCCTAGGAACTGACCCCGCAGTCACGGGACTCTCGATTTGAGATTACGATGATAATTTGCATATTTATAAACTTAGGCTTAAACATATGGCGTTACATGGTGAGAACTCGAAACAGCCCTCGAACAGCCCCGTGGGTGGCACCAACACCTGCCACGGGTTCAATGTAACTCGTAGGAACTGACCCCGCAGACGCGGGACTCTCGGATTTAGAATACGATGGCAATTTGCATATTTCTAAACTTTAGAAAAACCTGGTGTTAATGGGTGAGAACTCGAAACCACCCCCGAACAGCCCCGTGGGTGGCACCAACACCTCCCACGGAACCAATGTAGCTCGTAGGAATTGACCCCTCAGCCGGGGGACTCCCGGTTTGAGAATACGACGATAATTTGCATATTTATAGACTTAGGCTTAAAAACATGGCGTTATAGGGTGAGAACTCTATACAGCCCTCGAACGGCCCCGTGGGTGGCACCAACACCTCCCACGAGTCCAATGTAACTCGTAGGATTTGACCCCGCAGCCGTGGGACTCCCAGTTTGAGAATACGACTGTAATTTTTATATTTCTAGACTTAGGCATAAAAACATGGTGTTAGAGGGTGAGATCTCGAAACAGCCCCCGAACGGCCCCGTGGGTAGCACAACCACCTCCCACCGAACCAATGTAACTCGTAGGAACTGACCCTGCAGACGCGGGACTCCCGGTTTGAGAATACAATGGTAATTTGCATATTTATAAACTTAGACGTAAAAACATGGCGTTAGAGGGTGAGAACTCAAAACTTCACCCGAACAGCCCCGTGGGTGGCACCAACACCTCCCACGGGACCAATGTAACTCGTAGGAACTGACCCTGCAGTCGCGGGACTTTCGGTTTGAGAATACGACGGTAATTTGCATATTTGTAGACTTAGGCTTAAAAACATGGCGTTAGAGGGTGAGAAATCGAAATAGCCCCCGAACGGCCCCGTGGGTGGCACCAACACCTCCCACAGGACCAATGTAACTCGTAGGAACTGACCCCGCAGCCGCGGGACTCACAGTTTGAGAATACGACGATGATTTCCATATTACTAGACTTAGGCTTAAAAACATAGCGTTAGAGGGTGATAACTCGAAACGGCCCCGTGGTGGCACCAAGACCTCCCACGGGACCAATGTAACTGGTAGGAACTGACCCCGCAGCCGCGGGACTCCCAGTTTGAGAATACGATGATAATTTTCATATTTCTAGACTTATGCTTAAAAACATGGCGTTAGAGGGCGAGATCTCGAAACAACCCCTGAACGGCCCCGTCGGTGGCACCAACACCTCCCACGGGACCAATGTAACTCCTAGGAACTGACCCCGCAGTCACGGGACTCCCGATTTGAGAATACGATGATAATTTGCATATTTATAAACTTATGCTTAAACATATGGCGTTAGATGGTGAGAACTCGAAACAGCCCTCGAACGGCCCCGTGGGTGGCACCAACACCTCCCACGGGTTCAATGTAACTCGTAGGAACTGACCCCCCTGCCGCGGGATTCCCAGTTTGAGAATACGACTGTAATTTTCATATTTTTAGACTTAGCCTTAAAAACATGGCGTTAGAGGGTGAGATCTCAAAACAGCCCCCGAACGGCCCCGTGGGTAGCACCAACACCTCCCACCGGACCAATGTAACTCGTAGGAACTAACCCTGCAGACGCGGGACTCCCGTTTTGAGAATATAATGGTAATTTGTATATTTATAAACTTAGGCTTAAAAACATGGCGTTAGAGGGTGAGAACTCAAAACTGCACCCGAACAGCCCCGTGGGTGGCACCAACACCTCCCACGGGACCAATGTAACTCGTAGGAACTGACCCCGCAGTCGCGGGACTTTCGGTTTGAGAATACGACGGTAATTTGCATATTTACAGACTTAGGCTTAAAATCATGGCGTTAGAGGGTGAGAAATCGAAATAGCCCCCGAACGGCCCCGTGGGTGGCACCAACACCTCCCACGGGACCAATGTAACTCGTAGGAACTGACCCCGCAGCCGCGGGACTCACAGTTTGAGAATACAACGATGATTTCCATATTTTTAGACATAGGCTTAAAAACATAGCGTTAGAGGGTGATAACTCGAAACGGCCCCGTGGTGACACCAACACCTCCCACGAGACCAATGTAACTCGTAGGAACTGACCCCGCAGCCGCGGGACTCCCAGTTTGAGAATACGATGATAATTTTCATATTTCTAGACTTATGCTTAAAAACATGGCGTTAGAGGGTGAGATCTCAAAACAGCCCCTGAACGGCCCCGTCGGTGGCACCAACACCTCCCACGGGACCAATGTAACCCCTAGGAACTGACCCCGCAGTCGCGGGACACCCGATTTGAGATTACGATGATAATTTTCACATTTATAAACTTAGGCTTAAACATATGGCGTTAGATGGTGAGAACTCGAAACAGCCCTCGAACGACCCCGTGGGTGGCACCAACACCTCCCACGGGTTCAATATAACTCATAGGAACTGACCCCGCAGATGCAGGACTCTCGGATTTACAATACGATGGTAATTTGCATATTTCTAAACTTTAGAAAAACATGGTGTTAATGGGTGAGAACTCGAAACCACCCCCGAACGGCCCCGTGGGTGGCACCAACACCTCCCACGGAACCAATGTAGCTCGTAGGAACTGACCCCTCAGCCGGGGGACTCCCGGTTTGAGAATACGACGATAATTTGCATATTTATAGACTTAGGCTTAAAAACATGGCGTTATAGGGTGAGAACTCTAAACATCCCTCGAACGGCCCCGTGGGTGGCACCAACACCTCCCACGAGTCCAATGTAACTCGTAGGAACTGACCCCGCTGCCGCGGGACTCCCAGTTTGAGAATACGACTGTAATTTTTATATTTCTAGACTTAGGCATAAAAACATGGCGTTAGAGGCTGAGATCTCGAAACAGCCCCCGAACGGCCCCGTGGGTAGCGCAACCACCTCCCACCGAACCAATGTAACTCGTAGGAACTGACCCTGCAGACGCGGGACTCCCGGTTTGAGAATACAATGGTAATTTGCATATTTATAAACTTAGGCGTAAAAACATGGCGTTAGAGGGTGAGAACTTAAAACTGCCCCCGAACGGCCCCGTGGGTGGCACCAACAACTCCCACGGGACCAATGTAACTCGTAGGAACTGACCCCATAGCCGCGGGACTTTAGGTTTGAGAATACGACGGTAATTTTCATATTTATAGACTTAGGCTTAAAAACATGGCGTTTGAGGGTGAGAACTCGAAATAGCCCCCGAACGGCCCCGTGGGTGGCACCAACACCTCCCACGGGACCAATGTAACTCGTAGGAACTGACCCCGCAGCCGCGGGACTCACAGTTTGAGAATACGACGATGATTTCCATATTTTTAGACTTAGGCTTAAAAACATAGCGTTAGAGGGTGATAACTCGAAACGGCCCCGTGGTGGCACCAACACCTCCCACGGGTCCAATGTAACTCGTAGGAACTGACCCCGCAGCCGCGGGACTCCCAGTTTGAGAATACGATGATAATTTTCATATTTCTAAACTTATGCTTAAAAACATGGCGTTAGAGGGTGAGATCTCGAAACATCCCCGAACGGCCCCGTGGGTGGCACCAACATCTCCCTCGGGACCAATGTAACTCGTAGCAACTCTCCCCACAGACGCGGGACTCCCAGTTTTGAGAATACGATGGTAATTTGCATATTTATAGACTTAGGCTTAAAAACATGGCGTTAGAGGATGAGAACTCGAAACTGCACCTGAACGTCCTCGTGGGTGGCACCAACACCTCCCACACAACCAATGTAACTTGTAGGAACTGACCCCGCAGCCGCGGGACTCCCGGTTTAAGAACACGACAATAATTTGCATATTTATAGACTTAGGCTTAAAAACATGGCGTTAGAGGGGGAGAACTCAAAACAGCCCCGGAATGGCCCCGTGGGTGGCACCAACACCTCCCACGGGACCAATATAACTCGTAGGAACTAACCCCATATCCGCGGGACTCCCAGTTTTAGAATAGGGCGATAATTTATAAATTTCTAGACTTCGGCTTAAAAACATGGCGTTAGAGGGTGAGAACTTTAAACTACCCCCGAATGTCCCCGTGGGTGGCACCAACAGCTCCTACGGAACCAATGTAACTCGTAGAACTGACCTCGTAGCCGCGGGACTCCCGATTTGAGAATACAATGATATTTTGCATATTTATAGACTTAGGTTTAAAAACATGGCGTTAGAGGGTGAGAACTCGAAACAGCCCCCGAACGGCCCCGTAAGTGTCACCAACACATCCCACGGGACCAATGTGACTCGTAGGAACTGACCCCTCCGCCGCGGGACTCTCGGTTTGAGAATACGACGTTAATTTGCATATTTATAGACTTAGGCTTAAAAACATGGCGTTAGAGGGTGAGAACTCGAAATAGCCCCCGAACGGCCCTGTGGGTGGCACCAACACCTCCCACGGGACCAATGTAACTTGTAGGAACTAACTCCGCTGCCGCGGGACTCCCGGTTTGAGAATACGACGGTAATTTGCATATTTCTAGACTTAGCCTAGAAAACACGGCTTTAGAGGGTGAGAACTCAAAACAGCCTCCGAACGGCCCCGTGGGTGGCACCAACTCCTCCCACGGGGCCAATATAACTCGTAGGAACTGACCCCGCAGCCGCGGAACTCAAAATTTGAGAATACGATGGCAATTTGCATATTTCTAGACTTAAGTAAAACATGGCGTCAGTGGGTGAGAACTCGAAACAACCCCCAAACGGCCCCGTGAGCGTCACTAACACCTCCCACGGGACCAATGTAACTCGTAGGAACTGACCCCGCCGCCGCGGGACTCCCGGTTTGAGAATACGATGTAATTTGCATATTTATAGACTTAGGCCTAAAAAGATGGCGTTAGAGGGTGAGAACTCGAAATAGCCCCCGAACGGCCCCGTGGGTGGCACCAACACCTCCCACGGGACCAATGTAACTCGTAGGAACTGATCCCGCAGCTGCGGGACTCCCATATTGATAATACGACAGTATTTTGCATATTTCTATACTTAGTCTTAAAAACATGGCGTTAGAGGGTGACAACTCGAAACTACCCCCGAACGTCCCCGTGGGTGGCACCAACACCTCCCACGGGACCAATGTTACTCGTAGGAACTGACCCCGCAGACACGGGACTCCCGGTTTGATAATACGACAATAATTTTCATATTTATAGACTTAGGCTTAAAAACATGGCATTAGAGGGTGAGATCTCTAAACTTCCCCCGAACGTCCCCGGGGTGGCACCAACACCTCCCCCGGGACCAATATAACTCGTAGGAACTGACCCCGCAACTGCGGGACTCCCAGTTTGAGTAAACGATGATAATTTTAATATTTCTAGACTTATGCTTAAAAACATGGCGTTAGAGGGTGAGAACTCGAACCAGACCCGAATGGCCCCGTGGGTGGCTCCAACACCTCCGAGGGGACCAATGTAACTCGTAGGAACTGACCCCGCAGCTGCGGGACTCCCAGTTTGAGAATATGATGATAGTTTTCATATTTCTAGACTTATGCTTAAAAACATGGCGTTAGAGGGTGAGATTTCAAAACAGCCCCTGAACGGCCCTGTCTGTGGCACCAACACCTCCCACGGGACCAATGTAACTCCTAGGAACTGGCACTGCAGTCGCGGGACTCCCGATTTGAGAATACGATGATAATTTGGATATTTATAAACTTAGGATTAAACACATGGCGTTAGATGGTGAGAACTCGAAACAGCCCCCGAACGGCCCCGTGGGTTGCACCAACACCTCCCAAGGGTTCAATGTAACTCGTAGGAACTGACCCCGCAGACGTGGGGACTCTCGGTTTTAGAATATGATGGTAATTTGCATATTTCTAAACTTTAGCAAAACATGGCGTTATTGGGTGAGAACTCGAAACAACCCCCGAACGGTCCCGTGGGTGGCACCAACACCTCCCACGGAACCAATGTAACTCGTAGGAACTGACCCCGCAGCTAGGGGACTCCCGGTTTGAGAATATGACGGTAATTTGCATATTTATAGACTAAGGCTTATAAACCTGGCGTTAGAGGGTGAGAACTTGAAACAGCCCTCGAACGGCCCCGTGGGTGGCACCAACACCTCCCATGAGTCCAATGTAACTCGTAGGAACTGACCCCGCAGCCGCGGGACTCCCAGTTTGAGAATACGACTGTAATTTTCATATTTCTAGACTTAGGCTTAAAAACAAGGCGTTAGAGGGTGAGATCTCGAAATAGCCCCCGAACGGCCCCATGGGTAGCACCAACACCTCCCACCGGACCAATGTAACTCGTAGGAACTGACCCTGCAGACACGGGACTCCCGGTTTGAGAATACAATGGTAATTGGCATATTTATAAACTTACGCTTAAAAACTTGGCGTTAGAGGGTGAGAAATCAAAACTGCCCCGAACGGCCCCGTGGGTGGCACCAACACCTCCCACGGGACCAATGTAACTCGTAGGAACTGACCTCGCAGCCGCGGGACTTTCGGTTTGAGAATACGATGGTAATTTGCATATTTATAGATTTAAGCTTAAAAACATGGTGTTAGAGGGTGAGAAATTGAAACAGCCCCTCGAACGGCCCCGTGGGTGGCACCAACACCTCCCACAGGACCAATGTAAGTCGTAGGAACTGACCCCGTAGCCGTGGGACTCTCGGTTTGATAATACGACGGTAATTTTCATATTTCTAAACTTAAGCAAAACTTGGCGTTAGAGCGTGAGAACTCGAAATAGCCCCCGAACGGCCCCGTGGGTGGCACCAACACCTCCCAAGGGACCTATGTAACTCTTAGGAACTGACCCCCTCAGCCGCGGGACTCCCGTTTTGAGAATACGATGGTAATTTTGCATATTTTGAGACTTACGCTTAAAAACATGGCGTCAGAGGGTGAGATCTCGAAATAGCCCCATAAGGGGCCCGTGGGTGGCACGAACCCCTCCCACGGGACCAATGTAACTCGTAGGAACTGACCCCACCGCTGCGGGAGTCCCTCTTTGAGAATACGACGGTAATTTTCATATTTATAGACTTAGGCTTAAAAACATGGCGTTAGAGGGTGAGAAATCGAAATAGCCCCCAAACGGCCCCGTGGGTGGCACCAACACCTCCCACGGGACCAATGTAAGTCCTAGGAACTGACTCCGCAGCCGTAGGACTCACAGTATGAGAATAAGATGATGATTTCCATATTTTTAGACTTAGGCTTAAAAACATAGCGTTAGATGGTGATAACTCGAAACGGCCCCGTGGTGGCACCAACACCTCCCACGGGACCAATGTAACTCGTAGGAACTGACCCCGCAGCCGCGGGACTCCCAGTTTGAGAATACGATGATAATTTTCATATTTCTAGACTTATGCTTAAAAACATGGCGTTAGAGGGTGAAATCTCGAAACAGCCCCTGAATGGCCCCGTCGTGGCACCAACACCTCCCACGGGACCAATGTAACTCCTAGGAACTGACCCCGCAGTCGCGGGACACCCGATTTGAGAATACGATGATAATTTGCATATTTATAAACTTAGGCTTAAACATATGGCGTTAGATGGTGAGAACTCGAAACAGCCCCCGAACGGCCCCGTGGGTGGCACCAACAACTCCCACGGGTTCAATGTAACTCGTAGGAACTGACCCCGCAGACGCAGGACTCTCGGATTTAGAATACGATGGTAATTTGCATATTTCTAAACTTTAGCAAAACATGGCGTTATTGGGTGAAAACTCGAAACCACCCCCGAACGGCCCCGTGGGTGGCACCAACACCTCCCACGGAACCAATGTAGCTCGTAGGAACTGACCCCTCAGCCGGGGGACTCCCGGTTTGAGAATACGACGGTAAGTTGCATATTTATAGACTTAGGCTTAAAAACATGGTGTTATAGGGTGAGAACTCTAAACTGCCCTCGAACGGCCCCGTGGGTGGCAACAACACCTCCCACGAGTCCAATGTAACTCGTAGGAACTGACCCCGCAGCCGCGGGACTCCCAGTTTGAGAATACGACTGTAATTTTCATATTTCTAGACTTAGGCATAAAAACATGGCGTTAGAGGGTGAGATCTCGAAACAATCCCCGAACGGCCCCGTGGGTAGCACAACCACCTCCCACCGGACCAATGTAACTCGTAGGAACTGACCCTGCAGACGCGGGACTCCCAGTTTGAGAATACAATGGTAATTTGCATATTTATAAACTTAGGCGTAAAAACATGGCGTTAGAGGGTGAGAACTCAAAACTTCCCCCGAACGGCCCCGTGGGTGGCACCAACAACTCCAACGGGACCAATGTAACTCGTAGGAACTGACCTCGCAGCCGCGGGACTTTCGGTTTGAGAATACGATGGTAATTTGCATATTTATAGATTTAAGCTTAAAAACATGGTGTTAGAGGGTGAGAAATTGAAACAGCCCCCGAACGGCCCCGTGGGTGGCACCAACACCTCCCACAGGACCAATGTAAGTCGTAGGAACTGACCCCGTAGCCGTGGGACTCTCGGTTTGATAATACGACGGTAATTTTCATATGTTTAAACTTAAGCAAAACTTGGCGTTAGAGCGTGAGAACTCGAAATAGCCCCCGAACGGCCCCGTGGGTGGCACCAACACCTCCCAAGGGACCTATGTAACTCTTAGGAACTGACCCCTCAGCCGCGGGACTCCCGTTTTGAGAATACGACGGTAATTTGCATATTTTGAGACTTACGCTTAAAAACATGGCGTCAGAGGGTGAGATCTCGAAATAGCCCCATAAGGGGCCCGTGGGTGGCACGAACCCCTCCCACGGGACCAATGTAACTCATAGGAACTGACCCCATAGCCGCGGAACTCCCGGTTTGAGAATACGATGATAATTTGCATTTTTATTGACTTAGGCTTAAAAACATGGCGTTAGAGGGTGATAACTCGAAACAGCCCCCGAACGGCCCCGTGAGTGGCACCAACACCTCCCAGGGGACCAATATAACTCGTAGGAATTGACACCGCAGCCGCGGGACTCACAGGTTGAGAATACGATGATGATTTCCATATTTCTAGACTTAGGCTTAAAAACATAGCATTAGAGGGTGATAACTCGAAACGGCCCCGTGGTGGAACCAACACCTCCCACGGGACCAATGTAACACGTAGGAACTGACCCCGCAACCGCGGGACTCCCAGTTTGAGAATACGATGATAATTTTCGTATTTTTAGACTTATGCTTAAAAACATGGCGTTAGAGGGTGACATCTCGAAACAGCCCCTGAACGGCCCCGTCAGTGGCACCAACACCTCCCACGGGACCAACGTAAATCCTAGGAACTGACCCCGCAGTCGCGGGACTCCCGATTTGAGAATACGATGATAATTTTCATATTTATAAACTTAGGCTTCAACACATGGCGTTAGATGGTGAGAACTCGAAACAGCCTCCGAACGGCCCCGTGGGTGGCACCAACACCTCCCACGGGTTCAATGTAACTCGTAGGAACTGACCCCGCAGACGCGTGACTCTCGGTTTTAGAAAACGATGGTAATTTGCATATTTCTAAAATTTGGCAAAACATGGCGTTATTGGGTGAGAACTCGAAACAACCCCTGAACGGCATCGTGGGAGGCACCAACACCTCCCACGGAACCAATGTAACTCGTAGGAACTGACCCCGCAGCCGAGGGACTCCCGGTTTGAGAATACGACGGTAATTTGCATATTTATAGACTTAGGCTTAAAAACCTGACGTTATAGGGAGAGAACTCTAAACAGCCCTTGAACGGCCCTGTGGGTGGTACCAACACCTCCCTCGAGTCCAATGTAACTCGTAGGAACTGACCCCGGAGCCGCGGGATTCCCAGTTTGAGAATACGACTATAATTTTCTTATTTCTAGACTTAGCCTTAAAAACATGGCGTTAGAGGGTGAGATCTCGAAACAGCCCCCGAACGGCCCCGTGGGTAGCACCAACACCTCCCACCGGACCAATGTAACTCGTAGGAACTGACCCTACAGACGCGGGACTCCCGGTTTGAGAATATAATGGTAAGTTGAATATTTATAAACTTAGGCTTAAAAACATGGCGTTAGAGGGTGAGAACTCAAAACTGCACCCGAACAGCCCCGTGGGTGGCACAAACACCTCCCACGGGACCAATGTAACTCGTAGGAACTGACCCCGTAGCCGCGGGACTTTCGGTTTGAGAATACGACGCTAATTTGCATATTTATAGACTTAGGCTTAAAAACATGGCGTTAGAGGGTGAGAAATCGAAATAGCCCCCAAACGGCCCCGTGGGTGGCACCAACACCTCCCACGGGACCAATGTAAGTCCTAGGAACTGAGTCCGCAGCCGTAGGACTCACAGTATGAGAATAAGATGATGATTTCCATATTTTTAGACTTAGGCTTAAAAACATAGCGTTAGATGGTGATAACTCGAAACGGCCCCGTGGTGGCACCAACACCTCCCACGGGACCAATGTAACTCGTAGGAACTGACCCCGCAGCCGCGGGACTCCAAGTTTGAGAATACGATGATAATTTTCATATTTCTGGACTTATGCTTAAAAACATGGCGTTAGAGGGTGAAATCTCGAAACAGCCCCTGAATGGCCCCGTCGGTGGCACCAACACCTCCCACGGGACCAATGTAACTCCTAGGAACTGACCCCGCAGTCGCGGGACACCCGATTTGAGAATACGATGATAATTTGCATATTTATAAACTTAGGCTTAAACATATGGCGTTAGATGGTGAGAACTCGAAACAGCCCCCGAACGGCCCCGTGGGTGGCACCAACAACTCCCACGGGTTCAATGTAACTCGTAGGAACTGACCCCGCAGACGCAGGACTCTCGGATTTAGAATACGATGGTAATTTGCATATTTCTAAACTTTAGCAAAACATGGCGTTATTGGGTGAAAACTCGAAACCACCCCCGAACGGCCCCGTGGGTGGCACCAACACCTCCCACGGAACCAATGTAGCTCGTAGGAACTGACCCCTCAGCCGGGGGACTCCCGGTTTGAGAATACGACGGTAAGTTGCATATTTATAGACTTAGGCTTAAAAACATGGCGTTATAGGGTGAGAACTCTAAACTGCCCTCGAACGGCCCCGTGGGTGGCACCAACACCTCCCACGAGTCCAATGTAACTCGTAGGAACTGACCCCGCAGCCGCGGGACTCCCAGTTTGAGAATACGACTGTAATTTTCATATTTCTAGACTTAGGCATAAAAACATGGCGTTAGAGGGTGAGATCTCGAAACAATCCCCGAACGGCCCCGTGGGTAGCACAACCACCTCCCACCGGACCAATGTAACTCGTAGGAACTGACCCTGTAGACGCAGGACTCCCAGTTTGAGAATACAATGGTAATTTGCATATTTATAAACTTAGGCGTAAAAACATGGCGTTAGAGGGTGAGAACTCAAAACTTCCCCCGAACGGCCCCGTGGGTGGCACCAACAACTCTAACGGGACCAATGTAACTCGTAGGAACTGACCCCGCAGCCGCGGGACTTTCGGTTTGAGAATACGACGGTAATTTGCATATTTATAGACTTAGGATTAAAAACATGGCGTTAGAGGGTGAGAACTCGAAATAGCCCCCGAACGGCCCCGTGGGTGGCACCAACACCTCCCACGGGACCAATGTAACTCGTAGGAACTGACCCCGCAGCCGCGGGACTCACATTTTGAGAATACGACGATGATTTCCATATTTTTAGACTTAGGCTTAAAAACATAGCGTTAGAGGGTGATAACTCGAAACGGCCCCGTGGTGGCACCAACACCTCCCACGGGTCCGATGTAACTCGTAGGCACTGACCCCGTAGCCGCGGGACTCCCAGTTTGAGAATACGATGATAATTTTCATATTTCTAGACTTATGCTTAAAAACATGGCGTTAGAGGGTGAGATCTCGAAACATCCCCTGAACGGCCCTGTCGGTGGCACCAACACCTCCCACGGGACCAATGTAACTCCGAGGAACTGACCCCGCAGTCGCGGGACTCCCGATTTGAGATTACGATGATAATTTGCATATTTATAAACTTAGGCTTAAACATATGGCGTTAGATGGTGAGAACTCGAAACAGCCCCCGAACGGCCCCGTGGGTGGCACCAACACCTCCCACGGGTTCAATGTAACTCGTAGGAACTGACCCCGCAGACGCGGGACTCTCAGATTTAGAATACGATGGTAATTTTCATATTTTTAAACTTTATCCAAACATGGCGTTATTGGGTGAGAACTCGAAACAACCCCCGAACGGCCCCGTGGGTGGCACCAACACCTCCCACGGAACCAATGTAACTCGTAGGAACTGACCCCTCAGCCGGGGGACTCCCGGTTTGAGAATACGACGGTAATTTGCGTATTTATAGACTTAGGATTAAAAACATGGCGTTATAGGGTGAGAACTGTAAACAACCCTCGAACGGCCCCGTGGGTGGCACCAACACCTCCCACGAGTCCAATGTAACTCGTAGGAACTGACCCCGTAGCCGCGGGACTCCCAATTTGAGAATTCGACTGTAATTTTCATATTTCTAGACTTTGGCTTAAAAACATGGTGTTAGAGGGTGAGATCTCGAAACTGCCCCCGAACAGCCCCGTGGGTAGCTCCAACACCTCCCACCGGACCAATGTAACTCGTAGGAACTGACCCTGCAGACGCGGGACTCCCGATTTGAGAATAAAATGGTAATTTGCATATTTATAAATTTAGGCTTAAAAACATGGCGTTAGAGGGTGAGAACTCAAAACTGCCCCCGAACGGCCCCGTGGGTGGCACCAACACCTCCCACGGGACCAATGTAACTCGTAGGAACTGACCCCACAGCCGCGGGATTTTCGGTTTGAGAATATGACGGTAATTTGCATATTTATAGACTTAGGCTTAAAAACATGGTGTTAGAGGGTGAGAACTCGAAACAGCCCCCGAACGGCCCCGTGGGTGGCACCAACACCTCCCACGGGACCAATGTAAGTCATAGGAACTGACCCCGTAGTGGTGGGACTCTTGGTTTGAGTATACGACGGTAATTTTCATATTTCTAAACTTAAGCAAAACTTGGCGTTAGAGCGTTAGAGCGTGAGAACTCGAAATAGCCCCCGAACGGCCCCGTGGGTGGCACCAACACCTCCCAAGGGACCTATGTATCTCTTAGGAACTGACCCCTCAGCCGCGGGACTCCCGGTTTGAGAATACGACGGTAATTTGCATATTTTTAGACTTACGCTTTAAAACATGGCGTTAGAGGGTGAGATCTCGAAACAACCCCATAACGGCTCCGTGGGTGGCACGAACCCCTCCCACGGGACCAATGTAACTCGTCGGAACTGATCCCGCAGCCGCGGGACTCCCAGTTTGAGAATACGACTGTAATTTGCATATTTATAGACTTAGGCTTAAAAATATGGCGTTAGAGGATGAGAACTCGAAATATCCCCCGAACGGCCCCGTGGGTGGCACCAACACCTCCCACGGGACCAATGTAACTCGTAGGAACTGACCCCGCAGCCGCGGGACTCATAGTTTGAGAATACGACGATGATTTCCATATTTTTAGACTTAGCCTTAAAAACATAGCGTTATAGGGTGTCAACTCGAAACGGCCCCGTGGTGGCACCAACACCTCCCACGGGACCAATGTAACTCGTAGGAACTGACCCCGCAGCCGCGGAACTCCCAGTTTGAGAATACGATGATAATTTTCATATTTCTAGACTTATGCTTAAAAGCATGGCGTTAGTGGGTGAGATCTCGAGACAGCCCCTGAACGGCCCTGTCGGTGGCACCAACACCTCCCAAGGGACCAATGTAACTCCTAGGAACTGACCCCGCAGTCGCGGGACTCCCGATTTGAGAATACGATGATAATTTGCATATTTATAAACTTAGGCTTAAACATATGGCGTTAGATGGTTAGAACTCGAAACAGCCCCCGAACGGCCCCGTGGGTGGCACCAACACCTCCCACGGGTTCAATGTAACTCGTAGGAACTGACCCCGCAGACGCTGGACTCTCGGATTTAGAATACGATGGTAATTTTCATATTTCTAAACTTTAGTAAAACATGGCGTTATTGGGTGAGAACTCGAAACAACCTCCGAACGGCCCCGTGGGTGGCACCAACACCTCCCACGGAACCAATGTAACTCGTAGGAACTGACCCCTCATCCGGGGGACTCCCGGTTTGAGAATACGACGGTAATTTGCATATTTATAGACTTAGGATTAAAAACATGGCGTTATAGGGTGAGAACTGTAAATAGCCCCCGAACGGCCCCGTGGGTGGCACCAACACCTCCCACGAGTCCAATGTAACTCGTAGGAACTGACCCCGTAGCCGCGGGACTCCCAGTTTGAGAATTCGACTGTAATTTTCATATTTCTAGACTTTGGCTTAAAAACATGGTGTTAGAGGGTGAGATCTCGAAACTGCCCCCGAACGGCCCCGTGGGTAGCTCCAACACCTCCCACCGGACCAATGTAACTCGTAGGAACTGACCCTGCAGACGCGGGACTCCCGGTTTGAGAATAAAATGGTAATTTACATATTTATAAATTTAGGCTTAAAAACATGGCGTTAGAGGGTGAGAACTCAAAACTGCCCCCGAACGGCCCCGTGGGTGGCACCAACACCTCCCACGTGACCAATGTAACTCGTAGGAACTGACCCCACAGCCGCGGGATTTTCGGTTTGAGAATATGACGGTAATTTGCATATTTATAGACTTAGGCTTAAAAACATGGTGTTAGAGGGTGAGAACTCGAAACAGCCCCCGAACGACCCCGTGGGTGGCACCAACACCTCCCACGGGACCAATGTAAGTCATAGGAACTGACCCCGTAGCGGTGGGACTCTTCGTTTGAGTATACGACGGTAATTTTCATATTTCTAAACTTAAGCAAAACTTGGCGTTAGAGCGTTAGAGCGTGAGAACTCTAAATAGCCCCCGAACGGCCCCGTGGGTGGCACCAACACCTCCCAAGGGACCTATGTATCTCTTAGGAACTGACCCCTCAGCCGCGGGACTCCCGGTTTGAGAATACGACGGTAATTTGCATATTTTTAGACTTACGCTTTAAAACATGGCGTTAGAGGGTGAGATCTCGAAACAACCCCATAACGGCTCCGTGGGTGGCACGAACCCCTCCCACGGGACCAATGTAACTCGTCGGAACTGATCCCGCAGCCGCGGGACTCCCAGTTTGAGAATACGACTGTAATTTGCATATTTATAGACTTAGGCTTAAAAACATGGCGTTAGAGGATGAGAACTCGAAATATCCCCCGAACAGCCCCGTGGGTGGCACCAACACCTCCCACGGGACCAATGTAACTCGTAGGAACTGACCCCGCAGCCGCGGGACTCATAGTTTGAGAATACGACGATGATTTCCATATTTTTAGACTTAGGCTTAAAAACATAGCGTTAGAGGGTGTCAACTCGAAACGGCCCCGTGGTGGCACCAACACCTCCCACGGGACCAATGTAACTCGTAGGAACTGACCCCGCAGCCGCGGAACTCCCAGTTTGAGAATACGATGATAATTTTCATATTTCTAGACTTATGCTTAAAAGCATGGCGTTAGTGGGTGAGATCTCGAGACAGCCCCTGAACGGCCCTGTCGGTGGCACCAACACCTCCCAAGGGACCAATGTAACTCCGAGGAACTGACCCCGCAGTCGCGGGACTCCCGATTTGAGAATACGATGATAATTTGCATATTTATAAACTTAGGCTTAAACATATGGCGTTAGATGGTTAGAACTCGAAACAGCCCCCGAACGGCCCCGTGGGTGGCACCAACACCTCCCACGGGTTCAATGTAACTCGTAGGAACTGACCCCGCAGACGCTGGACTCTCGGATTTAGAATACGATGGTAATTTTCATATTTCTAAACTTTAGTAAAACATGGCGTTATTGGGTGAGAACTCGAAACAACCCCCGAACGGCCCCGTGGGTGGCACCAACACCTCCCACGGAACCAATGTAACTCGTAGGAACTGACCCCTCATCCGGGGGACTCCCGGTTTGAGAATACGACGGTAATTTGCATATTTATAGACTTAGGCTTAAAAATATGCCGTTATAGTGTGAGAACTCTAAACAGCCCTCGAACGGCCCCGTGGGTGGCACCAACACCTCCCACGAGTCCAATGTAACTCGTAGGAACTGACCCCGTAGCCGCGGGACTCCCAGTTTGAGAATACGACTGTAATTTTCATATTTCTAGACTTTGGCTTAAAAACATGGTGTTAGAGGGTGAGATCTCGAAACAGCCCCCGAACGGCCCCGTGGGTAGCACAACCACCTCCCACCGGACAAATGTAACTCGTTGGAACTGACCCTGCAGACGCGGGACTCCCGGTTTGAGAATACAATGGTAATTTGCATATTTATAAACTTAGGCTTAAAAACATGGCGTTAGAGGGTGAGAACTCAAAACTGCCTCCGAACGGCCCCGTGGGTGGCACCAACACCTCCCACGGAACCAATGTAGCTCGTAGGAACTGACCCCTCAGCCGGGGGACTCCCGGTTTGAGAATACGACGATAATTTTCATATTTATAGACTTAGGCTTAAAAACATGGCGTTATAGGGTGAGAACTCTATACAGTCCTCGAACGGCCCCGTGGGTGGCACCAACACCTCCCACGAGTCCAATGTAACTCGTAGGAACTGACCCCGCAGCCGCGGGACTCCCAGTTTGAGAATACGACTGTAATTTTTATATTTCTAGACTTAGGCATAAAAACATGGCGTTAGAGGCTGAGATCTCGAAACAGCCCCCGAACGGCCCCGTGGGTAGCGCAACCACCTCCCACCGAACCAATGTAACTCGTAGGAACTGACCCTGCAGACGCGGGACTCCCGGTTTGAGAATACAATGGTAATTTGCATATTTATAAACTTAGGCGTAAAAACATGGCGTTAGAGGGTGAGAACTTAAAACTGCCCCCGAACGGCCCCGTGGGTGGCACCAACAACTCCCACGGGACCAATGTAACTCGTAGGAACTGACCCCGTAGCCGCGGGACTTTCGGTTTGAGAATACGACGGTAATTTTCATATTTATAGACTTAGGCTTAAAAACATGGCGTTTGAGGGTGAGAACTCGAAATAGCCCCCGAACGGCCCCGTGGGTGGCACCAACACCTCCCACGGGACCAATGTAACTCGTAGGAACTGACCCCGCAGCCGCGGGACTCACAGTTTGAGAATACGACGATGATTTCCATATTTTTAGACTTAGGCTTAAAAACATAGCGTTAGAGGGTGATAACTCGAAACGGCCCCGTGGTGGCACCAACACCTCCTATGGGTCCAATGTAACTCGTAGGAACTGACCCCGCAGCCGCGGGACTCCCAGTTTGAGAATACGATGATAATTTTCATATTTCTAAACTTATGCTTAAAAACATGGCGTTAGAGGGTGAGATCTCGAAACATCCCCGAACGGCCCCGTGGGTGGCACCAACATCTCCCTCGGGACCAATGTAACTCGTAGCAACTCTCCCCACAGACGCGGGACTCCCAGTTTTGAGAATACGATGGTAATTTGCATATTTATAGACTTAGGCTTAAAAACATGGCGTTAGAGGATGAGAACTCGAAACTGCACCTGAACGTCCTCGTGGGTGGCACCAACACCTCCCACACAACCAATGTAACTTGTAGGAACTGACCCCGCAGCCGCGGGACTCCCGGTTTGAGAACACGACAATAATTTGCATATTTATAGACTTAGGCTTAAAAACATGGCGTTAGAGGGGGAGAACTCAAAACAGCCCCGGAATGGCCCCGTGGGTGGCACCAACACCTCCCACGGGACCAATATAACTCGTAGGAACTAACCCCATATCCGCGGGACTCCCAGTTTTAGAATAGGGCGATAATTTATAAATTTCTAGACTTCGGCTTAAAAACATGGCGTTAGAGGGTGAGAACTTTAAACTACCCCCGAATGTCCCCGTGGGTGGCACCAACAGCTCCTACGGAACCAATGTAACTCGTAGAACTGACCTCGTAGCCGCGGGACTCCCGATTTGAGAATACAATGATATTTTGCATATTTATAGACTTAGGTTTAAAAACATGGCGTTAGAGGGTGAGAACTCGAAACAGCCACCGAACGGCCCCGTAAGTGGCACCAACACATCCCACGGGACCAATGTGACTCGTAGGAACTGACCCCTCCGCCGCGGGACTCTCGGTTTGAGAATACGACGTTAATTTGCATATTTATAGACTTAGGCTTAAAAACATGGCGTTAGAGGGTGAGAACTCGAAATAGCCCCCGAACGGCCCTGTGGGTGGCACCAACACCTCCCACGGGACCAATGTAACTTGTAGGAACTAACTCCGCTGCCGCGGGACTCCCGGTTTGAGAATACGACGGTAATTTGCATATTTCTAGACTTAGCCTAGAAAACACGGCTTTAGAGGGTGAGAACTCAAAACAGCCTCCGAACGGCCCCGTGGGTGGCACCAACTCCTCCCACGGGGCCAATATAACTCGTAGGAACTGACCCCGCAGCCGCGGAACTCAAAATTTGAGAATACGATGGCAATTTGCATATTTCTAGACTTAAGTAAAACATGGCGTCAGTGGGTGAGAACTCGAAACAACCCCCAAACGGCCCCGTGAGCGTCACTAACACCTCCCACGGGACCAATGTAACTCGTAGGAACTGACCCCGCCGCCGCGGGACTCCCGGTTTGAGAATACGATGTAATTTGCATATTTATAGACTTAGGCCTAAAAAGATGGCGTTAGAGGGTGAGAACTCGAAATAGCCCCCGAACGGCCCCGTGGGTGGCACCAACACCTCCCACGGGACCAATGTAACTCGTAGGAACTGATCCCGCAGCTGCGGGACTCCCATATTGATAATACGACAGTATTTTGCATATTTCTATACTTAGTCTTAAAAACATGGCGTTAGAGGGTGACAACTCGAAACTACCCCCGAACGTCCCCGTGGGTGGCACCAACACCTCCCACGGGACCAATGTTACTCGTAGGAACTGACCCCGCAGACACGGGACTCCCGGTTTGATAATACGACAATAATTTTCATATTTATAGACTTAGGCTTAAAAACATGGCATTAGAGGGTGAGATCTCTAAACTTCCCCCGAACGTCCCCGGGGTGGCACCAACACCTCCCCCGGGACCAATGTAACTCGTAGGAACTGACCCCGCAACTGCGGGACTCCCAGTTTGAGTAAACGATGATAATTTTAATATTTCTAGACTTATGCTTAAAAACATGGCGTTAGAGGGTGAGAACTCGACCCAGACCCGAATGGCCCCGTGGGTGGCTCCAACACCTTCGAGGGGACCAATGTAACTCGTAGGAACTGACCCCGCAGCTGCGGGACTCCCAGTTTGAGAATATGATGATAGTTTTCATATTTCTAGACTTATGCTTAAAAACATGGCGTTAGAGGGTGAGATTTCAAAACAGCCCCTGAACGGCCCTGTCTGTGGCACCAACACCTCCCACGGGACCAATGTAACTCCTAGGAACTGGCCCTGCAGTCGCGGGACTCCCGATTTGAGAATACGATGATAATTTGGATATTTATAAACTTAGGATTAAACACATGGCGTTAGATGGTGAGAACTCGAAACAGCCCCCGAACGGCCCCGTGGGTAGCACCAACACCTCCCAAGGGTTCAATGTAACTCGTAGGAACTGACCCCGCAGACGTGGGACTCTCGGTTTTAGAATATGATGGTAATTTGCATATTTCTAAACTTTAGCAAAACATGGCATTATTGGGTGAGAACTCGAAACAACCCCCGAACGGTCCCGTGGGTGGCACCAACACCTCCCACGGAACCAATGTAACTCGTAGGAACTGACCCCGCAGCTAGGGGACTCCCGGTTTGAGAATATGACGGTAATTTGCATATTTATAGACTAAGGCTTATAAACATGGCGTTAGAGGGTGAGAACTTGAAACAACCCTCGAACGGCCCCGTGGGTGGCACCAACACCTCCCATGAGTCCAATGTAACTCGTAGGAACTGACCCCGCAGCCGCGGGACTCCCAGTTTGAGAATACGACTGTAATTTTCATATTTCTAGACTTAGGCTTAAAAACAAGGCGTTAGAGGGTGAGATCTCGAAATAGCCCCCGAACGGCCCCATGGGTAGCACCAACACCTCCCACCGGACCAATGTAACTCGTAGGAACTGACCTTGCAGACACGGGACTCCCGGTTTGAGAATACAATGGTAATTTGCATATTTATAAACTTACGCTTAAAAACTTGGCGTTAGAGGGTGAGAAATCAAAACTGCCCCCGAACGGCCCCGTGGGTGGCACCAACACCTCCCACGGGACCAATGTAACTCGTAGGAACGGACCCCGCAGCCGCGAGACTTTCGGTTTGAGAATACGATGGTAATTTGCATATTTATAGATTTAAGCTTAAAAACATGGTGTTAAACGGTGAGAAATTGAAACAGCCCCCGAACGGCCCCGTGGGTGGCACCAACACCTCCCACAGGACCAATGTAAGTCGTAGGAACTGACCCCGTAGCCGTGGGACTCTCGGTTTGATAATACGACGGTAATTTTCATATTTCTAAACTTAAGCAAAACTTGGCGTTAGAGCGTGAGAACTCGAAATAGCCCCCGAACGGCCCCGTGGGTGGCACCAACACCTCCCAAGGGACCTATGTAACTCTTAGGAACTGACCCCTCAGCCGCGGGACTCCCGTTTTGAGAATACGACGGTAATTTGCATATTTTGAGACTTACGCTTAAAAACATGGCGTCAGAGGGTGAGATCTCGAAATAACCCCATAAGGGGCCCGTGGGTGGCACGAACCCCTCCCACGGGACCAATGTAACTCGTAGGAACTGACCCCATAGCCGCGGAACTCCCGGTTTGAGAATACGATGATAATTTGCATTTTTATTGACTTAGGCTTAAAAACATGGCGTTAGAGGGTGATAACTCGAAACAGCCCCCGAACGGCCCCGTGAGTGGCACCAACACCTCCCAGGGGACCAATATAACTCGTAGGAATTGACCCCGCAGCCGCGGGACTCACAGGTTGAGAATACGACGATGATTTCCATATTTCTAGACTTAGGCTTAAAAACATAGCATTAGAGGGTGATAACTCGAAACGGCCCCGTGGTGGAACCAACACCTCCCACGGGACCAATGTAACACGTAGGAACTGACCCCGCAACCGCGGGACTCCCAGTTTGAGAATACGATGATAATTTTCGTATTTTTAGACTTATGCTTAAAAACATGGCGTTAGAGGGTGACATCTCGAAACAGCCCCTGAACGGCCCCGTCAGTGGCACCAACACCTCCCACAGGACCAACGTAAATCCTAGGAACTGACCCCGCAGTCGCGGGACTCCCGATTTGAGAATACGATGATAATTTTCATATTTATAAACTTAGGCTTCAACACATGGCGTTAGATGGTGAGAACTCGAAACAGCCTCCGAACGGCCCCGTGGGTGGCACCAACACCTCCCACGGGTTCAATGTAACTCGTAGGAACTGACCCCGCAGACGCGTGACTCTCGGTTTTAGAAAACGATGGTAATTTGCATATTTTTAAAATTTTGCAAAACATTGCGTTATTGGGTGAGAACTCGAAACAACCCCTGAACGGCATCGTGGGAGGCACCAACACCTCCCACGGAACCAATGTAACTCGTAGGAACTGACCCCGCAGCCGAGGGACTCCCGGTTTGAGAATACGACGGTAATTTGCATATTTATTGACTTAGGCTTAAAAACCTGACGTTATAGGGAGAGAACTCTAAACAGCCCTTGAACGGCCCTGTGGGTGGTACCAACACCTCCCTCGAGTCCAATGTAACTCGTAGGAACTGACCCCGCAGCCGCGGGATTCCCAGTTTGAGAATACGACTATAATTTTCTTATTTCTAGACTTAGCCTTAAAAACATGGCGTTAGAGGGTGAGATCTCGAAACAGCCCCCGAACGGCCCCGTGGGTAGCACCAACACCTCCCACCGGACCAATGTAACTCGTAGGAACTGACCCTACAGACGCGGGACTCCCGGTTTGAGAATATAATGGTAAGTTGCATATTTATAAACTTAGGCTTAAAAACATGGCGTTAGAGGGTGAGAACTCAAAACTGCACCCGAACAGCCCCGTGGGTGGCACAAACACCTCCCACGGGACCAATGTAACTCGTAGGAACTGACCCCGTAGCCGCGGGACTTTCGGTTTGAGAATACGACGGTAATTTGCATATTTATAGACTTAGGCTTAAAAACATGGCGTTAGAGGGTGAGAAATCGAAATAGCCCCCAAACGGCCCCGTGGGTGGCACCAACACCTCCCACGGGACCAATGTAAGTCCTAGGAACTGACTCCGCAGCCGTAGGACTGACAGTATGAGAATAAGATGATGATTTCCATATTTTTAGACTTAGGCTTAAAAACATAGCGTTAGATGGTGATAACTCGAAACGGCCCCGTGGTGGCACCAACACCTCCCACGGGACCAATGTAACTCGTAGGAACTGACCCCGCAGCCGCGGGACTCCCAGTTTGAGAATACGATGATAATTTTCATATTTCTAGACTTATGCTTAAAAACATGGCGTTAGAGGGTGAAATCTCGAAACAGCCCCTGAATGGCCCCGTCGGTGGCACCAACACCTCCCACGGGACCAATGTAACTCCTAGGAACTTACCCCGCAGTCGCGGGACACCCGATTTGAGAATACGATGATAATTTGCATATTTATAAACTTAGGCTTAAACATATGGCGTTAGATGGTGAGAACTCGAAACAGCCCCCGAACGGCCCCGTGGGTGGCACCAACAACTCCCACGGGTTCAATGTAACTCGTAGGAACTGACCCCGCAGACGCAGGACTCTCGGATTTAGAATACGATGGTAATTTGCATATTTCTAAACTTTAGCAAAACGTGGCGTTATTGGGTGAAAACTCGAAACCACCCCCGAACGGCCCCGTGGGTGGCACCAACACCTCCCACGGAACCAATGTAGCTCGTAGGAACTGACCCCTCAGCCGGGGGACTCCCAGTTTGAGAATACGACGGTAAGTTGCACATTTATAGACTTAGGCTTAAAAACATGGCGTTATAGGTTGAGAACTCTAAACTGCCCTCGAACGGCCCCGTGGGTGGCACCAACACCTCCCACGAGTCCAATGTAACTCGTAGGAACTGACCCCGCAGCCGCGGGACTCCCAGTTTGAGAATACGACTGTAATTTTCATATTTCTAGACTTAGGCATAAAAACATGGCGTTAGAGGGTGAGATCTCGAAACAATCCCCGAACGGCCCCGTGGGTAGCACAACCACCTCCCACCGGACCAATGTAACTTGTAGGAACTGACCCTGCAGACGCGGGACTCCCAGTTTGAGAATACAATGGTAATTTGCATATTTATAAACTTAGGCGTAAAAACATGGCGTTAGAGGGTGAGAACTCAAAACTTCCCCCGAACGGCCCCGTGGGTGGCACCAACAACTCCAACGGGACCAATGTAACTCGTAGGAACTGACCCCGCAGCCGCGGGACTTTCGGTTTGAGAATACGACGGTAATTTGCATATTTATAGACTTAGGATTAAAAACATGGCGTTAGAGGGTGAGAACTCGAAATAGCCCCCGAACGGCCCCGTGGGTGGCACCAACACCTCCCACGGGACCAATGTAACTCGTAGGAACCGACCCCGCAGCCGCGGGACTCACATTTTGAGAATACGACGATGATTTCCATATTTTTAGACTTAGGCTTAAAAACATAGCGTTAGAGGGTGATAACTCGAAACGGCCCCGTGGTGGCACCAACACCTCCCACGGGTCCGATGTAACTCGTAGGCACTGACCCCGTAGCCGCGGGACTCCCAGTTTGAGAATACGATGATAATTTTCATATTTCTAGACTTATGCTTAAAAACATGGCGTTAGAGGGTGAGATCTCGAAACATCCCCTGAACGGCCCTGTCGGTGGCACCAACACCTCCCACGGGACCAATGTAACTCCGAGGAACTGACCCCGCAGTCGCGGGACTCCCGATTTGAGATTACGATGATAATTTGCATATTTATAAACTTAGGCTTAAACATATGGCGTTAGATGGTGAGAACTCGAAACAGCCCCCGAACGGCCCCGTGGGTGGCACCAACACCTCCCACGGGTTCAATGTAACTCGTAGGAACTGACCCCGCAGACGCGGGACTCTCAGATTTAGAATACGATGGTAATTTGCATATTTCTAAACTTTATCCAAACATGGTGTTATTGGGTGAGAACTCGAAACAACCCCCGAACGGCCCCGTGGGTGGCACCAACACCTCCCACGAAACCAATGTAACTCGTAGGAACTGACCCCTCAGCCGGGGGACTCCCGGTTTGAGAATACGACGGTAATTTGCGTATTTATAGACTTAGGATTAAAAACATGGCGTTATAGGGTGAGAACTGTAAACAACCCTCGAACGGCCCCGTGGGTGGCACCAACACCTCCCACGAGTCCAATGTAACTCGTAGGAACTGACCCCGTAGCCGCGGGACTCCCAGTTTGAGAATTCGACTGTAATTTTCATATTTCAAGACTTTGGCTTAAAAACATGGTGTTAGAGGGTGAGATCTCGAAACTGCCCCCGAACAGCCCCGTGGGTAGCTCCAACACCTCCCACCGGACCAATGTAACTCGTAGGAACTGACCCTGCAGACGCGGGACTCCCGGTTTGAGAATAAAATGGTAATTTGCATATTTATAAATTTAGGCTTAAAAACATGGCGTTAGAGGGTGAGAACTCAAAACTGCCTCCGAACGGCCCCGTGGGTGGCACCAACACCTCCCACGGGACCAATGTAACTCGTAGGAACTGACCCCACAGCCGCGGGATTTTCGGTTTGAGAATATGACGGTAATTTGCATATTTATAGACTTAGGCTTAAAAACATGGTGTTAGAGGGTGAGAACTCGAAACAGCCCCCGAACGGCCCCGTGGGTGGCACCAACACCTCCCACGGGACCAATGTAAGTCATAGGAACTGACCCCGTAGTGGTGGGACTCTTGGTTTGAGTATACGACGGTAATTTTCATATTTCTAAACTTAAGCAAAACTTGGCGTTAGAGCGTTAGAGCGTGAGAACTCGAAATAGCCCCCGAACGGCCCCGTGGGTGGCACCAACACCTCCCAAGGGACCTATGTATCTCTTAGGAACTGACCCCTCAGCCGCGGGACTCCCGGTTTGAGAATACGACAGTAATTTGCATATTTTTAGACTTACGCTTTAAAACATGGCGTTAGAGGGTGAGATCTCGAAACAACCCCATAACGGCTCCGTGGGTGGCACGAACCCCTCCCACGGGACCAATGTAACTCGTCGGAACTGATCCCGCAGCCGCGGGACTCCCAGTTTGAGAATACGACTGTAATTTGCATATTTATAGACTTAGGCTTAAAAACATGGCATTAGAGGATGAGAACTCGAAATATCCCCCGAACGGCCCCGTGGGTGGCACCAACACCTCCCACGGGACCAATGTAACTCGTAGGAACTGACCCCGCAGCCGCGGGACTCATAGTTTGAGAATACGACGATGATTTCCATATTTTTAGACTTAGGCTTAAAAACATAGCGTTAGAGGGTGTCAACTCGAAACGGCCCCGTGGTGGCACCAACACCTCCCACGGGACCAATGTAACTCGTAGGAACTGACCCCGCAGCCGCGGAACTCCCAGTTTGAGAATACGATGATAATTTTCATATTTCTAGACTTATGCTTAAAAGCATGGCGTTAGTGGGTGAGATCTCGAGACAGCCCCTGAACGGCCCTGTCGGTGGCACCAACACCTCCCAAGGGACCAATGTAACTCCTAGGAACTGACCCCGCAGTCGCGGGACTCCCGATTTGAGAATACGATGATAATTTGCATATTTATAAACTTAGGCTTAAACATATGGCGTTAGATGGTTAGAACTCGAAACAGCCCCCGAACGGCCCCGTGGGTGGCACCAACACCTCCCACGGGTTCAATGTAACTCGTAGGAACTGACCCCGCAGACGCTGGACTCTCGGATTTAGAATACGATGGTAATTTTCATATTTCTAAACTTTAGTAAAACATGGCGTTATTGGGTGAGAACTCGAAACAACCCCCGAACGGCCCCGTGGGTGGCACCAACACCTCCCACGGAACCAATGTAACTCGTAGGAACTGACCCCTCATCCGGGGGACTCCCGGTTTGAGAATACGACGGTAATTTGCATATTTATAGACTTAGGATTAAAAACATGGCGTTATAGGGTGAGAACTGTAAATAGCCCCCGAACGGCCCCGTGGGTGGCACCAACACCTCCCACGAGTCCAATGTAACTCGTAGGAACTGACCCCGTAGCCGCGGGACTCCCAGTTTGAGAATTCGACTGTAATTTTCATATTTCTAGACTTTGGCTTAAAAACATGGTGTTAGAGGGTGAGATCTCGAAACTGCCCCCGAACGGCCCCGTGGGTAGCTCCAACACCTCCCACCGGACCAATGTAACTCGTAGGAACTGACCCAGCAGACGCGGGACTCCCGGTTTGAGAATAAAATGGTAATTTGCATATTTATAAATTTAGGCTTAAAAACATGGCGTTAGAGGGTGAGAACTCAAAACTGCCCCCGAACGGCCCCGTGGGTGGCACCAACACCTCCCACGGGACCAATGTAACTCGTAGGAACTGACCCCACAGCCGCGGGATTTTCGGTTTGAGAATATGACGGTAATTTGCATATTTATAGACTTTGGCTTAAAAACATGGTGTTAGAGGATGAGAACTCGAAACAGCCCCCGAACGGCCCCGTGGGTGGCACCAACACCTCCCACGGGAAAAATGTAAGTCATAGGAACTGACCCCGTAGCGGTGGGACTCTTGGTTTGAGTATACGACGGTAATTTTCATATTTCTAAACTTAAGCAAAACTTGGCGTTAGAGCGTTAGAGCGTGAGAACTCTAAATAGCCCCCGAACGGCCCCGTGGGTGGCACCAACACCTCCCAAGGGACCTATGTATCTCTTAGGAACTGACCCCTCAGCCGCGGGACTCCCGGTTTGAGAATACGACGGTAATTTGCATATTTTTAGACTTACGCTTTAAAACATGGCGTTAGAGGGTGAGATCTCGAAACAACCCCATAACGGCTCCGTGGGTGGCACGAACCCCTCCCACGGGACCAATGTAACTCGTCGGAACTGATCCCGCAGCCGCGGGACTCCCAGTTTGAGAATACGACTGTAATTTGCATATTTATAGACTTAGGCTTAAAAACATGGCGTTAGAGGATGAGAACTCGAAATATCCCCCGAACGGCCCCGTGGGTGGCACCAACACCTCCCACGGGACCAATGTAACTCGTAGGAACTGACCCCGCAGCCGCGGGACTCATAGTTTGAGAATACGACGATGATTTCCATATTTTTAGACTTAGGCTTAAAAACATAGCGTTAGAGGGTGTCAACTCGAAACGGCCCCGTGGTGGCACCAACACCTCCCACGGGACCAATGTAACTCGTAGGAACTGACCCCGCAGCCGCGGAACTCCCAGTTTGAGAATACGATGATAATTTTCATATTTCTAGACTTATGCTTAAAAGCATGGCGTTAGTGGGTGAGATCTCGAGACAGCCCCTGAACGGCCCTGTCGGTGGCACCAACACCTCCCAAGGGACCAATGTAACTCCTAGGAACTGACCCCGCAGTCGCGGGACTCCCGATTTGAGAATACGATGATAATTTGCATATTTATAAACTTAGGCTTAAACATATGGCGTTAGATGGTTAGAACTCGAAACAGCCCCCGAACGGCCCCGTGGGTGGCACCAACACCTCCCACGGGTTCAATGTAACTCGTAGGAACTGACCCCGCAGACGCTGGACTCTCGGATTTAGAATACGATGGTAATTTTCATATTTCTAAACTTTAGTAAAACATGGCGTTATTGGGTGAGAACTCGAAACAACCCCCGAACGGCCCCGTGGGTGGCACCAACACCTCCCACGGAACCAATGTAACTCGTAGGAACTGACCCCTCATCCGGGGGACTCCCGGTTTGAGAATACGACGGTAATTTGCATATTTATAGACTTAGGATTAAAAACATGGCGTTATAGGGTGAGAACTGTAAATAGCCCCCGAACGGCCCCGTGGGTGGCACCAACACCTCCCACGAGTCCAATGTAACTCGTAGGAACTGACCCCGTAGCCGCGGGACTCCCAGTTTGAGAATTCGACTGTAATTTTCATATTTCTAGACTTTGGCTTAAAAACATGGTGTTAGAGGGTGAGATCTCGAAACTGCCCCCGAACGGCCCCGTGGGTAGCTCCAACACCTCCCACCGGACCAATGTAACTCGTAGGAACTGACCCAGCAGACGCGGGACTCCCAGTTTGAGAATAAAATGGTAATTTGCATATTTATAAATTTAGGCTTAAAAACATGGCGTTAGAGGGTGAGAACTCAAAACTGCCCCCGAACGGCCCCGTGGGTGGCACCAACACCTCCCACGGGACCAATGTAACTCGTAGGAACTGACCCCACAGCCGCGGGATTTTCGGTTTGAGAATATGACGGTAATTTGCATATTTATAGACTTTGGCTTAAAAACATGGTGTTAGAGGATGAGAACTCGAAACAGCCCCCGAACGGCCCCGTGGGTGGCACCAACACCTCCCACAGGAAAAATGTAAGTCATAGGAACTGACCCCGTAGCGGTGGGACTCTTGGTTTGAGTATACGACGGTAATTTTCATATTTCTAAACTTAAGCAAAACTTGGCGTTAGAGCGTTAGAGCGTGAGAACTCTAAATAGCCCCCGAACGGCCCCGTGGGTGGCACCAACACCTCCCAAGGGACCTATGTATCTCTTAGGAACTGACCCCTCAGCCGCGGGACTCCCGGTTTGAGAATACGACGGTAATTTGCATATTTTTAGACTTACGCTTTAAAACATGGCGTTAGAGGGTGAGATCTCGAAACAACCCCATAACGGCTCCGTGGGTGGCACGAACCCCTCCCACGGGACCAATGTAACTCGTCGAAACTGATCCCGCAGCCGCGGGACTCCCAGTTTGAGAATACGACTGTAATTTGCATATTTATAGACTTAGGCTTAAAAACATGGCGTTAGAGGATGAGAACTCGAAATATCCCCCGAACAGCCCCGTGGGTGGCACCAACACCTCCCACGGGACCAATGTAACTCGTAGGAACTGACCCCGCAGCCGCGGGACTCATAGTTTGAGAATACAACGATGATTTCCATATTTTTAGACTTAGGCTTGAAAACATAGCGTTAGAGAGTGTCAACTCGAAACGGCCCCGTGGTGGCACCAACACCTCCCACGGGACCAATGTAACTCGTAGGAACTGACCCCGCAGCCGCGGAACTCCCAGTTTGAGAATACGATGATAATTTTCATATTTCTAGACTTATGCTTAAAAGCATGGCGTTAGTGGGTGAGATCTCGAGACAGCCCCTGAACGGCCCTGTCGGTGGCACCAACACCTCCCAAGGGACCAATGTAACTCCTAGGAACTGACCCCGCAGTCGCGGGACTCCCGATTTGAGAATACGATGATAATTTGCATATTTATAAACTTAGGCTTAAACATATGGCGTTAGATGGTTAGAACTCGAAACAGCCCCCGAACGGCCCCGTGGGTGGCACCAACACCTCCCACGGGTTCAATGTAACTCGTAGGAACTGACCCCGCAGACGCTGGACTCTCGGATTTAGAATACGATGGTAATTTTCATATTTCTAAACTTTAGTAAAACATGGCGTTATTGGGTGAGAACTCGAAACAACCCCCGAACGGCCCCGTGGGTGGCACCAACACCTCCCACGGGTTCAATGTAACTCGTAGGAACTGACCCCGCAGACGCTGGACTCTCGGATTTAGAATACGATGGTAATTTTCATATTTATAAACTTTAGTAAAACATGGCGTTATTGGGTGAGAACTCGAAACAACCCCCGAACGGCCCCGTGGGTGGCACCAACACCTCCCACGGAACCAATGTAACTCGTAGGAACTGACCCCTCATCCGGGGGACTCCCGGTTTGAGAATACGACGGTAATTTGCATATTTATAGACTTAGGATTAAAAACATGGCGTTATAGGGTGAGAACTGTAAATAGCCCCCGAACGGCCCCGTGGGTGGCACCAACACCTCCCACGAGTCCAATGTAACTCGTAGGAACTGACCCCGTAGCCGCGGGACTCCCAGTTTGAGAATTCGACTGTAATTTTCATATTTCTAGACTTTGGCTTAAAAACATGGTGTTAGAGGGTGAGATCTCGAAACTGCCCCCGAACGGCCCCGTGGGTAGCTCCAACACCTCCCACCGGACCAATGTAACTCGTAGGAACTGACCCAGCAGACGCGGGACTCCCGGTTTGAGAATAAAATGGTAATTTGCATATTTATAAATTTAGGCTTAAAAACATGGCGTTAGAGGGTGAGAACTCAAAACTGCCCCCGAACGGCCCCGTGGGTGGCACCAACACCTCCCACGGGACCAATGTAACTCGTAGGAACTGACCCCACAGCCGCGGGATTTTCGGTTTGAGAATATGACGGTAATTTGCATATTTATAGACTTTGGCTTAAAAACATGGTGTTAGAGGATGAGAACTCGAAACAGCCCCCGAACGGCCCCGTGGGTGGCACCAACACCTCCCACGGGAAAAATGTAAGTCATAGGAACTGACCCCGTAGCGGTGGGACTCTTGGTTTGAGTATACGACGGTAATTTTCATATTTCTAAACTTAAGCAAAACTTGGCGTTAGAGCGTTAGAGCGTGAGAACTCTAAATAGCCCCCGAACGGCCCCGTGGGTGGCACCAACACCTCCCAAGGGACCTATGTATCTCTTAGGAACTGACCCCTCAGCCGCGGGACTCCCGGTTTGAGAATACGACGGTAATTTGCATATTTTTAGACTTACGCTTTAAAACATGGCGTTAGAGGGTGAGATCTCGAAACAACCCCATAACGGCTCCGTGGGTGGCACGAACCCCTCCCACGGGACCAATGTAACTCGTCGGAACTGATCCCGCAGCCGCGGGACTCCCAGTTTGAGAATACGACTGTAATTTGCATATTTATAGACTTAGGCTTAAAAACATGGCGTTAGAGGATGAGAACTCGAAATATCCCCCGAACAGCCCCGTGGGTGGCACCAACACCTCCCACGGGACCAATGTAACTCGTAGGAACTGACCCCGCAGCCGCGGGACTCATAGTTTGAGAATACAACGATGATTTCCATATTTTTAGACTTAGGCTTGAAAACATAGCGTTAGAGGGTGTCAACTCGAAACGGCCCCGTGGTGGCACCAACACCTCCCACGGGACCAATGTAACTCGTAGGAACTGACCCCGCAGCCGCGGAACTCCCAGTTTGAGAATACGATGATAATTTTCATATTTCTAGACTTATGCTTAAAAGCATGGCGTTAGTGGGTGAGATCTCGAGACAGCCCCTGAACGGCCCTGTCGGTGGCACCAACACCTCCCAAGGGACCAATGTAACTCCTAGGAACTGACCCCGCAGTCGCGGGACTCCCGATTTGAGAATACGATGATAATTTGCATATTTATAAACTTAGGCTTAAACATATGGCGTTAGATGGTTAGAACTCGAAACAGCCCCCGAACGGCCCCGTGGGTGGCACCAACACCTCCCACGGGTTCAATGTAACTCGTAGGAACTGACCCCGCAGACGCTGGACTCTCGGATTTAGAATACGATGGTAATTTTCATATTTCTAAACTTTAGTAAAACATGGCGTTATTGGGTGAGAACTCGAAACAACCCCCGAACGGCCCCGTGGGTGGCACCAACACCTCCCACGGAACCAATGTAACTCGTTGGAACTGACCCCTCATCCGGGGGACTCCCGGTTTGAGAATACGACGGTAATTTGCATATTTATAGACTTAGGCTTGAAAATATGGCGTTATAGTGTGAGAACTCTAAATAGCCCTCGAACGGCCCCGTGGGTGGCACCAACACCTCCCACGAGTCCAATGTAACTCGTAGAAACTGACCCCGTAGCCGCGGGACTCCCAGTTTGAGAATACGACTGTAATTTTCATATTTCTAGACTTTGGCTTAAAAACATGGTATTAGAGGGTGAGATCTCGAAACAGCCCCCGAACGGCCCCGTGGGTAGCACAACCACCTCCCACCGGACAAATGTAACTCGTTGGAACTGACCCTGCAGACGCGGGACTCCCGGTTTGAGAATACAATGGTAATTTGCATATTTATAAACTTAGGCTTAAAAACATGGCGTTAGAGGGTGAGAACTCAAAACTGCCTCCGAACGGCCCCGTGGGTGGCACCAACACCTCCCACGGGACCAATGTAACTTGTAGGAACTGACCCTGTAGCCGCGGGACTTTCGGTTTGAGAATACGACGGTAATTTGCATATTTATAGACTTAGGTTTAAAAACATGGTGTTAGAGGGTGAGAACTCGAAACAGCCCCTGAACGGCCCCGTGGGTGGCACCAACACCTCCCACGGGACCGATGTAAGTCGTAGGAACTGACCCCGTAGCCGCGGGACTCTTGGTTTCAGAATACGACGGTAATTTTTATATTTCTAAACTTAAGCAAAACTTGGTGTTAGAGCGTGGGAACTCGAAATAGCCCCCGAACGGCCCCGTGGGTGGCACCAACACCTCCCAAGGGACCTATGTAACTCTTAGGAACTGCCCCCTCAGCCGCGGGACTCCCGGTTTGAGAATACGACGGTAATTTGTATATTTTTAGACTTACGCTTAAAAACATGGCGTTAGAGGGTGAGAGTTCGATACAGCCCCATAACGGCTCCGTGGGTGGCACGAACCCCTCCCACGGGACCAATGTAACTCGTAGGAACTGACCCCACAGCCGCGGAACTCCCGGGTTGAGAATATGACGATAATTTGCATATTTAGAGACTTAGGCTTAAAAACATGGCGTTAGAGGGTGAGAACTTGAAACAGCCCCCGAACGGCCCCGTGGGTGGGCCCAACATCTCCCACGAGACCAATGTAACTCGTAGGAACTGACCTCGCAGCCGCGGGACTCACAGTTTGACAATACGACGATGATTTCCATATTTCTAGACTTAGTCTTAAAAGCATAGCGTTAGAGGGTGAGAACTCGAAACGGCCCCGTGGTGGCACAAACACCTCCCACGGGACCAATGTAACTCGTAGGAACTGACCCCGTAGCCGCGGGACTCCCAGTTTGAGAATACGATGATAATTTTCATATTTCTAGACTAATGCATAAAAACATGGTGTTAGAGTCTGAGAACTCGAACCAGCCCCCGAACGGCCGCGTGGGTGGCACCAACACCTCCCACGGGACCAATGTAACTCGTAGGAACTGACCTCGCAGCCGCGGGACTCCCGGTTTGAGAATACGATGGTAATTTGCATATTTCTAAACTTAAACAAATCATGGGGTTAGAGGGTGAGAACTCGAACCAGCCCCCGAACGGCCGCATGGGTGGCATCAATACCTCCCACGGGACCAATGTAACTCGTAGGAACTGACCCCACTGCCGTGGGACTCCCGGTTTGAGAATACAAGTATAATTTGCATATTTCTAGACTTAGGCTTAAAATCATCGTATTAGATGTTGAGATCCCGAAACAACCCCCAAACTCCCCCGTCGTCGGCACCAACACCTCCCACTAGACCAATGTAACTCGTAGAGACTGACCCCGCAGTCGCGGGACTCCCGGTTTGAGAATACGACGGTAATTTGCATATTTATAGAACATGGCATTAGAGGGTGAGAACTCGAAACAGCTCCGTGGTGGCACCAACACCTCCCACGGGACCAATGTAACTCGTAGGAACTGACACCGCAGCCGCAGGACTCTCGGTTTTAGAATACGAAGATGATTTGCATATTTCTAGACTTACACTTAAAAACATGGTGTTAGACGGTGAGAACTCGAAACTGCCCCCGAACGTCCCCATGGGTGGCACCAACACCTCCCACGGGACCAATGTAACTAGTAGGAACTGACCTCGCAGCCGCGAGACTCCCGGTTTGAGAATATGACGGTAATTTGCATATTTCTAAACTTATGCTTAAAAATATGGCGTTAGAGGGTGAGAACTCGAACCAGCCCCCGAATGGCCCCGTGGGAGGCACCAACACCTTCCACTGGACCAATGTTACTAGTAGGAACTAGCCCCACAGCCGCGGGACTCCCGGTTATAGAATACGGCGATAATTTTCAAATGACGAGAATTAGGCTTAAAAACATGTCGTTAGAGGGTGATATCTCGAAACAGCCCCTGAACGTCCCCGTGGGTGGCACCAACACCTCCCACGGGACCAATGTAACTCGTAGAAACTCACCCCGCAGCCGCGGGACTCCCGATATGAGAATACGATGGTAAATTGCATATTAATAGACTTAAGCTTAAAAACATGGCGTTAGAGGGTGAGAACTCGAAACTTCCTTCGAACATCCACGTGGGTGGTACCAACACCTCCCCCGGGACCAATGTAACTCGTAGGAACTGACCCCGCAGCCGCGGGACTCCCGGTTTGAGAATACGACGATAATTTTCATATTTATAGACTTAGGCTTAAAAACACGACGTTAGAGGGTGAAAACTCGAAACAGCCCCCGAATGGCCCCGTGGGTGGCACTAACACCACCCAAGGGACCAATGTAACTCGTAGGAACTGACCCCGCCACCGCGGGGCTCCCAATTTGAGAAAACGATGATAATTTGTAAATATCTAGACTTAGGTTTAAAAACATGGATTTGGAGGGTGAGATCTCGAAATTTCCCCCGAACGTCCCCGTGGGTGGCACCAACACCTCCCACGGGACCAATGTAACTCGTAGGAACAGACCCCGCAGACGCGGGACTCCCGGTTTGATAATACGATGGTAATATGCATATTTATAGACTTAGGCTTAAAAACATGGCGTTAGAGGGTGAGAACTCGAAATTTCCCCTCAACGTCCCCGTGGGTGGCACCAATACCTCTCACGGGACCAATGTAACTCGTAGGAACTAACCCCACAACCGCGGGACTCACGGTTTGAGAATACAACTATAATTTGCATATTTCTAGACTTAGGCTTAAAAACATGGCGTTAGAGGATGAGATCTCGAAACATCCCCCAAACGGCCCCGTCGGTGGCACCAACGCCTCCCATGGGACCAATGTAACTCGTAGGAACTGACCACGCCGCCACGGGACTCCCGGTTTGAGAATACGACGGTAATTTTCATAATTCTAAACTTAAGCAAATCATGGCGTTAATGGGTGAGAACTCGAAACAACCCTCGAATGGCCCCGTGGGTGTCACCAACGCCTCCCACGGGACCAATGTAACTCGTAGGAACTCACCCCGCAGCCGCGGGACTCCCGGTTTAAGAATATGACCGTAATTTGCATATTCATAGACTTAGGATTAAAAACATGGCGTTAGGGGGTGAGAACTTGAAACAGCCCTCGAACGACCCCGTGGGTGGCACCAACACCTCCCACGGGACCAATGTAAGTCATAGGAACTAACCCCGCAAACGCGGGACTCCCGGTTTAATAATACGACCGTAATTTGCATATCTATAGACTTAGGCTTAAAAACATGGCGTTAGAGGGTGAGAACTCGAAACTACCCCCGAACGTCCCCATGGGTGGAACCAACACCTCCCACGGGACCAATCTAACTGGTAGGAACTGACCCCACAGCCGCGGGACTCCCGGTTTGAGAATAGAAAAATAATTTGCATATTTTTAGACTTAAGCTTAAAAACATGGCGTTAGAGGGTGAGAACAAGAAACAGGCCCCAAACGGCCCCGTGGGTGGCACCAACACCTCCCACGGGACCAATGTAACTCGTAGGAACTAACCCCGCAGACGCGGGACTCCCAGTTTGAGAATACGATGGTAATTTGCATATTTATAAACTTAGGATTAAAAACATGGCGTTAGAGGGTGAGAACTCGAAACTGCCCTCGAACGTCCCCGTGGGTGGCACTAACACCTCCCACCGGACCAATGTAACTCATAGGAACTGACCCCACAGCCGCGGTACTCACGGTTTGAGAATACGACGATAATTTTCATATTTATAGAGTTAGGCATAAAAATATGGTGTTAGAGGGTGAGAACTCGAAACAGCCCCCAAATGGCCATGTGGGTGGCACCAACACCTCCCACCGGACCAATGTAACTCGTAGGAACTAACCCCGCAGCCGCGGGACTCCCGGTTTTAGAATACGGTGATAATTTGTAAATTAGGAGACATTGGCTAAAAAACATGGCGTTTTAGGGTGAGATCTGAAAACTGCCCCCGAACATCCCCGTGGGTGGCACCAACACCTCCTACGGGACCAATGTAACTCGTAGAAACTGACCCCGCAGCCGCGGGACTCACGATTTCAGAATACGACGGTAATTTGCATATTTATAGGGTTAGGCTTAAAAATATGGCGTTAGAGGGTGAGATCTCGAAACAGCCCCCGAATGGCCCAGTCGGTGGAACCAACACCTCACACGGAACCAATGTAACTCGTAGGAACTGACCCCGTAGCCGCGGGACTCCCGATTTGAGAATACTACGGTAATTTGAAAATTTATAGACTTAGCCTTAAAAACACGGCGTTAGAGGGTGAGAACTGGAAATATCCCCCAAACGACCCCGTGGGTGTCCCCAACACCTTCCATGGGACCAATGTAACTCGTAGGAACTGACCCTGCAGACGCGGGACTCTCGGTTTGAGAATAAAATGGTAATTTGCATATTTATAAACTTAGGCTTAAAAACATGGCGTTAGAGGGTGAGAACTCAAAACTGCCTCCGAACGGCCCCATGGGTGGCACCAACACCTACCACGGGACCAATGTAACTTGTAGGAACTGACCCCGTAGCCGCGGGACTTTCGGTTTGAGAATACGACGGTAATTTTCATATTTATAGACTTAGGTTTAAAAACATGGTGTTAGAGGGTGAGAACTCAAAACAGCCCCCGAACGGCCCCGTGGGTGGCACCAACACCTCCCACGGGACCAATGTAAGTCGGAGGAACTGACCCCGTAGCCGCAGGACTCTTGGTTTGAGAATACGACGGTAATTTTCATATTTCTAAACTTAAGCAAAACTTGGTGTTAGAGCGTGAGAACTCGAAATAGCCCCCGAACGGCCCCGTGGGTGGCACCAACACCTCCCAAGGGACCTATGTAACTCTTAGGAACTGACCCCTCAGCCGCGGGACTCCCGTTTTGAGAATACGACGGTAATTTGTATATTTTTAGACTTACGCTTAAAAACATGGCGTTAGAGGGTGAGATCTCGAAACAGCTCTCGAACGGCCCCGTGGGTGGCACCAACACCTCCCATGAGACCAATGTAACTCGTAGGAACTGACCTCGCAGCCGCGGGACTCACAGTTTGAAAATACGACGAGGATTTCCATATTTCTAGACTTAGGCTTAAAAGCATAGCGTTAGAGGGTGAGAACTCGAAACGGCCCCGTGGTGGAACCAACACCTCCCACGGGACCAATGTAACTCGTAGGAACTGACCCCGTAGCCGCGGGACTCCCAGTTTGAGAATACGATGATAATTTTCATATTTTTAGAGTAATGTATAAAAACATGGTGTTAGAGTCTGAGAACTCGAACTAGCCCCCGAACGGCCGCGTGGGTGGCACGAACACCTCCCACGGGACCAATGTAACTCGTAGGAACTGACCCCGCAGCGGCGGGACTCCCGGTTTGAGAATACGATGGTAATTTGCATATTTCTAAACTTAAGCATATCATGGGGTTAGAGGGTGAGAAATCGAACCAGCCCCCGAACGGCCGCATGGGTGGCATCAATACCTCCCACGGGACCAATGTAACTCGTAGGAACTGACCCCACTGCCGTGGGACTCCCGGTTTGAGAATACAACAATAATTTGCATATTTCTAGACTTACGCTTAAAATCATCGTATTAGATGGTGAGATCCCAAAACAACCCCCAAACGGCCCCGTCGTCGGTACCAACACCTCCCACTGGACCAATGTAAGTCGCAGAGACTGACCCCGCAGTCGTGGGACTCCCGATTTGAGAATACGATGGTAATTTGCATATTTATAGACTTAGGCTTAAAAACATGGCATTAGAGGGTGAGAACTCGAAACAGCCCCGTGGTGGCACCAACACCTCCCACGGGACCAATGTAACTCGTAGGAATTGACCCCGCAGCCGCAGGACTCTAGGTTTTAGAATACGAAGATGATTTGCATATTGCTAGACTTACACTTAAAAACATGGTGTTAGACGGTGAGAACTCGAAACTTCCCCCGAACGTCCCCATGGGTGGCACCAACACCTCCCACGGGACCAATGTAACTAGTAGGAACTGACCTCGCAGCCGCGAGACTCCCGGTTTGAGAATATGACAGTAATTTGCATATTTCTAAACTTATGCTTAAAAATATGGCATTAGAGGGTGAGAACTCGAACCAGCCCCCGAATGGCCCCGTGGGTGGCACCAACACCTTCCACGGGACCAATGTTACTAGTAGGAACTAGCCCCGCAGCCGCGGGACTCCCGGTTATAGAATACAGCGATAATTTGCAAATGTCGAGAATTAGGCTTAAAAACATGTCGTTAGAGGGTGATATCTCGAAACATCCCCGGAACGTCCACGTGGGTGGCACCAACACCTCCCACGGGACCAATGTAACTCGTAGAAACTCACCCCGCAGCCGCGGGACTCCCGATATGAGAATACGATGGTAAATTGCATATTAATAGACTTAAGCTTAAAAACATGGCGTTAGAGGGTGAGAACTCGAAACTGCCCCCGAACATCCACGTGGGTGGTACAAACACCTCCCACGGGACCAATGTAACTCGTAGGAACTGACCCCGTAGCCGCGGGACTCCCGGTTTGAGAATACGACGATAATTTTCATATTTATAGACTTAGGCTTAAAAACACGACGCTAGAGGGTGAGAACTCGAAACAGCCCCCGAATGGCCCCGTGGGTGGCACTAACACCACCCACGGGACCAATGTAACTCGTAGGAATTGACCCCGCCACCGCGGGGCTCCCAATTTGAGAAAACGATGATAATTTGTAGATATCTAGACTTAGGTTTAAAAACATGGATTTGGAGGGTGAGATCTCGAAACTGCCCCCGAACGTCCCCGTGGGTGGCACCAACACCTCCCACGGGACCAATGTAACTCGTAGGAACTGACCCCGCAGTCGCGGGACTCACATTTTGAGAATACGACGATGATTTCCATATTTTTAGACTTACGCTTAAAAACATAGCGTTAGAGGGTGATAACTCGAAACGGCCCTGTGGTGGCACCAACACCTCCCACGGGACCAATATACCTCGTAGGAACTGACCCCACAGCCGCGGGACTCACGGTTTGAGAATACAACTATAATTTGCATATTTCTAGACTTAGGCTTAAAAACATGGCGTTAGAGGGTGAGATCTCGAAACATCCCCCAAACGGCCCCGTCGGTGGCACCAACACCTCCCATGGGACCAATGTAACTCGTAGGAACTGACCCCGCCGCCACGGGACTCCCGGTTTGAGAATACGACGGTAATTTTCATATTTCTAAACTTAAGTAAATCATGGCGTTAGTGGGTGAGAACTCGAAACAACCCTCGAACGGCCCCGTGGGTGTCACCAACACCTCCCACGGGACCAATGTAACTCGTAGGAACTCACCCCGCAACCGCGGGACTCTCGGTTTAATAATACGACCGTAATTTGCATATTCATAGACTTAGGATTAAAAACATGGCGTTAGGGGGTGAGAACTTGAAACACCCCTCGAACGACCCCGTGGGTGGCACCAACACCTCCCACGGGAGCAATGTAACTCATAGGAACTGACCCCGCAGATGCGGGACTCCCGGTTTAATAATACGACCGTAATTTGCATATTTATAGACTTAGGCTTAAAAACATGGCGTTAGAGGGTGAGAACTCGAAACTACCCCCGAACGTCCCCATGGGTGGAACCAACACCTCCCACGGGACCAATCTAACTGGTAGGAACTGACCCCACAGCCACGGGACTCCCGGTTTGAGAATAGGACAATAATTTGCATATTTATAGACTTAAGCTTAAAAACATGGCGTTAGAGGGTGAGAACAAGAAACAGGCCCCAAACGGCCCCGTGGGTGGCACCAACACCTCCCACGGGACCAATGTAACTCGTAGGAACTAACCCCGCAGACACGGGACTCCCAGTTTGAGAGTACGATGGAAATTTTCATATTTATAAACTTAGGTTTAAAAACATGGCGTTAGAGGGTGAGAACTCGAAACTGCCCCCGAACGTCCCCGTGGGTGGCACCAACACCTCCCACGGGACCAATGTAACTCGTAGGAACTGACCCCACAGCCGCGGGACTCCCGGTTTGAGAATACGATGGTAATTTGCATATTTCTTGACTTAAGCTTAAAAATATAGCGTTAGAGGGTGAGATATTGAAACAGTCCCCGAATGGCCCCGTGGGTATCACCAACACCTCCCACGGGACCAATATAACTTGTAGGAACTGACCCCGCAGCCGCGGGACTCATGGTTTGAGAATACGATGGTAATTTGCATATTTATAGACTTAGGCTTAAAAACATGGCGTTTGAGGGTGAGAACTCAAAACTGCCCCAGAACATCCCCGTGGGTGGCACTAACACCTCCCACGGGACCAATGTAACTGGTAGGAACTGACCCCATAGCCGCGGGAATCCCGGTTTGAGAATACGACGATAATTTTCATATTTATAGAGTAAGGCGTAAAAATATGGTGTTAGAGGGTGAGAACTCGAAACAGCCCCCAAATGGCGATGTGGGTGGCACCAACACCTCCCACGGGACCAATGTAACTCATAGGAACTAACCCCGCAGCCGCGGGACTCCCGATTTTAGAATACGGTGATAATTTGTAAATTTGGAGACATTGGCAAAAAACATGGCGTTTGAGGGTGAGATCTGAAAACTGCCCCCGAACATCCCCGTGGGTGGCACCAACACCTCCTACGGGACCAATGTAACTCGTAGAAACTGACCCCGCAGCCGCGGGACTCACGATTTGAGAATACGACGATAATTTGCATATTTATAGGGTTAGGCTTAAAAATATGGCGTTAGAGGGTGAGATCTCGAAACAGCCCCCGAATGGCCCTGTCGGTGGAACCAACACCTCACACGGAACCAATGTAACTCGTAGGAACTGACCCCGTAGCCGCGGGACTCCCGATTTGAGAATACTTCGGTAATTTGAAAATTTATAGACTTAGCCTTAAAAACACGGCGTTAGAGGGTGAGAACTGGAAATATCCCCCAAACGACCCGTGGGTGTCCCCAACACCTCCCATGGGACCAATGTAACACGTAGGAACTGACTCCGCAGCCGCGGGACTCCCAGTTTGAGAATACGACAATAATTTGCATATTAATAAACTTAAGCAAAACGTGGCGTTAGTGGGTGAGATCTCGAAAGCCCCGTGAGTGGCACCAACACCTCCCAAGGGACCAATGTAACTCGTAGGAACTGACCCCGCCGCCGCGGGACACCCGGTTTGAGAATACGACGGTAATTTTCATATTTATAGACTTAGGGTTAAAAACATGGCGTTAGAGGGTGAGAACTCGAAACAGTCCTCGAACGGCCCCGTGGGTGGCACCAACACCTCCCACGAGTCCAATGTAACTCGTAGGAACTGAACCCGCAATCGCGGGACTCCCGATTTGAGAATACGATGGTAATTTGCATATTTCTAAACTTTAGCAAAACATGGCGTTAGAGGGTGAGAACTCGAAACAACCCCCGAACGGCCTCGTGGGTGGCACCAACATCTCCCACACGGGACCAATGTAAGTCTTAGGAACTGACCCCGCAGACGCGGGACTCCCGGTTTGAGAATACGATGGTAATTTGCATATGTATAGACTTAGGCTTAAAAACATGGCGTTAGAGGGTGAGAACTCGAAACTGCTCCCGAACGTCCCCGTGGGTGGCACCAACACCTCCCACACGACCAATGTAACTTGTAGGAACTGACCCCGCAGCTGCGGGACTCCCGGTTTGAAAATCCGACAATAATTTGCATATTTATAGACTTAGGCTTAAAAACATGGCGTTAGAGGGGGAGAACTCAAAACAGCCCCGGAATGGCCCCGTGGGTGGCACCAACACCTCCCACGGGACCAATATAACTCGTAGGAACTAACCCTGCAACCGCGGGACTCCCAATTTTAGAATACGGCGATAATTTGCAAATTTCTAGACTTTGGCTAAAAAACATGGCGTTAGAGGGTGAGATTTGAAACTACCCCCGAATGTTCCCGTGGGTGTCACCAACACCTCCTACGGGACCAATGTAACTCGTAGAAACTGACCTTGTAGCCGCGGGACTACCGATTTGAGAATACGATGATAATTTGTATATTTATAGACTTAGGCTTAAAAACATTGAATTAGAGAGTGATATCTCAAAACAGCCCCCGAACGGGCCCACCAACACCTCCCACGGGACCAATGTAACTCGTAGGATCTGACCCCGCAGCTGCGGGACTTTCGGTTTGAGAATACGACGGTAATTTGCATATTTATAGACTTAGGCTTAAAAACATGGTGTTAGAGGGTGAGAACTCGAAACAGCCCCCGAACAGCCCCGTGGGTGGCACCAACACCTCCCACGGGACCAATGTAAGTTGTAGGAACTGACCCCGCAGCCGCGGGACTCTCTGTTTTATAATACGACTGTAATTTTCATATTTCTAAACTTAAGCAAAACTTGGCGTTAGAGTGTGAGAACTCGAAATAGCCCCCGAACGGCCCCGTGGGTGGCACCAACACCGCCCAAGGGACCTATGTAACTCTTAGGCACTGACCCCTCAGCCGCGGGACTCCCGATTTGAGAATACGACGGCAATTTGCAGATATTTAGACTTACGCTTAAAAACATGGCGTTAGAGGTGAGATCTCGAAACAGCCCCATAACGGCCCCGTGGGTGGCACGAACCCCTCCCACGGGACCAATGTAACTCGTAGGAACTGACCTCGGTGCCGCGGAACTCTCGGTTTGAGAATACGACGATAATTTGCATATTTATAGACTTAGGCTTAAAAACATGGCGCTAGAGGGTGAGAACTCAAAACAGCCCTTGAACGGCCCGGTGGGTGGCACCAACAGCTCCTGCGGGACCAATGTAACTCGTAGGAACTGACCCCACAGCCGCGGGACTCCCGGTTTGAGAATAGGATGGTAATTTGCATATTTCTTGACTTAGGCTTAAAAATATAGCGTTAGAGGGTGAGATATCGAAACAGTCCCCGAATGGCCCCGTGGGTATCACCAACACCTCCCACGGGACCAATATAACTTGTAGGAACTGACCCCGCAGCCGCGGGACTCATGGTTTGAGAATACGATGGTAATTTGCATATTTATAGACTTAGGCTTAAAAACATGCCGTTTGAGGGTGAGAACTCAAAACTGCCCCCGAACATCCCCGTGGGTGGCACTAACACCTCCCACGGGACCAATGTAACTGGTAGGAACTGACCCCACAGCCGCGGGAATCCCGGTTTGAGAATATGACGATAATTTTCATATTTATAGAGTAAGGCGTAAAAATATGGTGTTAGAGGGTGAGAACTCGAAACAACCCCCAAATGGCGATGTGGGTGGCACCAACACCTCCCACGGGACCAATGTAACTCATAGGAACTAACCCCGCAGCCGCGGGACTCCCGGTTTTAGAATACGGTGATAATTTGTAAATTTGGAGACATTGGCTAAAAACATGGCGTTTGAGGGTGAGATTTGAAAACTGCCCCCAAACATCCCCGTGGGTGGCACCAACACCTCCTACGGGACCAATGTAACTCGTAGAAACTGACCTTGTAGCCGCGGGACTACTGATTTGAGAATACGATGATAATTTGCATATTTATAGACTTAGGCTTAAAAACATTGAATTAGAGAGTGATATCTCAAAACAGCCCCCGAACGGGCCCACCAACACCTCCCACGGGACCAATGTAACTCGTAGGATCTAACCCCGCAGCCTCGGGACTTTCGGTTTGAGAATACGACGGTAATTTGCATATTTATAGACTTAGGCTTAAAAACATGGTGTTAGAGGGTGAGAACTCGAAACAGCCCCCGAACAGCCCCGTGGGTGGCACCAACACCTCCCACGGGACCAATGTAAGTTGTAGGAACTGACCCCGCAGCCGCGGGACACTTTGTTTTATAATACGACTGTAATTTTCATATTTCTAAACTTAAGCAAAACTTGGCGTTAGAGTGTGAGAACTCGAAATAGCCCCCGAACGGCCCCGTGGGTGGCACCAACACCGCCCAAGGGACCTATGTAAATCTTAGGCACTGACCCCTCAGCCGCGGGACTCCCGATTTGAGAATACGACGGCAATTTGCAGATATTTAGACTTACGCTTAAAAACATGGCGTTAGAGGTGAGATCTCGAAACAGCCCCATAACGGCCCCGTGGGTGGCACGAACCCCTCCCACGGGACCAATGTAACTCGTAGGAACTGACCTCGGTGCCGCGGAACTCTTGGTTTGAGAATACGACGATAATTTGCATATTTATAGACTTAGGCTTAAAAACATGGCGCTAGAGGGTGAGAACTCGAAACAGCCCTTGAACGGCCCGGTGGGTGGCACCAACAGCTCCTGCGGGACCAATGTAACTCGTAGGAACTGACCACGCAGCAGCGGGACTCTCGGTTTGAGAATACGACAGTAATTTGCATATTTCTAAACATAAGCAAATCAGGGCGTTAGAGTGTGAGAACTCGAACCAGCCCACGAACGGCCGCGTGGGTGGCATCAATACCTCCCACGGGACCAATGTAACTCGTAGGAACTGACCCCACAACCCCGGGACTCTCGGTTTGAGAATACGATGGTAATTTGCATATTTATAGACTTAGCCTTAAAAACATGGCGTTAGAGAGTGAGATCGCGAAACATCCCCCAAACGGCCCCGTCGATGGCACCAACACCTCCCATAGGACCAATGTAACTCGTAGGAACTGACCCCGCAGCCACGGGACTCCCGGTTTGAGAATACGACGGTAATTTGCATATTTCTAAATTTAAGCGAATCATGGCGTTAGTGGGTGCGAACTCGAAACAACCCTCGAACGGCCCCGTGGGTGGCACCAACACCTCCCACGAAACCAACGTAACTCGTAGGAACTCACCCCGCAGCCGCGGGTCTCCCGGTTTAAGAATATGACCATAATTTGCATATTCATAGACTTAGGATTATAAACATGGCGTTAGAGGGTAAGAACTCGAAACAACCCTCGAACGACCCCGTGGGTGGCACAAACACCTCCCACGAGACCAATGTAACTCGTAGGAACTGACCCCGCAGACGCGGGACTCTCGGTTTGAGAATAGGACGGTAATTTGCATATTTATAGACTTAGGCTTAAAAACATGGCGTTAGAGGGTGAGAACTCAAAACTTCGCCCGAACGTCCCCATGGGTGGCACCAACACCTCCCACGGGACCAATGTAACTGGTAGGAACGGGACTACCGTTTATAGAATACGACGATAATTTGCAAATTTCTAGAATTAGACATAAAAAACATGGCGTTAGAGGGTGATATCTCGAAATAGCCCCCGAACGTCCCCGTGGGTGGCACCAACACCTCCCATGGCACCAATGTAACTCGTAGAAACTGATCCCAGTTTGAGAATACAATGGTAATTTTCATATTTATAGACTTAGGCTTAAAAACATGGCGTTAGAGGGTGAGAACTCGAAACTGCCCTCAAACGTCCCCGTGGGTGGCACCAACACCTCCCATGGGACCAATGTAACTCAAAGAAAGTGATCCCGCAGCCGCGGGACTCCCAGTTTGAGAATACGATGGTAATTTGCATATTTATAGACTTAGGCTTAAAAACATGGCGTTAGAGGGTGAGAACTCGAAACAACCCTCGAACGGCCCCGTGGGTGGCACCCACACCTCCCGCGGGACCAATGTAACTAGTAGGAACTGACCCCGTAGGTGCGAGACTCCCGGTTTGAGAATACGATGATAATTTTCATATTTCAGGACTTATGTTTAAAAACTTAGCATTAAAGGGTGAGAACTCGAACTGGCCCCGAATGGCCCCGTGGGTGGTACCAACACCTCCAACGGGACCAATGTAACTCGTAGGAACTTACCCCACAGCCGCGGGACTCCCGGTTTGAGAATACGATGATAATTTGCATATTTATATAATTAGGCTTAAAAACATGGCGTTAGAGGGTGAGATCTCGAAACAGCTCCCAAACGGCCCCGTGGCTGGCACCAACACCTCCCACGGGACCAATGTAACTCGTAGGAACTGACCCCGCAGTCGCGGTACTCTCGGTTTGAGAATACGATGGTAATTTGTATATTTATAGACTTAGGCTTAAAAACATGGCGTTAGAGGGTGAGATCTCGAGACAGCCCCTGAACAGCCCTATCGGTGGCACCAACACCTCCCACGGGACCAATGTAACTCCTAGGAACTGACCCCAAATCCGCCGGAGTCTTGATTTGAGAATACGATGATAATTTGTATATTTATGGACTTAGGCTTAAAAACATGGCGTTAGAGGCTGAGATATCAAAACATCACCCGAACGTCCCCGTGGGTGGCAGCAACACCTCCCACGAGGCCAATGTAACTCGTAGGAGCTGACCCCGCAGCCGCGGTACTCCCGGTTTGAGAATACGATGGAAATTTACATATTTGCAGACTTTGGCTTAAAAACATGGCATTAGAGGGTGAGATCTCGAAACATCCCCCGAGTGGCACCGTGGGTGGCACCAACACCTCCCACGGGACCAATGTAACTCGTAGGAACTAACCCCGCAGCCGCAAGACTCCCAGTTTTAGAATACGATGATAATTTACAAATTTCCAGACTTAGGCATAAAAACATGGCGTTAGAGGGTGCTATCTCAAAACTGCCCTCAAACGTCCCCATGGGTGGCTACAACACCTCCTACGGGACGAAAGTAACTCTTAGAAACTGACCTCGCAGCCGCGGGACTCCCAGTTTGAGAATACGATGGTAAGTTGCATATTTAAAGACTTCGGCTTAAAAACATGGCGTTAGAGTGTGAGATCTCGAAATAGCCCCCAAACGGCCCCGTGGGTGGCACCAACACCTCCCACGGGACCAATGTAACTCGTAGGAACTGACCCTGTAGCCGGGGGACTCTCGGTTTGAGAATACAATGACAATTTGTATATTTATGGACTTAGGCTTAAAAACATGGCGTTAGAGGGTGAGATCCCGAAACATCCCCCGAACGGCCCCGAGGGTGGCACCAACACCTCCCACAGCACCAATGTAACTCTTAGGAACTGACCCCGCAGCCGCGGGGCTCCCGGTTTGAGAATCCGATGATAATTTCCCTATTTCCAAACTTTAGCAAAACATGGCGTTAGTGGGTGAGAACTCGAAATAACCCCCGAGCGTCCCCGTGGGTGGCACCAACAATTCCCACGGGAGAATTGTAACTCGGAGGAACTGACCCCGTAGCCGCGGGACTCTCGGTTTGAGAAGACGGCGATAATTTGCATATTTATAGACTTAGTCTTAAAAACATGGCGTTAGAGAGTGAGAACTCGAAACAGCCTCCGAACGGCCCGGTGAGTGGCACCAACACCTCCAACTGGACCAATGTAACTCGTAGGAACTGACCCCACAGTCGCGGGACTCCCGGTTTGAGAATACGACGGTAATTTGCATATTTCTAAACTTAAGCAAACCTTGCGTTAGAGGGTGAGATCTTGAAATAGCCCCTGAACGGCCTCGTGGGTGGGACCAACATCTCCCGCGGGACCAATGTTACTCGTAGGAACTGACCCCGCAACCGCGGGACTCCCGATTTGAGAATACGATGATCAATTCCATATTTCTAGATATATGCTTGAAAACATGATGTTAGAGGGTGAGAACTCGAACTAGCCCCTGAACGGCCACGGGGGGCACCAACACTTCCCACGGGACCAATGTAACTCGTAGGAACCGACCCCTCAGCCGCGGGAATCCCGGTTTGAGAATACGACATTAATTTGCATATTTATAGACTTAGGCTTAAAAACGTGGCGTTAGAGGGTGAGAACTCGAAACAACACCCGAACGACCCCGTGGGTGGCACCAACACCTCCCACAGGACCAATGTAACACGTAGGAACTAACCTCCCAGCCGTGGGACTCCTGGTTTGAGAATACGACGATAATTTGCATATTTCTAGACTTAGGCTTAAAAACATGGCATTAGAGGGTGAGAACTCGAAACAGCCCCCGAACGGCCCCGTGGTTGCACCAACACCTCCCACGGGACCAATGTAACTAGAAGGAACTGACCCCGCAGGCGGGGGACTCCCGGTTTGCGAATACGAAGATAATTTTCATATTTCTAGACTTATGTTTAAAAACATGGCGTTAAAGGGTGAGAACTCGAACAAGCCCCCGAGCGGCCCCGTGGGTGGTACCAACACCTCCCACGGGACCAATGTAACTCGTAGGAACTAACCTCGCAGCCGCGGGACTCCCGGTTTGAGAATACGAAGGTCATTTGCATATTTATAGACTTAGGCTTAAAAACATGGTGTTAGAGTGTGAGATCTCGAAACAGCTCCCAAACGGCCCCGTGGCTGGCACCAACACCTCCCACGGGACCAATGTTACTCGTAGGAACTGACCCCGCAGCCACGGTACTCTCAGTTTGAGAATACGATGATAATTGGTATATTTATGGACTTAGGCTTAAAAACATGGCGTTAGAGGGTGAGATCTCAAAAATCTCCCGAACGGCCCCGTGGGTGGTAGCAACACCTCCCACCGGGCCAATGTAACTCGTAGGAACTGACCCTGCAGCCGCGGGACTTTCGATTTGAGAATACGATCGTAATTTGGATATTTGCAGACTTAGGCTTAAAAACATGACATTAGAGGGTGAGAACTCAAAACAGCCCCCGAACGGCCCCGTGGGTGGCACCAACACCTTCCACGGGACCCATGTAACTCTTAGGTACTGACCCCGCAGCCACGAGACTCCCAGTTTGAGAATACGATGATAATTTCCATATTTCTAAAATTTAGCAAAACATGGCGTTAGTGGGTGAGAACTCGTAACAACCCCCGAACGGCCCCGTGGGTGGCACCAACAACTCCCACGGGACCAATGTAACTCGTAGTAATAGACCCTGTAGCCGCGGGACTCCCGGTTTGAGAATATGACGGTAATTTTCATATTTATAGACTTAGGCCTAAAAACATGGCGTTAGAGGGTGAGAACTCGAAACATCTCTCGGCCGGCCCCGTGGGTGGCACCAACACCTCCCACTAGACCGATGTAACTCGTAGGAACTGACCCCACAACCGCGGGACTCCCGGTTTGAGAATACGATGGTAATTTGCATATTTCTAAACTTAGGCTTAAAAATATATCGTTAGAGGGTGAGATCTCGAAACAGCCCCCCAACAGCTCCCTGGGTGGCACCAACACCTCCCGCGGGACTAATGTAACTCGTAGGAACTGACCCCGCAGATGCGGGACTCCCGGTTTTAGAATACGACGGTAATTTGCAAATTTATAGACATAGGCTTAAAAACATGGCGTTAGAGGGTGAGAACTCGAAACAGCCCCCGAACGGCCCCGTGGGTGGCACCAACACCTCCCACTGGACCAATGTAACTCGTAGGAACTGACCCCACAGCCACGGGACTCCCGGTTTGAGAATACGACGGTAATTTGCATATTTCTAAACTTAAGCAAACATGGCGTTAGAGGGTGAGATCTCGAAATTGGCCCCGAACGGCCCCGTGGGTGGCACCAACACCTCCCTCGGGACCAATGTAACTCGTAGGAACTGATCCCGCAACCGCGGGACTCCCGATTTGAGAATACGATGATCATTTTCATATTTCTAGACTTATGCTTGAAAACATGACGTTAGAGGGTGAGAACTCGAACTAGGCCCTGAACGACCACGTGGGGGCACCAACACTTCCCACGGGACCAATGTAACTCGTAGGAACTGACCCCTCATCCGCGGGACTCCCAGTTTTAGAAAACGACGGTAATTTGCATATTTATAGACTTAGGCTTAAAAATATGGCGTTAGAGGGTGAGAACTCAAAACATCTCTCGGACGGCCCCGTGGGTGGCACCAACACCTCCCACTGGACCGATGTAACTCGTAGGAACTGACCCCACAACCGCGGGACTCCCGGTTTGAGAATACGATCGTAATTTGCATATTTCTAAGCTTAGGCTGAAAAACATATCGTTTGAGGGTGAGATCTCGAAACAGCCCCCAAACAGCCCCGTGGGTGGCACCAACACCTCCTGCGGGACTAATGTAACTCGTAGGAACTGACCCCGCAGATGCGGGACTCTCGGTTTTAGAATACGACGGTAATTTGCAAATTTATAGACATAGGCTTAAAAACATGACTTTAGAGGGTGAGAACTCGAAACATCTCTCGGACGGCCCCGTGGGTGGCACCAACACCTCCCACTAGACCGATGTAACTCGTAGGAACTGACCCCACAACCGCGGGACTCCCGGTTTGAGAATCCGATGGTAATTTGCATATTTCTAAACTTAGGCTTAAAAACATATCGTTAGAGGGTGAGATCTCGAAACAGCCCCCGAACAGCCCCGTGGGTGGCACCAACACCTCCCGCGGGACTAATGTAACTCGTAGGAACTGACCCCGCAGATGCGGGACTCACGGTTTTAGAATACGACGATAATTTGCAAATTTAAAGACATAGTCTTAAAAACATGGCGTTAGAGGGTGAGAACTCGAAACAGCCCCCGAACGGCCCCGTGGGTGGCACCAACACCTCCCACTGGACCAATGTAACTCGTAGGAACTGACCCCACAGCCACGGGACTCCCGGTTTGAGAATACGACGGTAATTTGCATATTTCTAAACTTAAGCAAATATGGCGTTAGAGGGTGAGATCTCGAAATTGGCCCCGAACGGCCCCGTGGGTGGCACCGACACCTCCCTCGGGACCAATGTAACTCGTAGGAACTGATCCCGCAACCGCGGGACTCCCGATTTGAGAATACGATGATCATTTTCATATTTCCAGACTTATGCTTGAAAACATGACGTTAGAGGGTGAGAACTCGAACTAGGCCCCGAACGACCACGTGGGGGCACCAACACTTCCCACGGGACCAATGTAACTCGTAGGAACTGACCCCTCATCCGCGGGACTCCCAGTTTTAGAAAACGACGGTAATTTGCATATTTATAGACTTAGGCTTAAAAATATGGCGTTAGAGGGTGAGAACTCAAAACATCTCTCGGACGGCCCCGTGGGTGGCACCAACACCTCCCACTGGACCGATGTAACTCGTAGGAACTGACCCCACAACCGCGGGACTCCCGGTTTGAGAATACGATCGTAATTTGCATATTTCTAAGCTTAGGCTTAAAAACATATCGTTTATGGGTGAGATCTCGAAACAGCCCCCAAACAGCCCCGTGGGTGGCACCAACACCTCCCGCGGGACTAATGTAACTCGTAGGAACTGACCCCGCAGATGCGGGACTCTCGGTTTTAGAATAGCACGGTAATTTGCAAATTTATAGACATAGGCTTAAAAACATGGCTTTAGAGGGTGAGAACTCGAAACATCTCTCGGACGGCCCCGTGGGTGGCACCAACACCTCCCACTGGACCGATGTAACTCGTAGGAACTGACCCCACAACCGCGGGACTGCCGATTTGAGAATACGATGGTAATTTGTATATTTCTAAACTTAGGCTTAAAAACATATCGTTAGAGGGTGAGATCTCGAAACAGCCCCCGAACAGCCCCGTGGGTGGCACCAACACCTCCCGCGGGACTTATGTAACTCGTAGGAACTGACCCCGCAGATGCGGGACTCACGGTTTTAGAATACGACGATAATTTGCAAATTTAAAGACATAGGCTTAAAAACATGGCGTTAGAGGGTGAGAACTCGAAACAACCCCCGAACGGCCCCGTGGGTGGCACCAACACATCCCACTGGACCAATGTAACTCGTAGGAACTAACCCCACAGCCGCGGGACTCCCGGTTTGAGAATACGACGGTAATTTGCATATTTCTAAACTTAAGCAAACATGGCGTTAGAGGGTGAGATCTCGAAATTGCCCCCGAACGGCCCCGTGGGTGGCACCAACACCTCCCTCGGGACCAATGTAACTCGTAGGAACTGACCCCGCAACCGCTGGACTCCCGATTTGAGAATACGATGATCATTTTCATATTTCTAGACTTATGCTTGAAAACATGACGTTAGAGGGTGAGAACTCGAACTAGGCCCCGAATGACCACGTGGGGGCACCAACACTTCCCACGGGACCAATGTAACTCGTAGGAACCGACCCCTCATCCGCGGGACTCCCAGTTTTAGAATACGACGGTAATTTGCATATTTATAGACTTAGGCTTAAAAACATGGCGTTAGAAGGTGAGAACTCGAAACAACACCCGAACGGCCCCGTGCGTGGTACCAACACCTCCCACGGGACCAATGTAACTCTTAGGAACTAACCTCGCACCCGTGGGACTCCTGGTTTGAGAATACGATGATAATTTGAATATTTCAAGACTTAGGCTTAAATACATGGCATTAGAGGGTGAGAACTCGAAACAGCCCCCGAACGGCCCCGTGGTTGCACCAACACCTCCCACGGGACCAATATAACTAGTAGGAAGTGACCCCGCAGGCGCGGGACTCCCGATTTGAGAATACGATGATAATTTTCATATTTCTAGACTTATGTTTAGAAACATGGCGTTAAAGGGTGAGAACTCGAACCAGCCCCCGAACGGCCCCGTGGGTGGTACCAACACCTCCCACGGGACCAATGTAACTCGTAGGAAATGACCCCGCAACCGCGGGACTCCCGGTTTGAGAATACGACGATAATTTTTTTATTTATAGACTTAGGCTTAAAAACATGGCGTTAGAGGGTGAGATTTCGAAACAGTCGCCAAACGGCCCTGTGGCTGGCACCAACACCTCCCACGGGACCAATGTAACTCGTAGGAACCGACCCCGCAGCCGCGGTACTCTCGGTTTCAGAATACGATGATAATTTGTATATTTATAGACTTAGGCTTAAAAACATGGCATTAGAGGGTGAGATCTCGAAACATCTCCCGAACGGCCCCGTGGGTGGCAGCAACACCTCCCACAGGACCAATGTAACTAGTAGGAACTGACCCCGCAGCCGCGGGACTCTCGGTTTAAGAATACGACCGTAATATGGATATTTGCAGACTTAGGCTTAAAAACATGACAATAGCGGGTGAGAACTCGAAACAGCCCCCGAACGGCCCTGTGGGTGGCACCAACACCTCCCACGGGACCAACGTAACTCTTACGAACTGACCCCTCAGCCGCGGGACTCCCAGTTTGTGAATACAATGATAATTTCCATATTTCTAAAGTTTAGCAAAACATGGCGTTAGTGGGGGAGAACTCGAAAAAAACCCCGAACGGCCCGTGGGTGGCACCAACACCTCCCACGGGACCAAAGTAACTCGTAAGAAGAGACCCTGTAACCGCGGGACTCCCGGTTTGAGAATACGATGTTAATTTTCATATTTACATACTTAGGCTTAAAAACATGGCGTTAGAGGGTGAGAACTCGAATCATCTCCCGAACGGCCCCGTGGGTCTCACCAACACCTCCCACTGGACCAATGTAACTCGTAGGAACTGACCCCACAGCCGCGGGACTCCCGGTTTGAGAATACAATGGTAATTTGTATATTTCTAAACTTAGGGTTAAAAACATGGCGTTAGAGGATGAGATCTCGAAACAGCCCCCGAACAGCCCCGTGGGTGGCACCAACACCTCCCGCGGGACTAATGTAACTCGTAGGAACTTACCCCGCAGATGCGGGACTCCGGGCTTGAAATACGACGGTAATTTGAAAATTTATAGACATAGGCTTAAAAACATGGCGTTAGAGGGTGAGAACTCTAAAGAGCCCCCGAACGTCCCCGTGGGTGGCACCAACACCTCCCACGGGACCAATGTAACTGGTAGGAACTGACCCCCTAGCCGTGGGACTCCCGGTTTGAGAATACGACGATAATTTGCAAATTTATAGACTTAGGCTTAAAAACACGGCATTAGAGCGTGAGAACTCGAAACAACCCTCGAACGTCCCCGTGGGTGGCGCCAACACCTCCCACGGGACCAATGTAACTCATAGGAACTGAGCCCGTAGTCGCGGGACTCCCAGTTTGAGAATACGACGATAATTTGCATATTTATCGAGATAGGCTTTAAAACATGGTGTTAGAAGGTGAGATCTCGAAACAGCCCCCGAGAGGCCCCTTCGGTGGCACCAACACCTCCCACGGGACCAATGTAACTCGTAGGAACTTACCCTGTATCCGCGGGACTCCTGGTTTGAGAATACGACGGTAATTTTCATATTTCTAGACTTAGGCTTAAAAACATGGCGTTAGAGGGTGAAAACTCGAAACAGCCCCCGAATGGCCCCGTGGGTCACACCAACACCTCCCACGGGACCAATGTAACTCGTAGTAACTGACCCCGAAGCCGCGGGACTCCCGGTTTTAGAATACGGCGATAATTTGCAAATTTCTGGACTTAGGCTTAAAAACATGGCGTTAGAGAGTGAGATATCGAAACAGCCCCCGAGCGGCCCCGTCGGTGGCACCAACACCTCCTAAGAGACGATTGTAACTCGTAGGAACTTACCCCATAGCCGCAGGACTCCCGGTTTGAGAATACGATAGCAATTTGCATATTTATAGACTTAGGCTTAAAATCATGGCGTTAGAGGGTGAGAACTCGAAACTTCCCCCGAACGTTCCCGTGGGTGGCCCCAACACCTCCCACGGGACCAATGTAACTAGTAGGAACTAAACCAGCAGCCGCAGGACTCTCGGTTTTAGAATATGACGATAATTTGCATATTTATAGACTTAGGCTTAAAAACATGGCGTTATAGGGTCAGATCTTGAAACAGCCCCCGAACGTCCCTGTCGGTGGCAGCAACACCTCCCACGGGACCAATATAACACTTAGGAACTGACCCCATCGCCGCGGGACTCCCGGTTTGAGAATACGACGGTAATTTGCATATTTCTAGACTTAAGATTAAAAACATGGCGTTAGAGGGTGAGAACTCGAAACATCCCCCGAATGGCCCTCTGGGTGGCACCAACACCTCCCACGGGACCAATGTAACTCGTAGGAGTTGACCCCGTAGCCGCGAGACTCTCGGTTTGAGAATACGATGATAATTTGTATATTTATAGACTTAGGCTTAAAAACAAGACGTTAGACGGTGAGATCTCGAAAACGCCCCCGAACGGCCCCGTGGGTGGCACCAACACCTCCCGCAGGACCAATGTAACTCGTAGGAACTGACCTCGCAACCGCGGGACTCCCGAATTGAGAATACAATGATAATTTACATATTTCCATACTTATGCTTAAAAACATGACGTTAGAGGGTGAGAACTCGAACTAGCCCCTGAAAGGCCCCGTGGGGGCACCAACACTTCCCAAGGGACCAATGTAACTCGCAGGAACTGACCCCTCAGCCGCGGGAGTCCCGGTTTGAGAATACAACTGTAATTTGCATAATTATAGACTTAGGCTTAAAAACATGGAGTTAGAGAGTGAAAACTCGAAACAGCACCCGAACGGCCCCGTGGGTGGCACCAACACCTCCCACGGGACCAATGTAACTCGTAGGAACTAACCTCGCAGCCACGGGACTCCTGGTTTGAGAATACGATGATAATTTAAATATTTCTAGACTTAGGCTTAAAAACATGGCATTAGAGGATGAGAACTCGAAACATCCCCCAAATGGCCCCAGGGTGGCACCAACACCTCCCACGGGACCAATGTTACTAGTAGGAACAGACCCCGCTGTCGCGGGACTCCCGGTTTGAGAATACGATGATAATTTTCATATTTTTAGACATATGTTTAAAAACATGGCGTTAGAGGGTGAGAACTCGAACCAGCCCCCGAACGGCCCCGTCGGTGGCACCAACACCTCCCACGAGACCAATGTAACTCGTAGGAACTGACCTCGCAGCCGCGGGACTCCCGGTTCGAGAATACGACGATAATTTGCATATTTCTAGACTTAGGCTTAAAAGCATAACGTTAGAGAGTGAGAACTCTAAACGGCCCTGTGGTGGCACCAACACCTCCCACGGGACCAATGTAACTCGTAGGAACTGACCCCGTAGCCGCGGGGCTCCCAGTTTGAGAATACGATGATAATTTTCATATTTCTAGACTTATGCTTAAAAACATGGTGTTAGAGTCTGAGAACTCGAACCAGCGCCCGAACGGCCGCTTGGGTGGCACCAACACCTCCCACGGGACCAATGTAACTCGTAGGAACTGACCCCGCAGCCACGGGACTCCCGGTTTGAGAATACGACGGTAATTTGCATATTTGTAAACTTAAGCAAATCATGGGGTTAGAGGGTGAGAACTCGAACCAGACCCCAAAGGGCCGCATGGGTGGCATCAATACCTCCCACGGGACCAATGTAACTCGAAGGAACTGACCCCACTGCCGTGGAACTCTCGGTTTGAGAATACAACTATAATTTGCATATTTACACACTTAGGCTTAAAAACATGGCATTAGAGGTTGAGAACTCGAAGCAGCCACCAAACGGCCCCGTGGATGGTACTAACACCTCCCACGGGACCTATGTAACTCGTAGGAACTGACCCCGTAACCGCGGGACTCCCGGTTTGAGAATACGACGATAATTTGCATATTTTTAGACTTAGGCTTAAAAACATGACGTTAGAGGGTGTGAACTCGAAACAGCCCCCGAACGGCCCCGTCGGTGGCACCAACACCTCCCACGAGACCAATGTAACTCGTAGAGACTGACCCCGCAGTCGCGGGACTCTCGGTTTGAGAATATGACGGTAATTTGCATATTTATAGACTTAGGCTTAAAAACATGGCGTTAGAGGGTGAGAACTCGAAACAGCCCCGTGGTGACACCAACACCTCCCACGGGACCAATGTAACTCGTAGGAACTGACCCCGCAGCCGCAGGACTCCCGGTTTTAGAATACGAAGATGATTTGCATATTTCTAGACTTACATTTAAAAATACGGTGTTAGACGGTGAGAACTCGAAACTGCCCCCGAACGTCCCCATGGGTGGCACCAACACCTCCCACGGGACCAATGTAACTAGTAGGAACTGACCTCGCACCGCGAGACTCCCGGTTTGAGAATATGATGGTAATTTGCATATATCTAAACTTATGCTTAAAAATATGGCGTTAGAGGGTGAGAACTCGAACCAGCCCCCGAATGGCCCCGTGGATGGCACCAACACCTTCCACGGGACCAATGTTACTAGTAGGAACTAGCCCCGCATCCGCGGGACTCCCGGTTATAGAATACGGTGATAATTTGCAAATTTCGAGAATTAGGCTTAAAAACATGTCGTTAGAGGGTGATATCTCGAAACAGCCCCTGAACGTCCCCGTGGGTGGCACCAACACCTCCCACGGGACCAATGTAACTCGTAGAAACTCACCCCGCAGCCGCGGGACTCCCGATATGAGAATACGATGGTAAATTGCATATTAATAGACTTAAGCTTAAAAACATGGCGTTATAGGGTTAGAACTCTAAATTGCCCCCGAACATCCACGTGGGTGGTACCAACACCTCCCACGGGACCAATGTAACTCGTAGGAACTGACCCCGCAGCCGCGGGACTCCCGGTTTGAGAATACGACGATAATTTTCATATTTATAGACTTAGGCTTAAAAACACGACGTCAGAGGGTGAGAACTCGAAATAGCCCCCGAATGGCCCTGTGGGTGGCACTAACACCACCCACGGGACCAATGTAACTCGTAGGAACTGACCCCGCTCCGCGGGCCTCCCAATTTGAGAATACGATGATAATTTGTAAATATCTAGACTTAGGTTTAAAAACATGGCTTTGGAGGGTGAGATCTCGAAACTACCCCCGAACGTCCCCGTGGGTGGCACCAACACCTCCCACGGGACCAATGGAACTCGTAGGAACTGACCCCGCAGACGCGGGACTCCCGGTTTGATAATACGATGGTAATTTGCATATTTATAGACTTAGGCTTAAAAACATGGCGTTAGAGGGTGAGAACTCAAAATTTCCCCTGATCGTCCCCATGGGTGGCACCAACACCTCCCACGGGACTAATGTAACTCGTAGGAACTGACCCCGCAGCTTCGGGACTCCCGGTTTGAGAATACGACGGTAATTTGCATATTTCTAAACTTATGCTTAAAAATATGGCGTTAGAAGTTAAGAACTCGAACCAGCCCCCGAACCACCGCGTGGGTGGCACCAATACCTCCCACGGGACCAATGTAACTTGTAGGAACTGACCCCACAGCCGCGAGACTCCCGGTTTGAGAATACAACTATAATTTGCATATTTCTAGACTTAAGCTTAAAAACATGGCGTTAGAGGGTGAGATCTCGAAACATCCCCCAAACGGCCCCGTCGGTGGCACCAACACCTCCCATGGGACCAATGTAACTCGTAGGAACTGACTCCGCCGCCACGGGACTCCCGGTTTGAGAATACAACGGTAATTTTCATATTTCTAAACCTAAGCAAATCATGGCGTTAGTGGGTGAGAACTCGAAACAACCCTCGAACGGCCCCGTGGGTGTCACCAACACCTCCCACGGGACCAATATAACTTGTAGGAACTGACCCCGCAGCCGCGGGACTCACGGTTTGAGAATACGATGGTAATTTGCATATTTATAGACTTAGGCTTAAAAACATGGCGTTAGAGGGTGAGAACTCGAAACTGCCTCCGAACATCCTCGTGGGTGGCACCAACACCTTCCACGGGACCAATGTAACTGGTAGGAACTGACCCCACAGTCGCGGGAATCCCGGGTTGAGAATACGACGATAATTTTCATATTTATAGAGTTAGGCGTAAAAATATGGTGTTAGAGGGTGAGAACTCGAAACAGCCCCCAAATGGCCATGTGGGTGGCACCAGCACCTCCCACGGGAACAATGTAACTCGTAGGAACTAACCCCGCAGCCGCGGGACTCTCGGTTTTAGAATACGGTGATAATTTGTAAAATTTGGAGACATAGGCTAAAAAACCTGGCGTTTGAGGGTCATATCTGACAACTGCCCCCGAACATCCCTGTGGGTGGCACCGACACCTCCTACGGGACCAATGTAACTCGCAGAAACTGACCCCACAGCCGCGGGACTCACGATTTGAGAATACGACGGTAATTTGCATATTTATAGGGTTAGGCTTAAAAATATGGCGTTAGAGGGTGAGATCTCGAAACAGCACCCGAATGGCCCAGTCAGTGGAACCAACACCTCACACGGAACCAATGTAACTCGTAGGAACTGACCCCGTAGCCGCGGGACTCCCTATTTGAGAAAACTACGGTAATTCGAATATTTATAGACTTAGCCTTAAAAACACGGCGTTAGAGGGTGAGAACTGGAAATATCCACCAAACGACCCCGTGGGTGGACCCAACACCTCCCATGGGACCAATGTAACTCGTAGGAACTGACCCCACAGCCGCGGGACTCCCAGTTTGAGAATACGACAATAATTTGCATATTAATAAACTTAAGCAAAACGTGGCGTTAGTGGGTGAGAACTCGAAACAAGCCTCGAACGGCCCCGTGAGTGGAACCAACACCTCCCACGGGACCAATGTAACTCGTAGGAACTGACCCCGCTGCCGCAGGACACCCGGTTTGAGAATACGACGGTAATTTGCATATTTCTAAACTTTAGCAAAACATGGCGTTAGAGGGTGAGAACTCGAAACAGCCCTCGAACGGCCCCGTGGGTGGCACCAACACCTACTACGGGACCAATGTAAGTCTTAGGAACTGTCCCCGCAGACGCGGGACTCCCGGTTTGAGAATACGATGGTAATTTGCATATGTATAGACTTAGGCTTAAAGACATGGCGTTAGAGGGTGAGAACTCGAAACTGCTCCCGAACGTCCCCGTGGGTGGCACCAACACCTCCCACACGACCAATGTAACTTGTAGGAACTGACCCCGCAGCTGCGGGACTCCCGGTTTGAGAATCCGACAATAATTTGCATATTTATAGACTTAGGCTTAAAAACATGGCGTTGGAGGGGGAGAACTCAAAACAGCCCCGGAATGGCCCCGTGGGTGGCACCAACACCTCCCATGGGACCAATATAACTCGTAGGAACTAACCCTGCAACCGCGGGACTCCCAGTTTTAGAATACGATGATAATTTGCATATTTATATACTTAGTCTTAAAAACAATGAATTAGAGGGTGATATCTCAAAACAACCCCCGAACGGCCCCACCAACACCTCCCATGGGACCAATGTAACTCGTAGGAACTGACCCCGCAGCCGCGGGACTTTCGGTTTGAGAATAATACGGTAATTTGCATATTTATAGACTTAGGCTTAAAAACATGGTGTTAGAGGGTGAGAACTCGAAACAGCCCCCGAACAGCCCCGTGGGTGGCACCAACACCTCCCACGGGACCAATGTAACTTGTAGGAACTGACCCCGCAGCCGTGGGACTCTCGGTTTGATAATACGACAGTAATTTTCATATTTCTAAACTTAAGTAAAACTTGGCGTTAGAGTGTGAGAACTCGAAATAGCCCCCGAACGGCCCCGTGGGTGGCACCAACACCTCCCAAGGGACCTATGTAACTCTTAGGCACTGACCCCTCAGCCGCGGGACTCCCGGTTTGAGAATACGACGGCAATTTGCAGATATTTAGACTTACGCATAAAAACATGGCGTTAGAGGTGAGATCTCGAAACAGCCCCATAACGGCCCCGTGGGTGGCACGAACCCCTCCCACGGGACCAATGTAACTCGTAGGAACTGACCCCGTAGCCGCGGAACTCTCGGTTTGAGAATACGACGATAATTTGCATATTTATAGACTTAGGCTTAAAAACATGGCGCTAGAGGGTGAGAACTCAAAACAGCCCCCGAACGGCCCCGTGGGTGGCACCAACAGCTCCCGCGGGACCAATGTAACTCATAGGAACTGACCCCGCAGCAGCGGGACTCCCGGTTTGAGAATACGACAGTAATTTGCATATTTCTAAACTTAAGCAACTCAGGGCGTTAAAGTGTAAGAACTCGAACCAGCCCCCGAACGGCCGCGTGGGTGGTATCAATACCTCCCACGGGACCAATGTAACTCGTAGGAACTGACCCCACAGCCGCGGGACTCTCGGCTTGAGAATACGACTGTAATTTGCATATTTATAGACTTAGCCTTAAAAACATGGCGTTAGAGAGTGAGATCTCGAAACATCCCCCAAACGGCCCCGTCGATGGCACCAACACCTCCCATGGGACCAATGTAACTCGTTGGAACTGACCCCGCAGCCACGGGACTCCCGGTTTGAGAATACGACGGTAATTTGCATATTTCTAAATTTAAGCAAATCATGGCGTTAGTGGGTGCGAACTTGAAACAACCCTCGAACGGCCCCGTGGGTGGCACCAACACCTCCCACGAGACCAATGTAACTCGTAGGAACTCACCCCGCAGCCGCGGGTCTCGCGGTTTAAGAATATGACCATAACTTGCATATTCATAGACTTAGGATTATAAACATGGCGTTAGAGGGTGAGAACTCGAAACAACCCTCGAACGACCCCGTGGGTGGCACAAACACCTCCCACGAGACCAATGTAACTCATAGGAACTGACCCCGCAGACGCGGGACTCTCGGTTTGAGAATACTACAATAATTTGCATATTTCTAAACTTAGGCTTAAAAACATGGCGTTAGAGGGTGAGAACTCGATACAACCCCCGAACGTCCCCGTGGGTGGCACCAATACCTCCCACGGGACCAATGTAACTCGTAGGAACTAACCTTGCAACCGTGGGACTCCCGGTTTGAGAATACGATGGTAATTTGCATATTTCTAGACTCAAGCTTAAAAACATGGCGTTAGAGGGTGAGAACTCGAAACAGACCCCGAAGACCCCGTGGGTCGCACCAACACCTCCCACGGGACCAATGTAACTCGTAGGAACTGCCGTGCAGCCGCGGGACTCCCGATTTGAGAATACGACGGTAATTTACATATTTCTAAACTAAAGAAAAACATGGCGTTAGTGGGTGACAACTCGAAATAACCCCCGAACGTCCCCGTGGCTGGCACCGACACCTCCCACGGGACCAATGTAACTCCTCGGAACTGACTCCGCAACCCCGGTACTCCCGGTTTGAGAATACGATGGTAATTTGCATATTTATAGACTTAGGCTTAAAAACATGGCGTTAGAGGGTGAGATCTCGAAATAGCCCCCAAACGGTGCCGTGGGTGGCACCAACAACTCCCATGGGACCAATATAACTCGTAGAAACTAACCCCGCAGCCGCGGGACTCCCGGTTTGAGAATAGGACATAAATTTGCATATTTCTAAAATTTGGCTTAAAAACATGGCGTTAGAGGGTGAGATCTCAAAACTTCCACCGAACGTCCCCGTGGGTGGCACCAACACCTCCCACGGGACCAATGTAACTCGTAGGAAGTGACCCCGCAGCCGCAGGGCTCCCGGTTTGAGAATACGTCTGTAATTTGCATATTTATAGACTTTGGCTTAAAAATATGCCGTTAGAGGGTGAGAACTCAAAACATCCCCCGAACAGCCCCGTGGGTGGCACCAACACTTCCCACGGGACCAATGTAACTCGTAGGAATTGACCCCGCAGCTGCGGGACTCCCGTTTTTAGAATACGACGGTAATTTACATATTTCCAAAACTAGGCAAAAATGGCGTAAGTGGGTGAGAACTCGAAATAACCCCCGAACGTCCCCGTGGGTGGAAACAACACCTCCCACGGGACGAATGTAACTCGTAGGGACTGACCCCGCATCCGCGGGACTCCCGTTTTGAGAATACAATGGTAATTTGCATATTTATATACTTAGGCTTAAAAACATGACGTTACAGGGTGAGAACTGGAAACAGCCCCCGAACAGCCCCGTGTGTGGCACCAATATTTCCCACGGGACCACTATAACTCGTAGGAACTGACCTCGCAGCCGCGGGACTCCCGGTTTGAGAATACGACGATAATTTACATATTTCTAGACTTAGGCTTAAAAACATGGCGTTAGAGGGTGAGAACTGGAAACAGCCCCCGAATGGCCCCGTGGGTGGCAAAAACACCTCCCACGGGACCAATGTAACTTGTAGGAACTGACCCCGCATCCGCGGGACTCCCGGTTTGAGAATACGACGATAATATTCATATTTACAAACTTAGGCTTAAAAACATGGCGTTAGAGGGTGAGAACTCGAAACAGCCCCCGAATGTCCCCGTGGGTGGCAACAACACCTCCCGCGGGACCAATGTTACTCATAGGAACAGACCCCGCAGCCGAGGAACTCCTGGTTTGAGAATAAGGTGATTATTTGAATATTTGTATACTTGGGCTTAAAATCATGGCGTTAGGGGGTGAGATCTCAAAACTGCCCCCGAACGTCCCCGTGGGTGGAAGCAACACCTCCCACGGGACCAACGTAACTCGTAGGAACAGACCCCGTAGACACGGGACACCCAATTTGATAATACGACGTTAATTTGCATATTTATAGACCTAGGCTTAAAAACATGGAGTTAGAGGGTGAGATCGCAAAACAACCCCCAAATGTCCCCGTGGGTGGCACCAACACCTCCCACGGGACCAATGTAACTTATAGGAACTAACCCCGCGGTCGCGGGACTCCCGGTTTGAGTATACTTTGGTAATTTTTATATTTCTAGACTTAGGCTTATAAACATGGCGTTAGAGGGTGAGATATCGAAATAGACCCCGAACGTCCCCGTGGGTGGCACCAACACCTCCCACGGGACCAATGTAACTCATAGTAACTGACCCCGCAGCCGCAGTACTGACGGTTTGAGAGTACGATGATAATTAGAATATTTACAAACTTAGGCTTAAAAACATGGCATTAGAGGGGGAGAACTCGAAACAGCCCCCGAACGGCCACGTGGGTCGCACCAACACCTCCCAGTAGGAACTGTCGCGCAGCCGCGGTACTCCCGGTTTGAGAATACGATGGTAATTTGCATATTTATAAACTTAAGCAAAACATGGCGTTAGTGGGTGAGAACTAGAAATAACCCTCGAACGGTCCCGTGGGTGGCAACGACACCTCCCACGGGACCAATGTAACTCGTAGGAACTAACCCAACAGCCGTGGGACTCGCAGTTTGAGAATACATCGGTAATTTTCATATTTATAGACTTAGGCTTAAAAATATGGCGTTAGAGGGTGAGAACTCGAAACAGCCCCCGAACGGCCCCGTAGGTGGCACCAACACTTCCCTCGGGACAAAATTAACTCGTAGGAACTGACCCCGCAGCCGCGGGACTCCCGACTTGAGAATACGACGATAATTCACATATTTTTAGACTTAGGCTTAAAAACATGGCGTTAGTGGGTGAGAACTTGTCACAGTCGTATTCTCAAACCGGGAGTCCTGCAGCTGCGGGGTTAGTTCCTACGAGTTACATTGGTCCCGTGGGAGGTGTTGGTGCCACCCACAGGGCCGTTCGGGGGTTGTTTCGAGTTCTCATCCTCTAACGCCATGTTTTTAAGCCTAAATCTATAAATATGGAAATTACCATCGTATTCTCAAATCAGGAGTCCCGCGGCTGCGGGATCAGTTTCTACGTGTTACATTGGTTCCGTGGGACGTGTTGGTGCCACCGATGGGGCAGTTCGGGGGCTTTTTCGAGTTCTCACCCACTAACACCATGTTCTGCTTAAGTTTATAAATATGCAAATTACATCCTTATTCTTAAAGCGGGAGTCCCGCGGCTGAAGGGTCAGTTCCTACGAGTTACATTGGTCCCCTGGAAGTTGTTGGTGCCACCCCCGGGGCCGTTCGGGGCCTGTTTCGATTTCTCACCCTCTAACGCCATGTTTTTAAGCCCAAGTCTACAAATATTCAAATTATCATCGTATTCTCAAACCAGGAGTTCCGCGGCTCCGGGGTCTGTTTCTACGAGTAACATTGGTCCCGTGGGAGTTGTTGGTGCCACCCACGGGGACGTTTCGAGGCAGTTTCGAGATCTCACCCCCTAACGACAGGTTTTTAAGCCTAAGTCTAGACATATGGAAATTATCGTCGTATTCTCAAACCGGGAGTCCCGCAGCTGCAGGGTTAGTTCCTACGACTTACATTGGTCCCTTGGGAGGTGTTGGTGCCACCCACGGGGCCGTTCGGGGGTTGTTTCGAGTTCTCACCCTCAAACGCCATGTTTTTATGCCTAAATCTAAAAATATGCAAATTAACGTCGTATTCTCAAACTAGGAGTACCACGACTGCGGGGTCAGTTACTACGAGTTACATTGGTCTCGTGGGAGGCGTTGGTGCCACCCACGGGGCCGTTCGGGGGTTATTTCGAGTTCTCGCCCACTAACGCTATGTTTTTAAGCCTAAGTCTAGAAATATGCAAATTACAGTCATATTCTCAAACCGGGAGTCCCGCGGTTATGGGGTTAGCTCCTACGAGTTACATTGGTCCCGTGGGAGGAGTTGGTGCCACCCACAGGGCCGTTCGGAAGCTGTTTCAAGTTCTCATCCTCTAACGCCATGTTTTTAAGCCTAAGTCTATAAATATGCAAGTTACCGTCGTATTCTCAAATCGGGAGTCCCGCGGTTGCGGTGTCAGGTTCTACGAGTTACATTGGTCCCGTGGGACGTGTTGGTGCCACCCACGGGCCCGTTTGGGGGATGTTATAAAAATTATCACCGTATTCTCAAACCAAGAGTCCCGCGGCTGCGGGGTCAGTTCCTACGAGTTACATTGGTCCCGTGGGAGTTGTTGGTGCCACCCACGAGGCCGTTCAGGGGCTGTTTCGAGTTCTCACCCACTAACACCATGTTTTGCTTAAGTTTAGAAATATGCAAATTACCATCGTATTCTCAAACTGGGAGTCCCGCGGCTGCGGGGTCAGTTCCTACGAGTTACAGTGGTCCCATGGGAGGTGTTTGTGCCACCCACGGGGACGTTCGGGGGCAGTTTCGAGATCTCACCCTCTAACGACATGTTTTTAAGTCTATGTCTAGACATTTGGAAATTATTGTCGTATTCTCAAACCAGGAGTCCCGCAGCTGCGGGGTCAGTTCCTACGAGTTACTTTGGTCCCGTGGGAGGTGTTGGTGCCACCCACGGGCCCGTTTGGGGGATGTTATGAGTTCTCATCCTCTAACGCCAAGTTTTTAAGCCTAAGTATAGAAATATAAAAATTATCATCGTATTCTCAAACCAAGAGTCCCCCGGCTGCGGGGTCAGTTCCTACGAGTTACATTGGTCCCGTGGGAGTTGTTGGTGCCACCCACGAGGCCGTTCGTGGGCTGTTTTGAGTTCTCACCCTCTAACACCAAGTTTTTAAGCCTAAGTCTAGAAATATCCATATTATCATCGTATTCTCAAACCGGGAGTCCCGCGGCTGTGGGGTCAGTTCCTAAGAGTTACATTGGTCCCGTGGGTGGTGTTGGTGCCACCTACGGGGCCGGTCGGGGGATGTTTTGAGTTCTCACCCCCTACCGCCTTGTTTTTAAGCCTAACTCTAGAAATATGCAAATTATCATCGTATTATCAAACCGCGAGTCCCGCGGCTGCGGGGTCAGTTCCAATGAGGTACATTGGTCCCGTGGGAGGTGTTGGTGGCACCCACGGGGCCGTTCGAGGGTTGTTTCGAGTTCTCACCCTCTAACACCATGTTTTTATGCATAAATCTATAAATACGCAAATTATTGTCGTATTCTCCAACCGGGAGTCCCGCGGCTGTGGGGTCAGTTCCAACGAGTTACATTGATCCCGTGGGAGGTGTTGGTGCCACCCACGGCGACATTCGAGGGTAATTTAGAGTTCTCACCCACTAACGCCGTGTTTCCAAAATATAAGAATAATGCAAATTATCATCGTATTCTCAAATCGGGAGTCCCGCGGCTGCGGGGTCAGTTCTTATGAGTTACATTGGTCCCGTGGGAGGTGTTGGTGCCACCCACGAGGCCGTTCGGGGGTTGTTTCGAGTTCTCACCCTCCAACGCCATGTTTTTAAGCCTAAGTCTGTAAATATACAAATTACCATTGTATTCTCAAATCGGGACTCCCGCGGATGCGGGGTCAGTTCCTACGAGTTAGAATGGTCCAGAGGGAGGTTTTGGTGCCACCCACGGGGACGTTCGGGGGCTATTTCGAGATCTCACTGTCTAACACCATGTTTTTAAGCCTAAGTCAAGAAATATACAAATTACCGTCGTCTTCTCAAACCGGGAGTCCCGCGACTGCGGGGTCAGTTCCTACGAGTTACAGTGGTCCCGTGCGAGGTGTTGGTGCCACCCACCGGACCGTTCGGGGGCTGTTTCGAGATCTTCCCCTCTAACGCCGTGATTTTAAGCCCAAGTCTTGAAATTTACAAATTATCATCGTATTCTCCAATTGGGAGTCCCGCGGCTGCGGGGTCTATTCCTACAGTTATATTGGTCCCGTGGGAGGTGTTGGTGCCACCCACGGGGCCGTTCGGGTGCTGTTTCAAGTTCTCACCCTCTAACTCCATGTTTTTAAGCCTAAGTCTAGAAATATGAATATTATCATCGTATTCTCAAATCGGGAGTCCCGCGGCTGCGGGGTCAGTTTCTACGAGTTACGTTGGTCCCGTGGGAGGTGTTGGTGCCTCCCATGGGGCCATTCGGGGGTTGTTTCGAGTTCTTACCCTCTAACGCCATGTTTTTAAGCCTAAGTCTAGAAATATGTAAATTATCATCGTATTTTCAAATCGGGAGTTCCGCGGCTACGGGGTCTGTTCCTACGAGTTAAATTGGTCCCGTGGGAGGTGTTGGTGCCACCCACAGGACCGTTCGGGGGCTGTTTCGAGTGCTCATCCTCTAACGCAATGTTTTTAAGCCTAGGTATATAAATATGAAAATTACCGTCGTATTCTCAAATCGGGAGTCCCGCGACTACGGGGTCAGATCCTACGAGTTACATTTGTCCCGTGGGAGGTGTTGGTTCCACACACGATGACGTTCGAGGGTAATTTCGAGTTCTCACCCACTAATGCCATGTTTGCTTAAGTTTAGAAATATGCAAATTATCGTCGTATTCTCAAACCGGAATTCCCACAGCTGCGAGGTCAGTTCTTACGAGTTACATTAGTACCATGGGATGTGTTAGTGCCACCCACGGGGCCGTTCGGGGGCTGTTTCGACTTCTCACCCTGTAACGCCTTGTTTTTAAGCCTAAGTCTATAAATAGACAAATTACCGTCTTCTTCTCAAATCGGGAGTCCCGCAGCTGCGGGGTCAGTTCCTACGAGTTACATTAGTCCCGAGGGAGGTGTTGGTGCAACCCACGGGGACGTTCGGGGGCTGTTTCGAGTTCTCACCCTCTAACACAATGTTTTTATGCCTAAGTCAAGAAATATGCAAATTATCGTCGGATTTTCAAACCGGGAGTCCTGCGGTTGCGGGGTCAGTTCTTACGAGGTACATTGGTCCCGTGGGAGGTGTTGGTGCCACCGACGGGGCCGTTCGGAGGATTTTTCCAGTTCTCACCCACTAACACCATGTTTTGCTTAAGTTTAAAAATATGGAAATTACAGTCGTATTCTTAAACCGGGAGTCCCGTGGCTGCGGGGTCAGTTCCTACGAGTTACATTGGTCCCCTGGAAGTTGGTGGTGCCACCCACGGGGCCGTTCGGGGACTGTTTCGATTTCTCACCCTCTAACGCCATGTTTTTAAGCCTAAGTCTATAAATATGCAAATTACCATCCTATTCTCATACCGGGAGTCCCGCGGCTGCGAGGTCCGTTCCTACGAGTTACAATAGTCCCGTGGGAGGTGTAGGTCCCACCCACGGGGACGTTCGGGGGCAGTTTCGAGATCTCACCCTCTAACGACATGTGTTTAAGCCTATGTCTAGTTATATAGAAATTATCATCGTATTCTCAAACCGGGAGTCCCGCAACTGCGGGGTCAGTTCCTACGAGTTACATTGGTCCCGTTGGAGGTGTTGGTGCCACCCACGGGGACGTTCCGAGGCAGTTTCGAGATCTCACCCCCTAACGACAGGTTTTTAAGCCTAAGTCTAGACATATGGAAATTATCGTCGTATTCTCAAACCAGGAGTCACGCAGCTGCAGGGTTAGTTCCTACGACTTACATTGGTCCCTTGGGAGGTGTTGGTGCCACCCACGGGGCCGTTCGGGGGTTGTTTCGAGTTCTCACCCTCAAACGCCATGTTTTTATGCCTAAATCTAAAAATATGCAAATTATCGTCGTATTCTCAAACTAGGAGTACCACGACTGCGGGGTCAGTTACTACGAGTTACATTGGTCTCGTGGGAGGCGTTGGTGCCACCCACGGGGCCGTTCGGGGGTTATTTCGAGTTCTCGCCCACTAACGCTATGTTTTTAAGCCTAAGTCTAGAAATATGCAAATTACAGTCATATTCTCAAACCGGGAGTCCCGCGGTTATGGGGTTAGCTCCTACGAGTTACATTGGTCCCGTGGGAGGAGTTGGTGCCACCCACAGGGCCGTTCGGAAGCTGTTTCAAGTTCTCATCCTCTAACGCCATGTTTTTAAGCCTAAGTCTATAAATATGCAAGTTACCGTCGTATTCTCAAATCGGGAGTCCCGCGGCTGCGGTGTCAGGTTCTACGAGTTACATTGGTCCCGTGGGACGTGTTGGTGCCACCCACGGACCCGTTTGGGGGATGTAATAAAAATTATCACCGTATTCTCAAACCAAGAGTCCCGCAGCTGCGGGGTCAGTTCCTACGAGTTACATTGGTCCCGTGGGAGTTGTTGGTGCCACCCACGAGGCCGTTCAGGGGCTGTTTCGAGTTCTCACCCACTAACACCATGTTTTGCTTAAGTTTAGAAATATGCAAATTACCATCGTATTCTCAAACTGGGAGTCCCGCGGCTGCGGGGTCAGGTCCTACGAGTTACAGTGGTCCCATGGGAGGTGTTTGTGCCACCCACGGGGACGTTCGGGGGCAGTTTCGAGATCTCACCCTCTAACGACATGTTTTTAAGTCTATGTCTAGACATTTGGAAATTATCGTCGTATTCTCAAACCAGGAGTCCCGCAGCTGCGGGGTCAGTTCCTACGAGTTACTTTGGTCCCGTGGGAGGTGTTGGTGCCACCCACGGGCCCGTTTGGGGGATGTTATGAGTTCTCATCCTCTAACGCCAAGTTTTTAAGCCTAAGTATAGAAATATAAAAATTATCATCGTATTCTCAAACCAAGAGTCCCCCGGCTGCGGGGTCAGTTCCTACGAGTTACATTGGTCCCGTGGGAGTTGTTGGTGCCACCCACGAGGCCGTTCGTGGGCTGTTTTGAGTTCTCACCCTCTAACGCCAAGTTTTTAAGCCTAAGTCTAGAAATATCCATATTATCATCGTATTCTCAAACCGGGAGTCCCGCGGCTGTGGGGTCAGTTCCTAAGAGTTACATTGGTCCCGTGGGTGGTGTTGGTGCCACCTACGGGGCCGGTCGGGGGTTGTTTTGAGTTCTCACCCCCTACCGCCTTGTTTTTAAGCCTAACTCTAGAAATATGCAAATTATCATCGTATTATCAAACCGCGAGTCCCGCGGCTGCGAGGTCAGTTCCAATGAGGTACATTGGTCCCGTGGGAGGTGTTGGTGGCACCCACGGGGCCGTTCGAGGGTTGTTTCGAGTTCTCACCCTCTAACACCATGTTTTTATGCATAAATCTATAAATACGCAAATTATTGTCGTATTCTCCAACCGGGAGTCCCGCGGCTGTTGGTTCAGTTCCAACGAGTTACATTGATCCCGTGGGAGGTGTTGGTGCCACCCACGGCGACATTCGAGGGTAATTTAGAGTTCTCACCCACTAACGCCGTGTTTCCAAAATATAAGAATAATGCAAATTATCATCGTATTCTCAAATCGGGAGTTCCGCGGCTGCGGGGACAGTTCTTATGAGTTACATTGGTCCCGTGGGAGGTGTTGGTGCCACCCACGAGGCCGTTCGGGGGTTGTTTCGAGTTCTCACCCTCCAACGCCATGTTTTTAAGCGTAAGTCTGTAAATATACAAATTACCATTGTATTCTCAAATCGGGACTCCCGCGGCTGCGGGGTCAGTTCCTACGAGTTAGAATGGTCCAGAGGGAGGTGTTGGTGCCACCCACGGGGACGTTCGGGGGCTATTTCGAGATCTCACCGTCTAACACCATGTTTTTAAGCCTAAGTCAAGAAATATACAAATTACCGTCGTCTTCTCAAACCGGGAGTCCCACGACTGCGGGGTCAGTTCCTACGAGTTACAGTGGTCCCGTGCGAGGTGTTGGTGCCACCCACCGGACCGTTCGGGGGCTGTTTCGAGATCTTCCCCTCTAACGCCGTGATTTTAAGCCCAAGCCTTGAAATTTACAAATTATCATCGTATTCTCCAATTGGGAGTCCCGCGGCTACGGGGTCTATTCCTACAGTTATATTGGTCCCGTGGGAGGTGTTGGTGCCACCCACGGGGCCGTTCGGGTGCTGTTTCAAGTTCTCACCCTCTAACTCCATGTTTTTAAGCCTAAGTCTAGAAATATGAATATTATCATCGTATTCTCAAATCGGGAGTCCCGCGGCTGCGGGGTCAGTTTCTACGAGTTACATTGGTCCCGTGGGAGGTGTTGGTGCCTCCCATGGGGCCATTCGGGGGTTGTTTCGAGTTCTTACCCTCTAACGCCATGTTTTTAAGCCTAAGTCTAGAAATATGTAAATTATCATCGTATTTTCAAATCGGGAGTCCCGCGGCTACGGGGTCTGTTCCTACGAGTTAAATTGGTCCCGTGGGAGGTGTTGGTGCCACCCACAGGACCGTTCGGGGGCTGCTTCGAGTGCTCATCCTCTAACGCAATGTTTTTAAGCCTAGGTATATAAATATGAAAATTACCGTCATATTCTCAAATCGGGAGTCCCGCGACTACGGGGTCAGATCCTACGAGTTACATTTGTCCCGTGGGAGGTGTTGGTGCCACACACGATGACGTTCGAGGGTAATTTCGAGTTCTCACCCACTAATGCCATGTTTGCTTAAGTTTAGAAATATGCAAATTATCGTCGTATTCTCAAACCGGAATTCCCACAGCTGCGAGGTCAGTTCTTGCGAGTTACATTAGTACCATGGGATGTGTTAGTGCCACCCACGGGGCCGTTCGGGGGCTGTTTCGACTTCTCACCCTGTAACGCCTTGTTTTTAAGCCTAAGTCTATAAATAGACAAATTACCGTCTTCTTCTCAAATCGGGAGTCCCGCAGCTGCGGGGTCAGTTCCTACGAGTTACATTAGTCCCGAGGGAGGTGTTGGTTCAACCCACGGGGACGTTCGGGGGCTGTTTCGAGTTCTCACCCTCTAACACAATGTTTTTATGCCTAAGTCCAGAAATATGCAAATTATCGTCGGATTTTCAAACCGGGAGTCCTGCGGTTGCGGGGTCAGTTCTTACGAGGTACATTGGTCCCGTGGGAGGTGTTGGTGCCACCGACGGGGCCGTTCGGGGGATTTTTCCAGTTCTCACCCACTAACACCATGTTTTGCTTAAGTTTAAAAATATGGAAATTACAGTCGTATTCTTAAACCGGGAGTCCCGTGGCTGCGGGGTCAGTTCCTACGAGTTACATTGGTCCCCTGGAAGTTGGTGGTGCCACCCACGGGGCCGTTCGGGGACTGTTTCGATTTCTCACCCTCTAACGCCATGTTTTTAAGCCTAAGTCTATAAATATGCAAATTACCATCCTATTCTCATACCGGGAGTCCCGCGGCTGCGAGGTCAGTTCCTACGAGTTACAATGGTCCCGTGGGAGGTGTAGGTCCCACCCACGGGGACGTTCGGGGGCAGTTTCGAGATCTCACCCTCTAACGACATGTGTTTAAGCCTATGTCTAGTTATATAGAAATTATCATCGTATTCTCAAACCGGGAGTCCCGCAACTGCGGGGTCAGTTCCTACGAGTTACATTGGTCCCGTTGGAGGTGTTGGTGCCACCCACGGGGCCGTTCGGGGACTGTTTCGTGTTCTCACCCACTAACGCCATGTTTTTAAGCCTAAGTCTATAAATATGAAAATTATCATCGTATTCTCAAACCGGGAGTCCCGTGGCTGCGGGGTCACTTCCTACAAGTTACATTGATCCCGTGGGAAGTGTTGGTGCCATCCACGGGCCCGTTCGGGGGTTGTTTCGAGTTCTCACCCTCTAACGCCAAGTTTTTAAGCCTATGTTTAGAAATATGAAAATTATCATCGTATTCTCAAACCGGGAGTCCCGCGGCTGTGGAGTCAGTTCCTACGAGTTACATTGGTCCCGTAGGAGGTGTTGGTGCCACCCACGGGGCAGCCCGGGGGCTGTTTCGAGTTCTCACCCCCTAATGCCTTGTTTCTAAGCCTAAGTCTAGAAATATGCAAATTATTATCATATTCTGAAACCGGGAGTCCCGCGGCTGCATGGTCAGTTCCTAAGAGGTACATTGGTCCCCTGGGAGGTGTTGGTCCCACCCACGGGACCGTTCGAGGGCTATTTTTGAGTTCTCACCCTCTAACGCCATGTTTTTACGGCTAAATCTATATATACGCAAATTATCGTCATATTCTCAAACCGGGAGTCCCGCGGCTACGGGGTCAGTTCCTACGAGTTACATTGATCCCGCGGGAGGTGTTGGTGCCACCCACGGGGACGTTCGAGGGTAATATTGAGTTCTCACCCACTAACGCCATGTTTGCTTAAGTTTATAATAATGTAAATTATCATCGTATGCTCAAACCGGGAGTCCCTCGACTGCGGGTTCAGTTCTTATGAGTTACATTGGTCCCGTGGGAGCTGTTGGTGCCACCCACGAGGTTGTTCGGGGGTTGTTTCGAGTTATCACCCTCTAACGCCATGTTTTTAAGCCAAGTCTGTAAATATACAAATTACCATCGTATTCTCAAATCGGGACTCCCGCGGATGCGGGGTCAGCTCCTACGAGTTACATTGGTCCCGATGGAGGCGTTGGTGCCACCCAAGGGGCCGTCCGGGGGCTGCTTCGAGTTCTCGCCCACTAATGCCATGTTTTTAAGCCTAAGTCATGAAATATGCAAATTACCATCGTTTTCTCAAACCGGGAGTCCTGCGGTTGTGGGGTCAGTTCCTACGAGTTACAGTGGTCCCGTGGGAGGTGTTGGTGCCACCCACGGGACCGTTCGGGGGCTGTCTCGAGTGGTCATCCTCTAACGCCATGTTTTTAAACCTAAGTCTATAAATATGCAAATTACGATCGTATTCTCAAATCGGGAGTCCCGCGGCTGTGGGGTCAGTTTCTACGAGTTACATTGGTCCCGTGGGACGTGTTGGTACCACCCACGGGGCCGTTCGGGGGTTGTTTCGAGTTCTCACCCACTAACACCATGTTCTGCTTAAGTTTATAAATATGCAAATTATCGTCGTATTCTCAAAACGGGAGTCCCGCGGCTACGGAGTCTGTTCCTACGAGTTACATTGGTCCCCTGGAAGTTGGTGGTGCCACCCACGGGGTCGTTCTAGGCCTGTTTCGACTTCTCACCCTCTAACGCCATGTTTTTAAGCCTAAGTCTGTAAATATGAAAATTACCATCGTACTCTCAAACCGGGAGTCCCGCGGCTGCGGGGTCAGTTCCTACGAGTTACATTGGTCTCGTGGGAGGTTTTGGGTCCACCCACGGGGCCGTTCGAGGGTTATTTCGAGTTCTCACCCACTAATGCCATGTTTGCTTAGGTTTAGAAACATGCAAATTACCGTCGTATTCTCAAACCGAGAGTCCCGCGGCTTCGGGGTTAGTTCCTACGAGTTACATTGGTTCCGTGGGAGGTGTTGGTGCCACCCACGGGGCCGTTTGGGGGCTGTTTTGAAATCTCACCCACTAATGCCATGTTTGCTTAGGTTTATAAATATGCAAATTACCGTCGTATTCTCAAACTGGGAGACCCGCGGCTGCGGGTCAGTTCCAACGAGTAACATTGGTCCCGTGGGAGGTGTTGGTGCCACCCACGGGGCCGTTTGGGGGCTGTTTTGAGTTCTCACCCTCTAACGCCATGTTTTTAAGCCTAAGTCTGTAAATATGCAAATTACCATCGTATTCTAAAATCGGGAGTCCCGCGGATGCGGGGTCAGTTCCTACGAGTTACATTGGTCCCGTGGAAGGTGTTGGTACCACCCATGGGGACGTTCGGGGGCTGTTTCGAGATCTCACCCTCTAACGCCATGTTTTTAAGCCTAAGACTAGAAATATGCAAATTACAGTCATATTCTCAAACTGTGAGTCCCGCGACTGCGGGGTTAGTTCCTACGAGTTACATTGGTCCTGTGGAAGGTGTTGGTGCCACTCACGGGGCCGTTCGGGGGTTGTTTCAAGTTCTCATCCTCTAACGCCATGTTTTTAAGCCTAAGTCTATAAATATGCAAATTACCATCGTATTCTCAAATCGGGAGTCCCACGGATGTGGGGTCAGTTCCTACGAGTTACAGTGGTCTCATGGGAGGTGTTGGTGCCACCCACGGGGACATTCGGGGGCAATTTCGAGATCTCACCCTCTAACGACATGTTTTTAAGCCTAAGTCTAGACATATGGAAATTATCATCGTATTCTCGAACCGGGAGTATCAGTTTCTATAAGTTACATTGGTCCCGTGGGACGTGTTGGTGCCACCCACGGGGCCATTCAGGGGCTGTTTCGAGTTCTCACCCACTAACACCATGTTTTGCTTAAGTTTAGAAATATGCAAATTACCGTCGTATTCTCAAACCGGGAGTCCCGCGGCTGCGGGGTCAGTTCCTACGAGTTACATTGGTCCCCGGGAAGTTGTTGGAGCCAACCACGGGGCCGTTTGGGGCCTGTTTCAAGTTCTCACCCTCTAACGCCAGGTTTTTAAGCTTAAGTCTATAAATATGCAAATTACCATCGTATTCTCAAACCGGGAATCCCGCGGCTGCGGGGTCAGTTCCTACGAGTTACAGTGGTCCCGTGGGAGGTGTTGGTGCCACCCACGGGGACGTTCAGGGGAAGTTTCGAGATCTCACCCTCTAACGACATGTTTTTAAGCCTAAGTCTAGACATATGGAAATTATCGTCGTATTCTCGAACCGAGAGTATCAGTTCCTACGAGTTACATTGGTCCCGAGGGAGGTGTTGGTGCCACCCATGGGGCCTCTTTGGGGTTGTTTCGAGTTCTCACCCTCTAAAGCCAAGTTTTTAAGCCTAAGTTTAGAAATATGAAAATTATCGTCGTATTCTCAAATCGGGAGTCCCTCGGCTGCGGGGTCAGTTCCTACTAGTTACATTGGTCCCGTGGGAGGTGTTGGTCCCACCCACGGGGCCGTTCGGGGGCTGTTTCGAGTTCTCACCCTCTAACGCCATGTTTTTAAGCCTAAGTCTGTAAATATGCAAATTACCATCGTATTCTCAAACCGGGAGTCCCGCGGCTGCAGGGTCAGTTCCTACGAGTTACATTGGTCCCGTGGAAGGTGTTGGTACCACCCATGGGGACGTTCGGGGGCTATTTCGAGATCTCACCCTCTAACTCCATGTTTTTAAGCCTAAGTCCAGAAATATGCAAATTACAGTCATATTCTCAAACCGTGTGTCCCGCGACTGCGGGATTAGTTCCTAAGAGTTACATTGGTCCCGTGGAAGGTGTTGGTGCCACTCACGGGGCCGTTCGGGGGCTATTTCAAGTTCTCATCCTCTAACGCCATGTTTTTTAGCCTAACTCTATACATATGAAAATTACCATCGTATTCTCAAATTGGGAGTCCCGCGGATGTGGGGTCAGTTCCTACGAGTTACAGTGGTCCCGTGGGACGTGTTGGTGCCACCCACGGGGCCGTTCGGGGGATGTTTCGAGTTCTCACCCACTAAAACCATGTTTTGCTTAAGTTTATAAATATGCAAATTACCCTCGTATTCTCAAACCGGGAGTCCCGCGGCTGCGGGGTCAGTTCTTACGATTTACATTGGTCCCCGGGAAGTTGTTGGTGTCAGCCACGGGGCCGTTCGGGGCCTCTTTCAAGTTCTCACCCTCTAACACCAGGTTTTTAAGCTGAAGTCTATAAATATGCAAATTACCATTGTATTCTCAAACCGGGAATCCCGCGGCTGCGGGGTCAGTTCTTACGAGTTACAGTGCTCCCGTGGGAGGTGTTGGTGCCACCCACGGGGAAGTTCAGGGGCAGTTTCGAGATCTCACCCTCTAACGACATGTTTTTAAGCCTAAGTCTAGACATATGGAAATTAACGTCGTATTCTCGAACCAGGAGTATCAGTTCGTACGAGTTACAATGGTCCCGTGGGAGGTGTTGGTGCCACCCATGGGGCCGTTTTGGGTCTGTTTCGAGTTCTCACCCTCTAGAGCCAAGTTTTTAAGCCTAAGTGTAGAAATATGAAAATTATCGTCGTATTCTCAAATCGGGAGTCCCTCGGCTGCGGGGTCAGTTCCTACTAGTTACATTGGTCCCGTGGGAGGTGTTGGTCCCACCCACGGGGCCGTTCGGGGGCTGTTTCGAGTTCTCACCCTCTAACGCCATGTTTTTAAGCCTAAGTCTATAAATATGCAAATTACCATCGTATTCTCAAACCGGGAGTCCCGCGGCTGCAGCGTCAGTTCCTACGAGTTACATTGGTCCCGTGGAAGGTGTTGGTACCACCCATGGGGACGTTCGGGGGCTGTTTCGAGATTTCACCGTCTAACGCCATGTTTTTAAGCCTAAGTACAGAAATATGCAAATTACAGTCATATTCTCAAACCGTGAGTCCCGCGACTGCGGGGTTAGTTCCTAAGAGTTACATTGGTCCCGTGGAAGGTGTTGGTGCCACTCACGGGGCCGTTCGGGGGCTGTTTCAAGTTCTCATCCTCTAACGCAATGTTCTTAAGCTTAAGTCTATAAATATGCAAATTACTATCGTATTCTCAAATCGGAAGTCCCGCGGTTGCGGGGTCAGTTTCTACGAGATACATTGGTCCTGTGGGACTTGTTGGTGCCACCCACGGGGCCGTTCGGGGGTTGTTTCGAGTTCTCACCCACTAACACCATGTTTTGCTTAAGTTTAGAAATATGCAAATTACCGTCGCATTATCAAACCGGGAGTCCCGTGGCTGCGGGGTCAGTTCCTACGAGTTACATTGGTCCCCGAGAAGTTGTTGGTGCCAGCCATGAGGCCGTTCGGGGCCTGTTTTGAGTTCTCACCCTCGAACGCCAGGTTTTTAAGCCTAAGTCTATAAATATGCTAATTACCATGGTATTCTCAAACCGGGAGTCCCGCGGCTGCGAGGTCAGTTCCTACGGGTTACAGTGGTCCCGTGGGAGGTGTTGGTTCCACCCACGGGTACGTTCGGGGGCAGTTTCGAGATCTAACCCTCTAACGACATGTTTTTAAGCCTAAGTCTAGACATATGGAAATTATCGTCGTATTCTCGAACCGAGAGTATCAGTTCCTACGAGTTACAATGGTCCCGTGGGAGGTGTTCGTGCCACCCATGGGGCCGTTTTGAGGCTGTTTCGAGTTCTCACCCTTTAGAGCCAAGTTTTAAGCCTAAGTGAAGAAATGTGAAAATTATCGTCGTATTCTCAAACCGGGAGTCCCTCGGCTGCGGGGTTACTTGCTACGAGTTACATTGGTCCCGTGGGAGGTGTTGGTCCCACCCACGGGGCCGTTTGGGGGCTGTTTTGAGATCTCACCCACTAATGCCATGTTTGCTTAGGTTTAGAAATATGAAAATTATCTTCGTATTCTCAAATCGGGAGTCCCTCGGCTGCGGGGTCAGTTCCTACTAGTTACATTAGTCCCGTGGGAGGTGTTGGCCCCACCCACGGGGCCGTTCGGGGGCTGTTTTGAGTTCTCACCCTCTAACGCCATGTTTTTAAGCCTAAGTCTGTAAATATGCAAATTACCATCGTATTCTCAAACCGGGAGTCCCGTGACTGCAAGGTCAGTTCCTACGAGTTACATTGGTCCCGTGGAAGGTGTTGGTACCACCCATGGGGACGTTCGGGGGCTGTTTCGAGATCTCACCCTCTAACGCCATGTTTTTAAGCCTAAGACTAGAAATATACAAATTACAGTCATATTCTCAAACCGTGAGTCCCGCGACTGCAGGGTTAGTTCTTACGAGTTACATTGGTCCCGTGGAAGGTGTTGTTGCCACTCACGGGGCCGTTCGGGGGCTGTTTCAAGTTCTCATCCTCTAACGCCATGTTTTTAAGCCTAAATCTATAAATATGCAAATTACCATCATATTCTCAACTCGGGAGTCCCGCGGATGTAGGGTCAGGTCCTACGAGTTACAGTGGTCTCGTGGGAGGTGTTGGTGCCACCCACGGGGACGTTCGGGGGCATTTTCGAGATCTCACCCACTAACGACATGTTTTTAATCCTAAGTCTACACATATGGAAATTATCGTCGTATTCTCGAACCGGGAGTATCAGTTTCTACAAGTTACATTGGTCCCGTGGGACGTGTTGGTGCCACCCACGGGGCCGTTCGGGGGCTGTTTCGAGTTCTCACCCACTAACACCATGTTTTGCTTAAGTTTAGAAATATGCAAATTACGGTCGTATTCTCGAACCGGGAGTCCCGCGGCTGCGGGGTCAGTTCCTACGAGTTACATTGGTCCCCGGGAAGTTGTTGGTGCCAGCCACGGGGCCGTTTGGGGCCTGTTTCGAGTTCTCACCCTCTAACGCCAGGTTTTTAAGCCTAAGTCTATAAATATGCAAATTACCATCGTATTCTCAAACCAGGAATCCCGTGGCTGCGGGGTCAGTTCCTACGAGTTACAGTGGTCCCGTGGGAGGTGTTGGTGCCACCCACGGGGACGTTCAGGGGAAGTTTCGAGATCTCACCCTCTAACGACATGTTTTTAAGCCTAAGTCTAGACATATGGAAATTATCGTCGTATTCTCGAAGCGGGAGTATCAGTTCCTACGAGTTACATTGGTCCCGTTGGAGGTGTTGGTGCCACCCATGGGACCGTTTTGGGGCTGTTTCGAGTTCTCACCCTCTAGAGCCATGTTTTTAAGCCTAAGTGTAGAAATATGAAAATTATCGTCGTATTCTCAAATCGGGAGTCCCTCGGCTGCGGGGTCAGTTCCTACTAGTTACATTAGTCCCGTGGGAGGTGTTGGTGCCACCCACGGGGCCGTTCGGGGGTTGTTTCGAGTTTTGACTCTCTAACGCCATGTTTTTAAGCCTAAGTCTATAAATATGCAAATTACCATCATATTCTCAAATTGGGAGTCCCGCAGATGTGGGGTCGGTTCCTAAGAGTTACAGTGGTCCCGTGGGAGGTGTTGGTGCCACCCACGGGGACGTTAGGAGGTTGTTTCGAGTTCTCACCCTCTAACGACATGTTTTTAAGACTAAGTCTAGACATATGGAAATTATCGTCGTATTCTCGAACCGGGAGTATCAGTTTCTATGAGTTACATTGGTCCCGTGGGACGTGTTGGTGCCACCCACGGGGCCGTTCGGGGGATGTTTCGAGTTCTCACCCACTAACACCATAATTTTCTTAAGTTTAGAAATATGCAAATTATCGTTGTATTCTCAAACCGGGAGTCCCGCGGCTGCGGGGTCAGTTCCTACGAGTCACATTGGTCCCCGGGAAGTTGGTGGTGCCAGCCACGGGGCCGTTCGGGGCCTGTTTCGAGTTCTCACCCTCTAACGCCAGGTTTTTAAGCCAAAGTCTATAAATATGCAAATTACCATCGTATTCTCAAACCGGGAATCCCGCGGCTACGGGGTCAGTTCCTACGAGTTACAGTGGTCCCGTGGGAGGTGTTGGTGCCACCCACGGGGACGTTCAGGGGCAGTTTCGAGATCTCACCCTCTAACAACATGTTTTTAAGCCTAAGTCTGAACATATGGAAATTATCGTCGTATTCTCGAAGCGGGAGTATCAGTTCCTACGAGTTACATTGGTCCCGTGGGAGGTGTTGGTGCCACACATGGGGCCTTTTTGGGGCTGTTTCGTGTTCTCACCCTCTAGAGCCAAGTTTTTAAGCCTAAGTGTAAAAATATGAAAATTATCGTCGTATTCTCAAACCGGGAGTCCCGCGGCTGCGGGGTCAGTTCCTACGAGTGACTGTGGTCCCGTGGGAAGTTGTTGGTGCCAGCCAACGGGCCGTTTGGGGCCTGTTTCGAGTTCTCACCCTCTAACGCCGCGTTTTTAAGCCTAAGTCTATAAATATGCAAATTACCATGGTATTCTCAAACCGGGAGTCCCGCGGCTGCGGGGTCAGTTCCTACGAGTTACTGTGGTCCCGTGGGAGGTGTTGGTTCCACCCACGGGGACGTTCGGGGGCAGTTTCGAGATCTCACCCTCTAATGACATGTTTTTAAGCCTAAGTCTAGACATATGGAAATTATCTTCGTATTCTCGAACCGAGAGTATCAGTTCCTACGAGTTACTTTGGTCCCGTGGGAGGTGTTCGTGCCACCCATGTGGCCGTTTTGAGGCTGTTTCGAGTTCTCACCCTCTAGAGCCAAGTTTTTAAGCCAAAGTGAAGAAATATGAAAATTATCGTCGTATTATCAAACCGGGAGTCCCTCGGTTGTGGGGTAAGTTCCTACTAGTTACATTGGTCCCGTGGGAGGTGTTGGTGCCACCCACGGGGCCGTTCATGGGATTTTTTGTGTTCTCACCCTCTAACGCCAAGTTTTCAAGCCTAAGTCCAGAAATATGCAAATTATCGTCGTATTCTCAAAACCTGGAGTCCCGCGGCCGTGGGGTCAGTTCCTATGAATTACATTGGTCTCGTGGGAGGTGTTGGTGCCACCCATGGGGACCTTTGGGAGCTGTTTCGATTTCTCACCTTCTAACGCCAACTTTTTAAGCCTAAGTCTAGATATATGCAAATTATCGTCGTATTCTCAAATCGGGAGTCCCGCGGCTGTGGGGTTAGATCCTAAGAGTTACATTGGTCCCGTGGGAGATGTTCGTGCCACCTACGAGGCCGCTCGGGGGCTGTTTCCAGTTCTCACCCCCTAACGCTTTGTTTTTAAGCCTAAGTCTAGAAATATGAAAATTATCATCGAATTCTCAAAACCGGTAGTCCCGCGGTTGCGGGGATAGTTCCTACGAGGTACAATGGTCCCATGGGAGGTGTTGGTGCCACCCACGGGGCCGTTCGAGGGCTGTTTCGAGTTCTCACCCTCTAACGCCATGTTTTTACGCATAAATCTATAAATACGCAAATTATCTTCGTATTCTCAAACCAGGAGTCCCGCGGCTGCGGGGTCAGTTCCTACGAGTTACATTGATCCCGTGGGAGGTGTTGGTGCCACCCACGGGGACGTTCGAGGGTAATTTCGAGTTCTCACCCTCTAACACCATGTTTGCTTAAGTTTAGAATAATGCAAATTATCATCGTATTCTCAAACCGGGAGTCCCGCGGCTGCGGGGTCAGTTCTTACGAGTTACATTGGTCCCGTGGGAGGTGTTGGTGCCACCCACGAGGCCGTTCGGGGGTTGTTTCGAGTTCTCACCCTCTAACGCCATGTTTTTAAGACTAAGTCTGTAAATATACAAATTACCATCGTATTCTCAAATCGGGACTCCCGCGGCTGCGGGGTCAGTTCCTACGAGTCACATTAGTCCCGAGGGAGGTGTTGGTGCCACCCACGGGGACGTTCGGGGGGCTGTTTCGAGATCACACCCTCTAACGCCATGTTTTTAAGCCTAAGTCAAGAAATATGCAAATTACCATCGCCTACTCAAACCGGGAGTCCCGCGGCTGTGGGGTCAGTTCCTACGAGTTACAATGGTCCCGTGGGAGGTGTTGGTGCCACCCACGGGACCGTTCGGGAGCGGTTTCGAGTGCTCATCCTCTAACGCCATATTTTTAAGCCTAATTCTATAAATATTCAAATTACCATCGTATTCTCAAATCGGGAGTCCCACGGCTGCGGGGTCATTTTCTACGAGTTACATTAGTCCCGTGGAACGTGTTGGTGCCACCCACGGGCCGTTCGGGAGCTGCTTCGAGTTCTCACCCATTACCACCATGATTTGCTTAAGTTTATAAAGATGCAAATTACCGTCGTATTCTCAAACTGGGAGTCCCGTGGCTGCGGGGTCAGTTCCTACAAGTTACATTGGTCCCTTGGAAGTTATTGGTGCCACCCACGGGGCCGTTCGGGGACTGTTTCGAGTTCTCACACTCTAACGCCATGTTTTTAAGCCTAAGTCTATAAATATGCAAATTACTATCGTACTCTCAAACTGGGAGTCCCGCGGCTGCGGGGTCAGTTCCTACGGGTTACATTGGTCCCGTGGGAGGTGTTGGAGCCACCCACGGGACCGTTCGGGGGCTGTTTTGAGTGCTCATTCTCTAACGTCATGTTTTTAAGCCTAGGTCTATAAATATGAAAATTACCATTGTATTCTCAAATTGGGAGTCCCGCGGCTGCGGGTTCAGTTCCTACGAGTTATGGCTATCCCGTGGGAGGTGTTGTTGCCACCCACAGGGGCGTTCGGTGGCTGTTACGAGATCTCACCCTCTAACGCCATGTTTTTTAGCCTAAGTTCAGAAATATGCAAATTATCGTCGTATTCTCAAACCGGGAGTCCCGCAGCTATGGGGTCAGTTCCAACGAGTTACATTGGTCCCGTGGGATGTGTTGGTGCCACCCACGGGGCCGTTCGGGGGCTGCTTCGACTTCTCACCCTCAAACCCCATGTTTTTAAGCCTAAGTCTAGAAATATAAAAATTATCATCGTATTCTCAAACTGGGAGTCCCGCGACTGCGGAGTCAGTTCCTACGAGTTACATTGGTCCTGTACGAGGTGTTGGTGCCACCCGCAGGGCCATTCGGGGGTTATTTCGAGTTCTCAGCCTATAACGCCATGTTTTTAAGCCTAAGTCTTGAAATATGCAAATAATCATCGTATTCTAACACCGGGAGTCTTGCGGATGCGGGGTCAGTTCCTACGAGTTACATTGGTCCCGTTGGAAGTCTTGGTGCCACCCACGGGGCCGTTCGGAGGCTGTTTCGAGTTCTCACCCTCTAACAACATGTTTTTAAGTCTGAGTCTATAAATATGCAAATTACCTTCGTATTATCAAATCGAGAGTCCCGCGATTTTGGGGTTAGTTCCTACAAGTTACATTGGTCCCCTGGAAGTTTTTGGTACCACCCACGGGGCCGTTCGAGGGCTTTTTCGAGTTCTCACCCTCTAACGCCATGTTTTTAGGCCTAAATCTATAAATATGCAAATTATCATTATATTCTCGGATTGGGAGTTCCGCGGCTGTGGGGTCAGTTCCTACGAGTTACATTGGTCTCGTAGGAGGTGTTGGTGCCACCCACAGGGCCGTTTGGGGGCTGTTTTTAGATCTCACCCTTTAACGCCATCTTTTTAAGCCTAAATCTATAAATATGCAAATTAACGTCGTATTCTGAAACCGGGAGTCCCGCGGCTGCGGGGTCAGTTCATACGAGTAACATAGGCCCCGTGGGTGGTGTTGGTGCCACCCACGGGGCCATTCGGGAGATGTTTCGAGATCTCACCCTTTAATACCACGTGTTTATGCCTATGTCTATAAATATGCAAATTACCGACGTATTCTCAAACCGGGAGTCCTGCGGCTGCGGGGTCAGTTACTACGAGTTACATTGGTCCCGTGGGCGGTGTTGGTGCCACCCACGGGGCCGTTCGGGGCCTGTTTCAAGTTCTCTCCCTCTAACACCATGTTTTTAAGCCTAAGTCTATAAATGTGCAAATTACCGTCGTACTCTCAAATCGGGAGTCCCGCGGCTGCGGGGTCAATTCCAACGAGTTACATTGGTCCCGTGGGAGGTGTTGGTGCCACCCACGGGACCGTTGGGGGCTGTTTCGAGTGCTCATCCTCTAACGCAATGTTTTTAAGCCAAGGTCTATAAATATGAAAATTACCGTCGTATTCTCAAATCGGGAGTCCCGCGGCTGCGGGGTCAGTTCCTACGAGTTACATTGGTCCCGTGGGAGGTGTTGGTGCCACACACGGGGACGTTAGAGGGTAATTTCGAGTTCTCACCCACTAACGCCATATTTTCTTAAGTTTAAAAATATGCAAATTATCGTCGTATTCTCAAAACAGGAGTCCCACGGCTGCGAGTTCAGTTCTTACGAGTTACATTAGTACCATGGGAGGTGTTGGTGCCACCCACGGGGCCGTTTGGGGGCTGTTTCGAGTTCCCACCCTCGAACGCCATGTTTTTAAGCCTATGTCTGTAAATATACAAATGACCGTCGTATTCTCAAATCGGGAGTCCCGCAGCTGCGGGGTCAGTTCCTACGAGTTACATTGGTCCCGAGGGAGGTGTTTGTGCCACCCACGGGGACGTTCGGGGGCTGTTTTGAGTTCTCACCCTCTAACGCAATGTTTTTAAGCCTAAGTCTAGAAATATGCAAATTATTGTCATATCTTCAAACCGCGAGTCCTGCGGTTGCGGGGTCAGTTCCTACGAGGTACATTTGTACCGTGGGAGGTGTTGGTGCCACGCACGGGGCCGTTCGGGGGATGTTTCGAGTTATCACCCACTAACACCATGTTTTTCTTCAGTTTAGAAATATGCAAATTACCATTGTATTCTCAAATCGGGAGTCCCGCGACTGCGGGGTCAATTCCTACGAGTTACATTGGTCCCGTGGGAGGTGTTGGTGCCACCCACGGGAACGTTTGGGGGATGTTTTGAGTTCTCACCCTCTAACGCCATGTTTTTAAGCCTAAGTCCGTAAATATGCAAATTACCACCATATTCTCAAATCGGGAGTCCCGCGGCTGTGGGGTCATTTTCTACGAGTTACATTGGTCCCGTGGAAGGTTTTGGTACCACCCATGGGGTCGTTCGGGGGCTGTTTCGAGATCTCACCCTCTAAGGCAATGTTTTTATGCCTAAGTCTAGAAATATACAAATTATCGTCGTATTTTCAAACCGGGAGTCCTGCGCTTGGGGGGTCAGTTCCTACGAGGTACATTGGTCCCGTGGGAGGTGTAGGTGCCACCCACGGGGCCGTTCGGGGGTTGTTTCGAGTTCTCACCCACTAACACCATGTTTTGCTTAAGTTTAGAAATATGTAAATTACCATCGTATTCTCAAACCGAGAGTCCCGCGACTGCGGGGTCAGTTCCTACGAGTTACATTGGTCCCGTGGGAGGTGTTGGTGCCACCCACGGGGCCGTTTGGGGGTTGTTTTAAGATCTCACCCTTTAACGCCATCTTTTTAAGCCTAAGTCTATAAATATGCAAATTACCGTCGTATCGGGAAATCGGGAGTCCCGCGGCTGCGGGGTCAGTTCCTACGAGTAACATAGGGCCCATGGGTGGTGTTGGTGCCACCCACGGGGCCATTCGGGAGATGTTTCGAGATATCACTCTTTAATGCCACGTGTTTAAGCCCAAGTCTATAAATATGCAAATTACCGATGTATTCTCAAACCGGGAGTCCCGCGGATGTGGGGTCAGTTACTACGAGTTACTTTGGTCCCGTGGGCGGTGTTGGTGCCACCCACGGGGCCGTTCGGGACCTGTTTCAAGTTCTCTCCCTCTAACGCCATGCTTTTAAGCCTAAGTCTATAAATGTGCAAATTACCGTTGTACTCTCAAACCGGGAGTCCCGCGGCTGCGGGCTCAGTTCCAACAAGTTACATTGGTCCCGTGGGAGGTGTTGGTGCCACCCACGGGACTGCTCGGGGGCTGTTTCGAGTGCTCATCCTCTAACGCAATGTTTTTAAGCCTAGGTCTATAAATATGAAAATTACCATCGTATTCTCAAAACGGGAGTCCCGCGGCTGCGGGGTCAGTTCCTACATGTTACATTGGTCCCGTGGGAGGTGTTGGTGACACACACGGGGATATTAGAGGGTAATTTCGAGTTCTCACCCACTAACACCATATTTTCTTAAGTTTGAAAATATGAAAATTATCGTCGTATTCTCAAAACTTGAGTCCCACGGGGATGTTAAGGGGTAATTTCGATTTCTCACCCACAAACGCCATATTTTCTTAAGTTTAAAAATATGAAAATTATCGTCGTATTCTCAAAATGGGAGTCCCACGGCTGCGAGGTCAGTTCTTACGAGGTACATTAGTACCATGGGAGGTGTTAATGCCACCCACGGGGCCGTTTGGGGGCTGTTTCGAGTTCCCACCCTCTAACGCCATGTTTTTAAGCCTAAGTCTGTAAATATACAAATGACCGTCGTATTCTCAAATCGGGAGTCCCGCAGCTGCGGGGTCAGTTCCTACAAGTTACATTGTTCCGAGGGAGGTGTTGGTGCCACCCACGGGGACGTTCGGGGGCTGTTTCGAGTTCTCACCCTCTAACGCAATGTTTTTAAGCCTAAGTCTAGAAATATGCAAATTATCGTCGTATTTTCAAACCGGGAGTCCTTCGGTTGCTGGGTCAGTTCCTACGAGGTACATTGGTCCCGTGGGAGGTGTTGGTGCCACCCACGGGGCCGTTCGGGGGCTATTTCGAGTTCTCACCCACTAACACCATATTTTGCTTAAGTTTAGAAATATGCAAATTACCGTCTTATTATCAAACCGGGAGTCCCGCGACTGCGGGGTGAGTTCCTACGAGTTACATTGGTCCCGTGGGAGGTGTTGGTGCCACCCACGGGGACGTTAAGGGGTCATTTCGAGTTCTCACCCACTAATGCCATATTTTCTTAAGTATAAAAATACGCAAATTATCGTCGTATTCTCAAAACAGGAGTCCCACGGCTGCGAGGTCAGTTCTTACGAGTTACATTAGTACCATGGGAGGTGTTGCTGCCACCCACGGGGCCGTTTGGGGGCTGTTTCGAGTTACCACCCTCTAACCCCATGTTTTTAAGCCTAAGTCTATAAATATATAAATGAACATCATATTCTCAAACCGCGAGTCCCGCGGCTGCGGGGTCAGTTCCTACGAGTTATATTGGTCCCGCGGAAGGTATTGGTGCCACCCACGGGGCCGTTCGGGGGCTGTTTCGAGTTCTCATCCTCTAACGCCATGTTTTGCTTACGTTTAGAAATATGCAAATTACGGTCGTATTTTCAAACCGGGAGTCCTGCGGCTGCGGGGTCAGTTCCTACGAGTTGCATTGGTCCCCTGGAAGTTGTTGGTGCCACCCACGGGGTCGTTCGGGGCCTGTTTCGAGTTCTCACCCTCTAACGCCAGGTTTTTAAGCTTAATTCTATAAATATGCAAATTACCATCGTATTCTCAAACCGGGAGTCCCGCGGCTGTGGGGTCAGTTCCTACGAGTTACAGTGGTCCCGTGGGAGGTGTTGGTGCCACCCACGGGGACGTTCGGGAAAAGTTTCGAGATCTCACCCTCTAACAACATGTTTTTAAGCCTTAGTCTAGACATATGGAAATTATCGTCGTATTCTCAAATCGGGAGTCCCGCAACTGCGCGGTCAGTTCCTACGAGTAACATTGGTCCTGTGGGAGGTGTTGGTGCCACCCACGGGGCCGTTTGGGGGATGTTTCGAGTTCTCACCCACTAACACCATGTTTTTCTTAAGTTTAGAAATATGCAAATTATCGTCGTATTCTCAAAACGGGAGTCCCGCGGCTACGGGTTCAGTTCCTACGAGTAACATTGGTCCCGTGGGAGGTGTTGGTGCTCCCCACGGGGCTGTTCGGGGGCTGTTTCAAGTTTTCACCCTCTAACGCCATGTTATTAAGCCGAAGTCTATAAATATGCAAATTATAGTCGTATTCTCAAACCGGGAGTCCCACGACTGAGGGGTCAGTTCCTACGAGTTACATTGGTCCCGTGGGAGGTGTTGGTGCCACGCACGGGGACGTTCGGAGGCCGTTTCGAGATCTCAACCGCTAACGCCAGGTTTTTAAGCCTAAGTCTAGAAATATGCAAATTACCATCGTATTCTCAAGCCGGGAGTCCCGCGGTTGCGGGTTTAGTTCCTACGAGTTACATTGGTCCCTTTGGAGGTGTTGGTGCCACCCACGGGGGTGTGTTGGGGGTTGTTTCTAGATCTCACCCTCTAACGCCATGTTTTTAAGCCTAAGTCTATAAATATGCAAATTAACGTCGTATTCTCAAACCGGGAGTCCCACGACTGTGGGGTCAGTTCCTATGAGTTACATTGGTCCCGTGGGAGGTGTTGGTGCCACGCACGGGGACGTTCGGAGGCCGTTTCGAGATCTCAACCGCTAACGCCAGGTTTTTAAGCCCAAGTCTAAAAATATGCAAATTACCATCGTATTCTCAAGCCGGGAGTCCCGCGGTTGCGGGTTTAGTTCCTATAAGTTACATTGGTCCCGTGGGAGGTATTGGTGCCACCCACGGGGCCGTTCGGGGGTTGTTTCAGTTCTCACCCTCTAACGCCATGTTTTTAAGACTAAGTCCATAAATATGCAAATTACCATCGTATTCTCAAACCGGCATTCCCGCGGTTGCGGGGTCAGTTCTTACGAGTTATATTGGTCCCGTGGGAGGTGTTGGTGCCACCCACGGGCCCTTCGGGGGTTATTTCGAGTTCTCACCCACAAACGCCGTATTTGCTTAAGTTTAGAAATATGCAAATTACTGACGTATTTTCAAACCGAGAGTCCCGCGGCTGCGGGGTCAGTTCCTACGAGTAACATTGTTCCCGCGGGAGGTGTTGGTGCCACCCACGGTGCTGTTCAGGTGTTATTTTGAGTTCTCACCCACTAACACCATGTTTTCTTAACTTTAGAAATATGCAAAATATCGTCGTATTCTCAAAACGGTAGTCCCGCGGCTACGGGGTCAGTTCCTACGAGTTACATTGGTCCAGCGGGAGGTGTTGGTGACACCCATGGGGACGTTCGGTGGATGTTTCGAGTTCTCACCCTCTAACGCCATGTTTTTAAGCCTAAGCCTATAAATATGCAAATTAGAGTCGTGTTATCAAATCGGGATTCCCGCGGCTACGAGTTACATTGGTCCCATGGGAGGTGTTGGTGCCACCCACGGGGACGTTCGGGGGGAAGTTTCGAGAACTCACCCTCTAACGCCAGGTTTTTAAGCCTAATTCTAGAAATATACAAATTACCGTCGTATTCTCAAACCGGGAGTCCCGCGGCTGCGGGGTCACTTCCTACGAGTTACATTGGTCCCGTGGGAGGTGTTGGTGCCACCCACGGGGGCCGTTTGGGGGTTGTTTTGAGATCTCACCCTCTAACGCCATGTTTTTAAGCCTAAGTCTATAATTATGCAAATTACTGTCGTATTCGCAAATCGGGAGTCCCGCGGCTACGGGGTTAGTTCCTACGAGTTACATTGGTCCCGTGGGAGGGTGTTGGTGCCACCCACGGGGCCGTTCGGGGGTTGTTTCGAGTTCTCAACCTCTAACATCGTGTTTTTAAGCCTAAGTCTATAAATATGCAAATTACCATCGTATTCTCAAACCGGGAGTCCCGCGGCTGCGAGGTCAGTTCCTACGAGTTACATTGGTCCCCTGGAAGTTGTTGTTGCCACCCACGGGGCCGTTCGGGGCCTGTTTCGAGTTCTCACCCTCTAACGCCAGGTTTTTAAGCCTAAGTCTATAAATATGCAAATTACCATCGTATTCTTAAATCGGGAGTCCCGCAGCTGCGCGGTCAGTTCCTACGAGTTACATTGGTCCCGTCGGAGGTGTTGGGCCCACCCACGGGTCCATTTGGTGGCTGTTTCGAGTTCTCACCCTTTAGAACCAAGTTTTTAAGCCTAAGAGTAGAAATATGAAAATTATCACCGTATTCTCAAACCGGGATTCCCTCGGCTGCGGGGTCGGTTCCTACTAGTTACATTGGTCCCGTGGGAGGAGTTGGTGCCACCCACGGGGCCGTTCGGGGGATGTTTCGCGTTCTCACCCTCTAACGCCATGTTTTTAAGCCTAAGTTTGTAAATATATAAATTACCATCGTCTTCTCAAATCGGGAATCCCATGGCTGCGGGGTCAATTCCTACGAGTTACATTGGTCCCGTGGGAGGTGTTGGTGCCACCCACGGGGACGTTCGGGGGCTGTTTCGAGTTCTCACTCACTAACACCATGTTTTTCTGAAGTTTATAAATATGCAAATTACCATCGTATTCTCAAATCGGGAGTCCCGCAGCTGCGGGGTCTGTTTCTACGAGTTCCATTGGTCCCCTGGAAGTTGTTGGTGACACCCACGGGGCCGTTCGGGGCCTGTTTCGAGTTCTAACCCTCTAACTCCATGTCTTTAAGCCTAAGTCTATAAATATGCAAATTATCGTCGTACTCTCAAACCGGGAGTCCAGCGGCTGCGGGGTCAGTTCCTATGAGTTACATTGGTCCCGTGGGTGGTGTGGGTGCCACCCTCGGGACCGTTCGTGGGGTGTTTCGAGTGCCCATCCTCTAACGCCATGTTTTTAAGCCTAGGTCTATAAATATGAAAATTACCGTCGTATTCTCAAATCGGGAGTCCCGCGGCTGAGGGGTCAGTTCCTACGAGCTACTTTGTTCCCGTGGGAGGTGCTGGTGCCACCCACGGGGACGTTCGAGGGTAATTTCGAGTTCTCACCCACTAACGCCATGTTTGTTTAAGTTCAAAAATATGCAAATTATCGTTGTATTCTCAAATTAGGAGTCCCACGGCTGCGAGGTCAGTTCTTACGAGTTACATTAGCACCATGGGAGGTGTTGGTGCCACCCACGGGGCCGTTCGGTGGCTGTTTCGTGTTCTCACCCTCTAACGCCATGTTTTTAAGCCTAAGTCTGTAAATATACAAATTACCGTTGTATTCTCAAATCGGGAGTCCCATAGCTGCGGGGTCTGTTCCTACAAGTTACATTGGCCCCGAGGGAGGTGTTGGTGCCACCCACAGGGACGTTCGGGGGCTATTTCGAGTTCTCACCCTCTAACGCAATGTTTTTAAGCCTAAGGCTAGAAATATGGAAATTATCATCGTATTTCCAAACCGGGAGTCCTGTGGTTGCGGGGTCAGTTCCTACGAGGTACATTGGTCCCGTGGGAGGTGTTGGTGCCACCCACGGGGCCGTTCGAGGGCTTTTTCGAGTTCTCACCCTCTAACGCCATGTTTTTACGCCTAAATCTTTAAATATGCAAATTATCATTGTATTCTCAAATCGGGAGTCCCGCGACTGCGAGGTCAGTTCCTACGAGTTACATTGGTCTCGTGGGAGGTGTTGGTGCCCCCCACGAGGCCGTTTGGGGGTTGTTTTGAGATCTCACCCTCTAACGCCATCTTTTTAAGCCTAAGTTTATAAATATGCAAATTACCATCCTATTCTCAGACCGGGAGTCCCGCGGCTACGGGGTCAATTCCTACGAGTTACATTGGTCCCGTGGGAGGTGTTGGTGCCACCCACGGGGCCGTTCGGGGGTTATTTCGAGTTCTCACCCACTAATGCCATGTTTGCTTAGGTTTAGAAATATGCAAATTACCGTCGTATTCTCAAATCGGGAGACCCGCGGCTTCGGGGTCAGTTCCTACGAGTTGCAATGGTCCCGTGGATGGTGTTGTTACCACCCATGGGGACGTTCGGGGGCTGTTTCGAAATCTCACCCACTAACGCCATGTTTTTAAGCCTAAGTCTAGAAATATGCGAATTACAGTCATATTCTCAAACCGCGAGTCCCGCGGCTGCGGGTTTAGTTCCTACGAGTTATATTGGTCCCGTGGAAGGTATTGGTGCCACCCACGGGGCCGTTCGGTGGCTGTTTCAGTTCTCATCCTCTAACGCCATGTTTTTAAGCCTAAGTTTATATGTATACAAATTACCGTCGTATTCTCAAATCGGGAGTCCCGTGGCTGCAGGCTCAGTTTCTACGAGTTACATTAGTCCCGTGGGACGTGTTGGTGCCACCCACGGGGCCGTTCGGGGCTGTTTCGAGTTCTCACCCACTAACACCATGTTTTGCATACGTTTAGAAATATGCAAATTACGGTCGTATTTTCAAACCGGGAGTCCTGCGGCTGCGGGGTCAGTTCCTACGAGTTGCATTGGTCCCCTGGAAGTTGTTGGTGCCACCCACGGGGTCGTTCGGGGCCTGTTTCGAGTTCTCACCCTCTAACGCCAGGTTTTTAAGCCTAAGTCTATAAATATGCAAATTACCGTCGTATTCTCAAACCGGGAGTCCCGCGGCTGTGGGGTCAGTTCCTACGAGTTACAGTGGTCCCGTGGGAGGTGTTGGTGCCACCCACGGGGACGTTCGGGAAAAGTTTCGAGATCTCACCCTCTAATAACATGTTTTTAAGCCTTAGTCTAGACATATGGAAATTATCGTCGTATTCTCAAATCGGGAGTCCCGCAACTGCGCGGTCAGTTCCTACGAGTAACATTGGTCCTGTGGGAGGTGTTGGTGCCACCCATGGGGCCGTTCGGGGGATGTTTCGAGTTCTCACCCACTAACACCATGTTTTTCTTAAGTTTAGAAATATGCAAATTACCGTCGTATTCTCAAAACGGGAGTCCCGCGGCTACGGGTTCAGTTCCTACGAGTAACATTGGTCCCGTGGGAGGTGTTGGTGCTCCCCACGGGGTTGTTCGGGGGCTGTTTCAAGTTTTCACCCTCTAACGCCATGTTATTAAGCCGAAGTCTATAAATATGCAAATTATAGTCGTATTCTCAAACCGGGAGTCCCACGACTGAGGGGTCAGTTCCTACGAGTTACATTGGTCCCGTGGGAGGTGTTGGTGCCACGCACGGGGACGTTCGGCGGCAGTTTCGAGATCTCAACCTCTAACGCCAGGTTTTTAAGCCTAAGTCTAGAAATATGCAAATTACCATCGTATTCTCAAGCCGGGAGTCCCGCGGTTGCGGGTTTAGTTCCTACGAGTTACATTGGTCCCTTTGGAGGTGTTGGTGCCACCCATGGGGCTGTTTGGGGGTTGTTTCTAGATCTCACCGTCTAACGCCATGTTTTTAAGCCTAAGTCTATAAATATGCAAATTAACGTCGTATTCTTAAACCGGGAGTCCCACGACTGTGGGGTCAGTTCCTACGAGTTACATTGGTCCCGTGGGAGGTATTGGTGCCACCCACGGGGCCGTTCGGGGGTTGTTTCAGTTCTCACCCTCTAACGCCATGTTTTTAAGACTAAGTCCATAAATATGCAAATTACCATCGTATTCTCAAACCGGCAGTCTCGCGGTTGCGGGGTCAGTTCCTACGAGTTACATTGGTCCCGTGGGAGGTGTTGGTGCCACCCACGGGCCCTTCGGGGGTTATTTCGAGTTCTCACCCACAAACGCCGTATTTGCTTAAGATTAGAAATATGCAAATTACTGACGTATTTTCAAACCGAGAGTCCCGCGGCTGCGGGGTCAGTTCCTACGAGTAACATTGTTCCCGCGGGAGGAGTTGGTGCCACCCACGGTGCAGTTTAGGTGTTATTTTGAGTTCTCACCCACTAACACCATGTTTTCTTAACTTTAGAAATATGCAAAATATCGTCGTATTCTCAAAACGGGAGTCCCGCGGCTATGGGGTCAGTTCCTACGAGTTACATTGGTCCAGTGGGAGGTGTTGGTGACACCCATGGGGACGTTCAGTGGCTGTTTCGAGTTCTCACCCTCTAACGCCATGTTTTTAAGCCTAAGCCTATAAATATGCAAATTAGAGTCGTGTTATCAAATCGGGATTCCCGCGGCTACGAGTTACATTGGTCCCATGGGAGGTGTTGGTGCCACCCACGGGGACGTTCGGGGGGAAGTTTCGAGAACTCACCCTCTAACGGCAGGTTTTTAAGCCTAATTCTAGAAATATACAAATTACCGTCGTGTTCTCAAACCGGGAGTCCTGCGGCTGCGGGGTCAGTTCCTACGAGTTACATTGGTCCCGTGGGAGGTGTTGGTGCCACCCACGGGGCCGTTCGGGGGTTGTTTCGAGTTCTCAACCTCTAACGCCGTGTTTTTAAGCCTAAGTCTATAAATATGCAAATTACCATCGTATTCTCAAACCGGGAGTCCCGTGGGTGCGGGGTCAGTTCCTACGAGTTGCAATGGTCCTGTGGGAGGTGTTGGTGCCACCCACGGGGCCGTTCGGGGGTTATTTCGAGTTATCACCGACTAACGCCATATTTTCTTAAGTTTAGAAATATGCAAATTACCGTTTTTTTCTCCAACCGGGAGTCCCGTGGATGTGAGGTCAGTTCCAATGAGTTACATTCGTCCCGTGGGAGGTGTTGGTTCCACCGACGGCGCCGTACGGGGGCTGTTTCGAGTTCTCACCCTCTAAAGCCATGTTTTTAAGTCTAAGTCTATAAATAAGCAAATTACCTTCGAATTATCAAACCGGGAGTCCTGCGGATGCGGGGTCAATTCCTACATGTTACATTGGTCCCGTGGGAGGTGTTGGTGCCACCCACGGGGCCGTTCGGAAGATATTTCGAGATCTGACCCTCTAACGCCATGTTTTTAAGCCTAAGTCTATATATATGCAAATTACTGTCGTAATCTCAAACCGAGAGTCCCACGGTTGCGGGGTCAGTTCCTACGAGATACATTGGTCCCGTGGGAGGTGTTGGTGCCACCCACGGGGCCGTTTGGAGCCTATTTCGAGATCTCACCCTCTAACGCCATATTTTTAAGCCTAAGTCTATAAATATGCAAATTACCATCGTATTCTCAAGCAGGGAGTCCCGCGGTTGCGGGGTCAGTTCCTATGAGTTACATTGGTCCCGTGGGAGGTGTTGGTGCCACCCACGGGGCCGTTCGGGGGTTGTTTCCAGTTCTCACCCTCTAATGCGATGTTTTTAAGCCTAAGTCTAGAAATATGAAAATTATCGTCGTATTCTGAAACCAGGAGTCCCGCGGCTATGGGGTCAATTCCTACGAGTTACATTGGTCCCGTGGGAGATGTTGGTGCCATCCACGGGGCCGTTCGGGGGTTGTTTCGAGTTTTCACCCTCTAACGCCATGTTTTTAAGCCTAAATCAAAAAATATTCAAATTATCGTCGTATTCTCAATTCGGGAGTCTCGCGGCTGCGGGATCAGTGCCCACGAGTTACCTTGGTCCCGTGGGAAGTATTGGTGCCACCCACGGGGCTGTTTTCGAGTTCTCACCCTCTAACGCCATGTTTTTAAGTATAAGTCTATAAATATGCAAATTATCGTTGTATTTTCAAACAGGAAGTCTCGCGGTTGCGGGATCGGTTCCTACGAGTTATATTCGTCCCGTGGGAGGTGTTGGTGCCACCCACGGGATGTTCGGGAGTTATTTTGACTTATCACCCTCTAATGCCATATTTGCTTAAGTTTAGAAATATGCAAATTACCGTCGTATTCTCAAACCGGGAGTCCCGCGGATGCGGGGTCAGTTCCTACGAGTTACATTAGTCCCGTGCGAGGTGTTGGTGCCACCCACGGGCCGTTCGGGGGTTATTTGACTTCTCACACACTGATGCCATACTTGCTTAAGTTTAGAAATATGAAAATTACTGTCATATTCTCAAACCGGGAGTCCCGCGGCTGCGGGGTCTGTTCCTACGAGTTACATTGGTCCCGTGGGAAGTGTTGGTGCCACCCACGGGGCCGTTCGGGGGATGTTTCGAGTTCTCACCCTCTAACGCCATGTTTTTAAGCCTAAGGCTATAAATATCCAAATTACCATCGTATTCTAAAACTGGGAGTCCCGCGGTTGCGGGGTCAGTTCCTACGAGTAAAATTGGTCCCGTGGGATGTGTTGGTGCCATCCACGGGCCGTTCGGGGGTTATTTCGAGTTCTCACCCACTAACACCATATTTGCTTAAGTTTAGAAATATGCAAATTACCATCGTATTCTCAAACCGAGAGTTTTGCGGCTACGGGGTCAGTTCCTACGAGTTATATTGGTCCAGTGGGAGGTGTTGGTGCCACCCACGGGGCCGTTCGGAAGATGTTTCGAGATCTCACCCTCTAACGCCACATTTTTAAGCCTAATTCTGTAAATATGCAAATTACCGTCGTATTCTCAAACTGGGAGTCTCGTGGCTACGGGGTCAGTTCCTACAAGTTACATTGGTCCTGTGGGAGGTGGTGGTGCCACCCACGGGCCGTTCGGATGCTGTTTCGAGTTCTCACCCTCTAACGCCGTGTTTTTAAGCCTAAGTCTAAAAATATACAAATTACCGTCGTATTCTCAAATCGGGAGTCTCGCGGCTGCGGGGTCAGTTCCTACGAGGTACATTAGTCCCGCGGGAGGTGTTGGTCCCACCTAGGGGGCCGTTCGGGGGTTGTTTTGAGTTCTCACCCTCTAACGCCATGTTTTTATGCCTAAGTCTTTAAATATGCAATTACAGTCGTATTTTCAAAACGGGAGTTCCGCGGCTGCGGGGTCAGTTCCTGCGAGTTACATTGGTCCCGTGGGAGGTGTTGGTGCCACCCACGGGGCCGTTCGGGGCCTATTTCGGGGGCAGTTTCGAGATTTCACCCTCAAACGTCATATTTTTAAGCCTAAGTCTATAAATATGCGAATAACCATCGTATTCTCAAATCGGGAGTCCTGCAGCTGCGGCGTCAGTTCCTACGAGTTACATTGGTCCCGTGGGAGGTGTTGGTGCCACCCACGGGGCCGTTTGGGGGATCTTTCGAGTTTTCACCCTCAAACGCAATGTTTTTAAGCCTAAGTCAAGAAATATGAAAATCATCGTCGTATTCTCAAACCGGGAGTCCTGCGGCTGCAAAGTCAGTTCCTACGAGTTACATTGGTCCCGTGGGAGGTGTTGTGCCACCCACGGGGTCGTTTGGGGGCTGTTTCGATATCTCTCCCTCTAACGTTATGTTTTTAATCCTAAGTCTATAAATATGAAAATTACCATCGTATTCTCAAATGGGGAGTCCTGCGGTTGCGGGGTCAGTTACTACTAGTTACATTAGTCCAGTGGGAGGTGTTGGTGCCACCCACGGGCCGTTCGGGAGTCATTTCGAGTTCTCATCCCCTAACGCCATATTTGCTTAAGTTTAGAAATATGCAAATTACCATCGTATTCTCAAACCGAGAGTCCCGAGGCTGCAGGGTCAGTTCCTACGAGTTGCAATGGTCCCGTGGGAGGTGTTGGTGCCACCCACAGGGCCGTTCGGAGGTTATTTCGAGTTCTCACCCACTAACGCCATGTTTGCTTAAGTTTAGAAATATGTAAAATACCGTCGTATTCTCAAAATGAGAGTCCAGCGGCTACGGGGTCAGTTCCTACGAGTTACATTGGTCCTGTGGGAGGTGTTGGTGCCACCCATGGGGACGTTTGGGAGCTATTTCGAGTTCTCACCCTCTAACGCTATGTTTTTAAGCCTAAGTCTAGAAATATTAAAATTATCGTCGTATTCCCAAATCGGGAGTCCCGCGGCTGCGGGTTCAGTTCCAACGAGTTAAATTGGTCCCGTGGGAGATGTTGGTGCCACCCATGAGGCCGTTCGGGGGTTGTTTCGAGTTCTCACACAATAACGCAATATTTTTAAGCCTAAGTCTGGAAATATGCAAATTATCATCGTATTCTCAGACCGGGAGTCACGCGGATGCACGGTCAGTTCCTACGAGTTACATTGGTCCCGTGGGAAGTGTTGGTGCCACCCACGGGGCCGTTCGGGGGATGTTTCAAGTTTTTAAGTCTAAGTCTATAAATATGCAAATTACAGTAGTATTCTCAAACCGGGAGTCCCGCGGCTGCGGGGTCAGTTCCTACCAATTACATTGGTCCCGTGGGAGGTGTTGGTGCCACCCACGGGGACGTTCGGGGGTATTTTCAAGATTTCACCCTCTAACGCCATATTTTTAAGCCTAAGTCTTCAAATATGCAAATTATCATCGTATTCTCAAACCGGGAGTCCCGTGACTGCGGGCTCAGTTCCTACGAGTTACATTGGTCCCGTGGGAGGTGTTGGTGCCACCCACGGGGCCGTTCGGGGGATGTTTCGAATTCCCAGCCTCTAACGTCATGTTTTTAAGCCTAAGTCTATAAATATACAAATTAAAGTCGTATTCTCAAACTGGGAGTCCCGCGGCTGCGGGGTCAGTTCCTACGAGTTACATTGGTCCCGTGGGAGGGGTTGCTGCCACCCACGGGACCGTTCGGTGGATGTTTCAAGATCTCACCCTCTAACTCCATGTTTTTAAGCCTAAGTCTAGAAATATGCAAATTATCGTTGTACTCTCAAACTGGGAGTCCCACGGCTGCGGGGTCTGTTCCTACACGTTACATTGGTCCCGTGCGAGGTGTTGGTGCCACCCACGGGACCGTTCGGGGTCTATTTCCAGTTCTCACCCTCTAACGCCATGTTTTTATGCCTAAGTCTAGAAATATGAAAATTATCAACGTATTCTCAAACCGGGAGTCCCGCGGCTGCGGGGTCAGTTCCTATAAGTTACATTGGTCCCGTGGGAGGTGTTGGTGCCACCCACGGGGCCGTTCGGGGGTTGTTTCGAGTTTTGACGCTCTAACGCCATGTTTTTAAGCCTAAGTCTTGAAATATTCAAATTATCGTCGTATTCTAACACCGGGACTCCCGCGGCTGCGGGGTCAGTTCCAACGAGTTACATTGGTCCCGTGGGAAGCATTGGGGCCACCCACGGGACGTTCGGGGGTTGTTTCGAGTTCTCACCCTCAAACGCCATGTTTTTAAGTCTAAGTCTATAAATATGCAATTTACCTCCGTATTATCAAACCGGGAGTCCCGCGGTTCCAGGTTCAGTTCCTACAAGTTACATTGGTCCGGAGGGAGGTGTTGGTGCCACCCACGAGCCGTTCGGGGGTTATTTCGAGTTCTCACACACTAATGCCATATTTTCGTAAGTTTAGAAATATTATCAAAACGGGAGTCCCGCGGCTATAGGGTCAGTTCCTACCAGTTACATTGGTCCTGTGGCAATTGTTGGTGCCACCCACGGGGCCGTTCGGGGGCAGTTTCGAGTTCACACCCTCTAACGCCGTGTTTTTAAGCATAAGTCTATAAATATGCAAATTACCGTCGTATTCTCAAATCGGGAGTCCCGCGACTTCACGGTCAGTTCCTACGAGTCACATTGGTCCCGTGGGAGGTGTTGGTGCCACCCACAGGGCCGTTCGGACGATATTTCGATATCTCACCCTCTAACGCCATGTTTTTCCGCCTAAGTCTATAAATAAAAAAATTACTGTCGTATTTTCAAACCGAGAGTCCCACGGCTACGGGGTCAGTTCCTACCAGTTACATTGGTCCCGTGGGAGGTGTTGGTGCCGCCCACGGGGCCGTTCGGAAGATTTTTCGAGATCTCCCCCTCTAACGCCATGTTTTTAAACCTAAGTCTATAAATATACAAATTACCGTCGTATTCTCAAATCGGGAGTCCCGCGGCTGTGGGGTCATTTCCTACGAGTTACATTGGTCCCGTGGGAGGTGTTGGTGCCACCCACGGGGCCGTTCGGGGGCTGTTTCAAGTTCTCACCCACTAACACCATGTTTTACTTAAGTTTATAAATATGCAAATTACCATCGTATTCTCAAACCGGGAGTCCCGCAACTGCGGGGTCAGTTCTAATGAGTTACATTGGTCCCGTGGGAGGTGTTGGTGCCACCCACGAGGCCGTTCGGGGCCGGTTTCGAGTTCTCACCCTCTAACGCCATGTTTTTCAGCCTAAGTCTATAAATATGCAAATTAATGTCGTACTCTCAAATCGGGAGTCCCGCGACTGCGGGGTTAGTTCCTACGGGTTACATTGGTCCCGTGGGAGGTGTTGGTGCCACCCACGGGACCGTTCGGGGGCTGTTTCGAGTGCTTATCCTCTAACGCAATGTTTTTACGCCTAAATCTATAAATACACAAATTATCTTCGTATTCTCAAACCGGGAGTCCTGCGGCTGCGGGGTCAGTTCCTACCAGTTACATTGATCCCGTGGGAGGTGTTGGTGCCAACCACGGGGACGTTCGAGGGTAATTTCGAGTTCTCACCCTCTAACGCCATATTTGATTAAGTTTAGAATAATGAAAATTATCATCGTATTCTCAAACCGGGTATCCCGCGGCTACGGGGTCAGTTCTTATGAGTTACATTGGTCCAGTGGGAGGTGTTGGTGTGACCCACGGGGCCGTTCGGGAGATGTTTCGAGTTCTCACCCTCTAACGCCGTGTTTTTAAGCCTAAGTCTATAAATATACAAATTACCATCGTATTCTCTAATCGGGACTCCCGCGGCTGCGGGGTCAGTTCCTACGAGTTACATTGGTCCCAAGGGAGGTGTTGGTGCCACCCACAGGGACGTTCGGGGGATGTTTCGAGATCTCGCCCTCTAACTCCATGTTTTTAAGACTAAGTCATGAAATATGGAAATTATCGTCGTCTTCTCAAATCGGGAGTCCCGCGGCTGCGGGGTCAGTTCCTACGAGTTAAAGTAGTCCCTTGGGAGGTGTTGTTGCCACCCACGGGACCGTTCGAGGGCTGTTTCGAGTGCTCATCCACTAACGCAATGTTTTTAAGCCTATGTCTATAAATATTCCAATTACCATCCTAATCGCAAATCGGGAGTACCGCGGCTGCGGGGTCAGTTTCTACGAGTTATATTGGTCACGTGGAACGTGTTGGTGTGACCCACAGGGCCGTTCGGGGGTTGTTTCGAGTTCTCACCCACTAACACCATGTTTTGCTTAAGTTTGTAAATATGCAAATTACCGTCGTATTCTCAAACCGGGAGTCCCGCGGCTGCGGGGTCAGTTGCTATGAGTTACATTGGTCCCCTGGAAGTTGTTGGTGCCACCCACGGGGCCGTTCGGGGCCTGTTTCGAGTTCTCACCCTCTAAAGCCATGTTTTTAAGCCTAAGTCTACAAATATACAAATTACCATCGTATTCTCAAACAGGGAGTCCCGCGGTTGCGGGGTCAGTTCCTATGAGTTACATTGGTCCCGTGGGAGGTGTTGGTGCCACCCACGGGGCCGTTCGGGGGTTGTTTCCAGTTCTCACCCTCTAATGCCATGTTTTTAAGCCTAAGTCTAGAAATATGAAAATTATCATCGTATTCTAAAACCAGGAGTCCCGCGGCTGTGGGGTCAATTCCTACGAGTTACATTGGTCCCGTGGGAGATGTTGGTGCCATCCACGGGGCCGTTCGGGGGTTGTTTCAAGTTTTCACCCTCTAACGCCATGTTTTTAAGCCTAAATCAAAAAATATTCAAATTATCGTCGTATTCTCAATTCGGGAGTCTCGCGGCTGCGGGATCAGTGCCCACGAGTTACCTTGGTCCCGTGGGAAGTGTTGGTGCCACCCACGGGGCCGTTCGGGGGTTGTTTTGAGTTCTCACCCTCTAACGCCATGTTTTTATGCCTAAGTCTTTAAATATGCAATTACAGTCGTATTTTCAAAACGGGAGTTCCGCGGCTGCGGGGTCAGTTCCTACGAGTTACATTGGTCCCGTGGGAGGTGTTGGTGCCACCCACGGGGCCGTTCGGGGGCTATTTCGGGGGCAGTTTCGAGATTTCACCCTCAAACGCCATATTTTTAAGCCTAAGTCTATAAATATGCGAATTACCATCGTATTCTCAAATCGGGAGTCCTGCAGCAGCGGCGTCAGTTCCTACGAGTTACATTGGTCCCGTGGGAGGTGTTGGTGCCACCCACGGGGCCGTTTGGGGGATCTTTCGAGTTTTCACCCTCTAACGCAATGTTTTTAAGCCTAAGTCAAGAAATATGAAAATCATCGTCGTATTCTCAAACCGGGAGTCCCGCGGCTGCAAAGTCAGTTCCTACGAGTTACATTGGTCCCGTGGGAGGTGTTGTGCCACCCACGGGGTCGTTTGGGGGATGTTTCGGTATCTCTCCCTCTAACGTTATGTTTTTAATCCTAAGTCTATAAATATGAAAATTACCATCGTATTCTCAAAAGGGGGAGTCCTGCGGTTGCGGGGTCAGTTACTACTAGTTACATTAGTCCAGTGGGAGGTGTTGGTGCCACCCACGGGCCGTTCGGGAGTCATTTCGAGTTCTCATCCCCTAACGCCATATTTGCTTAAGTTTAGAAATATGCAAATTACCATCGTATTCTCAAACCGAGAGTCCCGAGGCTGCAGGGTCAGTTCCTACGAGTTGCAATGGTCCCGTGGGAGGTGTTGGTGCCACCCACAGGGCCGTTCGGAGGTTATTTCGAGTTCTCACCCACTAACGCCATGTTTGCTTAAGTTTAGAAATATGTAAAATACCGTCGTATTCTCAAAATGAGAGTCCAGCGGCTACGGGGTCAGTTCCTACGAGTTACATTGGTCCTGTGGGAGGTGTTGGTGCCATCCATGGGGACGTTTGGGAGGTATTTCGAGTTCTCACCCTCTAACGCTATGTTTTTAAGCCTAAGTCTAGAAATATTAAAATTATCGTCGTATTCCCAAACCGGGAGTCCCGCGGCTGCGGGGTCAGTTCCAACGAGTTAAATTGGGCCCGTGGGAGATGTTGGTGCCACCCACGAGGCCGTTCGAGGGTTGTTTTGAGTTCTCACACAATAACGCAATGTTTTTAAGCCTAAGTCTGGAAATATGCAAATTATCATCGTATTCTCAGACCGGGAGTCACGCGGATGCACGGTCAGTTCCTACGAGTTACATTGGTCCCGTGGGAAGTGTTGGTGCCACCCACGGGGCCGTTCGGGGGATGTTTCCAGTTTTCACCCTCTAACGTCAAGTTTTTAAGTCTAAGTCTATAAATATGCAAATTACAGTCGTATTCTCAAACCGGGAGTCCCGCGGCTGCTGGGTCAGTTCCTACCAATTACATTGGTCCCGTGGGAGGTGTTGGTGCCACCCACGGGGACGTTCGGGGGTATTTTCAAGATTTCACCCTCTAACGCCATATTTTTAAGCCTAAGTCTTCAAATATGCAAATTACCATCGTATTCTCAAACCGGGAGTCCCGTGACTGCGGGCTCAGTTCCTACGAGTTACATTGGTCCCGTGAGAGGTGTTGGTGCCACCCACGGGGCCGTTCGGGGGATGTTTCGAATTGCCAGCCTCTAACGTCATGTTTTTAAGCCTAAGTCTATAAATATACAAATTACAGTCGTATTCTCAAACCGGGAGTCCCGCGGCTGCGGGGTCAGTTCCTACGAGTTACATTGGTCCCGTGGGAGGTGTTGCTGCCACCCACGGGACCGTTCGGTGGATGTTTCAAGATCTCACCCTCTAACTCCATGTTTTTAAGCCTAAGTCTAGAAATATGCAAATTATCGTTGTATTCTCAAACTGGGAGTCCCACGGCTGCGGGGTCTGTTCCTACACGTTACATTGGTCCCGTGGGAGGTGTTGGTGCCACCCACGGGACCGTTCGGGGTCTATTTCCAGTTCTCACCCTCTAACGCCATGTTTTTATGCCTAAGTCTAGAAATATGAAAATTATCAACGTATTCTCAAACCGGGAGTCCCGCGGCTGCGGGGTCAGTTCCTATAAGTTACATTGGTCCCGTGGGAGGTGTTGGTGCCACCCACGGGGCCGTTCGGGGGTTGTTTCGAGTTTTGACGCTCTAACGCCATGTTTTTAAGCCTAAGTCTTGAAATATTCAAATTATCGTCGTATTCTAACACCGGGACTCCCGCGGCTGCGGGGTCAGTTCCAACGAGTTACATTGGTCCCGTGGGAAGCATTGGGGCCACCCACGGGGCCGTTCGGGGGTTGTTTCGAGTTCTCACCCTCAAACGCCATGTTTTCAAGTCTAAGTCTATAAATATGCAATTTACCTCCGTATTATCAAACCGGGAGTCCCGCGGTTCCAGGTTCAGTTCCTACAAGTTACATTGGTCCGGAGGGAGGTGTTGGTGCCACCCACGAGCCGTTCGGGGGTTATTTCGAGTTCTCACACACTAATGCCATATTTTCGTAAGTTTAGAAATATTATCAAAACGGGAATCCCGCGGCTGTAGAGTCAGTTCCTACGAGTTACATTGGTCTTGTGGCAATTGTTGGTGCCACCCACGGGGCCGTTCGGGGGCAGTTTCGAGTTCACACCCTCTAACGCCGTGTTTTTAAGCATAAGTCTATAAATATACAAATTACCGTCGTATTCACAAATCGGGAGTCCCGCGACTTCACGGTCAGTTCCTACGAGTCACATTGGTCCCGTGGGAGGTGTTGGTGCCACCCACAGGGCCGTTCGGACGATATTTCGATATCTCACCCTCTAACGCCATATTTTTCCGCCTAAGTCTATAAATAAAAAAATTACTGTCGTATTCTCAAACCGAGAGTCCCGCGGCTACGGGGTCAGTTCCTACCAGTTACATTGGTCCCGTGGGAGGTGTTGGTGCCGCCCACGGGGCCGTTCGGAAGATTTTTCGAGATCTCCCCCTCTAACGCCATGTTTTTAAACCTAAGTCTATAAATATACAAATTACCGTCGTATTCTCAAATCGGGAGTCCCGCGGCTGTGGGGTCATTTCCTACGAGTTACATTGGTCCCGTGGGAGGTGTTGGTGCCACCCACGGGGCCGTTCGGGGGCTGTTTCAAGTTCTCACCCACTAACACCATGTTTTACTTAAGTTTATAAATATGCAAATTACCATCGTATTCTCAAACCGGGAGTCCCGCGACTGCGGGGTCAGTTCTTATGAGTTACATTGGTCCCGTGGGAGGTGTTGGTGCCACCCACGGGGCCGTTCGGGGCCGGTTTCGAGTTCTCACCCTCTAACGCCATGTTTTTCAGCCTACGTCTATAAATATGCAAATTAATGTCGTACTCTCAAATCGGGAGTCCCGCGACTGCGGGGTTAGTTCCTACGGGTTACATTGGTCCCGTGGGAGGTGTTGGTGCCACCCACGGGACCGTTCGGGGGCTGTTTCGAGTGCTTATCCTCTAACGCAATGTTTTTACGCCTAAATCTATAAATACACAAATTATCTTTGTATTCTCAAACCGGGAGTCCTGCGGCTGCGGGGTCAGTTCCTACCAGTTACATTGATCCCGTGGGAGGTGTTGGTGCCAACCACGGGGACGTTCGAGGGTAATTTCGAGTTCTCACCCTCTAACGCCATATTTGATTAAGTTTAGAATAATGAAAATTATCATCGTATTCTCAAACCGGGTATCCCGCGGCTACGGGGTCAGTTCTTATGAGTTACATTGGTCCCTTGGGAGGTGTTGTTGCCACCCACGGGACCGTTCGAGGGCTATTTCGAGTGCTCATCCACTAACGCAATGTTTTTAAGCCTATGTCTATAAATATTCCAATTACCATCCTAATCTCAAATCCGGAGTACCGCGGCTGCGGGGTCAGTTGCTACGAGTTACATTGGTCCCCTGGAAGTTGTTGGTGCCACCCACGGGGCCGTTCGGGGCCTGTTTCGAGTTCTCACCCTCTAAAGCCATGTTTTTAAGCCTAAGTCTACAAATATGCAAATTACCATCGTATTCTCAAACAGGGAGTCCCGCGGTTGCGGGGTCAGTTCCTATGAGTTACATTGGTCCCGTGGGAGGTGTTGGTGCCACCCACGGGGCCGTTCGGGGGTTGTTTCAAGTTCTCACTCTCTAATGCCATGTTTTTAAGCCTAAATCAAAAAATATTCAAATTATCGTCGTATTCTCAATTCGGGAGTCTCGCGGCTGCGGGATCAGTGCCCACGAGTTACCTTGGTCCCGTGGGAAGTGTTGGTGCCACCCACGGGGCTGTTTTCGAGTTCTCACCCTCTAACGCCATGTTTTTAAGTATAAGTCTATAAATATGCAAATTATCGTTGTATTTTCAAACAGGAAGTCTCGCGGTTGCGGGATCGGTTCCTACGAGTTATATTCGTCCCGTGGGAGGTGTTGGTGCCACCCACGGGATGTTCGGGAGTTATTTTGACTTATCACCCTCTAATGCCATATTTGCTTAAGTTTAGAAATATGCAAATTACCGTCGTATTCTCAAACCGGGAGTCCCGCGGATGCGGGGTCAGTTCCTACGAGTTACATTAGTCCCGTGCGAGGTGTTGGTGCCACCCACGGGCCATTCGGGGGTTATTTGACTTCTCACACACTGATGCCATACTTTCTTAAGTTTAGAAATATGAAAATTACTGTCATATTCTCAAACCGGGAGTCCCGCGGCTGCGGGGTCTGTTCCTACGAGTTACATTGGTCCCGTGGGTGGTGTTGGTGCCACCCACGGGGCCGTTCGGGGGATGTTTCGAGTTCTCACCCTCTAACGCCATGTTTTTAAGCCTAAGGCTATAAATATCCAAATTACCATCGTATTCTAAAACTGGGAGTCCCGCGGTTGCGGGGTCAGTTCCTACGAGTAAAATTGGTCCCGTGGAATGTGTTGGTGCCATTCACGGGCCGTTCGAGGGTTATTTCGAGTTCTCACCCACTAACACCATATTTGCTTAAGTTTAGAAATATGCAAATTACCATCGTATTCTCAAACCGAGAGTCTCGCGGCTGCGGGGTCAGTTCCTACGAGTTATATTGGTCCAGTGGGAGGTGTTGGTGCCACCCACGCGGCCGTTCGGAAGATGTTTCGAGATCTCACCCTCTAACGCCATGTTTTTAAGCCTAATTCTGTAAATATGCAAATTACCGTCGTATTCTCAAACTGGGAGTCTCGTGGCTACGGGGTAAGTTCCTACAAGTTACATTGGTCCTGTGGGAGGTGGTGGTGCCACCCACGGGCCGTTCGGATGCTGTTTCGAGTTCTCACCCTCTAACGCCGTGTTTTTAAGCCTAAGTCTAAAAATATACAAATTACCGTCGTATTCTCAAATCGGGAGTCTCGCGGCTGCGGGGTCAGTTCCTACGAGGTACATTGGTCCCGTGGGAGGTGTTGGTCCCACCCACGGGGCCGTTCGGAGGTTGTTTTGAGTTCTCACCCTCTAACGCCATGTTTTTAGGCCTAAGTCTTTAAATATGCAATTACAGTCGTATTTTCAAAACGGGAGTTCCACGGCTGCGGGGTCAGTTCCTACGAGTTACATTGGTCCCGTGGGAGGTGTTGGTGCCACCCACGGGGCCGTTCGGGGGCTATTTCGGGGGCAGTTTCGAGATTTCACCCTCAAACGCCATATTTTTAAGCCTAAGTCTATAAATATGCGAATTACCATCGTATTCTCAAATCGGGAGTCCTGCGGCTGCGGCGTCAGTTCCTACGAGTTACATTGGTCCCGTGGGAGGTGTTGGTGCCACCCACGGGGCCGTTTGGGGGATCTTTCGAGTTTTCACCCTCTAACGCAATGTTTTTAAGCCTAAGTCAAGAAATATGAAAATCATCGTCGTATTCTCAAACCGGGAGTCCCGCGGCTGCAAAGTCAGTTCCTACGAGTTACATTGGTCCCGTGGGAGGTGTTGTGCCACCCACGGGGTCGTTTGGGGGCTGTTTCGATATCTCTCCCTCTAACGTTATGTTTTTAATCCTAAGTCTATAAATATGAAAATTACCATCGTATTCTCAAATGGGGAGTCCTGCGGTTGCGGGGTCAGTTACTACTAGTTACATTAGTCCAGTGGGAGGTGTTGGTGCCACCCACGGGCCGTTCGGGAGTCATTTCGAGTTCTCATCCCCTAACGCCATATTTGCTTAAGTTTAGAAATATGCAAATTACCATCGTATTCTCAAACCGAGAGTCCCGAGGCTGCAGGGTCAGTTCCTACGGGTTGCAATGGTCCCGTGGGAGGTGTTGGTGCCACCCACAGGGCCGTTCAGAGGTTATTTCGAGTTCTCACCCACTAACGCCATGTTTGCTTAAGTTTAGAAATATGTAAAATACCGTCGACTGCGGGGTTAGTTCCTACGGGTTACATATGCAAATTAATGTCGTACTCTCAAATCGGGAGTCCCGCGACTGCGGGGTTAGTTCCTACGGGTTACATTGGTCCCGTGGGAGGTGTTAGTGCCACCCACGGGACCGTTCGGGGGCTGTTTCGAGTGCTTATCCTCTAACGCAATGTTTTTACGCCTAAATCTATAAATACACAAATTATCTTCGTATTCTCAAACCGGGAGTCCTGCGGCTGCGGGGTCAGTTACTACCAGTTACATTGATCCCGTGGGAGGTGTTGGTGCCAACCACGGGGACGTTCGAGGGTAATTTCGAGTTCTCACCCTCTAACGCCATATTTGATTAAGTTTAGAATAATGCAAATTATCATCGTATTCTCAAACCGGGTATCCCGCGGCTACGGGGTCAGTTCTTATGAGTTACATTGGTCCAGTGGGAGGTGTTGGTGTGACCCACGGGGCCGTTCGGGAGATGTTTCGAGTTCTCACCCTCTAACGCCGTGTTTTTAAGCCTAAGTCTATAAATATACAAATTACCATCGTATTCTCTAATCGGGACTCCCGCGGCTGCGGGGTCAGTTCCTACGAGTTACATTGGTCCCAAGGGAGGTGTTGGTGCCACCCACAGGGACGTTCGGGGGCTGTTTCGAGATCTCGCCCTCTAACTCCATGTTTTTAAGCCTAAGTCATGAAATATGGAAATTATCGTCGTCTTCTCAAATCGGGAGTCCCGCGGCTGCGGGGTCAGTTCCTACGAGTTACAGTAGTCCCTTGGGAGGTGTTGTTGCCACCCACGGGACCGTTCGAGGGCTGTTTCGAGTGCTCATCCACTAACGCAATGTTTTTAAGCCTATGTCTATAAATATTCCAATTACCATCCTAATCGCAAATCGGGAGTACCGCGGCTGCGGGGTCAGTTTCTACGAGTTATATTGGTCACGTGGAACGTGTTGGTGTGACCCACAGGGCCGTTTGGGGGTTGTTTCGAGTTCTCACCCACTAACACCATGTTTTGCTTAAGTTTGTAAATATGCAAATTACCGTCGTATTCTCAAACCGGGAGTCCCGCGGCTGCGGGGTCAGTTGCTATGAGTTACATTGGTCCCCTGGAAGTTGTTGGTGCCACCCACGGGGCCGTTCGGGGCCTGTTTCGAGTTCTCACCCTCTAAAGCCATGTTTTTAAGCCTAAGTCTACAAATATACAAATTACCATCGTATTCTCAAACAGGGAGTCCCGCGGTTGCGGGGTCAGTTCCTATGAGTTACATTGGTCCCGTGGGAGGTGTTGGTGCCACCCACGGGGCCGTTCGGGGGTTGTTTCCAGTTCTCACCCTCTAATGCCATGTTTTTAAGCCTAAGTCTAGAAATATGAAAATTATCATCGTATTCTAAAACCAGGAGTCCCGCGGCTGTGGGGTCAATTCCTACGAGTTACATTGGTCCCGTGGGAGATGTTGGTGCCATCCACGGGGCCGTTCGGGGGTTGTTTCGAGTTTTCACCCTCTAACGCCATGTTTTTAAGCCTAAATCAAAAAATATTCAAATTATCGTCGTATTCTCAATTCGGGAGTCTCGCGGCTGCGGGATCAGTGCCCACGAGTTACCTTGGTCCCGTGGGAAGTGTTGGTGCCACCCACGGGGCCGTTCGGGGGTTGTTTTGAGTTCTCACCCTCTAACGCCATGTTTTTATGCCTAAGTCTTTAAATATGCAATTACAGTCGTATTTTCAAAACGGGAGTTCCGCGGCTGCGGGGTCAGTTCCTACGAGTTACATTGGTCCCGTGGGAGGTGTTGGTGCCACCCACGGGCCGTTCGGGAGTCATTTCGAGTTCTCATCCCCTAACGCCATATTTGCTTAAGTTTAGAAATATGCAAATTACCATCGTATTCTCAAACCGAGAGTCCCGAGGCTGCAGGGTCAGTTCCTACGAGTTGCAATGGTCCCGTGGGAGGTGTTGGTGCCACCCACAGGGCCGTTCGGAGGTTATTTCGAGTTCTCACCCACTAACGCCATGTTTGCTTAAGTTTAGAAATATGTAAAATACCGTCGTATTCTCAAAATGAGAGTCCAGCGGCTACGGGGTCAGTTCCTACGAGTTACATTGGTCCTGTGGGAGGTGTTGGTGCCATCCATGGGGACGTTTGGGAGGTATTTCGAGTTCTCACCCTCTAACGCTATGTTTTTAAGCCTAAGTCTAGAAATATTAAAATTATCGTCGTATTCCCAAACCGGGAGTCCCGCGGCTGCGGGGTCAGTTCCAACGAGTTAAATTGGGCCCGTGGGAGATGTTGGTGCCACCCACGAGGCATTTCGGGGGTTGTTTCGAGTTCTCACACAATAACGCAATGTTTTTAAGCCTAAGTCTGGAAATATGCAAATTATCATCGTATTCTCAGACCGGGAGTCACGCGGATGCACGGTCAGTTCCTACGAGTTACATTGGTCCCGTGGGAAGTGTTGGTGCCACCCACGGGGCCGTTCGGGGGATGTTTCCAGTTTTCACCCTCAAACGCCATATTTTTAAGCCTAAGTCTATAAATATGCGAATTACCATCGTATTCTCAAATCGGGAGTCCTGCAGCTGCGGCGTCAGTTCCTACGAGTTACATTGGTCCCGTGGGAGGTGTTGGTGCCACCCACGGGGCCGTTTGGGGGATCTTTCGAGTTTTCACCCTCTAACGCAATGTTTTTAAGCCTAAGTCAAGAAATATGAAAATCATCGTCGTATTCTCAAACCGGGAGTCCCGCGGCTGCAAAGTCAGTTCCTACGAGTTACATTGGTCCCGTGGGAGGTGTTGTGCCACCCACGGGGTCGTTTGGGGGATGTTTCGATATCTCTCCCTCTAACGTTATGTTTTTAATCCTAAGTCTATAAATATGAAAATTACCATCGTATTCTCAAATGGGGAGTCCTGCGGTTGCGGGGTCAGTTACTACTAGTTACATTAGTCCAGTGGGAGGTGTTGGTGCCACCCACGGGCCGTTCGGGAGTCATTTCGAGTTCTCATCCCCTAACGCCATATTTGCTTAAGTTTAGAAATATGCAAATTACCATCGTATTCTCAAACCGAGAGTCCCGAGGCTGCAGGGTCAGTTCCTACGAGTTGCAATGGTCCCGTGGGAGGTGTTGGTGCCACCCACAGGGCCGTTCGGAGGTTATTTCGAGTTCTCACCCACTAACGCCATGTTTGCTTAAGTTTAGAAATATGTAAAATACCGTCGTATTCTCAAAATGAGAGTCCAGCGGCTACGGGGTCAGTTCCTACGAGTTACATTGGTCCTGTGGGAGGTGTTGGTGCCATCCATGGGGACGTTTGGGAGGTATTTCGAGTTCTCACCCTCTAACGCTATGTTTTTAAGCCTAAGTCTAGAAATATTAAAATTATCGTCGTATTCCCAAACCGGGAGTCCCGCGGCTGCGGGGTCAGTTCCAACGAGTTAAATTGGGCCCGTGGGAGATGTTGGTTCCACCCACGAGGCCGTTCGGGGGTTGTTTCGAGTTCTCACACAATAACGCAATGTTTTTAAGCCTAAGTCTGGAAATATGCAAATTATCATCGTATTCTCAGACCGGGAGTCACGCGGATGCACGGTCAGTTCCTACGAGTTACATTGGTCCCGTGGGAAGTGTTGGTGCCACCCACGGGGCCGTTCGGGGGATGTTTCCAGTTTTCACCCTCTAACGTCAAGTTTTTAAGTCTAAGTCTATAAATATGCAAATTACAGTCGTATTCTCAAACCGGGAGTCCCGCGGCTGCTGGGTCAGTTCCTACCAATTACATTGGTCCCGTGGGAGGTGTTGGTGCCACCCACGGGGACGTTCGGGGGGTATTTTCAAGATTTCACCCTCTAACGCCATATTTTTAAGCCTAAGTCTTCAAATATACAAATTACCATCGTATTCTCAAACCGGGAGTCCCGTGACTGCGGGCTCAGTTCCTACGAGTTACATTGGTCCCGTGAGAGGTGTTGGTGCCACCCACGGGGCCGTTCGGGGGATGTTTCGAATTCCCAGCCTCTAACGTCATGTTTTTGAGCCTAAGTCTATAAATATACAAATTACAGGCGTATTCTCAAACCGGGAGTCCCGCGGCTGCGGGGTCAGTTCCTACGAGTTACATTGGTCCCGTGGGAGGTGTTGCTGCCACCCACGGGACCGTTCGGTGGATGTTTCAAGATCTCACCCTCTAACTCCATGTTTTTAAGCCTAAGTCTAGAAATATGCAAATTATCGTTGTATTCTCAAACTGGGAGTCCCACGGCTGCGGGGTCTGTTCCTACCCGTTACATTGGTCCCGTGGGAGGTGTTGGTGCCACCCACGGGACCGTTCGGGGTCTATTTCCAGTTCTCACCCTCTAACGCCATGTTTTTATGCCTAAGTCTAGAAATATGAAAATTATCAACGTATTCTCAAACCGGGAGTCCCGCGGCTGCGGGGTCAGTTCCTATAAGTTACATTGGTCCCGTGGGAGGTGTTGGTGCCACCCACGGGGCCGTTCGGGGGTTGTTTCGAGTTTTGACGCTCTAACGCCATGTTTTTAAGCCTAAGTCTTGAAATATTCAAATTATCGTCGTATTCTAACACCGGGACTCCCGCGGCTGCGGGGTCAGTTCCAACGAGTTACATTGGTCCCGTGGGAAGCATTGGGGCCACCCACGGGGCCGTTCGGGGGTTGTTTCGAGTTCTCACCCTCAAACGCCATGTTTTTAAGTCTAAGTCTATAAATATGCAATTTACCTCCGTATTATCAAACCGGGAGTCCCGCGGTTCCAGGTTCAGTTCCTACAAGTTACATTGGTCCGGAGGGAGGTGTTGGTGCCACCCACGAGCCGTTCGGGGGTTATTTCGAGTTCTCACACACTAATGCCATATTTTCGTAAGTTTAGAAATATTATCAAAACGGGAGTCCCGCGGCTGTAGGGTCAGTTCCTACCAGTTACATTGGTCCTGTGGCAATTGTTGGTGCCACCCACTGGGCCGTTCGGGGGCAGTTTCGAGTTCACACCCTCTAACGCCGTGTTTTTAAGCATAAGTCTATAAATATGCAAATTACCGTCGTATTCTCAAATCGGGAGTCCCGCGACTTCACGGTCAGTTCCTACGAGTCACATTGGTCCCGTGGGAGGTGTTGGTGCCACCCACAAGGCCGTTCGGACGATATTTCGATATCTCACCCTCTAACGCCATGTTTTTCCGCCTAAGTCTATAAATAAAAAAATTACTGTCGTATTCTCAAACCGAGAGTCCCGCGGCTACGGGGTCAGTTCCTACCAGTTACATTGGTCCCGTGGGAGGTGTTGGTGCCGCCCACGGGGCCGTTCGGAAGATTTTTCGAGATCTCCCCCTCTAACGCCATGTTTTTAAACCTAAGTCTATAAATATACAAATTACCGTCGTATTCTCAAATCGGGAGTCCCGCGGCTGTGGGGTCATTTCCTACGAGTTACATTGGTCCCGTGGGAGGTGTTGGTGCCACCCACGGGGCCGTTCGGGGGCTGTTTCAAGTTCTCACCCACTAACACCATGTTTTACTTAAGTTTATAAATATGCAAATTACCATCGTATTCTCAAACCGGGAGTCCCGCGACTGCGGGGTCAGTTCTTATGAGTTACATTGGTCCCGTGGGAGGTGTTGGTGCCACCCACGGGGCCGTTCGGGGCCGGTTTCGAGTTCTCACCCTCTAACGCCATGTTTTTCAGCCTAAGTCTATAAATATGCAAATTAATGTCGTACTCTCAAATCGGGAGTCCCGCGACTGCGGGGTTAGTTCCTACGGGTTACATTGGTCCCGTGGGAGGTGTTGGTGCCACCCACGGGACCGTTCGGGGGCTGTTTCGAGTGCTTATCCTCTAACGCAATGTTTTTACGCCTAAATCTATAAATACACAAATTATCTTCGTATTCTCAAACCGGGAGTCCTGCGGCTGCGGGGTCAGTTCCTACCAGTTACATTGATCCCGTGGGAGGTGTTGGTGCCAACCACGGGGACGTTCGAGGGTAATTTCGAGTTCTCACCCTCTAACGCCATATTTGATTAAGTTTAGAATAATGCAAATTATCATCGTATTCTCAAACCGGGTATCCCGCGGCTACGGGGTCAGTTCTTATGAGTTACATTGGTCCAGTGGGAGGTGTTGGTGTGACCCACGGGGCCGTTCGGGAGATGTTTCGAGTTCTCACCCTCTAACGCCGTGTTTTTAAGCCTAAGTCTATAAATATACAAATTACCATCGTATTCTCTAATCGGGACTCCCGCAGCTGCGGGGTCAGTTCCTACGAGTTACATTGGTCCCAAGGGAGGTGTTGGTGCCACCCACGGGGACGTTCGGGGGCTGTTTCGAGATCTCGCCCTCTAACTCCATGTTTTTAAGCCTAAGTCATGAAATATGGAAATTACAGTCGTCTTCTCAAATCGGGAGTCCCGCGGCTGCGGGGTCAGTTCCTACGAGTTACAGTGGTCCCTTGGGAGGTGTTGTTGCCACCCACGGGACCGTTCGAGGGCTGTTTCGAGTGCTCATCCACTAACGCAATGTTTTTAAGCCTATGTCTATAAATATTCCAATTACCATCCTAATCTCAAATCCGGAGTACCGCGGCTGCGGGGTCAGTTTCTACGAGTTATATTGGTCACGTGGAACGTGTTGGTGTGACCCACAGGGCCGTTCGGGGGTTGTTTCGAGTTCTCACCCACTAACACCATATTTTGCTTAAGTTTGTAAATATGCAAATTACCATCGTATTCTCAAACTGGGAGTCCCGCGGCTGCGGGGTCAGTTGCTATGAGTTACATTGGTCCCCTGGAAGTTGTTGGTGCCACCCACGGGGCCGTTCGGGGCTTGTTTCGAGTTCTCACCCTCTAAAGCCATGTTTTTAAGCCTAAGTCTACAAATATGCAAATTACCATCGTATTCTCAAACAGGGAGTCCCGCGGTTGCGGGGTCAGTTCCTATGAGTTACATTGGTCCCGTGGGAGGTGTTGGTGCCACCCACGGCGCCGTTCGGGGGTTGTTTCAAGTTCTCACCCTCTAATGCCATGTTTTTAAGCCTAAATCAAAAAATATTCAAATTATCGTCGTATTCTTAATTCGGGAGTCTCGCGGCTGCGGGATCAGTGCCCACGAGTTACCTTGGTCCCGTGGGAAGTGTTGGTGCCACCCACGGGGCTGTTTTCGAGTTCTCACCATCTAACGCCATGTTTTTAAGTATAAGTCTATAAATATGCAAATTATCGTTGTATTTTCAAACAGGAAGTCTCGCGGTTGCGGGATCGGTTCCTACGAGTTATATTCGTCCCGTGGGAGGTGTTGGTGCCACCCACGGGATGTTCAGGAGTTATTTTGACTTATCACCCTCTAATGCCATATTTTCTTATGTTTAGAAATATGCAAATTACCGTCGTATTCTCAAACCGGGAGTCCCGCGGATGCGGGGTCAGTTCCTACGAGTTACATTAGTCCCGTGCGAGGTGTTGGTGCCACCCACGGGCCATTCGGGGGTTATTTGACTTCTCACACACTGATGCCATACTTGCTTAAGTTTAGAAATATGAAAATTACTGTCATATTCTCAAACCGGGAGTCCCGCGGCTGCGGGGTCTGTTCCTACGAGTTACATTGGTCCCGTGGGAGGTGTTGGTGCCACCCACGGGGCCGTTCGGGGGATGTTTCGAGTTCTCACCCTCTAACGCCATGTTTTTAAGCCTAAGGCTATAAATATCCAAATTACCATCGTATTCTAAAACTGGGAGTCCCGCGGTTGCGGGGTCAGTTCCTACGAGTAAAATTGGTCCCGTGGGATGTGTTGGTGCCATTCACGGGCCGTTCGGGGGTTATTTCGAGTTCTCACCCACTAACACCATATTTGCTTAAGTTTAGAAATATGAAAATTACCATCGTATTCTCAAACCGAGAGTCTCGCGGCTGCGGGGTCAGTTCCTACGAGTTATATTGGTCCAGTGGGAGGTGTTGGTGCCACCCACGGGGCCGTTCGGAAGATGTTTCGAGATCTCACCCTCTAACGCCATGTTTTTAAGCCTAATTCTGTAAATATGCAAATTACCGTCGTATTCTCAAACTGGGAGTCTCGTGGCTACGGGGTCAGTTCCTACAAGTTACATTGGTCCTGTGGGAGGTGGTGGTGCCACCCACGGGCCGTTCGGATGCTGTTTCGAGTTCTCACCCTCTAACGCCGTGTTTTTAAGCCTAAGTCTAAAAATATACAAATTACCGTCGTATTCTCAAATCGGGAGTCTCGCGGCTGCGGGGTCAGTTCCTACGAGGTACATTGGTCCCGTGGGAGGTGTTGGTCCCACCCACGGGGCCGTTCGGGGGTTGTTTTGAGTTCTCACCCTCTAACGCCATGTTTTTAGGCCTAAGTCTTTAAATATGCAATTACAGTCGTATTTTCAAAACGGGAGTTCCACGGCTGCGGGGTCAGTTCCTACGAGTTACATTGGTCCCGTGGGAGGTGTTGGTGCCACCCACGGGGCCGTTCGGGGGCTATTTCGGGGGCAGTTTCGAGATTTCACCCTCAAACGCCATATTTTTAAGCCTAAGTCTATAAATATGCGAATTACCATCGTATTCTCAAATCGGGAGTCCTGCGGCTGCGGCGTCAGTTCCTACGAGTTACATTGGTCCCGTGGGAGGTGTTGGTGCCACCCACGGGGCCGTTTGGGGGATCTTTCGAGTTTTCACCCTCTAACGCAATGTTTTTAAGCCTAAGTCAAGAAATATGAAAATCATCGTCGTATTCTCAAACCGGGAGTCCCGCGGCTGCAAAGTCAGTTCCTACGAGTTACATTGGTCCCGTGGGAGGTGTTGTGCCACCCACGGGGTCGTTTGGGAGCTGTTTCGATATATCTCCCTCTAACGTTATGTTTTTAATCCTAAGACTATAAATATGAAAATTACCATCGTATTCTCAAATGGGGAGTCCTGCGGTTGCGGGGTCAGTTACTACTAGTTACATTAGTCCAGTGGGAGGTGTTGGTGCCACCCACGGGCCGTTCGGGAGTCATTTCGAGTTCTCATCCCCTAACGCCATATTTGCTTAAGTTTAGAAATATGCAAATTACCATCGTATTCTCAAACCGAGAGTCCCGAGGCTGCAGGGTCAGTTCCTACGGGTTGCAATGGTCCCGTGGGAGGTGTTGGTGCCACCCACAGGGCCGTTCAGAGGTTATTTCGAGTTCTCACCCACTAACGCCATGTTTGCTTAAGTTTAGAAATATGTAAAATACCGTCGTATTCTCAAAATGAGAGTCCAGCGGCTACGGAGTCACTTCCTACGAGTTACATTGGTCATGTGGGAGGTGTTGGTGCCACCCATGGGGACGTTTGGGAGCTATTTCGTGTTCTCACCCTCTAACGCTATGTTTTTAAGCCTAAGTCTAGAAATATTAAAATTATCGTCGTATTCCCAAACCGGGAGACCCGCGGCTGCGGGGTCAGTTCCAATGAGTTACATTGGTCCCGTGGGAGATGTTGGTGCCACCCACGAGGCCGTTCGGGGGTTGTTTCAAGTTCTCACACAATAACGCAATGTTTTTAAGCCTAAGTCTGGAAATATGCAAATTATCATCGTATTCTCAGACCGGGAGTCACGCGGATGCACGGTCAGTTCCTACGAGTTACATTGGTCCCGTGGGAAGTGTTGGTGCCACCCACGGGGCCGTTCAGGGGATGTTTCCAGTTTTCACCCTCTAACGTCAAGTTTTTAAGTCTAAGTCTATAAATATGCAAATTACAGTCGTATTCTCAAACCGGGAGTCCCGCGGCTGCGGGGTCAGTTCCTACCAATTACATTGGTCCCGTGGGAGGTGTTGGTGCCACCCACGGGGATGTTCGGGGGCATTTTCAAGATTTCACCCTCTAACGCCATATTTTTAAGCCTAAGTCTTCAAATATGCAAATTACCATCGTATTCTCAAACCTGGAGTCCCGTGACTGCGGGCTCAGTTCCTACGAGTTACATTGGTCCCGTGGGAGGTGTTGGTGCCACCCACGGGGCCGTTCGGGGGATGTTTCGAATTCCCAGCCTCTAACGTCATCTTTTTAAGCCTAAGTCTATAAATATACAAATTACAGTCGTATTCTCAAACCGGGAGTCCCGCGGCTGCGGGGTCAGTTCCTACGAGTTACATTGGTCCCGTGGGAGGTGTTGCTGCCACCCACGGGACCGTTCGGTGGATGTTTCAAGATCTCACCCTCTAACTCCATGTTTTTAAGCCTAAGTCTAGAAATATGCAAATTATCGTTGTATTCTCAAACTGGGAGTCCCACGGCTGCGGGGTCTGTTCCTACACGTTACATTGGTCCCGTGGGAGGTGTTGGTGCCACCCACGGGACCGTTCGGGGTCTATTTCTAGTTCTCACCCTCTAACGCCATGTTTTTATGCCTAAGTATAGAAATATGAAAATTATCAACGTATTCTCAAACCGGGAGTCCCGCGGCTGCGGGGTCAGTTCCTATAAGTTACATTGGTCCCGTGGGAGGTGTTGGTGCCACCCACGGGGCCATTCGGGGGTTGTTTCGAGTTTTGACGCTCTAACGCCATGTTTTTAAGCCTAAGTCTTGAAATATTCAAATTATCATCGTATTCTAACACCGGGACTCCCGCGGCTGCGGGGTTAGTTCCAACGAGTTACATTGGTCCCGTTGGAAGCATTGGGGCCACCCACGGGGCCGTTCGGGGGTTGTTTCGAGTTCTCACCCTCAAACGCCATGTTTTTAAGTGTAAGTCTATAAAAATGCAATTTACCTCCGTATTATCAAACCGGGAGTCCCGCGGTTGCAGGTTCAGTTCCTACAAGTTACATTGGTCCGGAGGGAGGTGTTGGTGCCACCCACGAGCCGTTCGGGGGTTATTTCGAGTTCTCACACACTAATGCCATATTTTCATAAGTTTAGAAATATTATCAAAACGGGAGTCCCGCGGCTGTAGGGTCAGTTCCTACGAGTTACATTGGTCCTTTGGCAAGTGTTGGTGCCACCCACGGGGCCGTTCGGGGGCAGTTTCGAGTTCACACCCTCTAACGCCGTGTTTTTAAGCCTAAGTCTATAAATATGCAAATTACCGTCGTATTCTCAAATCGGGAGTCCCGCGACTTCACGGTCAGTTCCTACGAGTCACATTGGTCCCGTGGGAGGTGTTGGTGCCACCCACAGGGCCGTTCGGACGATATTTCGATATCTCACCCTCTAACGCCATGTTTTTACGCCTAAGTCTATAAATAAAAAAATTACTGCCGTATTCTCAAACCGAGAGTCCCGCGGCTACGGGGTCAGTTCCTACCAGTTACATTGGTCCCGTGGGAGGTGTTGGTGCCGCCCACGGGGCCGTTCGGAATATTTTTCGAGATCTCCCCCTCTAATGCCATGTTTTTAAACCTAAGTCTATAAATATACAAATTACCGTCGTATTCTCAAATCGGGAGTCCCGCGGCTGTGGGGTCATTTCCTACGAGTTACATTGGTCCCGTGGGAGGTGTTGGTGCCACCCACGGGGCCGTTCGGGGGCTGTTTCAAGTTCTCACCCACTAACACCATGTTTTACTTAAGTTTATAAATATGCAAATTACCATCGTATTCTCAAACTGGGAGTCCCGCGGCTGCGGCGTCAGTTCTTATGAGTTACATTGGTCCCGTGGGAGGTGTTGGTGCCACCCACGGGGCCGTTCGGGGCCGGTTTCGAGTTCTCACCCTCTAACGCCATATTTTTCAGCCTAAGTCTATAAATATGCAAATTAATGTCGTACTCTCAAATCGGGAGTCCCGCGACTGCGGGGTTAGTTCCTACGGGTTACATTGGTCCCGTGGGAGGTGTTGGCGCCACCCACGGGACCGTTCGGGGGCTGTTTCGAGTGCTTATCCTCTAACGCAATGTTTTTACGCCTAAATATATAAATACACAAATTATCTTCGTATTCTCAAACCGGGCGTCCTGCGGCTGCGGGGTCAGTTCCTACCAGTTACATTGATCCCGTGGGAGGTGTTGGTGCCAACCACGGGGACGTTCGAGGGTAATTTCGAGTTCTCACCCTCTAATGCCATATTTGATTAAGTTTAGAATAATGCAAATTATCATCGTATTCTCAAATCGGGTATCCCGCGGCTACGGGGTCAGTTCTTATGAGTTACATTGGTCCAGTGGGAGGTGTTGGTGTGACCCACGGGGCCGTTCGGGAGATGTTTCGAGTTCTCACCCTCTAACGCCGTGTTTTTAAGCCTAAGTCTATAAATATACAAATTACCATCGTATTCTCTAATCGGGACTCCCGCGGCTGCGGGGTCAGTTCCTACGAGTTACATTGGTCCCAAGGGAGGTGTTGGTGCCACCCACGGGGACGTTCGGGGGCTGTTTCGAGATCTCGCCCTCTAACTCCATGTTTTTAAGCCTAAGTCATGAAATATGGAAATTATCGTCGTCTTCTCAAATCGGGAGTCCCGCGGCTACGGGGTCAGTTCCTACGAGTTACAGTGGTCCCTTGGGAGGTGTTGTTGCCACCCACGGGACCGTTCGAGGGCTGTTTCGAGTGCTCATCCACTAACGCAATGTTTTTAAGCCTATGTCTATAAATATTCCAATTACCATCCTAATCTCAAATCGGGAGTACCGCGGCTGCGGGGTCAGTTTCTACGAGTTATATTGGTCACGTGGAACGTGTTGGTGTGACCCACAGGGCCGTTCGGGGGTTGTTTCGAGTTCTCACCCACTAACACCATGTTTTGCTTAAGTTTGTAAATATGCAAATTACCGTCGTATTCTCAAACCGGGAGTCCCGCGGCTGCGGGGTCAGTTGCTATGAGTTACATTGGTCCCCTGGAAGTTGTTGGTGCCACCCACGGGGCCGTTCGGGGCCTGTTTCGAGTTCTCACCCTCTAAAGCCATGTTTTTATGCCTAAGTCTACAAATATGCAAATTAATGTCGTACTCTCAAACCGGGAGTCCCGCGACTGCGGGGTTAGTTCCTACGGGTTACATTGGTCCCGTGGAGGGTGTTGGTGCCACCCACAGGATCGTTCGGGGGCTGTTTCAAGTGATTATCCTCTAACGCCATGTTTTTTAGCCTAGGTCTATAAATATGAAAATTACCGTCGTATTTTAAAATTGGGAGTCCCGCAGCTGCGGGGTCAGTTCCTACGAGTTACAGTTGTCCTGTGGGTGGTGTTGTTGCCTCCCAGAGGGACGTTCGGGGGCTGTTACGAGATCTCACCCTCTAACGCGATGTTTTTGAGCCTAAGTTCAGAAATATGGAAATTATCATCGTATTCACAAACCGGGAGTCCTGCGACTGTGGGGTCTGTTCCAACGAGTTACATTGGTCCCGTGGGAGGTGTTGGTGCCACCCACGGGGCCGTTCGGGGGCTGTTTCGAATTCTCACCCTCTAACGCCATGTTTTTATGCCTAAGTCTAGAAATATAAAAATTATCGTCGTATTCTCAAACCAGGAGTCCCGCGGCTGCGGAGTCAGTTCCTACGAGTTACATTTCTCCTGTGCGAGGTGTTGGTTCCACCCACGGGGCCAAAGTCTGGAAATATGTAAATAATCATCGTATTCTAACACCGGGAGTCCCGCGGATGCGGGGTCAGTTCCTACGAGTTACATTGGTCCCGTAGGAAGTGTTGGTGCCACCCATGGGGCCGTTCGGGGGCTGTTTCGAGTTCTCACCCTCTAACGCCATGCTTTTAAGTCTAAGTCTATAAATATGCAAATTACCTTCGAATTATCAAATCGGGAGTCCCGCGATTGCGGGGTTAGTTCTTAAAAGTTACATTGGTCCCGTGGGAGGTGTTGTTGCCACCCACGGGCTGTTCGGGGGTTATTTCGAGTTCTCACCCACTAACGCCATATTTGCTTAAGTTTAGAAATATGAAAATTACTATCATATTCCTACAAGTTACATTGATCCCGTGGGAGGTGTTGGTGCCACCCACGGGGCCGTGCGGGGGCTGTTTCGAGTTCTTACCCTCTAATGCCGTGTTTTTAAGCCTAAGTCTATAAATAAGCAAATTACCGTCGTATTCTAAAAATGAGAGTCTCGCGGCTGCGGGGTCAGTTACTACGAGTTACATTGGTCCAGTGGGAGGTGTTGGTGCCACCCACGGGGCCGTTCGGGGGCTGTTTCGAGTTCTCACCCACTAACGCCATGTTTTTAAGCCTAAGTCTATAAATATGAAAATTACCGTCATCTTCTCAAACTGGGAGTCCCGCGGCTGCGGGGTCAGTTCCTAAGAGCTACATTGGTCCCGTGGGAAGTGTTGGAGCCACCCACGGGGCCGTTCGGGGGATCTTTCGAGTTCTCACCCTCTAACGCCGTGTTTTATGCCTAAGTCTATAAATATGCAAATTACCGTCGTATTCTTAAACCGGGAGTCCGGCGACGGCGGGGTCAGTTCCCACGAGTAACATTGGTCCCGTGGGAGGTGTTGGTGCCACCCACGGGGCCGTTCGAGGGTTATTTCGAGTTCTCACCCTATAACGCCATGTTTTTCAGCCTAAGTTTGGAAATATGCAAATTATCATCGGATTTCTCAGACCGAGAGTCACGCGGATTCGGGGTCAGTTCCTACGAGTTACATTGGTCCCGTGGGAAGTGTTGGTGCCACCCACGGGGCCGTTCGGGGGCTGTTTCGAGTTCTCACCCTCTAACGCCAACTTTTTAAGCCTAAGTCTAGAAATATGCAAATTATCGTCGTATTCTCAAACAGGGAATTCCGCGGCTGCGGGGTCTGTTCCTACTAGTTACATTGGTCCCGTGGGAGGTGTTGGTGCCACCCACGGGACCGTTCGGGGGCTGTTTCTAGTTCTCACCCTCTAACGCCATGTTTTTAAGCCTAAGTCTATTAATATGCAAATTACCGTCCTATTCTCAAACCCGCAGTCCCGCGGCTGTGGGGTCAGTTCCTACGAGTTACATTTTTCCCGTTGGAGGTGTTGGTTCCACCCACGGGGCCGTTCGAAGGCTGTTTCGAGTTCTCACCCTCTAATGCCATGTTTTTAAGCCTAAGTCTACAAATATGCAAATTACTGTCGTATTTTTTCAAACCGGGAGTCCCACGATTCCGGGGTCAGTTCCTACGAGTTACATTGGTCCCATGGGAGGTGTTGGTGCCATCCACAAGCCGTTCGGGGGTTTTTTCGAGTTCTCACCCACTAACGCCGTATTTGCTTAAGTTTAGAAATATGCAAATTGCCATTATATTCTCAAACCGAGAGTCCCCCGGCTGCGGGGTCAGTTCCTACGAGTTGCAATGGTCCCGTGGGAGGTGTTGGTGCCACCCACGGGGACGTTCGGGGGTTATTTCATGTTCTCACCCACTAACGCCATGTTTGATTAAGTTTAGAAATATGTAAAATACCGTCGTATTCTCAAAACAAGAGTCCCGCGGCTGCGGGGTCAGTTTCTACGACTTACATTGGTCCCGTGGGAGGTGTTGGTGCCACCCACGGGGCCGTTTGGGGGTTGTTTCGAGTTCTCACCCTCTAACGCAATGTTTTTAAGCCTAAGTCTAGAAATATGAAAATTATCATCGTATTCCCAAATCGTGGGTCCAGCGGCTGCGGGGTCAGTTCCTACGAGTTATATTGGTCCCGTGGGAGGTGGTGGTCCACCCACGGGGCCGTTCGGGGGTTGTTTCGAGTTCTCACCCTCTAACGCCATGTTTTTAAGACTAAGTCTGGAAATATGCAAATTATCATCGTATTCTCAAGCCGAGAGTCCCGCGTGTGCGGGGTCTGTTCCTACGAGTTACGTTCATCCCGTGGTAAGTGTTGGTGCCACCCACGGGGCCGTTCGGGGGCTGTTTCGAGTTCTCACCGTCTAACGCCATGTTTTTAAGTCTAAGTCAATAAATATGCAAATTGCAGTCGTATTCTCAAACAGGGAATCACGCGACTGCGGGGTAAATTCTTATGAATTATATTGGTCGCGTGGGAGGTGTTGGTGCCACCCAAGGGGACGTTCAGCGGCACTTTCGAGATTTCACCCTCCAACGCCATATTTTTAAGCCTAAGTCTAGAAATATGCAAATTATCTCCGTATTCTCAAACCGCGGGTCCCGCGACTGCAGGGTCAGTTTCTACGAGTTACATTGGTCCCGTGGGAGGTGTTAGTGCCGCCCACGGGGCCGTTTGGGTGCTGTTTCGAGATCACACCCTCTAATGCCATATTTGCTTAAGTTTATAAATATGCAAATTACCGTTGTATTCTCAAACCGAGAGTCCCGCGGCTGCGGGGTCAGTTCCTACCAGTTACATTGGTCCCGTGGGAGGTGTTGGTACAACCCACGGGGCCGTTCAGAAGATGTTTCGAGATCTCACCCTCTAACGCCATGTTTTTAAGCCTAAGTCTATAATTATGCAAATTACCGTCGTATTCTCAAACCGGGAGTCCCGCGGCTGCGGGGTCAGTTACTACGACTTACAATGGTCCCGTGGGAGGTGTTGGTGCCATCCACGGGGACGTTCTGGGGCACTTTCGAGATCTCACCCTTTATTGCCATGTTTTTAAGCCTAGGTGAAGAAATATGCAAATTACCGTCGTATTCGCAAGACGGGAGTCCCGCGGCTGCGGGGTCATTTCCTACGAGTTACATTGGTCCCGTGGGAGGTGTTGGTGCCACCCACGAGGCCGTTTGGGGTCAATTTGGAGATCTCACCCTCTAACGCCATGTTTTTAAGACAAAGTCTATAAATATGCAAATTACCGTCCTATTCTGAAACCAGGAGTCCCGCGGCTGTGGGGTCAGTTCCTACGAGTTACATTGGTCCCGTGGGAGGTGTTGGTCCCACCCACGGGGCCGTTCGGGGGCTGTTTCGATTTCTCACCCTCTAACGCCATGTTTTTAAGCCTAAGTCTATAACTATGCAAATTACCGTCTTATTATCAAACCGGGAGTCCCGCGATTGCGGGGTCAGTTCATACGAGTTACATTGGTCCCATGGGAGGTGTTGGTGCCATCCACAAGTCGTTCGGTGGTTATTTCGAGTTCTCACCCACTAACTCCATATTTGCTTAAGTTTATAAATATGCAAATTACCGTTGTATTCTCAAACCGAGAGTCCCGCGGCTGCGGGGTCAGTTCCTACCAGTTACATTGGTCCCGTGGGAGGTGTTGGTGCCACCCACGGGGTCGTTCGGAAGATGTTTTGAGATCTCACCCTCTAACGCCATGTTTTTAAGCCTAAGTCTATAAATATGCAAATTACCGTCGTATTCTCAAACCGAGAGTCCCGCGGCTACGGGGTCAGTTCCTACGAGTTACATTGGTCCCGTGGGAGGTGTTGGTGCCACCCACGGGGCCGTTCGGGGGCGGTTTCGAGTTCTGACCCTCTAACGCCGTGTTTTTAAGCCTAAGTCTATAAATATGGAAATTACCGTTGTATTCCCAAACCGAGAGTCCCGCGAGTACGCGGTCAGTTAATACGAGTCACATGGGTCCCATGGGAGGTGTTGGTGCTACCCACGGGGTCGTTCGGAGGTTATTTCGAGTTCTCACCCACTAACGCCATGTTTTTACGCCTAAGTCTATAAATAAATAAATTACTATCGTATTCTCAAACCGGGAGTCCCGCGACTGCGGGGTCAGTTCCTACAACTTACATTGGTCCCGTGGGAGATGTTGGTGCCACCCACGGGGCCGTTCGGAAGATGTTTCGAGATCTCACCCTTTAACACCATGTTTTTAAACCTAAGTCTATAAATATGCTAATTACCGTTGTATTCTCAAACCGGGAGTCCCGCGGCTGCGGGGTCAGTCCCTACGAGTTACATTGGTCCCGTGGGAGGTGTTGGTGCCACCCACGGGGTCGTTCGGGGGCTGTTTCGAGTTCTTACCCTCTAACGCCGTGTTTTTAAGCCTAAGTCTATAAATAAGCAAATTACCGTCGTATTCTAAAAACGAGAGTCTCGCGGCTGCGGGGTCAGTTCCTACGAGGTACATTGGTCCCGTGGGAAATGTTGGAGCCACCCACGGGGCCATTCGGGGGCTGTTTCGAGTTCTCACCCTCCGATGCCTTCTTTTTAAGCCTAAGTCTTTAAATCTGCAAATTACCATCCTATTCTCAAACCGGGAGTCCCGCGGCTGCGAGGTCAATTCCTATGAGTTACATTGGTCCCGTGGGAGGTGTTGGTGCCACCCAAGGGGACGTTCGGGGGTTATTTCGAGTTCTCACCCACTAACGCCCTGTTTGCTTAATTTTAAAATTATGCCAAATACCCTCGTATTCTCATAATAGGAGTCCCGCGGCTAAGGGGTCAGTTCCTCGAAGTTAAATTGGTCCTGTGGGAGGTGTTGGTGCCACCCACGGGGCCGTTCGGGGGCGGTTTCGAGTTCTCAGCCTCTAACGCCATGTTTTTAAGCCTAAGTTTATAAATAAGCAAATTGCCGTCGTATTCTAAAAACGAGAGTCTCGCGGCTGCGGGGTCAGTTCCTACGAGGTACATTGGTCCCGTGGGAAGTGTTGGCGCCACCCACGGGGCCGTTCTGGGGCTGTTTTGAGTTCTCAACCTCTAACGACATCCTTTTAAGCCTAAGTCTATAAATATTCAAATTACCATCCTATTCTCAAATCGGGAGTCCCGCGGCTGCGGGGTCAATTCCTACGAGTTACATTGGTCCCGTGGGAGGTGTTGGTGCCACCCAAGGGGACGTTCGGGGGTTATTTCGAGTTCTCACCCACTAACGCCATGTTTGCTTAAGTTTAGAAATATGCCAAATACCGTCATATTCTCAAAATAGGAGTCCCGCGGCTGCGGGGTCAGTTCCTCCGAGTTAAATTGGTCCCGTGGGAGGTGTTGGTGCCACCCACGGGGCCGTTCGGGGGCTGTTTCGAGTTCTCAGCCTCTAACGCCATGTTTTTAAGCCTAAGTCTATAAATATAAAAATTATAGTCGTATTCTCAAACCGGGACTCCCGCGGCTACGGGGTCAATTACAACGAGTTACATTGGTCCCGTGGGAGGTGTTGGTGCAATCCACGGGGACATTCGGGGGCATTTTCGAAATCTCACCCTCTAACGCCATGTTTTTAAGACCAAGTCTAGAAATATCCAAATTACCATCGTATTCGTAAACCGGGAGTCCCGCGGCTGCGAGGTCAGTTCCTACGAGTTACATTGGTCCCGTTGGAGGTGTTGGTGCCACCCACGGGGCCGTTTAGGGGCATCTTGGAGATCTCACCCTCTAACGCCATGTTTTTAAGCCTAAGTCTATAAATATGCAAATTACGGTCCTATTCTCAAACCGGGAGTCCCGTGGCTGTGGGGTCAGTTCCTACGAGTTATATTTTTCCCGTGGAAGGTGTTGGTCCCACCCACGGGGCCGTTCGGAGGCTATTTCGAGTTCTCACCCTCTAATGCCATGTTTTTAAGCCTAATTCTACAAATATGCAAATTATTGTCGTATTGTCAAACTAGGAGTCCCGCGATTGCGGGGTCAGTTCCTACGAGTTACATTGGTCCCATGGGAGGTGTTGGTGCCATCCACAAGCCGTTCGGGGGTTATTTCGAGTTCTCACCCACTAATGTCGTATTTGCTTAAGTTTAGAAATATGGAAATTACCATTATATTCTCAAACCGAAAGTCCCCCGGCTGCGGGGTCAGTTCCTACGAGTTGCAATGGTCCCGTGGGAGGTGTTGGTGCCACCCAAGGGGCCGTTCGGGGGTTATTTCGTGTTCTCACCCACTAACGCCATGTTTGCTTAAGTTTAGAAATATGAAAAATACCGTCGTATTCTCAAAACGAGAGTCCCGCGACTGCGGGGTCAGTTTCTATGAGTTACATTGGTCCCGTGGGAGGTGTTGGTGCCACCCACGGGGCCGTTTGGGGGCTGTTTCGAGTTCTCACCCTCTAACGCAATGTTTTTAAGCCTAAGTCTAGAAATATGAAAATTATCATCGTATTCCCAAATCGTGAGTCCCGCGGCTGCGAGGTCAGTTCCTACGAGTTATATTGGTCCCGTGGGAGGTGGTGATCCAACCACGGGGCCGTTCGGGGGTTGTTTCGAGTTCTCACCCTCTAACGCCATGTTTTTAAGACTAAGTCTGAAAATATGCAAATTATCATCGTATTCTCAAACCGAGAGTCCCGCGTCTGCGGGATCAGTTCCTACGAGTTACGTTCATCCCATGGTAAGTGTTGGTGCCACCCACGGGGCCGTTCGGGTGCTGTTTCGAGTTCTCACCCTCTAACGCCATATTTTTAAGTCTAAGTCAATAAATATGCAAATTACAGTCGTATTCTCAAACAGGGAATCACGCGGCTACGGGGTCAATTCCTATGAGTTACATTGGTCCCGTGGGAGGTGTTGGTGCCACCCAAGGGGACGTTCAGGGGCACTTTCGAGATTTCACCCTCCAACGCCATATTTTTAAGCCTAAGTCTAGAAATATGCAAATTATCGCCGTATTCTCAAACCGCGAGTCCCGCGACTGCAGGGTCAGTTTCTACGAGTTACACTGGTCCCGTGGGAGGTGTTAGTGCCGCCCACGGGGCCGTTTGGGGGCTGTTTCGAGATCACACCCTCTAACGCCATGTTTTTAAGCCTAAGTCTATAAATATGCAAATTACCATCATATTCTGAAATCGCGAGTCCTGCGGCTGCGGGGTCGGTTCCTACGAGTTACATTGGTCCCGTGGGAGGTGTTGGTGCCACCCACGGGGCCGTTCGGGGGCTGTTTTGAGTTCTCACCCCCTAATGCCATGTTTTTAAGACTAAGTTTATAAATATGCAAATTACGGTCGTATTCTCAAACCGGGAGTCCCGCGGCTGCGGGGTCAGTTACTACGACTTACATTGGTCCCGTGGGAGGTGTTGGTGCCATCCACGGGGACGTTCTGGGGCACTTTAGAGATCTCACCCTCTATCGCCATGTTTTTAAGCCTAAGTCTAGAAATATGCAAATTACCGTCGTATTCGCAAACTGAGAGTCCCGCGGCAGCGGGGTCAGTTCCTACGAGTTACTTTGGTCCCGTGGGAGGTGTTGGTGCCACCCACGGGGCCGTTTGGGGGCAATTTGGAGATCTCACCCTCTAACGCCTTGTTTTTAAGCCAAAGTCGATAAAAATGCAAATTACCGTCCTATTCTCAAACCAGGAGTCCCGCGGCTGCGGGGTCAGTTCCTACGAGTTACATTGGTCCCGTGGGAGGTGTTGGTCCCACCCACGGGGCCGTTCGGGGGCTGTTTCGATTTCTCACCCTCTAACGCCATGTTTTTAAGCCTAAGTCTATAAATATGCAAATTACCGTCTTATTCTCAAACCGGGAGTCCCGCGATTGCGGGGTTAGTTCCTACAAGTAACATTGTTCCCGTGGGAGGTGTTGGTGCCATCCACAAGCCGTCCGGGGGTTATTTCGAGTTCTCACCCACTAACGCCATATTTGCTTAAGTTTATAAATATGCAAATTACCGTTGTATTCTCAAACCGAGAGTCCCGCGGCTGCGGGGTCAGTTCCTACCTGTTACATTGGTCCCGTGGGAGGTGTTGGTGCCACCCACGGGGCCGTTCGGAAGATGTTTCGAGATCTCACCCTCTGACGCCATGTTTTTAAGCCTAAGTCTATAAATATGCAAATTGCCGTCGTATTCTCAAACCGAGAGTCCCGCGGCTACGGGGTCAGTTCTTACGAGTTACATTGGTCCCGTGGGAGGTGTTGGTGCCACCCAAGGGGCCGTTCGGGGGTTATTTCGTGTTCTCACCCACTAACGCCATGTTTGCTTAAGTTTAGAAATATGTAAAATACCGTCGTATTCTCAATACGAGAGTCCCGCGACTGCAAGGTCAGTTTCTACAACTTACATTGGTCCTGTGGGAGGTGTTGGTGCCACCCACGGGGCCGTTCGGAAGATGTTTCGAGATCTAACTCTTTAACGCCATGTTTTTAAACCTAAGTCTATAAATATGCTAATTACCATCGTATTCTCAAACCGGGAGTCCCGCGGCTGCGGGGTCAGTTCCTACGAGTTATATTGGTCCCGTGGGAGGTGGTGGTCCACCCACGGGGCCGTTCGGGGGTTGTTTCGAGTTCTCACCCTCTAACGCCATCTTTTTAAGACTAAGTCTGGAAATACGCAAATTATCATCGTATTCTCAAACCGAGAGTACCGCGTCTGCGGGGTCAGTTCCTACGAGTAACGTTCATCCCGTGGTAAGTGTTGGTGCCACCCACGGGGCCGTTCGGGGGCTGTTTGGAGTTCTCACCCTCTAACGCCATGTTTTTAAGTCTAAGTCAATAAATATGCAAATTGCAGTCGTATTCTCAAACAGGGAATCACGCGGCTGCGGGGTCAATTCCTATGAGTTACATTGGTCTCGTGGGAGGTGTTGGTGCCACCCAAGGGGACGTTCAGGGGAACTTTCGGGATTTCACCCTCCAACGCCATATTTTTAAGCCTAAGTCTAGAAATATGCAAATTATCGCCGTATTCTCAAACCGCAAGTCCTGCGACTGCAGGGTCAGTTTCTACGAGTTACACTGGTCCCGTGGGAGGTGTTAGTGCCGCCCACGGGGCCGTTTGGGGCTGTTTTGAGATCACACCCTCTAACGCCATGTTTTTAAGCCTAAGTCTATAAATATGCAAATTACCATCATATTCTCAAATCGGGAGTCCTGCGGCTGCGGGGTCGGTTCCTACGAGTTACATTGGTCCCGTGGGAGGTGTTGGTGCCACCCACGGGGCCGTTCGGGGGTTGTTTCGAGTTCTCACCCCCTAATGCCATGTTTTTAAGACTAAGTCTATAAATATGCAAATTACCATCGTATTCTCAAACCGGGAGTCCCACGGCTGCGGGGTCTGTTACTACGACATACATTGGTCCCGTGGGAGGTGTTGGTGCCATCCACGGGGACGTTCTGGGGCACTTTAGAGATCTCACCCTCTATCACCATGTTTTTAAGCCTAAGTCTAGAAATATGCAAATTATCGTCGTATTCGCAAATCGAGAGTCCCACGGCTACGGGGTCAGTTCCTGCGAGTTACATTGGTCCCGTGGGAGGTGTTGGTGCCACCCACGGGGCCGTTTGGGTTCAATTTGGAGATCTCACCCTCTAACGCCATGTTTTTAAGGCAAAGTCTATAAATATGCAAATTACCGTCCTATTCTCAAACCAGGAGTCCCGCGGCTGCGGGGTCAGTTCCTACGAGTTACATTGGTCCCGTGGGAGGTGTTGGCCCCACCCACGGGGCCGTTCGTTGGCTGTTTCGATTTCTCACCCTCTAACGCCATGTTTTTAAGCCTAAGTCTATAAAAATGCAAATTACCATCTTATTCTCAAACCGGGAGTCCCGCGATTGCGGGGTCAGTTCCTACGAGTTACATTGTTCCCGTGGGAGGTGTTGGTGCCATCCACAAGCCGTTCGGGGGTTATTTCGAGTTCTCACCCACTAACGCCATATTTGCTTAAGTTTATAAATATGCAAATTACCGTTGTATTCTCAAACCGAGAGTCCCGCGGCTGCGGGGTCAGTTCCTACCAGTTACATTGGTCCCGTGGGAGGTGTTGGTGCCACCCACGGGGCCGTTCGGAAGATGTTTCGAGATCTCACCCTCTAACGCCATGTTTTTAAGCCTAAGTCTATAAATGTGAAAATTACCGTCGTATTCTCAAACCGAGAGTCCCGCGGCTACGGGGTCAGTTCCTGCGAGTTACATTGGTCCCGTGGAGGTGTTGGTGCCACCCACGGGGCCGTTCGGGGGCTGTTTCGAGTTCTGACCCTCTAACGCCGTGTTTTTAAGCCTAAGTCTATAAATATGGAAATTACCGTTGTATTCTCAAACCGAGAGTCCCGCGACTGCGCGGTCTGTTCCTACGAGTCACATGGGTCCCGTGGGAGGTGCTGGTGCCACCCACAGGGTCGTTCGGAGGTTATTTCGAGTTCTCACCCACTAACGCCATATTTTTACGCCTAAGTCTATAAATAAGAAAATTACTATCGTATTCTCAAACCGGGAGTCCCGCGACCGCGGGGTCAGTTCCTACAACTTACATTGGTCCCGTGGGAGGTGTTGGTGCCACCCACGGGGCCGTTCGGAAGATGTTTCGAGATCTCACCCTTTAACGCCATGTTTTTAAACCTAAGTCTATGAATATGCTAATTACCGTCGTATTCTCAAATCGGGAGTCCCGCGGCTGCGGGATCAGTTCCTATGAGTTACATTGGTCCCGTGGGAGGTGTTGGTGCCACCCACGGGGTCGTTCGGGGGCTGTTTCGAGTTCTTACCCTCTAACGCCGTGTTTTTAAGCCTAAGTCTATAAATAAGCAAATTACCGTCGTATTCTAAAAACAAGAGTCTCGCGGCTGCGGGGTCAATTCCTACGAGGTACATTGGTCCCGTAGGAAGTGTTGGAGCCACCCACGGGGCCGTTCGGAAGATGTTTCGAGATCTCACCCTTTAACGCCATGTTTTTAAACCTAAGTCTATAAATATGCTAATTACCGTCGTATTCTCAAACCGGGAGTCCCGCGGCTGCGGGGTCAGTTCCTACCAGTTACATTGGTCACGTTGGAGGTGTTGGTGCCACCCACGGGGCCGTTCGGAAGATGTTACTAGATCTCACCCTCAAAAGCCATGTTTTTAAGCCTAAGTCTATAAATATGCAAATTACCGTCGTATTCTCAAACCGAGAGTCCCGCGGCTACGGGGTCAGTTCCTACGAGTTACATTGGTCCCGTGGGAGGTGTTGGTGCCACCCATGGAGCCGTTTGGGGGCTGTTTCGAGTTCTCACCCTCTAACGCAATGTTTTTAAGCCTAAGTCTAGAAATATGAAAATTATCATCGTATTCCCAAATCGTGAGTCCCGCGGCTGCGGAGTCAGTTCCTACGAGTTATATTGGTCCCGTGGTAGGTGGTGGTCCACCCACGGGGCCGTTCGGGGGTTGTTTCAAGTTCTCACCCTCTAACGCCATGTTTTTAAGACTAAGTCTGGAAATATGCAAATTATCATCGTATTCTCAAACCGAGAGTCCCACGTGTGCGGGGTCAGTTCCTACGAGTTACGTTCATCCCGTTGTAAGTGTTGGTGCCACCCACGGGGCCGTTCGGGTGCTGTTTCGAGTTCTCACCCTCCAACGCCATATTTTTAAGCCTAAGTCTAGAAATATGCAAATTATCGCCATATTCTCAAACCGCGAGTCCCGTGACTGCAGGGTCAGTTTCTACGAGTTACACTGGTCCCGTGGGAGGTGTTAGTGCCGCCCACGGGGCCGTTTGGGGGCTGTTTCGAGATCACACCCTCTAACGCCATGTTTTTAAGCCTAAGTCTATAAATATGCAAATTACCATCATATTCTGAAATCGCGAGTCCTGCGGCTGCGGGGTCGGTTCCTACGAGTTACATTGGTCCCGTGGGAGGTGTTGGTGCCACCCACGGGGCCGTTCGGGGGATGTTTCGAGTTCTCACCCCCTAATGCCATGTTTTTAAGACTAAGTCTATAAATATGCAAATTACCGTCGTATTCTCAAACCGGGAATCCCGCGGCTGCGGGGTCTGTTACTACGACATACATTGGTCCCGTGGGAGGTGTTGGTGCCATCCACGGGGACGTTCTGGGCCACTTTAGAGATCTCACCCTCTATCACCATATTTTTAAGCCTAAGTCTATGAATATGCTAATTACCGTCGTATTCTCAAATCGGGAGTCCCGCGGCTACGGGGTCAGTTCCTCGAAGTTACATTGGTCCCGTGGGAGGTGTTGGTGACACCCTCGGGGCCGTTTGGGGGCAATTTGGAGATCTCACCCTCTAACGCCATGTTTTTAAGGCAAAGTCTATAAATATGCAAATTACCGTCCTATTCTCAAACCGGGAGTCCCGCGATTGCGGGGTCAGTTCCTACGAGTTACATTGTTCCCGTGGGAGGTGTTGGTGCCATCCACGGGGCCGTTCGTTGGCAGTTTCGATTTCTCACCCTCTAACGCCATGTTTTTAAGCCTAAGTCTATAAAAATGCAAATTACCGTCTTATTCTCAAACCAGGAGTCCCGCGGCTGCGGGGTCAGTTCCTACGAGTTACATTGGTCCCGTGGGAGGTGTTGGCCCCATCCACGGGGCCGTTCGTTGGCTGTTTCAATTTCTCACCCTCTAACGCCATGTTTTTAAGCCTAAGTCTATAAAAATGCAAATTACCGTCTTATTCTCAAACCGGGAGTCCCGCGATTGTGGGGTCAGTTCCTACGAGTTACATTGTTCCCGTGGGAGGTGTTGGTGCCATCCACAAGCCGTTCGGGGGTTATTTTGAGTTCTCACCCACTAACGCTATATTTGCTTAAGTTTAAAAATATGCAAATTACCGTTGTATTCTCAAACCGAGAGTCCCGCGGCTGCGGGGTCAGTTCCTACCAGTTACATTTTTCCCGTGGGAGGTGCTGGTGCCACCCACGGGGCCGTTCGGAAGATGTTTCGAGATCTCACCCTCTAACGCCATGTTTTTAAGCCTAAGTCTATAAATATGGAAATTACCGTCGTATTCTCAAACCGAGAGTCCCGTGGCTACGGGGTCAGTTCCTACGAGTTACATTGGTCCCGTGGGAGGTGTTGGTGCCACCCACGGGGCCGTTTGGGGGCTGTTTCGAGTTCTCACCCTCTAACGCAATGTTTTTAAGCCTAAGTCTAGAAATATGAAAATTATCATCGTATTCCCAAATCGTGAGTCCCGCGGCTGCGAGGTCAGTTCCTACGAGTTTTATTGGTCCCGTGGGAGGTGGTGGTCCACCCACGGGGCCGTTCGGGGGTTGTTTCGAGTTCTCACCCTCTAACGCCATGGTTTTAAGACTAAGTCTGGAAATATACAAATTATCATCGTATTCTCAAACCGAGAGTCCCGCGTGTGCGGGGTCAGTTCCTACGAGTTACGTTCATCCCGTTGTAAGTGTTGGTGCCACCCACGGGGCCGTTCGGGTGCTGTTTCGAGTTCTCACCCTCTAACGCCATGTTTTTAAGTCTAAGTCAATAAATATGCAAATTACAGTCGTATTCTCAAACAGGGAATCACGCGGCTGCGGGGTCAATTCCTATGAGTTACATTGGTCCCGTGGGAGGTGTTGGTGCCACCCAAGGGGACGTTCAGGGGAACTTTCGAGATTTCACCCTCCAACGCCATATTTTTAAGCCTAAGTCTATAAATATGCAAATTATCGCCATATTCTCAAACCGCGAGTCCCGCGACTGTAGTGTCAGTTTCTACGAGTTACACTGGTCCCGTGGGAGGTGTTAGTGCCGCCCACGGGTCCTTTTGGGGGCTGTTTCGAGATCACACCCTCTAACGCCATGCTTTTAAGCCTAAGTCTATAAATATGCAAATTACCATCATATTCTCAAATCGGGAGTCCTGCGGCTGCGGGGTCGGTTCCTACGAGTTACATTGGTCCCGTGGGAGGTGTTGGTGCCACCCACGGGGCCGTTCGGGGGTTGTTTCGAGTTCTCACCCTCTAATGCCATGTTTTTAAGACTAAGTCTATAAATATGCAAATTACCGTCGTATTCTCAAACCGGGAGTCCCGCGGCTGCGGGGTCAGTTACTACGACTTACATTGGTCCCGTGGGAGGTGTTGGTGCCATCCACGGGGACGTTCTGGGGCACTTTCGAGATCTCACCCTTTATCGCCATGTTTTTAAGCCTAAGTCTAGAAATATGAAAATTATCGTCGTATTCACAAACCGGGAGACCCGCGGCTGCGGGGTCAGTTCCTACGAGTTACATTGGTCCCGTGGGAGGTGTTGGTGCCACCCACGGGGCCGTTTGGGGGCAATTTGGAGATCTCACCCTCTAACGCCATGGTTTTAATCCAAAGTCTATAAATATGTAAATTACCGTCCTATTCTCAAACCAAGAGTCCCGCGGCTGCGGGGTCAATTCCTACGAGTTAAATTGGTCCCGTGGAAGGTGTGGGTCCCACCCACGGGGCCATTCGGGGGATGTTTCGATTTCTCACCCTCTAACGCCATGTTCTTAAGACTAAGTCTATAAATATGCAAATTACCGTCTTATTCTTAAACCGGGAGTCCCGCGATTGCGGGGTCAGTTCCTACGAGTTACATTGGTCCCATGGGAGGTGTTGGTGCCATCCACAAGCCGTTCGGGGGTTATTTCGAGTTCTCACCCACTAATGCCGTATTTGCTTAAGTTTAGAAATATGGAAATTACCATAATATTCTCAAACCGAAAGTTCCCCGGCTGCGGGGTCAGTTCCTACGAGTTGCAATGGTCCCGTGGGAGGTGTTGGTGCCACCCACGGGGCCGTTCGGGGGTTATTTCGTGTTCTCACCCACTAACGCCATGTTTGCTTAAGTTTAGAAATATGTAAAATACCATCATATTCTCAAAACGAGAGTCCCGCGACTGCGGGGTCAGTTTCTACGAGTTACATTGGTCCCGTGGGAGGTGTTGGTGCCACCCACGGGGCCGTTTGGGGGCTGTTTCGAGTTCTCACCCTCTAACGCAATGTTTTTAAGCCTAAGTCTAGAAATATGAAAATTATCAACGTATTCCCAAATCGTGAGTCCCGCGGCTGCGGGGTCAGTTCCTACGAGTTATATTGGTCCCGTGGGAGGTGTTGGTGCCACCCACGGGGCCGTTCGGAAGATGTTTCGAGATCTCACCCTCTAACGCCATGTTTTTATGCCTAAGTCTATAAATATGCAAATTACCGTCGTATTCTCAAACCGAGAGTCCCGCGGTTACGGGGTCAGTTCCTACGAGTTACATTGGTCCCGTGGGAGGTGTTGGTGCCACCTACGGGGCCGTTCGGGGGCTGTTTCGAGTTCTGACCCTCTAACGCCGTGTTTTTAAGCCTAAGTCTATAAATATGGAAATTACCGTTGTATTCTCAAACTGAGAGTCCCGCGACTGCGCGGTCAGTTCCTACGAGTCACATGGGTCCCGTGGGAGGTGTTGGTGCCACCCATGGGGTCGTTCGGAGGTTATTTCGAGTTCTCACCCACTAACGCCATGTTTTTACGCCTAAGTCTATAAATAAGAAAATTACTATCGTATTCTCAAACCGGGAGTCCCGCGACCGCGGGGTCAGTTCCTACAACTTACATTGGTCCCGTGGGAGGTGTCGGAGCCACCCACGGGGCCGTTCGGGGGCTGTTTGGAGTTCTCACCCTCTAACGCCATGTTTTTAAACCTAAGTCTATAAATATGCTAATTACCGTCGTATTCTCAAACCGAGAGTCCCGCGACTGCGGGGTCAGTTCCTACGAGTTACATTGGTCCCGTGGGAGGTGTTGGTGCCACCCACGGGGTCGTTCGGGGGCTGTTTCGAGTTCTTACCCTCTAATGCCGTGTTTTTAAGCCTAAGTCTATAAATAAGCAAATTACTGTCGTATTCTAAAAACGAGTGTCTCGCGGCTGCGGGGTCAGTTCCTACGACGTACATTGGTCCCGTGGGAAGTGTTGGACCCACCCACGGGGCCGTTCGGAAGATGTTTCGAGATCTCACCCTTTAACGCCATGTTTCAAACCTAAGTTTATAAATATGCTAATTACCGTCGTATTCTCAAACCGGGAGTCCCGCGGCTGCGGGGTCAGTTCCTACCAGTTACATTGGTCCCGTGGGAGGTGTTGGTGCCACCCACGGGGCCGTTCGGAAGATGTTTCGAGATCTCACCCTCTAACGCCATGTTTTTAAGCCTAAGTCTATAAATATGGAAATTACCGTCGTATTCTCAAACCGAGAGTCCCGCGGCTACGGGGTCAGTTCCTACGAGTTACATTGGTCCCGTGGGAGGTGTTGGTGCCACCCACGGGGCCGTTTGGGGGCTGTTTCGAGTTCTCACCCTCTAACGCAATGTTTTTAAGCCTAAGTCTAGAAATACGAAAATTATCATCGTATTCCCAAATCGTGAGTCCCGCGGCTGCGGGGTCAGTTCCTACGAGTTATATTTGTCCCGTGGGAGGTGGTGGTCCACCCACGGGGCCGTTCGGGGGTTGTTTCAAGTTCTCACCCTCTAACGCCATGTTTTTAAGACTAAGTCTGGAAATATGCAAATTATCATCGTATTCTCAAACCGAGAGTCCCGCATCTGCGGGGTCAGTTCCTTCGAGTTACGTTCATCCCGTGGTAAGTGTTGGTGCCACCCACGGGGCCGTTCGGGTGCTGTTTCGAGTTCTCACCCTCTAACGCCATGTTTTTAAGTCTAAGTCAATAAATATGCAAATTACAGTCGTATTCTCAAACAGGGAATCACGCGGCTGCGGGGTCAATTCCTATGAGTTACATTGGTCCCGTGGGAGGTGTTGGTGCCACCCAAGGGGACGTTCAGGGGAACTTTCGAGATTTCACCCTCCAACGCCATATTTCTAAGCCTAAGTCTATAAATATGCAAATTATCGCCGTATTCTCAAACCGCGAGTCCCGCGACTGCAGGGTCAGTTTCTACGAGTTACACTGGTCCCGTGGGAGGTGTTAGTGCCGCCCACGGCGCCATTTGGGGGCTGTTTCGAGATCACACCCTCTAACGCCATGTTTTTAAGCCTAAGTCTATAAATATGCAAATTAAAATCATATTCTCAAATCGGGAGTCCTGCGGCTGCGGGGTCGGTTCCTACGAGTTACATTGGTCCCGTGGGAGGTGTTGGTGCCACCCACGGGGCCGTTCGGGGGCTGTTTCAAGTTCTCACCCTCTAATGCCATGTTTTTAAGACTAAGTCTATAAATATGCAAATTACCATCGTATTCTCAAACCGGGAGTTCCGCGGCTGCGGGGTCAGTTACTACGACTTACATTCGTCCCGTGAGAGGTGTTGGTGCCATCCACGGGGACGTTCTGGGGCACTTTCGAGATCTAACCCTCTATCGCCATGTTTTTAAGCCTAAGTCTAGAAATATGAAAATTACCGTCGTATTCGCAAACCGGGAGTCCCTCGGATGCGGGGTCAGTTCCAACGAGTTACATTGGTCCCGTGGGAGGTGTTGGTCCCACCCACGGGGCCGTTCGGGGGCTGTTTCGATTTCTCACCCTCTAACGCCATGTTTTTAAGCCTAAGTCTATAAATATGCAAATTACCGTCTTATTCTCAAACCGGGAGTCCCGCGATTGCGGGGTCAGTTCCTACGAGTTACATTGGTCCCGTGGGAGGTGTTGGTGCCATCCACAAGCCGTTCGGGGGTTATTTCGAGTTCTCACCCACTAACGCCATATTTGCTTAAGTTTATAAATATGCAAATTACCGTTGTATTCTCAAACCGAGAGTCCCGCGGCTGCGGGGTCAGTTCCTACCAGTTACATTGGTCCCGTGGGAGGTGTTGGTGCCACCCACGGGGCCGTTCGAAAGATGTTTCGAGATTTCACCCTCTAACGCCATGTTTTTAAGCCTAAGTCTATAAATATGGAAATTACCTTCGTATTCTCAAACCGAGAGTGCCGCGGCTACGGGGTCAGTTCCTACGAGTTACATTGGTCCCGTGGGAGGTGTTGGTGCCACCCACGGGGCCGTTGGCTGTTTTGAGTTCAAGCCCTCTAACGCCGTGTTTTTAAGCCTAAGTCTATAAATATGGAAATTACCGTTGTATTCTCAAACCGAGAGTCCCGCGACTGCGCGGTCAGTTCCTACGAGTCACATGGGTCCCGTGGGAGGTGTTTGGGCCACCCATGGGTTCGTTCGGAGGTTATTTCTAGTTCTCACCCATTAACGCAATGTTTTTACGCCTAAGTCTATATATAAGAAAATTACTATCGTATTCTCAAACCGGGAGTCCCGCGACCGCGGGGTCAGTTCCTACAACTTACATTGGTCCCGTGGGGGGTATTGGTGCCACCCACGGGGCCGTTCGGAAGATGTTTCGAGATCTCACCCTTTAACGCCATGTTTTTAAACCTAAGTCTATAAATATGCTAATTACCGTCGTATTCTCAAACCGGGAGTCCCGCGACTGCGGGGTTAGTTCCTACGAGTTACATTGGTCCCGTGGGAGGTGTTGATGCCACCCACGGGGTCGTTCGGAGGCTATTTTGAGTTCTTACCCTCTAATGCCGTGTTTTTAAGCCTAAGTCTATAAATAATAAAATTACCGTCGTATTCTAAAAATGAGAGTCTCGCGGTTGCGGGGTCAGTTCCTACGAGGTACATTGGTCCCGTGGGAAGTGTTGGACCCACCCACGGGACCGTTCGGAAGATGTTTCGAGATCTCACCCTTTAAAGCCATGTTTTAAACCTAAGTCTATAAATATGCTAATTACCATCGTATTCTCAAACCGGGAGACCCGCGGCTGCGGGGTCCGTTCCTACCAGTTACATTGGTCCCGTGGGAGGTGTTGGTGCCACCCACGGGGCCGTTCGGAAGATGTTTCGAGATCTCACCCTCTAATGCCCTGTTTTTAAGCCTAAGTCTATAAATATGCAAATTACCATCGTATTCTCAAACCGAGAGTCCCGCGGCTACGGGGTCAGTTCCTATGAGTTACATTGGTCCCGTGGGAGGTGTCGGTGCCACCCACGGGGCCGTTTGGGGGCTGTTTCGAGTTCTCACCCTCTAACGCAATGTTTTTAAGCCTAAGTCTAGAAATATGAAAATTATCATCGTATTCCCAAATCGTGAGTCCCGCGGCTGCGGGGTCAGTTCCTACGAGTTATATTGGTCCCGTGGGAGGTGGTAGTCCACCCACGGGGCCGTTCGGGGGTTGTTTCAAGTTCTCACCCTCTAACTCCATGTTTTTAAGACTAAGTCTGGAAATATGCAAATTATCATCGTTTCTCAAACCGAGAGTCCCGCGTCTGCGAGGTCAGTTCCTTCGAGTTACGTTCATCCCGTGGTAAGTGTTGGTGCCACCCACGGGGCCGTTCGGGTGCTGTTTCGAGTTCTCACCCTCTAACGCCATGTTTTTAAGTCTAAGTCAATAAATATGCAAATTACAATCGTATTCTCAAACAGGGAATCACGCGGCTGCGGGGTCAATTCCTATGAGTTACATTGGTCCCGTGGGAGGTGTTGGTGCCACCCAAGGGGACGTTCAGGGGAACTTTCGAGATTTCACCCTCCAACGCCATATTTTTAAGCCTAAGTCTATAAATATGCAAATTATCGCCGTATTCTCAAACCGCGAGTACCGCGACTGCAGGGTCAGTTTCTACGAGTTACACTGGTCCCGTGGGAGGTGTTAGTGCCGCCCACGGGGCCGTTTGGGGGCTGTTTCGAGATCACACCCTCTAACGCCATGTTTTTAAGCCTAAGTCTATAAATATGCAAATTACCGTCGTATTCTCAAACCGGGAGTCCCGCGGCTGCGGGGTCAGTTACTACGACTTACATTGGTCCCGTGGGAGGTGTTGGTGCCATCCACGGGGACGTTCTGGGGCACTTTCGAGATCTCACCCTTTATCGCCATGTTTTTAAGCCTAAGTCTAGAAATATGAAAATTATCGTCGTATTCGCAAACCGGGAGTCCCGCGGCTGCGGGGTCAGTTCCTACGAGTTACATTGGTCCCGTTGGAGGTGTTGGTCCCACCCACGGGGCCTTTCGTTGGCTGTTTCGATTTCTCACCCTCTAACGCCATGTTTTTAAGCCTAAGTCTATAAATATGCAAATTACCGTCTTATTCTCAAACCGGGAGTCCCGCAATTGCGGGGTCAGTTCCTACGAGTTACATTGGTCCCGTGGGAGGTGTTGGTGCCATCCACAAGCCGTTCGGGGGTTATTTCGAGTTCTCACCCACTAACGCCATATTTGCTTAAGTTTATAAACATGAAAATTACCGTTGTATTCTCAAACCGATAGTCCCGCGGCTGCGGGGTCAGTTCCTACCAGTTACATTGGTCCCGTGGGAGGTGTTGGTGCCACCCACGGGGCCGTTCGGGGGCTGTTTCGTGTTCTGACCCTCTAACGCCGTGTTTTTAAGCAAGTTTATAAATATGGAAATTACCGTTGTATTCTCAAACTGAGAGTCCCGCGACTGCGCGGTCAGTTCCTATGAGTCACATGGGTCCCGTGGGAGGTGTTGGTGCCACCCATGGGGTCGTTCGGAGGTTATTTCGAGTTCTCACCCATTAACGCAATGTTTTTACGCCTAAGTCTATAAATAAGAAAATTAATATCGTATTCTCAAACCGGGAGGGGTCAGTTCCTACAACTTACATTGGTCCCGTGGGAGGAGTTGGTGCCACCCACGGGGCCGTTCGGAAGATGTTTCGAGATCTCACCCTTTAACGCCATGTTTTTAAACCTAAGTCTATAAATATGCTAATTACCGTCATATTCTCAAACTGGGAGTCCCGCGACTGCGGGGTCAATTCCTACGAGTTACATTGGTCCCGTGGGAGGTGTTGATTCCACCCACGGGGTCGTACGGGGGCTGTTTTGAGTTCTTACCCTCTAACGCCGTGTTTTCAAGCCTAAGTCTATAAATAAGCAAATTACCGTCGTATTCTAAAAACGAGAGTCTCGCGGCTGCGGGGTCAGTTCCTACGAGGTACATTGGTCCCGTGGGAAGTGTTGGACCCACCCACGGGGCCGTTCGGAAGATGTTTCGAGATCTCACCCTTTAACGCCATGTTTTAAACCTAAGTCTATAAATATGCTAATTACCGTCGTATTCTCAAACCGGGAGTTCCGTGGCTGCGGGGTCAGTTCCTACCAGTTACATTGGTCCCGTGGGAGGTGTTGGTGCCGCCCACGGGGCCGTTCGGAAGATGTTTCGAGATCTCACCCTCTAACGCCATGTTTTTAAGCCTAAGTCTATAAATATGCAAATTACCGTCGTATTCTTAAACCGAGAGTCCCGCGGCTACGGGGTCAGTTCCTACGAGTTACATAGGTCCCGTGGGAGGTGTTGGTGCCACCCACGGGACCGTTCGGGGGCTGTTTCGAGTTCTGACCCTCTAATGCCGTGTTTTTAAGCCTAAGTTTATAAATATGGAAATTACCATTGTATTCTCAAACCGAGAGTCCCGCGACTGCGCGGTCAGTTCCTACAAGTCACATGGGTCCCGTGGGAGGTGTTGGTGCCACCCATGGGGTCGTTCGGAGGTTATTTCGAGTTCTCACCCACTAACGCCATGTTTTTACGCCTAAGTCTATAAATAAGAAAATTACTATCGTATTCTCAAACCGGGAGTCCCGCGACCGCGGGGTCAGTTCCTACAACTTACATTGGTCCCGTGGGAGGTGTTGGTGCCACCCACGGGACCGTTCGGAAGATGTTTTGAGATATCACCCTTTAACGCCATGTTTTTAAACCTAAGTCTATAAATATGCTAATTACCGTCGTATTCTCAAACCGGGAGTCCCGCGACTGCGGGGTCAGTTCCTACGAGTTACATTGGTCCCGTGGGAGGTGTTGATGCCACCCACGGGGTCGTTCGGGGGCTGTTTCGAGTTCTTACCCTCTAACGCTTTGTTTTTAAGCCTAAGTCTATTAATAAGCAAATTACCGTCGTATTCTAAAAATGAGAGTCTCGCGGCTGCGGGGTCAGTTCCTACGAGGTACATTGGTCCCGTGGGAAGTGTTGGACCCACCCACGGGGCCGTTCGGAAGATGTTTCGAGATCCCACCCTTTAACGCCATGTTTTAAACCTAAGTCTATAAATATGCTAATTACCGTCGTATTCTCAAACCGGGAGTTCCGCGGCTGCGGGGTCAGTTCCTACCAGTCTAACGCCATGTTTTTAAGCCTAAGTTTAAAAATATGTAAAATACCGTCGTATTCTCAAAACGAGAGTCTCCCGGCTGCAGGGTCAGTTCCTACGAGTTGCAATGGTCCCGTGGGAGGTGTTGGTGCCACCCACGGGGCCGTTCGGGGGTTATTTCGTGTTCTCACCCACTAACGCCATGTTTGTTTAAGTTTAGAAATATGTAAAATACCGTTGTATTCTCAAAACGAGAGTCCCGCGGCTGCGGGGTCAGTTTCTATGAGTTACATTGGTCCCGTGGGAGGTGTTGGTGCCACCCACGGGGCCGTTTGGGGGCTGTTTCGAGTTCTCACCCTCTAAAGCAATGTTTTTAAGCCTAAGTCTAGAAATATGAAAATTATCATCGTATTCCCAAATCGTGAGTCCCGCGGCTGCGGGGTCAGTTCCTACGAGTTATATTGGTCCCGTGGGAGGTGGTGGTCCACCCACGGGGCCGTTCGGGGGTTGTTTCGAGTTCTCACCCTCTAACGCCATGTTTTTAAGACTAAGTCTGGAAATACGCAAATTATCATCGTATTCTCAAACCGAGAGTCCCGCGTCTGCGGGGTCAGTTCCTACGAGTAACGTTCATCCCGTGGTAAGTGTTGGTGCCACCCACGGGGCCGTTCGGGGGCTGTTTCGAGTTCTCACCCACTAACGCCATGTTTTTAACTCTAAGTCAATAAATATGGAAATTAAAGTCGTATTCTCAAACAGATAATCGCGCGGCTGCGGGGTCAATTCCTATGAGTTACATTGGACACGTGGGAGGTGTTGGTTCCACCCAAGGGGACGTTTAGGGGCACTTTCGAGATTTCACCCTCTAACGCCATATTTTTAAGCCTAAGTCTAGAAATATGCAAATTATCGCCGTATTCTCAAACCGCGAGTCCCGCGACTGCAGGGTCAGTTTCTACGAGTTACACTAGTCCCGTGGGAGGTGTTAGTGCCGCCCACGGGGCCGTTTGGGGGCTGTTTCGAGATCACACCCTCTAACGCCATGTATTTAAGCCTAAGTATATATATATGCAAATTACCATCATATTCTCAAATCAGGAGTCCTTCGGCTGCGGGGTCAGTTCCTACGAGTTACATTGGTCCCGTGGTAGGTGTTGGTGCCACCCACGGGGCCGTTCGGGGGCTGTTTCGAGTTCTCACCCTCTAATGCCATGTTTTTAAGACTAGGTCTATGAATATGCAAATTACCATCGTATTCTCAAACCGGGAGTCCCGCGGATGCGGGGTCAGTTCCGACGGGTTACGTTGGTCCCGTGGGAGGTGTTGTTGCCACCCACAGGGACGTTCGGGGGATGTTACGAGATCTCACCCTCTAACGCCATGTTTTTAAGCCTAAGTCTAGAAATTTACAAATTCTCATCGTATTCTCAAACAGGGAGTCCCGCGGCTGCGGGGTCTATTCCTGCAAGTTACATTGGTCCCATGGGAGGTGTTGGAGCCACCCACGGGGCCGTTCAGGGGCTGTTTCGATTTCTCAGCCTCTAACGCCATGTTTTTCAGCCTAAGTCTAGAAATATGAAAATTATCGTCGTATTCTCAAACCGGGAGTCCCGCGGCTGCGGGGTCAGTTCCTACGAGTTACATTGGTCCCGTGGGAGGTGTTGCTGCCACCCACAGGGACGTTCGGGGGATGTTACGACATCTCACCATCTAACGCCATGTTTTTAAGCCTAAGTCTAGAAATATGCAAATTATCATCGTATTCTCTAACCGGGAGTCCCGCAGCTGCGGGGTCTGTTCCTACAAGTTACATTGGTCCCGTGGGAGGTGTTGGTGCCACCCACGGGGCTGTTCGAGGGCTGTTTTGAGTTCTCACCCTCTAGCGCCATGTTTTTAAGCCTATGCAAAGAAATATGTAAATTATCATCGTATTCTCAAACCGGGAGTCCCGCGGTTGTGGGTCAGTTCCTATGAGTTACATTGGTCCCGTGGGAAGTGTTGGTGCCACCCACGGGGCCGTTCGGGGGATGTTCGAGTTTTCACCCTCTAACGCCATGTTTTTAAGCCTAAGTCTGTAAATATGGAAATTACCGTCGTATTCCCAAATTGGGAGTCTCGCGGCTGTGGGATCAGTTCCTACGAGTCACATTGGCCCCGTGGGAGGAGTTAGTTCCACCCACAGGGTCGTTCGGAGGTTATTTTGAGTTCCCACCCGCTAACGCCATGTTTGCTTAAGTTTAGAAATATGCAAAATACCATCGTATTCTCAAAATGGGAGTCCCACGGATGCGGGGTCAGTTCCTACGAGTTACATTTGTCCCGTGGGAGGTGTTGGTGCCACCCACGGGGCCGTTCGGAAGATGTTTCGAGATCTCAACCTCTAACGCCATGTTTTTAAGCCTATGTCTATAAATTTGCAAATTATCGTCGTATTCTCAAACCGGGAGTCCCGCGGCTGCGGGGTCAGTTCTTACCAGTTACATTGGTCCCGTGGGAGGTGTTGGTTCCACCCACGGGTCCGTTCGGAAGATGTTTCGAGATCTCACCCTCTAACGCCATGTTTTTTAGAATAAGTCTATAAATATGCAAATTACCTTCGTCTTCTCAAATCGAGACTCCCGCGGCTGCGGGGTCAGTTCCTACGAGTTACATTGGTCATGTAGGAGGTGTTGTTGCCATCCACGGGGCCGTTCGCGGGATGTTTCGAGTTCTCACCCACAAACGCCGTGTTTTTAAGCCTAAGTCTATAAATATTCAAATTACCATCGTATTCTCAAACCGGGAGTCCCGCGGATCCGGGGCCAGTTCCTACGAGTTTCATTGGTCCTGTAGTAAGTGTTGGTGCCACCCACGGGGCCGTTCGGGGACAGTTTCGAGTTCACACCCTCTAACGCCGTATTTTTAAGCCTAAGTATATAAATACGCAAATTACCGTGGTATTCTCAAATCGGGAGTCCCGCGACTGCGCGGTCAGTTCATACGAGTCACATGGGTCCCGTGGGAGGTGTTGGTGCCACCCACTGGGCCGTTCGGAGGTTATTTCGAGTTCTCACCCACTAACACCATGTTTTCTTAAGTTTATAAATATGCAAAATACCATCGTATTCTCAAAACGGGAGTCCCGCGACTGCGGGGTCAGTTCTTACGACTTACATTGGTCCCATGGGAGGTGTTGGTGCCACCCACGGGTCCATTCGGAAGATGTATCGAGATCTCACCCTCTAATGCCATGTTTTTACCCCTAAGTCTATAAATAAGAAAATTACTGTTGTATTCCCAAACTGGGAGTCCCGCGGCTGCGGGGTCAGTTCCTACCAGTTACATTTTTCCCGTGGGAGGTGTTGGTGCCACCAACGGGGCCGTTCAGAAGATGTTTCGAGTTCTCACCCTTTAACGCCATCTTTTTAAGCCTAAGTCTATAAATATGCAAATTACCATCCTATTCTCAAACCGGGAGTCCCGTGGCTGCGGGGTCAGTTCCTACGAGGTACATTGGTCCCGTGGGAGGTGTTGGTTCCATCCACGGGGACCTTCGGGGGCACTTTCGAGATCTCACCCTGTAACGCCATGTTTTTAAGCCTAAGTCTAGAAATATGCAAATTACCATCGTATTCGTAAGCCGGGAGTCCCGCGGCTGCGGGGTCAGTTCCAACGAGTTACATTGGTCCCGTGGGAGGTGTTGGTGCCACCCACGGGGCCGTTTGGGGGATGTTTGGAGATCTCACCCTCTAACGCCATGTTTTTAAGCCTAAGTCTATAAATATGCAAATTACCGTCCTATTCTAAAAACGGGAGTCCCGCGGCTGCGGGGTCAGTTCCTACGAGTTACATTGGTTCCGTGGGAGGTGTTGGTCCCACCCACGGGGCCATTCGGGGGATGTTTCGAGTTCTCACCCTCTAACGCCATGTTTTTAAGCCTAAGTCTACAAATATGAAAATTACCATCGTATTCTCAAACCGAGAGTCCCGCGATTGCGGGGTCAGTTCCTACGAGTTACATTGGTCCCGTGGGAGGTGTTGGTGCCATCCACAAGCCGTTCGGGGGTTATTTCGAGTTCTCACCCACTAACGCCATATTTGCTTAAGTTTAGAAATATGTAAATTACCGTTGTATTCTCAAACCGAGAGTCTCCCGGCTGCGGGGTCAGTTCCTACCAGTGGCAATGGTCCCGTGGGAGGTGTTGGTGCCACCCACGGGGCCGTTCGGGGGTTATTTTGAGTTCTCACCCACTAACGACATGTTTGCTTAAGTTTATAAATATGTAAAATACCGTCGTATTCTCAAAACGAGAGTCCCGCGGCTGCAGGGTCAGTTCCTACGAGTTACATTGGTCCCGTGGGAGGGGTTGATGCCACCCACGCGGCCGTTTGGGGGCTGTTTCGAGTTCTCACCCTCTAACGCAATGTTTTTAAGCTCAACTCTAGAAATATAAAAATTATCATTGTGTTCCCAAACCGGGAGTCCCGCGGCTGCGGGGTCAGTTCCTACGAGTTATATTTGTCCAGTGGGAGGTGCTGGTCCACCCACGGGGCCGTTCGGGGGTTGTTTCGAGTTCTTACCCTCAAAGGCCATATTTTTAAGCCTAAGTCTGGAAATGTACAAATTATCATAGTATTCTCAAACCGAGAGTCCCGCATCTGCGAGGTCAGTGCCTACGTGTTTCGTTCGTCCCGTGGGAAGTGTTGGTACAACCCACGGGGCCGTTCGATGACTGATTCGAGTTCTCACCCTCTAATGCCATGTTTTTTAGTCTAAGTCTACAAATATGCTAATTACAGTCGTATTCTCAAACAGGGAATCCCTCGGCTGCGGGGTCAGTTCCTACGAGTTACATTGGTCCCGTGGGAGTTGTTGGTGACACCCACGGGAACGTTCAGGGGAAGTTTCGAGATTTTACCCTCTAACGCCATATTTTTAAGCCTAAGTCTATAAATATGCAAATTATCATGTTATTCTCCAACCATGAGTCCCGCGGCTGCGGGTTCAGTTCCTACAAGTTACATTGGTCCCGTGGGAGGTGTTGGTGCAACCCACGGGGCCGTTCGGGGGCTGTTTCTAGTTGTCACCCTCTAACGCCATGTTTTTAAGCCTATGTCTAGAAATATGTAAACTATCATCGTCTTCTAAGACCGGGAGTCCCGCGACTGCGGGTCAGTTCCTACGAGTTACATTGGTCCCGTGGGAAGTGCTGGTGCCACCCACGGGGCCGTTCGGGCGATGTTTTGAGTTTTCACCCTCTAACGCCATGTTTTTAAGCCTAAGACTATAAATATACAAATTACCATCGTATTCCCAAATCGGGAGTCCTGCGACTGCGGGATCAGTTCCTACGAGTCACATTGGTCCCGTGGGAGGTGTTAGTTCCACCCACGGGGCAGTTCGGAGGTTATTTCGAGTTCTCACCCCCTAACGCCATGTTTGCTTAAGTTTAGAAATATGCAAAATACCATCGTATTCTCAAAATGGGAGCGGATGCGGGATCAGTTCCTACGAGTTACATTTGTCCCGTGGGAGGTGTTGGTGCCACCCACGGGGCCGTTCGGAAGATGTTTCGAGATCTCACCCTCTAACGGCATGTTTTTAAGCCTAAGTCTATAAATATGAAAATTACCGTCGTATTCTCAAACCGGGAGTCCCGCGGCTGCAGGGTCTGTTCCTACGAGTTACATTGGTCCCGTGGGAGGTGTTGGTGAAACCCACGGGGCCATTCGGGTGCTGTTTCGAGTTCTCACCCTCTAACGCCATGTTTTTAAGCCTAAGTCTAGAAATATGAAAATTATTGTTATATTCTCAAACCGACAGTCCCGCGGCTCTGGGGTCAATTCCTATAAGTTACATTCGTCCCGTGGGAGGTGTTGGTGCCTCCCACGTGGCCGTTCAGGGGCTGTTTCGAGTTCTCACCCTCTAACGCCATGTTTTAAAGCCTAAGTCTATAAATATGCAAATTACTATCGTAATCTCAAACCGGGAGTTCCGCGGCTGAGGGGATCAGTTCCGACGAGTTACTTTGGTCCCGTGGGAGGTGTTGCTGCCACCCACAGGGACGTCCGGGTGATGTTACGAGATCTCACCCTCTAACGCCATGTTTTTAAGCCGAAGTCAAGAAATATGCAAATTATCATCGTATTCTCAAACCGGGAGTCCCATGGCGGCGGGGTCTGTTCCTACAAGTTACATTGGTCCCGTGGGAGGTGTTGGTGCAACCCACGGGGCCGTTCGGGAGCTGTTTCGAGTTCTCACCCTCTAATGCCATGTTTTTAAGCCTATGTCTAGAAATATGTAAACTATTATCATATCCTCAAACCGGGAGTCCCGCGGCTGCGGGTCAGTTCCTACGAGTTACATTGGTCCCGTGGGAAGTGTTGGTGCCACCCACGGGGCCATTCGGGGGATGTTTCGAGTTTTCACCCTCTAACGCCATGTTTTTAAGCCTAAGTCTATAAATATATAAATTACCATCGTATTCCCAAACCGGGAGTCCCGCGGCTGCAGGATCACTTCCTACGAGTCACATTGGTCCCGTGGGAGGTGTTAGTTCCACCCACGGGGCCGTTCGGAGGTTATTTCTAGTTCTCACCCCCTAACGCCATGTTTGCTTAAGTTTAGAAATATGCAAAATACCATCGTATTCTCAAAATGGGAGCGGATGCGGGGTCAGTTCCTATGAGTTACATTTGTCCCGTGGGAGGTGTTGGTGCCGCCCACGGGGCCATTCGGAAGATGTTTCGAGATCTCACCCTCTAACGGCATGTTTTTAAGCCTAAGTCTATAAATATGCAAATTACCGTCGTATTCTCAAACTGAGAGTCCCACGGTTGCGGGGTCAGTTCCTACGAGTTACATTGGTCCCATGGGAGGTGTTAGTTCCACCCGCGGGGCCGTTCGGAGGTAATTTCGAGTTCTCACCCCCTAACGCCATGTTTGCTTAAGTTTAGAAATATGCAAAATACCATCGTATTCTCAAAACGGGAGCGGATGCGGGGTCAGTTCCTATGAGTTACATTTGTCCCGTGGGAGGTGTTGCTGCCACCCACGGGGCCATTCGGAAGATGTTTCGAGATCTCACCCTCTAACGGCATGTTTTTAAGCCTAAGTCTATAAATATGCAAATTACCGTCGTATTCTCAAACTGAGAGTCCCACGGTTGCGGGGTCAGTTCCTACGAGTTACATTGGTCCCGTGGGAGGTGTTAGTTCCACCCGCGGGGCCGTTCGGAAGTAATTTCGAGTTCTCACCCCCTAACGCCATGTTTGCTTAAGTTTAGAAATATGCAAAATACCATCGTATTCTCAAAACGGGAGCGGATGCGGGGTCAGTTCCTACGAGTTACATTTGTCCCGTGGGAGGTGTTGGTGCCACCCATGGGGCCATTCGGAATATGTTTCTAGATCTCACCCTCTAACGGCATGTTTTTAAGCCTAAGTCTATAAATATGCAAATTACCGTCGTATTCTCAAACTGAGAGTCCCACGGCTGCGGGGTCAGTTCCTACGAGTTACATTGGTCCCGTGGGAGGTGTTGGTGCCACCCACGGGGCCGTTCGGGGGTTGTTTCGAGTTCTCACCCTCTAAGGACGTGTTTTTAAGCCTAAGTCTATTAATATGGAAATTACCATCGTATTCTCAAACCGGGAGTCCCGCGGCTGCGGGGTCAGTTCCTACCAGTTACATTGGTCCCGTGGGAGGTGTTGGTGCCACCAACGGGGCCGTTCGGAAGATGTTTCGAGATCTCACCCTCTAATGCCATGTTTTTAAGCCTATGTCTATAAATATGTTAATTACCATCGTATTCTTAAACCGGTAGTCCCCCGGCTGCGGGGTCAGTTCCTACGAGTTACATTGGTCCCGTGGGAGGTGTTGGTGCCACCCACGGGTTGTTTCGAGTTCTCACCCTCTAACGCCGTGTTTTAAGCCTAAGTCTATAAATAAGCAAATTACGGTCGTATTCTTAAAACGAGAGTCTCCCAGCTGCGGGGTCAGTTCCTACGAGTTACATTGGTCCCGTGGGAGGTGTTGGTCCCTCCCACGGGGTCGTTCGGGGGATGTTTCGAGTTCTCACCCTCTAACGCCATGTTTTTAAGCCTAAGTCTCCAAATATGCAAATTACCATCGTATTCTCAAACTGGGAGTCCTGCAATTGCGGGGTTAGTTCCTACGAGTTACATTGGTCCCGTGGGAGGTGTTGGTGCCATCCACAAGCCGTTCGGGGGTTATGTCGAGTTCTCACCCACTAACGCCATATTTGCATAAGTTTAGAAATATGCAAATTACCATTGTATTATCAAACCGAGAGTCTCCCGGCTGCGGGGTCAGTTCCTACGAGTGGCAATGGTCCCGTGGGAGGTGTTGGTGCCACCCACGGGGCCGTTCGGGGGTTATTTTGAGTTCTCACCCACTAACGACATGTTTGCTTAAGTTTAGAAATATGCAAAATACCGTCGTATTCTCAAAACGAGAGTCCCGCGGCTGTGGGGTCTGTTCCTACGAGTTACATTGGTCCCGTGGGAGGGGTTGGTGCCACCCACGCGGCCGTTTGGGGGCTGTTTCGAGTTCTCACCCTCTAACGCAATGTTTTTAAGCTCAAGTCTAGAAATATGAAAATTATCATCGTATTCCCAAACTGGGAGTCCCACGGCTGCGGGGTCAGTTCGTACGAGTTATATTGGTCCCGTGGGAGGTGCTGGTCCACCCACGGGGCCGTTCGGGGGTTGTTTCGAGTTCTCACCCTCTAAGGCCATATTTTTTAGCCTAAGTCTGGAAATATGCAAATTATAAGAGTATTCTCAAACCGAGAGTCCCGCATCTACGGGATCAGTTCCTACGAGTTACGTTCATCCCGTGGAAAATGTTGGTGCAACCCACGGGGCCGTTCGATGGATTTTTCGAGTTCTCACCCTCTAACGCCATGTTTTTAAGTCTAAGTCTATAAATATGCTAATTACAGTCATATTCTCAAACACGGAATCCCGTTGCTGTGGGTTCAGTTCCTACGAGTTACATTGGTCCCGTGGGAGTTGTTGGTGCCACCCACGGGGACGTGCAGGGGAAATTTCGAGACTTCACCCTCTAACGCCATATTTTTCAGCCTAACTCTAGAAATATGTAAATTACCGTCGTATTCTCAAACCGCGAGTCCCGCGGCTGCGGGTTCAGTTCCTACGAGTTACACTGGTCCCGTGGAAGGTGTTAGTGCCGCACACGGGGCCGTTTGGGGGCTGTTTCAAGATCTAACCCTCTAACGCCATGTTTTTAAGCCTAAGTCTATAAATATGCAAATTACCATCGTATTCTCAAATCGGGAATCCTGCGGCTGCGGGGTCGGTTCCTACGAGTTACATTGGTTCCGTGGGAGGTGTTGGTTCCACCCACGGGGCCGTTCGGGGGCTGTTTCGAGTTCTCACCCTCTAACGCCATGTTTTTAAGCCTAAGTCTATAAATATGCAAATTACCGTCGTATTCTCAAATCGGGAGTCCCGCGGCTGCGGGGTCTGTTCCTACAAGTTACATTGGTCCCGTGGGAGGTGTTGCTACCACCCACAGGGACGTTCGGGGGATGTTATGGGATCTCACCCTCTAACGCCCTGTTTTTAGGCCTAAGTCTAGAAATATGCAAATTATCATCGTATTCTCAAACAGGGAGTCCCGTGGCTGCGGGGTCTATTCCTACAAGTTACATTGGTCCCGTGGGAGGTGTTAGTGCCACCCACGGGGCCGTTCGGCGGTTATTTCGAGTTCTCACCCTCTAACGCCATGTTTTTAAGCCTAAGTCTAGAAATATAAAAATTATTGTCGTATTCTCAAACCGGGAGTCCCGCGACTACGGGGTCAGTTGCTATAAGTTACATTGGTCCCGTGGGAGATGTTGGTGCCACCCACGGGGACGTTCAGGGGCTGTTTCGAGTTCTCACCCTCTAACACCATGTTTCTAAGCCTAAGTGTATAAATATGCAAATTACCATCGTATTCTCAAACAGGGAGTCCCGCGGCTGCGAGGTCAGTTCCTACGAGTTACATTGGTCCCGTGGGAGGTGGCTGCCACCCACAGGGACGTTCGGGGGATGTTACGAGATCTCACCCTCTAACGCCATGTCTTTAAGCCTAAGTCTAGAAATATGCAAATTATCATCGTATTCTCAAACTGGGAGTCCCGCGACTGCGGGGTCTGTTCCTACAAGTTACAAATGTCCCGTGGAAGGTGTTGGTGCCACCCACGGGGCCGTTCGGTGGATTTTTTAAGTTCTTACCCTCTAACGCCATGCTTTTAAGCCTATGTCTAGAAATATGTAAATTATCATCGTATTATCAAACCGGGAGTCCCGCGGCTGCGGTCAGTTCCTACGAGTTGTATTGGTCCCGTGGGAAGTGTTGGTGCCACCCACGGGGGCGTTCGGGGGATGTTTCAAGTTCTCACCCTCTAACGCCATGTTTTTAAGCGTATGTCTATAAATATGCAAATTACCATCGTATTCCCAAACCGGGAGTCCCGCGATTGCGGGGTCAGTTCCTACGAGTCACATTGGTCCCGTGGGAGGTGTTGGTTCCACCCACGGGGACGATCGGAGGTTATTTCGAGTTCTCACCCAGTAACTCCATGTTTACTTAAGTTTAGAAATATGCAAAATACCATTGTATTCTCAAAACGGGAGTCCCACGGCTACGGGGTCAGTTCCTGCGAGTTACATTTGTCCCGTGGGAGGTGTTGGTGCCACCCACGGGGCCGTTCGGAAGATGTTTAGAGATCTCAACCTCTAACGCCATGTTTTTAAGCCTAAGTCTATAAATTTGAAAATTACCGTCGTATTCTCAAATCGGGAGTCCCGCAGCTGCGTGGTCGATTCCTACGAGTTACATTGGTCCCGTGGGAGGTGTTGGTGCCACCCACGGGGCCGTTCGGAGGCTGTTTCGAGTTCTCACCCTCTAATGCCATGTTTTTAATCCTAAGTCTATAAATATGCAAATTATCGTCGTATTCTCAAACCGAGAGTCCCGCGGCTATGGGATCAGTTCCTACGAGTTACATTGGTTCCTTGGGAGGTGTTGCTGCCACCCATGGGGCCGTTCGGGGGCTGTTTTGAGTTCTCACCCTCTAATGTTGTGTTTTTAAGCCTAAGTCTATAAATATGGAAATTACCGTCGTATTCTCAAACCGAGAGTCCCGCGGTTGCGGGGTCAGTTCCTACGAGTTACATTGGTCCCGTGGGAGGTGTTGGTCCCACCTACGGGGCCGTTCTGCGGCTGTTTCAAGTTCTCACCCTCTAACACCATGTTTTTAAGCCTATGTCTATAAATATTCAAATTACCATTGTATTCTCAAACCGGGAGTCCCGCAGTTGCGGGGTCAGTTCCTACGAGTTCCATTGGTCCTGTGGGAAGTGTTGGTGCCACCCACGGGGCCGTTCGGGGGCAGTTTCGAGTTCACACCCTCTAACGCCGTGTTTTTAAGCCTAAGTCCATAAATATGCAAATTACCGTCATATTCTCAAATCAGGATTCCCGCGGCAGCGTGGTGAGTTCCTACGAGTCACATGGGTCCCGTGGGAGGTGTTGGTGCCACCCACGGGGCCGTTCGGACGTTATTTTGAGTTCTCACCCACTAACGCCATGTTTTCTTAAGTTTAGAAATATGAAAATTATCATCGTATTCTCAAATCGGGAGTCCCGCGGCTGCGGGGTCAGCTCCTACCAGTTACATTGGTCCCGTGTGAGGTGTTGGTACCACCCACGAGGCCGTTCAGAAGATGTTTTGAGATCTCACCCTCTTACGCCATGTTTTTAAGCCTAAGTCTAAAAATATGCTAATTACCGTATTATTCTCAGACAGGGAGTGTCGTGGTTGCGGGGTCAGTTCCTAAGAGTTACATTGGTCCCGCTGGAGGTGTTGGTGCCACCCATGGTGTCGTTTTGGGGCTGTTTCGATTTCTCCACTTCTAACGCCGTGTTTTTAAGCCTTAGTATATAAATAAGCAAATTACCGTCGTATTCTTCAAACGACAGTCTCGCGACTGCGGGGTCAGTTCCTACGAGGTACATTGGTCCCCTGGGAAGTGTTGGAGCCACCCTCGGGGCCGTTCGGGGGTTGTTTCGACTTCTCACCCTCTAACGCCATCTTTTTAAGCCTAAGTCTATAAATATGCAAATTACCGTCCTATTCTCAAATCGGGAGTCCCGCGAGTGCAAGGTCAGTTCCTACGAGTTACATTGGTCCCGTGGGAGGTGTTAGTGCCACCCAAGGGGACGTTCGGCGGTTATTTCGAGTTCTCACCCACTAACGCCATGTTTGCTTAAGTTTATAAATATGCAAAATACCATTGTATTCTCAAAATAGGAGTCCCGCGGCTGCGAGGTCGGTTCCTACGAGTTAAATTGGTCCCGTGGGAGGTGTTGGTGCCACCCACGGAGCTGTTTGGGGACTGTTTCGAGTTCTCGCCCTCTAACGCAATGTTTTAAGCCTAAGTCTAGAAATATGAAAATTATCCTCGTATTCCCAAACCGGGAGTCCCGCGGATGCGGGGTCAGTTCCTACGAGTTATATTGGTCTCGTGGGAGGTTCTGGTCCACCCACGGGGCCTTTCGGGGGTTTTTTCGAGTTCTCACCCTCTAACGCCATGTTTTTAAGCCTATGTCTTGAAATATTCAAATTATCATCGTATTCTAAAACCGAGAGTCCCGCGTCTACGGGGTCAGTTGCTACAAGTTACGTTCGTCCCGTGGGAAGTGTTGGTGCCACCCACGAGGCCGTTCGGGGGCTGTTTCGAGTTCTCACCCTCTAACACCATGTTTTTAAGTCTAAGTCTATAAATATGCAAATTATAGTAGTATTCTCAAATAGGGAATTCCACGACTGCGGGGTTAGTTCCTACGAGTTACATTGGTCCCGTGGGAGGTGTTGCTGCCACCCACAGGGACGTTCGGGGGATGTTACGAGATCTCACCCTCCAACGCCATGTTTTTAAGCTAAAGTCTAGAAATATGCAAATTATCATCGTATTATCAAATCGAGAGTCACGCAGCTGCGGGGTCTGTTCCTACAAGTTACATTGGTCCCGTGAGAGGTGTTGCTGCCACCCACGGGGCCGTTCGGGGGCTATTTTGAGTTCTCACCCTCTAACGCCATGTTTTTAAGCCTATGTCTAGAAATATTTAAATTATCATTGTATTCTCAAACCAGGAGTCCCGCAGCTGCGGGTCAGTTCCTACGAGTTACATTGGTCCCGTGGGAAGTGTTGGTGCTAACCACAGGGCCGTTCGGGGGATGTTTCGAGTTCTCACCCTCTAACGCCATGTTTTTAAGCCTAAGTCTATAAATATGCAAATTATCGTCGTATTCTCAGACCGGGAGTCCCACGGCTGCGGGGTCCGTACCTACAAGTCACATTGGTCCCGTGGGAGGTGTTGGTTCCACCCACTGGGCCGTTCGGAGGTTATTTCGAGTTCTCACCCAGTAACGCCATGTTTTCTTATGTTAAGAAATATGCAAAATACCATTGTATTCTCAAAACGGGAGTCCCATGGCTGCGTGGTCAGTTCCTACGAGTTACATTTGTCCAGTGGGAGGTGTTGGTGCCACCCACGGGGACGTTCGGAAGATGTTTTGAGATCACACCCTCTAACGCCATTTTTTTAAGCCTAAGTCTATAAATTTGCAAATTACCGTCACATTCTTAAACCGGGAATCCAGGTGCTGCGGGGTCAGTTCCTACCAGTTACATTGGTCCCATGGGAGGTGTTGGTGCCACCCACGGTGCCGTTCGGAAGATGTTTCGAGATCTCACCCTCTAACGCCATGTTTTTAAGCCTAAGTCTATAAATATGCAAATTACCGTCGTATTCTCAAACTGAGAGTCCTGCGGCTGCGGGGTCAGTTCCTACGAGTTACATTGGTCCCGTGGGAGGTGTTGGTGCCACCCACGGGGACGTTCCGGCGCTGTTTCGAGTTCTCACCCTCTAACGTCGTGTTTTTAAGCCTAAGTCTATAAATATGGAAATTACCGTCGTATTCTCAAACCGAGAGTCTCGCGGCTGCGGGGTCAGTTCCTATGAGTTATATTGGTTCCATGGGAGGTGTTGGTGCCACCCACGGGGCCGTTTGGGGCCTTTTTTGAGTTCTCATCCTCTGATGATGCCGAAATCAGCACCACCAGATAAGGTGTTTCCAAGCTCAATATAAGAATAACAATGGCAGCACAGTTATGCAAAGGGATAAGAGAAAGGTGTGAGGATAAGAGGAGAGTACACCGGTATATAAGTTGTTCAGCCAATCTGGCCTACGTCCACTGTGAGTGTGTGAGTAATATCACTGAATGAAGGCACTAATGGCCATGGATACAATCTCTCAATCTTTCTCTCTCTACTGTGAATTTAGATAGAGATTCAGCTTGGGTTGAATAAATGGGATCCTTTTGCAAGGTAGGGGTGACCCCTATATATAGTACCAAGGGGGTGTAATGTACCCCCCATGCATGTAATGAGCATGTGTGTGGTAGCCTCACTAATGTGGGAGTTCCATCTGTCACTGTCACATGTAAGGAATGATGATGAAATATTCTCCCCACGTGTGGAGAATAATCTTGTTACAACTGATTTGTGCCCATGTGTCCTTATCCAAATGTCAACAGATGCTCGGCTGCCATATTGGTCGGTGACCTCGGCCTGGGAGAGGCCGAGCTGTAAAGGCTTGATGTTCGTTCAATCCGAGATGTGTCATAGGGAGTCTCGGCCTGATCTCAGCCGAGACATTATGCTGGGGTCGGCCCCAGCCGAGGTTGGACTGATTCCATGTTGAAGATTACCAAGGCTTCTTGTCACCTCGGCCGAGGTTTCCCTACCCAGGTATATGAGAGCGCTGTTGATGCCTGTGATGCGCGTAGCGCCCATTGGAAATGTAGGTGATAGTGTCGGCCTGGCCCGACCCTGGCCTGGCCGAGGGATGATATCACGTGTCCAAGACATGCCCAATGTCGCCCAAATATCGGCCGAGGTTGGTGTCTCTAGGACGAGGCTGGTGTCTCTAGGCCGAGGTTACACTTGGGGCATATCAATCACCCCACATCCCTTAGTCATATGTGAGAGCAAGTGGCTAGGGGATTAATACTCCTCCGAGGCCTGTCTGTTCGAAGACAATACCTGCATGACACCTGTCCAATGCCAGATCATGCTTACTTGGGAGACGTGTGGCAGCCGTCCTTTGGGGCTCCCAAGGCAATGATGGGCCTGGGAAACGTGCCCATGTATTTAAGGGTTTAAACCCTTCTTTTTCTCTTTCTTCTCCATTTCTTCTCTCCTGTGCACGATTTCTTCCTGAACTTCTCTCTCTAAAGCGCTTTGAATCAAGGCTCCACTGCAGAGGCACTGTTGGTGGTTTTTTCGTGAATCTTCTTTATTTTCCCTCATTGTTTCATTTCTAGGTACTTTATCCCTTTCATTTCCTTTGTTTTTTGCTTTTGGTTTGCATTTTTCGGGGAGTTTCATCCATTTTCGGCGAGCACCATAGTTTCAGGCGGACAGTATTCGCTTTAAACTTCTATGTTTGATCTTTATATTTCTTTACTTTACAAGCCAATCTTGTTTGTAGTTTTAGAAGTTATTCCCAAGTTTAGGGTCGTCCTCTGATGCTCAGACCTTTATACCAGCTTCTTGAGGATTTCCCCTCTCTCAGAGAGAAGACCCTAGAAAAGATTAGGCAAATAGAGAGATCAGGAGGAAGCTCGTAGTTCACAAGAGTTTCCCATTAGACCCTTGTTTCCACCACCTCTGAGAGTGATATATCCTGACCCCCCCGGAGAACTTCTATCAGACAGGGGTTCCTGCTGATCCAACACCTATGTCTGATTCTGAATCTTCTACCTCAGACCCTATGTCTGTGGACTCTTTTCAGGAAGCCATGGATTTCACACCTCGGCCTGGTTAGGCCCCTGATTAGGCCGAGGTATCCAGCCGAGCTTCATCTCATAATGGCTCAAGCACCTCAGCCTCTTCTTCAGAGGTTGAAATTGTTGAGCCGAGTGTAGCTGTGCCACCCATTCTTGACGCCATCCCCCTGTCGTCCGTTACAGGGGCAGAGTTCACTCAGAGATTCCCTAGTAACCCATCTACATCTTCTCCGGCCAACGTTGAGCTTGATGATGAGGAAGATACTGAAAGCGATGTTGACATCTCTAAGGCGGCCGAGTTCGAGAGCACTGTAACTGATGTGGATCTTTTGTGCTTTAGATATTTATACTCCATTAGTCCCTCCATCAAATTAATGAGACCTCTGAGGGAAGAGAGGGCCTATCACGGCCGAGATGAAGAAATTTGCCTATACGAGCAGATGTTTAAGTTAGGGTTTCACCTACCCATTCATCCCATCATCAAATCCATTCTCTCTTATATCAACTTGGCCCCCCCACAGCTATCCCCCAATGCCTGGAGAGTCATCATAGGGGCCATAATCCTGTGGAGGGCAGTCCACCACTCTGACCTCCCAGTTCAGGTCTTCGTTGGTTGTTATGTCCTAACCTCGACCAAAAACCATCCGAGCTACTATCATTTTGTGGCTCGGAGGCCTGAGAAAAAAAATTCTCCAGGTGACTCAGACCTCAAACCATAATTGGAAACCTCGCTATTTTTTCGCCTCTGGACCATGGGAATTTGGCCCATGCATTCCCTCTTCCCCACTTGAGCCAAGGATACCCCTCAAATGGGGTAAGGTGACCATGTCTGCCAGGGAGACCCTGGTCTAAGTCTTCAGAATATCCAAAAGGTGAAAGCCCTGCAAGACCAAGGGGCACATGGTCTTTTTGTTAAGTTCGAACATTTGCTGACCCCCCTTATCTCTCGGGGACGGGCCTAGGTGGAAGTCCCCTTGTTGACTTTGGTAAGGATTTTTCTTTTTAAGTTTAACCTCTGAACTCATTCATATCTGATCTCTAACCCATATCGTTTAACTTTTGCAGAGCGACCACAAGGCATTACAGACGAACTGTGGGAGATGGCTGCACCGAGCATAGCGAGACTTGCCAAAAAAGCTGGTCTAAACGCTCCCCCCCCCCCCCAGCTCCCTCTACATCCAAATCTCAGGCCTCAAAGAAGAGGGCCCCAGAAGCCCATGCCTCTCAAGATCAGAGGCCGACCTTGAGGCAGAAGAAGGCCTCTGATGCTGCAATTCCAATCTCCTCGATCGACATCTTGATGGCTCGTCTGGATCAGCTGAAGTTAACCGATAGTGTGGTCGGCCACAGCATGCAGGCCATGGATGCAATCGGCTCTGTAATGACCGAGGCTGACAAGCGCTTCTACAGGGCTATGGACACCTCCCTGCTGATTGAGTTCAACCTTCACAGAGCCGTCCAGGTATGATTTGTTCCCTCGTCAAAATTTTATAAGTTCAACATCTGACTTTTCTCCAGCTTAACCTCTTCATTAAATGTGCAGGGAGTGACTGCTATGTATCAGCTATCAAACTGGAATCTGAGGAAATTGCCCCTCATCCAGAAGGGGCAAGAGCCCGAGAAGGTTCAGAGTGCCCTAAATGCTGAGGTCGACCGTCTGAAATCAGAGCTGCAGAACTCTGAAAGTAAGGTTAAGGGGTTGGAGAAAGACATCTCTCTGCTCGTCAAGGATCATGCCAAAGCCCTGAAGGCCAAAGATGACGTTCTGCAGCAGAAGGTCAGTCGGCTGTCAAAGCTTCCCTTGAAGATGCCTCGTCCAAAATAATTTCTGACTACAAAGCCTCGGACGAGTTCATGGGTTTTGGTTTTGAATATCTCGAAAGAGGTATCAAGGCTACTACCAAATGGGCTGAAGTCAGAGAGAGGGAGGTCGGTACTCTAAAGGCCTCTGACTTTGTGAGTCTCGGCTTTGCTGTCCCTCAGTTTGCTCAGGCGCTTCAAGAGGTGGAGGATGAGGCTGCTTCTCCTGCTGAGACGGCAACTCTGGGAGGGACCGAGGTCGGAGGGGCAGACCCTACTGATGATGTGGCTGAGGTGACTAATGTTGATCAAGTCAACCCAGCCGAGACTGTTAATGTCCCCCCCCCCCAAACCTTTAGTCTTTTTAACTTGTAACTCGTAACTTGTAACACCATGGTACTTTGTATTCAAGGAATATTTTGTTACTTCTTTGTATTTCAACCTCTGAATCCTATATGATCTCTTCCCTTTATTGAATGTCATGTGATCTCTTCTATTATTTTTTTGTAGTGATGTCTTGTGTATACTCAGTCAATAATCTTGACCTCAAACCTCTTCACCAGTGAATTGCTATTAGGGTCTGAGGTCATCTCATTATGGTGTCTGAGCTCAGACCTCGTCACCACTGAGTGATGTTATGAGGGTCTGAGGTCATCACCTAAGATGTTATCCTCATAATAAATTTCACCAAATTAATGATGTTAAGGGTATGAGGTCATCTCATTATGGTGTCTGAGCTCAGACCTTGTCACCACTGAGTGATGTTATGAGGGTCTGAGGTCATCACCTAAGATGTTATCCCCATAATAAATTTCACCAAATTAATGATGTTAAGGGTCTGAGGTCATCTCATTATGGTGTCTGAGCTCAGACCTCGTCACCACTGAGTGATGTTAGGAGGGTCTGAGGTCATCACCTAAGATGTTATCCCCATAATAAATTTCACCAAATTAATGATGTTAAGGGTCTGAGGTCATCTCATTATGGTGTCTGGGCTTAGACCTCGTCACCACCGAGTGATGTTATGACGGTCGGAGGTCATCACCTAAGACGTTAACCTCATAATAAATTTCACCAAATTAATGATGTTAACGGTCTGAGGTCATCTCATTATGGTGTCTGAGCTCAGACCTCGTCACCCCTAAGTGATGTTATGAGGGTCTGAGGTCATCACCTAAGATGTTATCCCCATAATAAATTTCACCAAATTAATGATATTAAGGGTCTGAGGTCATCTCATTATGGTGTCTGAGCTCAGACCTCGTCACCACTGAGTGATGTTATGAAGGTCTGAGGTCATCACCTAAGACGTTAGCCTCATAATAAATTTCACCAAATTAATGATGTTAAGGGTCTGAGGTCATCTCATTATGGTGTTTGAGCTCAGACCTCGTCACCACCGAGTGATGTTATGAAGGTCTGATGTCATCACCTAAGACGTTAGCCTCATAATAAATTTCACCAAATTAATGATGTTAAGGGTATGAGGTCATCTCTTAATGGTGTCTGAGCTCAGACCTCATCACCACTGAGTGATGTTATGAGGGTCTGAGGTCATCACCTAAGATGTTAGCCCCATGAAATATCTCTGATCTAAGAATGAAGCAAGAACTGTCTTGGAAACTGGTCTTTATTAATAACCTCTTCTCAATAAGATGGTACATTTACATAAAATTCTATGCAACATCATATGAAATATCTCTTTAGGTGGTCAGCATTCCATGGGTTAGTGAAAGGTTCTCCTTCTAGGTTTTCTAGCCTGTAAGTTCCAGGCACAACCTCTTCCGTTACTTTATAGGGGCCATGCCAGTTTGGGTGTAGCTTATTTGCCTTCTGTAGGGTCTTCTTTAGCAGTAGGTCTCCCACTGTAATGGGTCTTGACTTCACCCTCTAGTTGTAGAATTTCGCTGCCCTCTGCTAGTAGGCTGCTTTTCTGACCTCTACGTCTTCTCTTCTTTCTTCGATAAGATCTAGGTCTAGCCTCATCTTTTCCCCATTGCTGTCAGGGTCGTAGGTCTGAATCCGATGAGTTGGTAGTCCAACTTCCGTTGGTATGACGGCCTCTGAGCCATGTGCCAGCATGAATGGGGTTTCTCCTGTTGGTGTCCTTGCCGTGGTTCTGTAGGCCCATAACACAGCATAGACCTCTTCTGTCCATCTCCCCTTCGCATCTTCTAACCTCTTCTTGATTCCGTCCAAGATGGTTCTGTTTGTGACCTCGGTCTGGCCATTTGCCTGAGGTCGACCAGGACATGAAAAGAATTGCTTAATCCCCACTCTTAGGCAATACTTTTCTAAGGAGGAGTTCTTGAACTGGGTCCCATTATCCGAGATGAGAGTGTTTGGGAGGCCATATCTGCATATGATGTTCTTCCAAATGAACTGGAAGGTCTTCTGCTCTGTAATTGTTATCATCGGTTCTGCCTTCACCCACTTTTAAAAGTAGTCAATGGCAACTATCAAGAATCTATAGTTGTTGACAGCTCTTGGCAGAGGTCCTACTAAGTCAATTCCCCACACCGCAAATGGCCATGGAGAAGAGATTGACGTCATAGTCTGATGGGGTTGATGAGGGATAGTGGCGAACCTTTGATATTTGTCGCACCTCTTCACATAGTCTGCAGCGTCCTTAGACAAGGTAGGCCACCAGTATCCCTGAGTGATGATCCTCTTGGCTAAGGGCCTTCCCCCTATGTGGATAGAGCAAGAACCCTCATGAACCTCCTGTAAGACTCGGGGTACTTCCATGGGATGCACACATCTGAGGAGAGGCAATAGAAACCCCTTTTTGTACAAGACGTCTCCTACTATTGAGAACTTGGCAGCCCTGTATCTCAACTTTCTCCTTTCCAGCTTGGACTCAGGTAGGGTAGCCCTCCCTCTCTTAGGTATCAAACGAGTGGGTCGATCCATGAGTCTCCTAGGTTCACATTGTGATAAGGACTACATACCTCGTCCTCCTCGATGGTTGCTTTTCCTAAGACCTCGATTGGAATGGTCCTTCCCAAATCTGTCTTCATTGCCGAGGCCAGCCTTGCCAATGCATCAGCGTGATTGTTTCTCAATCGAGGCACTCTCTTCAGTTTAGCTTCTTCAAAATATTCTAACAACCTTCTTACCTTCTTTAAGTACTTGTCCATCCTTTCGTCTTTGGCCTCGTATATCCCTAACACTTGATTGACAACCAACCTTGAGTCGCTATGGAGTAGGAGTCGCTTTACTCGAAGAGTTGTTGCCAATAAGAGACCTGCTACCATGGCCTCATATTCGGACTCGTTGTTTGAGGCCTGGAAGTTGAATCTCAAGGCGTTTTTAATGTTGGTGCCATCTAGAGCCGAGAGTATTAGCCCTGCACCGCTTCCACTGTCACAGGAAGAGCCATCAACGAAAAGGCTCCAGATGTCTGCATCTGATGAGGAGACCTCTTCTCTCATAACCCCCTTCTTGAATAGGTATCGATCCTCTTTGTTCTCTTCTACTCTGCTCCGGGTTTTGCCTGAGATGACCTCTTCTCGATCTCGAAAGACGTTTGGTGCCATCTCTTTCGAATCTCAGAAGACACTACGGTTCATTTTTTCACCATCATCTAAGCCTTTCTCTGTCTCGGACTCTTCCAAACTTCTATCGGCCTCTTCCTAGGTGAACTCTGCGACAAAGTCTGCGAGGTTCGACCCCTTGATGGCTGTCCTAGGCTGGTAGGTAAGATCATACTCTCCCAGTTCAATGGCCCAGGTCATCAATCTTCCGAAATTATCAGGTTTGTGCAGAACCTGCCTTAGTGGGGAGTCAGTAAGGACTACCATGGAGTGAGCTTGGAGGTAAGGCCTAATTTTCCTTGAGGCATGTATTAGGGCATAAGCCAACTTCTCCATTCGGGGATAATTTTGTTCAGACCCTTGAAGGGCCTTACTGTTGAAGTACACAGGCCTCTGGACTCCATCCTCTTCCCGTATGATGTTCTCGCTGATGGCTAATTCGAAGACTGCCAGATACACAAACAACCTTTCCCCCGTGATGGGCCGAGACAGCAATAAGGGAGACCCTAAATAGGACTTGAGTTGGTTGAAGGCTTTTTCACACTCTTCGTCCCATTGGAAGGCCTTTCTTAGAACTTTAAATAATGGAAGACACTTGTCCGTTGCCCTAGAAACAAACCTGTTAAGGGCAGCCACTCTTCCCGTGAGTCTCTGGACATCCTTGATACTCCTAGGAGTCTTCATTCGAGTAATGCCTTGATTTTCTCAGGGTTCGCTTCAATCCCCCTCTGATTAACGATGAACCCCAGGAACTTCCCTGCTCCTACTCTGAAGACACACTTTGCTGGGTTGAGTTTCATCCTGTACGAGTCCATAACATCGAAGGTCTTCTCAAGGTCCGCTACGTGAGTACAGGCTTTCAAGATCTTCATTAGCATATCGTCCACATACACCTCCATGTTCTTACCTATTTGCTCCTCGAACATCTTATTAACAAGACGTTGATACGTTTCCCGCACATTTTTTAGACCGAAGGGCATCACCTTGTAGCAGTACGTCCCTTTGTCAGTAATGAAGGTTGTCTTCTCAGAGTCTTCACCATCCATGAAGATTTGGTTATAGCCTGAATAAGCGTCCATGAAGCTCATGAGCTCATGCCCTGCCGTTGCGTCCACCATCTGGTCTATCCTAGGTATGGGATAGCTGTCTTTTAGGCAAGACCTGTTCAGGTCAGTGAAATCTACACACATTCACCACTTCCCATTGGCCTTAGGCACGATGACTGCATTTGAGAGCCACTCCGGATAGGTAACCTCTCTTATGAACTCGGTCTCTTCCAACTTTTTTACTTCTTCCCGGATGACATCTTACTTCTCCCTGGAGTACACTCTTTCTCTCTGCTTGATCGGCCTGGCATCTCTGTCTATGTTGAGCTTGTGGCTCATGACCTCAGGGTCGATACCAGGCATGTCTGCGTGACTCCATGAGAAGACACTCTGTCTCCTTCTGAGGAAGTTTACTAGCTCTTCCTTGATTCCTTGATCTAGGGCCTTACCGACCTGGACGGTTTTTTCTGGCTCGTCCTCATTGAGGACGATGGATTATACCTCTTACGCGGCCTCACCCTTTTTCAATTTTGTTTCGTCTCTCGGGTCAAGAGTGTCAATGCTGTAAGTGGTGGTTTCTCTCTTATGGGCTTCTCTCTCTTCGGCCGAGTTGAAGTAACACTCCTGCGCCATGGTCTGGTCCCCTTGCACTTCCCCTACTCCATAAGGAGTCGGGAATTTTAGCATCTGATGGACCGTCGACGGCACGGCTTCAAACTCTTTGAGGGCCACCCTTTCTATGATGAGGTTGTAGGCCGAGAAGACGTTTTCGTCCATAACGAAAAAGTTTATCTTCTTGGTCAGCCTCTTAGGCCACTCATCCCCCATCCGTATATCCATTTCATACATGCCCAAGGGGTGCACCTTTTCACCACTGAAGCCTATCAATGGGTGATGGTAGGGCACCAGCCTTGCCCTGCTAAGACCCAGGCTCTTGAAACAAGGCCAGAACATCACGTCTGCTGAGCATCCCCCGTCTATGAGGATCCTCCCTACCTCGTGCCCATGCACCCTTGTTGTTATTACCAAAGGGTCATCATGGGGGGCTAAGATACCCTTGAAGTCGAGTCTGGAGAACCCCACTACGAGGGTGTCCATGTCTACCTTCTTCCTCTTCTGCACGGCATCGGAAGACATTAGATTCATAACCTCAGTCTTGGCCACTGACCTGGCCTCTACTACATGAGCCTTCCTATCGGCTATCTCAGAGCCACCTCCTGCAAATCCCCCACATATGGTGCTAACACCAAAGTAGATCATTCCGACCCTCTTCACCGGGGTGTTGTCATCCTTTGGCGGAAGATCCGGGTCGTCTTCGTCGTCTCCTTCTGAATCATCGTCCCTTCTGGCCGGGACATTATCACGACATCTGTCATTTCTTCTTTTCTTAAGGTCTTCTCTTCCACCTTTTGGAGACTTACCATCCACACACTTCCTCAGCTTTCCGGACTTCAGCATCTTCCCAATCTCATCCTTTAAAGCGAAAGCATCTATCCGTGACATGGCCATGATCCTGATGGAACTCACACCATAGGTTTTTGTTCCTCTTATGTGGCGGGGCCTTCAGTTTCTCTGGCCACCTCAGAGTCCGGTCAGTCTTAATCTCATTAAGGATGTGCTCACAGCTCACAGTCAGAGGAGTGTAATGAGCAAACTTGTCATCACCTGACCTCTTCTTCCCCTCTTTCTTGCTTTGGGACCTCCCAGCGCCACCGCGGTTCTCCTCCTCATATTTGGCGGTCATTGCCTCTTCCGCATTCGTTAATTTCCCTGCGGTTGCCAGCAGCTCCGCCATAGACCTAGGGGGTCTTTCGCGAGTTTCCACAGTACCTTCCCCTTCTGGAGGCCTCTTATAAGGGCAGTCATGGCTATGCTCTCTTCATAATCTTCCACCTCCAACTTCTCTTTGTTGAATCTTGCTATGTAGTCTCTTAGGCTCTCACCCTTGGCCTGTTTGACATACAGCAGGTCGGTAGTCTTCTTTTGAGGTCTTACCCCAAAGCAGAAGTTGTGGATGAACTGCTCAGCCAAGCCTTTGAAGTTCTCAATTGAATTCTTCGGAAGGGAGGTGAACCAACTGTGCGCAGCCCCTGTCAATGTCCCCGAGAAGTCCCTACACTTCATCTCATCGGGTATCGAGTAAATGTCTGTTGTCGACTGGTACATCTTGATATGGTGCATAGGGTTAGTGCTGCCATCATACTTGGGAGTCACTGTCGGAGGCTTGAACTTAGCTGGGGTTGGGAACCCCACTATCCTAGCCACAAATGGGGAGCCCTTTGAGTCACCCCTTTGTAATGGGTCCCTACTTTTAATGAGGTCTCCTATCTTCTCCTCAAGGCGTTGGATAGAATCATTCCAGGGGCTTCTGTCATCAACTTGGCCGAGGTTATCCCCTGCCACCTCCCTGCGATGGACAGAGGGTTCCCCAGCCACGACCCATTGGCTGTTGACCTCTTCCTGTTCCCTGCCTCTTCTTTCACAGGGTCGGCCTTGGTCTGGTCAACCTTGCCTATGCCCTCTCTGAGAGCCTGCTGCGCTCCTTGACCTTGATAGCCTCTGTCTTAGGTCATTCACCGGGCCCAGTCTCTCGAAGGCCGACCCTCTGCTCAACCTATCAAAGGCCGGCCCTCTTAGATGGGCCTCTTCACCTCTTCGGCCGACACATCCTTGACTCTGCCTAAGAGGCCGTATAATGTTATTGGACACCTCATATGGCTCCCAGCAGTCTTCTGGGGCTTCTTCATCTTCTAGGTCATCATACATGTCCTCTGGGCAAGGGTTTCCCTGCCTCCCCAGGCGCAAGCGCCTAGGGTCAGCAACGTCCCTCCTCCGCTGGGCTGCAAGCTGGTCCTTCATCGGCGTCTGGGGTGGTCCCCTGGCGTCAGGATGAGGCTGAACTACCGCCAGAGTGATCATGACCAGTGAGACTCCAGGTGGCCTCATCATAGTTTGACTGAGCTGAGCAAATTTCTCCTTCATGACTTCTTGTGTTGCATCTAAATATTTCAAGGCCGCTGCTACCTCCGCCATTTCGGACTGGGGGGCGCCTGACTGGAGCTAGGCCCTCCACCCCCGGGCGGCGGAAGAGGCGGTGGTAAGTCTGGTGCCATATGTTAACACTATAGGGCTTGAGTAGCAAGTGAGCTTAATACCTTAAAGGACCTCTTTCAATGGTGAAACAATTCCACGCAAGGGGTGGTTCCTGGTTCACCACCAGAGTCTCCGGTGAGGTTAAGCAGAAAAAGAGGAAGAGATAGCTTATCGTTCCCACAGACGGCGCCAAAATGATGATGCCGAAATCAGCACCACTAGATAAGGTGTTTCCAAGCTCAATATAAGAATAACAATGGCAGCACAGTTATGAAAAGGGATAAGAGAAAGGGGTGAGGAGAAGAGGAGAGTACACCGGTATATAAGTGGTTCATCCAATCTGGCCTACGTCCACTGTGAGTGTGTGAGTAATATCACTGAATGAATGCACTAATGGCCATGGATACAATCTCTCAAGCTTTCACTCTCTACTGTGAATGTGTGAGTAATATCACTGAATGAATGCACTAATGGTCCCGTGGGAGGTGTTGGTCCCATCCACGGGGACGTTCGGGGGCACTTTCGAGATCTCACCCTCTAGCGCCATGTTTTTAAGCCTAACTCTAGAAATATGCAAATTACCGTCATATTCGTAAACTGGGAGTCCCGCGGCTGCGGGGTCAGTTCCTACGAGTTACATTGGTCCCGTGGGAGGTGTTGGTGCCACCCAAGGGGCCGTTTGGGGGCAGTTTGGAGATCTAACCCTCTAACGCCATGTTTTTAAGCCTAAGTCTAGAAATATGCAAATTACCATCCTATTCTAAAACCGGGAGTCCCGCGGCTGCGGGGTCAGTTCCTACGAGTTACATTGGTTCCATGGGAGGTGTTGGTCCCACCCACGGGGCCGTTCGGGGGCTGTTTGGAGTTCTCAACCTCTAACTCCATGTTTTTAAGCCTAAGTCTACAAATATGCAAATTACCGTCGTATTCTCAAACCGGGAGTCCCGCGATTGCGGGGTCAGTTCCTACGAGTTACATTGGTCCCGTGGGAGGTCTTGGTGCCATCCACAAGCCGTCCGGGGGTTATTTTGAGTTCTCACCCACAAACGCCATATTTTCTTAAGTTTAGAAATATGCAAATTACCGTTGTATTCTCCAACCGAGAGTCCCCGGGCTGCGGGGTCAGTTCCTACGAGTTGCAATGGTCCCGTGGGAAGTGTTGGTACCACGCACGGGGCCGTTCGGGGGTTATTTCGAGTTCTCACCCACTAAAGACATGTTTGCTTAAGTTTAGAAATATGTAAAATACCGTCGTATCCTCAAAACGAGAGTCCCACGGCTGGGGGCAGTTCCTACGAGTTACATTGGTCCCGTAGGAGATGTTGGTGCCACCCACAGGGCTGTTTGGGGGATGTTTCGAGTTCTCACCCTCTAACACAATGTTTTTAAGCCTAAGTCTAGAAATATGAAAATTATCATCGTATTCCCAAATCGGGAATCCCGCGGCTGCGGGGTAAGTTCCTATGAGTTATATTGGTCCCGTGGGAGGTGCTGGTCAACTCACGGGGCCGTTCGGAAGATGTTTCCAGATCTCACCCTCTAACACCATGTTTTTAAGCCTAAGTCTGGAAATATGCAAATTATCGTCGTATTCTCAAACCGAGAGTCCCGCGTCTGCGGGGTCAGTTACTACGAGTTACGTTCGTCCCGTGGGAAGTGTTGGCGCCACCCACGGGGCCGTTCGGTGGATGTTTCGAGTTCTCACCCTCTAACGCCATGTTTTTAAGTCTAAGTCAATAAATATGCAAATTACAGTCGTATTCTCAAACAGGGAATCCCGCGGCTGCGGGGTCAGTTCCTACGGGTTACATTGGTCCCGTGGGAGTTGTTGGTGCCACCCGCGGGGACGTTCAGGTGCAGTTTCGAAATTTCAACCTCTAACGCCATATTTTTAAGCCTAAGTCTAGAAATATGCAAATTACAGTCGTATTCTCAAACCGCGAGTCCCGCGGCTGCGGGGTCAGTTCCTACGAGTTACATTGGTCCTGTGGGAAGTGTTGGTGCCACCCACGGGGCCGTTTGGTGTCTGTTTCGAGATCTCACCCTCTAACTCCATGTTTTTAAGCCTAAGTCTATAAATATGCAAATTACCATCGTATTCTCAAATCGGGAGTCCTGAGGCTGTGGGGTCGGTTCCTAGAAGTTACATTGGTTCCGTGGGAGGTGTTGGTGCCACCCACGGGGCCGTTCGGGGGCTGTTTCGAGTTCTCACCCTCTAACGCCATGTTTATAAGCCTAAGTCTATAAATATGCAAATTACCGTCGTATTCTCAAACCGGGAGTCCCGCGGCTGTGGGGTCTGTTCCTACAAGTTACATTGGTCCCGTGAGAGGTGTTGGTGACACCCACGGGGGCGTTCGGGGGCTGTTTCGAGTTCTCAACCTCTAACGCCATGTTTTTAAGCCTAAGTCTAGAAATATAAAAATTATTGTCGTATTCTCAAATCGGGAGTCCCGAGGCTGCGGGGTCAGTTCCTACAAGTTACATTGGTCCGATGGGAGGTGTTGGTGCCACCCACGGGGCCGTTCAGGTGCTGTTTCGAGTTCTCACCCTCTAACGCCATGTTTTTAAGCCTAAGTCTATAAATATGCAAATTACCGTCCAATTCTCAAACCGGGAGTCCCGCGGCTACGGGGTCAGTTCCTACGAGTTACATTGGTCCCGTGGGAGGTGTTTCTTCCACCCACAAGGACGTTCGGGGGATGTTACAAGATCTCACCCTCTAATTCCATGTTTTTAAGCCTAAGTCTTGAAATATGCAAATTATCATCTTATTCTCAATCCGGGGGTACCGCGGCTGCAGGGTCTGTTCCTACTAGTTACATTGGTCCCGTGGGAGGTGTTGGTGCCACCCACGAGGCCGTTCGGAGGCTATTTTGAGTTCTCACCCTCTAACGCCATGTTTTAAGCCTATGTCTAGAAATATGTAAATTATCATCGTATTCACAAACCGGGAGTCCCACGGGTGTGGGGTCAGTTCCAACGAGTTACATTGGTCCCGTGGGAAGTGTTGGTGCCACCCACGGGGCCGTTCGAGGGCTGTTTCGAGTTCTCACCCTCTAACGCCATGTTTTTAAGTCTAAGTCTATAAATATGCAAATTACTGTCGTATTCCCAAACCGGGAGTCCCGCGGCTGCGGGGTCAGTTCCTATGAGTCACATTGGTCCCGTGGGAGGTGTTGGTTCCACCCACGGCGCCGTTCGGAGGTTATTTTGAGTTCTCACCCACTAACGCCATGTTTGCTTAAGTTTAGAAATATGCAAAATACCATCGTATTCTCAAAACGGGAGTCCCGCGGCTGCGGGGTCAGTTCCTACGAATTACATTTGTCCCGTGGGAGGTGTTGGTGCCACCCACGGGGCTGTTCGGGAGATCTTTCGAGATCTCACCCTCTAAAGCCATGTTTTTAAGCCTAAGTCTATAACTGTGGAAATTGCCGTCGTATTCTCAAACCGGGAGTCCCGCGGCTGCGGGGCCAGTTCCTACCAGTTACATTGGTCCCGTGGGAGGTGTTGGTACCACCCACGGGGCCGTTCAGAAGATGTTTCGAGATCTCACCCTCTAACGCCATGTTTTTAAGCCTAAGTCCATAAATATGCAAATTACCGTCGTATTCTCAAACTGAGTGTCCCGCGGCTGCGGGGTCAGTTCCTACGAGTTACGTTTGTCCCGTGGGAGGTGTTGCTGCCACCCACAGGGACGTTCGGGGGATGTTACGAGATCTCTCCCTCTAACGCCATGTTATTAAACCTAAGTCTAGAAATATGCAAATTATCATCATATTCTCAAACCGAAAGTCCCGCGACTGCGGGGTCTATTCCTACAAGTTACATTGGTCCCGTGGGAGGTGTTGGGGCCACCCACAGGGCCGTTCGGGGGCTGTTTTGAGTTCTCACCCTCTAACGCCCTGTTTTTATGCCTAAGTCTAGAAATATGTAAATTATCATCGTATTCTCTAACCAGGAGTCCCTCGGTTGCGCGGTCAGTTCCTACGAGTTACATTGGTCCCGTGGGAAGCGTTGGTGCCACCCACGGGGCCGTTCGGGGGATGTTTCAGGTTCTCACCCTCTAACGCCATGTTTTTAAGCCTAAGTCTATAAATATGCAAATTACCGTCGTATTCCCAAATCGGGAGTCCCGCAGCTGCGGGGTCAGTTCCTATGAGTCACATTGGTCTCGTGGGAGCTGTTGGTGCCACCCACGGGGCCGTTCGGAGGTTATTTCGAGTTCTCACCCACTAACGCCTTGTTTCCTTAAGTTTAGAAATATTCAAAATACCATCATATTCTCCAAACGGGAGTCCCGCCGCGGGGTCAGTTCCTACGAGTTACATTGGTCCCGTGGAAGGTGTTGGAGCCACCCACGGGGCCGTTCGAAAGATGTTTCGAGATCTCACCCTCTAACGCCATGTTTTAAAGCCTAAGTCTATAAATATGCAAATTACCGTCGTATTCTCAAACCGGGAGTCCCTCGGCTGCAGAGTCAGTTCCTACTGGTTACATTGGTCCCGTGGGTGGTGTTGTTGCCACCCACGGGGCCGTTCGGAAGATGTTTCGAGATCTCACCCTCTAACGCCATGTTTTTAAACCTAAGTCTATAAATATGCAAATTACTATCGTATTCTCAAACCGGGAGTCCCGCGGCCACGGGGTCAGTTCCAACGAGTTACGTTGGTCCCGGGGGAGGTGGTGCTGGCACCCACAGGGACGTTCGGGGGTTGTTACGAGATCTCACCCTCTAACGCCATGTTTTTAATGTCTAAGTCTAGAAATATGCAAATTATCACCGTATTCTCAAATCGTGAGTCCCGTGGCTACGGGGTCAGTTCCTATGAGTTACATTGGTCCCGTGGAAGATGTTGGTGCCACCCACGGGGACGTTCGTGGGCTGTTTCGAGTTCTTACCCTCTAACGCCATGTTTTTAAGCCTAAGTCAAGAAATATAAAAATTATCTTCGTATTTTCATTCCGGGAGTCCCGCGGCTGCGGGGTAAGTTCCTACAAGTTACGTTGGTCCCGTGGGAGCTGTTGGTGATTCCCACGGGGCCGTTCAGGGTTGTTTCGAGTTCTCACCCTCTAATGCCATGTTTTTAAGCCTAAGTCTATAAATATGCAAATTACCGTCGTATTCTCGAACCGAGAGTCACACGGCTACGATGTCAGTTCCTATGAGTTACGTTGGTCCCGTGGGAGTTGTTGGTCCCACCCACGGGGCCGTTCGGGGGCTGTTTGGAGTTCTCAACCTCTAACGCCATGTTTTTAAGCCTAAGTCTACAAATATGCAAATTACCGTCGTATTCTCAAACCGGGAGTCCCGCGATTACGGGGTCAGTTCCTACGAGTTACATTGGTCCCGTGGGAGGTGTTGGTGCCATCCACAAGCCGTTCGGGGGTTATTTCGAGTTCTCACCCACTAACGCCATATTTTCTTTAGTTTAGAAATATGCAAATTACCGTTGTATTCTCCAACCGAGAGTCCCCCGGCTGCGGGGTCAGTTCCTACGAGTTGCAATGGTCCCGTGGGAGGTGTTGGTGCCACCCACGGGGCCGTTTGGAAAATGTTTCGAGATCTCACCCTCTAACGCCATGTTTTTAACCTAAGTCTATAAATTTGCAAATTACCATCATATTCTCAAACCTGGAGTCCCGCGGATGCGGGGTCAGTTCCTACGAGTTACATTGGTCCCGTGGGAGGTGTTGCTGCCACCCACAAGGACGTTCGGGTGATGTTACGAGATCTCACCCTCTAACGCCATGTTTTTAAGCCTAAGTATAGAAATATGCAAATTATCGTCGTATTCTCAAACCGAGAGTCCCGCGACTGCGGGGTCCGTTCCTGCAAGTTACATTTGTCCCGTGGGAGGTGTTGGTGCCACCCACGGGGCCGTTCGGGGGTTGTTTCGAGTTCTCACCCTCTAACACCATACTTTTAAGCCTAAGTCTATAAATATGCAAATTACCGTCGCATTCACAAACCAGGAGTCCCGCGGCTGCGGGGTCAGTTCATACAAGTTAACTTGGTCCCGTGGGAGGTGTCAGTGCCACCCACGGGGCTGTTTGGAGATCTCACCCTCTAACGCCATGTTTTTAAGCCTAAGTCTAGAAATATGCAAATTATAACCGTATTCTCAAATCGTGAGTTCCGCGGCTACGGGGTCAGTTCCTATGAGTTACATTGGTCCCATGGAAGATGTTGGTGCCACCCACGGGGACGTTCGGGGGCTGTTTCGAGTTCTTACCCTCTAACGCCATGTTTTTAAGCCTAAGTTTAGAAATATAAAAATTATCATCGTATTCTCATTCCGGGAGTCCCACGGCTGCGGGGTAAGTTCCTACAAGTTACGTTGGTCCCGTGGGAGGTGTTGATGATTCCCACAGGGCCGTTCAGGGGATGTTTTGAGTTCTCACCCTCTAACGCCATGTTTTTAAGCCTAAGTCTATAAATATGCAAATTACCGTCGTATTCTCGAACCGAGAGTCACACGGCTACGATGTCAGTTCCTATGAGTTACGTTGGTCCCGTGGGAGGTGTTGGTGCCACCCACGGGGCCGTTCAGGGGCTGTTTCGACTTCTCACCCTCTAACGCCAAGTTTTTAAGCCTAAGTGTATAAATATGCAAATTACCGTCGTATTCTCAAATCGGGAGTCCCGCGGCTGCGGTGTCTGTTCCTACCAGTTACATTGGTCCCGTGGGAGGTGTTGCTTCCACCCACAAGGACGTTCGGGGGATATTACGAGATCTCACCTTCTAACGCCATGTTTTTAAGCCTAAGTCTAGAAATATGCAAATTATCATCGTATTCTCAAACCGGGAGTCCCGCGTCTGCGGGGTCTGTTCCTACCAGTTACATTGGTCCCTGGGAGGTGTTGGTGCCACCCACGAGGCCGTTCGGAGGTTGTTTAGAGTTCTCACCCTCTAACGCCATGTTTTAAGCCTATGTCTAGAAATATGTAAATTATCATCGTATTCACAAATCGGGAATCCCGCGGCTGTGGGGTCAGTTCTTACGAGTTACATTGGTCCCGTGAGAAGTGTTAGTGCCATCCACGAGGCCGTTCGGGGGATGTTTCGAGTTCTCACCCTCTAACGCCATGTTTTTAAGCCTACGTCTATTAATAGGCAAATTATCATCGTATTCCCAAACCGGGAGTCCCGCAGCGGCGGGATCAGTTCCTACAAGTCGCATTGTTCCCGTGGGAGGTGTTGGTTCCACCCACGGGGTCGTTCGGAGGTTATTTCGACTTCTCACCCACTACGCCATGTTTGTTTAAGTTTAGAAATATGCAAAATACCATCGTATTCTCAAAACTGGAGTCCCGCAGCTGTGGGGTTAGTTCCTACGAGGTACATTTGTCCCGTGGTAGGTTTTGGTGCCACCCACGGGGCCGTTCGGAAGATGTTTCGAGATCTCACCCTCTAACGCAATGTTTTTAAGCCTAAGTCTATAAATTAGCAAATTAGAGTCATATTCTCAAACCGGGAGTCCCGCGGCTGCGGGGTCATTTCCTACCAGTTACATTGGTCCCGTGGGAGGTGTTGGTGCCACCCACGGGGCCGTTCGGAAGATGTTTCGAGATCTCACCCTCTAACGCCATGTTTTTAAGCCTAAGTCTATAAATATGCAAATTACCATCATATTCTCAAACCGAGAGTCCCGCGGCTGCGGTGTCAGTTCCTACGAGTTACGTTGGTCCCGTGGGAGGTGTTGCTGCCGCCCACAGGGATGTTCAGGGGATGTTACGAGATCTCACCCTCTAACGCCATGTTTTTAAGCCTATGTCTATAAATATGCAAATTACCATCCTATTTTCGAACCGGGAGTCCTGCGGCTGCGGGGTTAGTTCCTACGAGTTACATTGGTCCCGTGGGAAGTGTTGGTGCCACCCACGGGGCCGTTCGGGGGCTGTTTCGAGTTCTCACCTTCTAACGCCATATTTTTAAGCCTAAGTCTATAAATAAGCAAATTACGATCGTATTCTAAAACCGGGAGTCCCGCAGCTGCGGGGTCAATTTCTACGAGTTACATTCGTCCCGTGGGAGGTGTTGGTGCCACCCACGGGGCCGTTCGGGGGTTGTTTCGAGTTCTCACCCTCTAACGCCATGTTTATAAGCCTAAGTCTATGAATATGCAAATTACCGTCGTATTCTCCAAACGGGAGTCCCGCGGCTGCGGGGTCAGTTCCGACGAGTTACGTTGGTCCCGTGGGAAGTGTTGCTGCCGCCCACAGGTACGTTCGGGGGATGGTACAAGATCTCACCCTCTAACGCCATGTTTTTATGCCTAAGTCTAGAAATATGCAAATTATCATCGTATTCTCAAACCGGGAGTCCCGCGACTGCGGGGTCTGTTCCTGCAAGTTACATTGGTCCCGTGGGAGGTGTTGGTACCACCCACGGGGCCGTTCGGGGGTCTCTTTCGAGTTCTCACCCTCTAACGCCATGTTTTTGAGCCTAAGTCTAGAAATATAAAAATTATCGTCGTATTCTCAAACCGGGAGTCCCGCGGCTGCGGGGTCAGTTCCTACGAGTTAACTTCGTCCCGTGGGAGGTGTGGGTCCCACCCACGGGGCCGTTTGGGGGCTGTTTGGAGATCTCACTCTCTAATGCCATGTTTTTAAGCCTAAGTCTACAAATATGCAAATTACCATCCTATTTTCAAACCGGGAGTCCTGCGGCTGCGGGGTTAGTTCCTACGAGTTTCATTTGTCCCGTGGGAGGTGTTGGTGCCACCCACGGGGCCGTTCGGCGGCTGTTTCGAGTTCTGACCCTCTAACGCCATGTTCTTAAGCCTAAGTCTATAAATAAGCGAATTACGATCGTATTCTCAAACCGGGAGTCCCGCGGCTGCGGGGTCAGTTCCTATGAGGTACATTGGTCCCGTGGGAAGTGTTGGAGCCACCCACGGGGACGTTCGGGGGATGTTTCGAGTTCTCACCTTCTAACGCCATCCTTTTAAGCCTAAGTCTATAAATATGCAAATTACCATCGTATTCTCAAACCGGGAGTCCCGTAGCTGCGGGGTCAATTCCTGCGAGTTACATTGGTCCCGTCGGAGGTGTAGGTGCCACCCAAGGGGACGTTCAGGGGTTATTTTGAGTTCTCGCCCACTAACGCCATGTTTGCTTAACTTTAGAAATATGCAAAATACTGTCATATTCTTAAAACAGGAGTCCCGCGGCTGCGGGGTTAGTTCCTATGAGTTAAATTGGTTCCGTGGGAGGTGTTGGTGCCACCCACGGGGCCGTTCGGGGGCTGGTTCGAGTTCTCATCCTCTAACGCCATGTTTTTAAGCCTAAGTCTATAAATATGAAAATTATAGTCGTATTCTCAAACCGGGAGTCCCGCGCAAGCGGGGTCAGTTACTACGAGTTACATTGGTCCCGTGGGAGGTGTTGGTGCTACCCACAGGGCCGTTCGGGGGCTGTTTCGAGTTCTAACCCTCTAACGCCATGTTTTTAAGACTAAGTCTAGAAATATGAAAATTATCATCGTATTCTCAAATCGAGAGTCCCGCGGCTGCGCGGTAAGTTCCTACTAGTTACATTGGTCCCGTGGGAGGTGTTGGTGCCACCCACGGGACCGTTCGGGGGTTGTTTCGAGTTCTCACCCTCTAACGCCATGTTTATAATCCTAAGTCTATAAATATGCAAATTACCGTCGTATTCTGAAAACGGGAGTCCCGCGGCTGCGGGGTCAGTTCCGAAGAGCTACATTGGTCCCGTGGGAGGTGTTGCTGCCGCCCATAGGGACGTTCGGTGGATGGTACGAGATCTCACCCTCTAACGCCATGTTTTTATGCCTAAGTCTAGAAATATGCAAATTATCATCGTATTCTCAAACCGGGAGTCCCGCGGCGGCGGGGTCTGTTCCTACAAGTTACATTGGTCCCGTGGGAGGTGTTAGTGCCACCCACAGTGCCGTTCGGGGGCTGTTTCGAGTTCTCCCCCTCTAACGCCATGTTTTTTAGCCTAAGTCTAGAAATATAATAATTATCATCGTATTCTCAAACCGGGAGTCCCGCGGCTGCGGGGTCAGTTCCTATGAGTTACATTGGTCCCGTGGGAGGTGTTGGTGCCACCCACGGGGCCGTTCGGGGGTTGTTTCCAGTTCTCACCCTCTAATGCCATGTTTTTAAGCCTAAGTCTAGAAATATGAAAATTATCATCGTATTCTGAAACCAGGAGTCCCGCGGCTGTGGGGTCAATTCCTACGAGTTACATTGGTCACGTGGGAAGTGTTAGTGCCATCCACGGGGCCGTTCAGGGGATGTTTCGAGTTCTCACCCCCTATCGCCATGTTTTTAAGCCTAAGTCTATTAATATTCAAATTACCGTTGTATTCCCAAACCAAAAGTGCCGCGACTGTGGGGTCAGGTCCTACGAGTCACATTGTTCCCGTGGGAGGTGTTGGTTCCACCCGTGGGGCCGTTCAGAGGTTATTTCAAGTTCTCACCCACTAACGCCATGTTTGTTTAAGTTTAGAAATATGCAAAATACCATCGTATTCACAAAACGGGAGTCCCACGGCTTCGGGGTCAGTTCGTACGAGTTACATTTGTCCCGTGGGAGGTGTTGGTCCACCCACGGGCTGTTCGGAATATGTTTCGAGATCTCACCCTCTAACGCCATATTTTTAAGCCTAAGTCTATAAATTTTCAAATTACCGTCGTATTCTCAAACCGGGAGTCCCGCGACTGCGGGGTCAGTTCCTACCAGTTACATTTGTCCCGTGGGAGGTGTTGGTGCCACCCACGGGGCCGTTCGGAAGATGTTTCAAGATCTCACCCTCTAACGCCATCTTTTTAAGCCTAAGTCTATAAATATGCAAATTACCGTCGTATTCTCAAACCGGGAGTCCCGCGGCTACAGGGTCAGTTCCTACCAGTTACATTGGTCCCGTGGGAGGTGTTGTTGCCACCCACGGGGCCGTTCGGAAGATGTTTCGAGATCTCACCCTCTAATGTCATGTTTTTAAACCTAAGTCTATAAATATGCAAATTACCATCGTATTCTCAATACGGGAGTCCCGCGGCTCTGGGGTCGGTTCCTATGAGTTACGTTGGTCCCAGGGGAGGTGGTGGTGGCACCCACAGGGACGTTCGGGGGATGTTACAAGATCTCACCCTCTAATGCCATGTTTTTAAGACTAAGTCTAGAAATATGCAAATTATCACCGTATTCTCAAACCGAGAGTCCCGCGGCTGCGGGGTCATTTCCTACGAGTAACATTGGTCCCGTGGGAGATGTTGGTGCCACCCACGGGGCCATTAGGGCATTTTCGAGTTCTCACCCTCTAACACCATGTTTTTAAGCCCAAGTCTAGAAATATGAAAATTATCGTCGTATTCTCAAACCGGGAGTCCCGCGGCTGCGGGGTCAGTTCCTACGAGTTATATTGGTCCCGTGGGAGGTGTTGGTGCCACCCACGGGGCCGTTCAGGGGCTGTTTCGAGTTCTCACCCTCTAACGCCATGTTTTTAAGCCTAAGTCTATAAATATGCAAATTACCGTCGTATTCTCAAACCGAGAGTCACACGGTTGCGATTTCAGTTGCTACAAGTTACGTTGGTCCCGTGGGAGGTGTTGCTGCCCCCCACAGGGACGTTCGGGCGATGTGACGAGATCTCACCCTCTAACGCCAAGTTTTTAATCCTAAGTCTATAAATATGCAAATTACTGTCGTATTCTCAAAACCGGGAGTCCCGCGGTTGCGGGGTCACTTCCTACGAGTCACATTGGTCCCGTGGGAGGTGTTTGTGCCACCCACGGCGCCGTTCAGAGGTTATTTCGAGTTCTCACCCACTAATGCCATGTTTTCTTAAGTTTAGAAATATGCAAAATACCGTCGTATTCTCAAAACGGGAGTACTGCGGCTGTGGGGTCAGTTCCTACGAGTTACATTGATCCCGTGGGAGGTGTTGGTCCCACCCACTGAGCCGTTTGGAAGATGTTTCGATATCTCACCCTCTAACGCCATGTTTTTAAGCCTAAGTCTATAAATATGCAAATTACCGTCGCATTCTCAAACCGGGAGTCCCACGGCTGCGAGGTCAGTTCCTACCAGTTACATTGGTCCCGTGGGAGGTGTTGGTGCCACCCAGGGGGCTGTTCGGAAGATGTTTTGAGATCACACCCTCTAACGCCATGTTTTTAAGCCTAAGTCTATAAATATGCAAATTACCATCGTATTCTCAAACATGGAGTCCCGCGGCTACGGGGTCAGTTCCTACGAGTTACATTGGTCCCGTGGGAGATGTTGCTGCGACCCACAGGGACGTTCGGGGGATGTTACGAGATCTCACCCTCTAACTCCATGTTTTTAAGCCTAAGTATAGAAATATGCAAATTATCGTCGTATTCTCAAACCGGGAATCCCGCGGCTGCGGGGTCTGTTCCTACAAGTTACATTGGTCACGTGGGAGGTGTTGGTGCCACCCACGGGTCCGTATGTGGGTTGTTTCGCGTTCTCACCCTCTAACGCCATGTTTTTAAGTGTATGTCTAGAAATATGCAAATTACCGTTGTATTCACAAACAAGGAGTCCCGCGGCTGCGGGGTCAGTTCCTACGAGTTAAATTGGTCCCGTGGGAGGGGTTGGTGCCACCCCCGGGGCCGTTTGGGGGCTGTTTGGAGATCTCACCCTCTAACGCCATGTCTTTAAGACTAAGTATATAAATAATCAAATTACGATCGTATTCTCAAAACGGGACTCCCATGGCTGCGGGGTCAATTCCTACGAGTTAAATTGGTTCCGTGGTAGGTGTTGGTACCACCCACGGGGCCGTTCGGGTGTTGGTTCGAGTTCTCACCCTCTAACGCCATGTTCTTAAGCCTAAGTCTATAAATATGAAAACTATAGTTGTATTCTCAAACCGGGAGTCCCGCGGCTGCGAGGTCAGTTACTACGAGTTACGTTGGTCCCGTGGGAGGTGTTGGAGCCACCCACGGGGCCGTTCGGGGGCTGTTTCGAGTTCTGACCCTCTAAAGCCATGTTTTTAAGCCTAAGTCTAGAAATATGAAAATTATCATCGTATTCTCAAACCGGGAGTCCCGCGGCTGCGGGGTCTGTTCCTACAAGTTACATTGGTCCCGCGGAAGGTGTTGGTGCGACCCACGGGGCCGTTCGGGGGCTGTTTCGAGTTCTCACCCTCTAACGCCATGTTTTCAAACCTAAGTCTATAAATATGCAAATTACCATCGTATTCTCAAACGGGGAGTCCCGCGGCTGCGGGGTCAGTTCCTACCAGTTACATTGGTCCCGTGGGAGGTGGTGGTGCCACCCACGGGACCGTTCGGAAGATGTTTCGAGATCTCACCCTCTAACGCCATGTTTTTAAGCCTAAGTCCAATAATATTAAAATTACCGTCATATTCGCAAACCGGGAGTCCCGCGTCATCGGGGTCAGTTCCTACGAGTTACATTGGTCTCGTGGGAGGTGTTTTTCCACCCACGGGGCCGTTCGGGGGCTGTTTCGAGTTCTCACCCTCTACCGTCGTGTTTTTAAGCCCAAGTCTATAAATATGAAAATTACCGTCCTATTCTCAAACCGAGAGTCTCGTGGCTGCGGGGTCAGTTCCTACGAGGTACATTGGTCCTGTGGGAAGTGTTGGAGCCACCCACGGGGCTGTTCGGGGGCTGTTTTGAGTTCTCACCCTCTAACGCCATCTTTTTAAGCCTAAGTCTATAAATATGTAAATTACCATCGTATTCTCAAACCAGGAGTCCCGCGGCTGCGGGGTCATTCCTCAAGTTACATTAGTCCCGTGGGAGGTGTTGGTGCCACCCACGGAGCCGTTTGGGGGCTGTTTCGAGTTCTCACCCTCTAACGCAATGTTTTTAAGCCTAAGTCTAGAAATAAGAAAACTATTGTCGTATTTCCAAACAGGGAGTCCCGCGGCTGCGGGGTCAGTTCCTACGAGTTACATTTGTCTCGTGGGAGGTGCTGGTGCCGCCCACGGGGCCGTTCGGGGGCTGTTTTGAGTTCTCACCCTCTAACGCCATGTTTTTATGTCTAAGTCTGTAAATATGCAAATTACAGTTGTATTCTCAAATAGGGACTCCCGCGGCTGCGGGGTCAGTTCCTACGAGTTACATTGGTCCTGTTGGAGGTGTTGGTGCCACCCACGGGGACATTCTGGGGCAGCTTCAAGATTTCACCCTCTAACGCCATATTTTTAAGCCCAAATCTAGAAATAAAAAAATTACCATCGTATTCTCAAACCGGGAGTCCCACGGCTGCGGGGTCAGTTCCTACGAGTTATGTTGGTCCCGTGGGAGGTGTTGCTGCCACCCACAGGGAACTTCGGGGGATATTACGAGATCTCACCCTCTAACTCCATGTTTTTAAGCCTAAGTCAAGAATTACTCAAATTATCATCGTATTCTCAAACCGGGAGTCTCGCGGCAGCGAGGTCTGTTCCTATAAGTTACATTGGTCCCGTGGGAGGTGTTGGTGCCACCCATGGGGACGTTCGGTGGAAGTTTCGAGATCTCGCCCTCTAACGCCATGTTTTTAAGCCTAAGTCTAGAAATATGAAAATTACCATCGTATTCTCAAACCGGGAGTCCCGTGGCTGTGGGGTCATTTCCTAGAAGTTACATTGGTCCCATGGGAGGTGTTGGTGCCACCCACGGGGCCGTTTGGTGGTTGTTTCGAGATCTCACCCTCTAACACCACGTTTTTAAGCCTAAGTCTATAAATATGCAAATTACCATCGTATTCTAAAACTGGAAGTCCCGCGGCTACGGGGTCAGTTCCTACGAGTTACATTGGTCCCGTGGGAGGTGTTAGTGCCACCCACGGGGCCGTTCGGGGGTTGTTTTGAGTTCTCACCCTCTAACGCCATGTTTTTAAGCCTAAGTCTATAAATATGCAAATTACCGTCGTATTTTCAAACCAGGAGTCCCACAGCTGCGGGGTCAGTTCCTACGAGTTACGTTGGTCCCGTGGGAGGTTTTTCTGCCAACCACAGGGAACTTTGGGGGATGTTACGAGATCTCACCCTCTAACGCCATGTTTTTAAGCCTAAGTCTAGATATATGCAAATTTTCATCGTATTCTCAAACCGGGAGTCTCGAGGCTGCGGGGTGTGTTCCTATAAGTTACATTGGTCCCGTGGGAGGTGTTGGTGCCACCCATGGGGACGTTCGGGGGCAGTTTCGAGATCTCACCCTCTAACGCCATGTTTTTAAGCCTAAGTCTAGAAATATGAAAATTACAGTCGTATTCTCAAACTGGGAGTCCCACGGCTGTGGGGTCAGTTCCTAAGAGTTATGTTGGTCCCGTGGGAGGTGTTAGTGCCACCCATGAGGACGTTTGGGGGTTGTTTCGAGATTTCACCCTCTAACGCCATGTTTTTAAGCCTAAGTCTATAAATACGAAAATTACCATCGTATTCTCAAACCGGAAGTTCCGCGGCTGCGGGGCAGTTCCTATGAGTTACATTGCTCCCGTGGGAGGTGTTGGCGCCACCCACGTAGCCGTTCGAGGGCTGTTTCGAGTACTCACCCTCTAACGCCATGTTTTTAAGCGTAAGTCTAGAAATATAAAAATTATCATCGTATTCTCAAACCGGGAGTCCCGCGGCTGCGGGGTCAGTTCCTATGAGTTACAATTGTCCCGGAGGTGTTGATGCCACCCACAGGGCCGTTCGGGGGTTGTTTCGATGTCTCACACTCTAACGCAATGTTTTTAAGCCTAAGTCTGGAAATATGCAAATTATCGTCGTATTCTCAAATCGAGAGTCCCGCGGCTGCGGGGTCAGATCCTACGAGTTACATCTGTCCCGTGGGAGGTGTTGGTGCCACCCATGGGGTCGTTCGGGGGCTGTTTCGAGTTCTCACCCTCTAACGCCATGTTTTTAAGACTAAGTCTATAAATATGCAAATTACCATCGTATTCTCAAACCGGGAGTCCCGCGGCTGCGGGATCAGTTCCTATGAGTTACGTTGGCCCCGTGGGAGGTGTTGCTGCCACCCACAGGGACGTTCGGGGGATGTTACGAGATCTCACCCTCTAACTCCATGTTTTTAAGCCTAAGTCTAGAAATATGAAAATTATCATCGTATTCTCAAACCGGGAGTCCCGCGACTGCGGGGTCTGTTCCTACAAGTTACATTGGTCCCGTGGGAGGTGTTGGTGCTACCCACGGGACCGTTCGGGGGCTGTTTCGACTCTCACCATTTAACGCCATGTTTTTAAGCCTAAGTCTAGAAATATGAAAATTATCGTCGTATTCTCAAACCGGGAGTCCCGTGGCTACGGGGTCAGTTCCTACAAGTTACATTGGTCCCGTGGGAGGTGTTGGTGCCACCCACGGAGCCGTTCCGGGGTTGTTTCGAGTTCTCACCCTCTAATGCCATGTTTTTAAGCCTAAGTGTGGAAATATGCAAATTATCGTCGTATTCTAACACCGGGACTCCCGCAACTGCGGGGTCAGTTCCTACGAGTTACCTTGGTCCCGTGGGAAGTGTTGGTGCCACCCACGGGGCCGTTCGGGGGCTGTTTCAAGTTCTCACCCTCTAACGCCATGTTTTTAAGTCTAAGTCTATAAATATTCAAATTACCTTCGTATTATCAATCCGGGAGTCCCGTGGTTGCGGGGTCAGTTCGTACAAGTTACATTGGTCCCGTGGGAGGTGTTGGTGCCACCCACGAGCCGTTCAGGGGTTATTTCGAGTTCTCACACACTAACGCCATATTTGGTTAAGTTTAGATATATGAAAATTACTGTCATCATCTCAAAATGGGAGTCCCGCGGCAGCAGGGTCAGTTCCTACGAGTTAAATTGGTCCTGTGGAAGGTGTTAGTGCCACACACGGGGCCGTTCGGGGGCTGTATTCAGTTCTCACCTTCTAATGCCATGTTTTTAAGCCTAAGTCTGTAAATAAGCAAATTACCATCGTATTCACAAACCGGGAGTCCCGCGACTACGGGGTTAATTCCTACGAGTTAAATAGGCCCTGTGGGAGGTGTTAGTGCCACCCACAGGGCCGTTCGGGAGATGTTTCGAGATCAGACCCTTTAACGCCATGTTTTTAAGCCAAATTCTATAAATAAGTAAATTACCATCATATTCTCAAACCGGGAGTCCCGCGGCTGCGGTGTCAGTTCCTACGAGTTACATTGGTCCCGTGGGAGGTGTTGGTGCCACTCACGGGGTCGTTCGGGGGGTGTTTCGAGTTCTCACCCTCTAACGCCATGTTTTTAAGCCTAAGTCTACAAATATTCAAATTATCATCGTATTCTCAAATCGGGAGTCCCGCGGCTGCGGGGTCAGTTCCTACGAGTTACATTGGTCCCGTGGGAAGTGTTGGTGCCACCCACGGGGCCGTTCGGGGGGTGTTTTGAGTTCTCACCCTCTAACGCCGTGTTTTTAAGCCTAAGTCTATAAATATGCAAATTACCATTGTATTCTCAAACCAAGAGTCCCGCGACTGTGGGGTGAGTTCCTACGAGTCACATTGGTCTCATGGAAGGTGTTGGTGCCACCCACGGGGCCGTTCGGAGGTCATTTCGAGTTCTCACCCACTAACGCCATGTTTGCTTAAGTCTAGAAATATGAAAATTATCATCGTATTCTCAAACCGGGAGTCCCGCGGCAGCGGGGTCAATTCCTACGAGTTACATTGGTCCCGTGGGAGGTGTTAGTGCCACCCACGGGGACGTTCGACGGTTGTTTCGAGGTCTCACCCTCTAACGCCATGTTTTTAATCCGAAGTCTATAAAGATGCAAATTATAGTCGTATTCTCAAACTGGGAGTCCCGCGGCTGCGGGTTCAGTTCCTACGAGTTAGATTGGTCCCGTGGGAGGTGTTAGTGCCACCCATGGGGACGTTCGGGGGCAATTTAGAGATCTCACCCTCTATCGCCATATTTTTATGCCTAAGTCTATAAATATACAAATTACCATCGTATTCTCAAATCGAAAGTCCCGCAGCTACGGGGTCAATTCCTACGAGTTACATTGGTCCCGTGAGAGGTGTTGGTTCCACCCACGGAGCCGTTCGGGGGCTGTTTTGAGTTCTCACCCTCTAACGACATGTTTTTAATACTAAGTCTATAAATATGCAAGTTACAGTCGTATTCTCAAACCGGGAGTCCCGCGACTGCGGGGTCAGATCCTACGAGTTACGTTGGTCCCGTGGGAGGTGTTGCTGCCACCCACTGGGATGTTCGGGGGATGTTACGAGATCTCACCCTCTAACGCCATGTTTTTAAGCCTAAGTCTAGTAATATGCAAATTATCGTCGTATTCTCAAATCGGGAGTCCCGCGGCTCCGGGGTCAGTTCCTACGAGTTACATTGGTCCCGTGGGAGGTGTTGGTGCCACCCACTGAGCCGTTCGGGGGATGTTTCGAGTTATCAGCCTCTAACGCCATGTTTTTAAGCCGAAGTCTTTAAATATGTAAATTATAGTCGTATTCACAAACAGGGAGTTCCACAACTGCGGGGTCAGTTCCTACGAGTTACATTGGTCCCGTGGGAGGTGTTGGTGCTACCCACAGGGACGTTCGGGCGAAGTTTCTAAATCTCCCCCTCTAACGCCATGTTTTTAGGCCTAAGTCTGGAAATATGAAAATTATCGTCGTATTCTCAAACCGGGAGTCCCGCAGCTGTGGGGTCAGTTCCTACAACTTAGATTAGTCTCGTGGGAGGTGTTGGTCCCACACACGTGGCGTTCGGGGGATGTTTCGAGTTCTCACCCTCTAACGCCATGTTTTTAAGCCTAAGTCTGGAAATATGCAAATTATCATCGTATTCTAACATCGATACTCCCGCGGCTGCGGGGTCAGTTCCTATGAGTTACATTGGTCCCGTGGGAAGTGTTGGTGCCACCCATGAGGCCGTTCGACAGCTATTTTGAGTTCTCACCCTCTAACGCCATGTTTTTAAGTTGAAGTCTATAAATATGCAAATTACCTTCGTATTATCAAACCGGGAGTCCAGTGGCTGCAGGGTCAGTTCTTACGAGTTACATTGGTCCCGTGGAAGGTGTTGGTGCCACCCACGTGGCCGTTCGGGGGCTGTTTAGAGTTCTCACCCTCCAATGCCATGTTTTTAAGCCTAAGTCTATAAATAAGCAAATTACCATCGTATTCTCAAACCGGGAGTCCCGCAGCTACGGGGTTAGTTCCTACGAGTTAAATTGGCCTCGTGGGAGGTGTTGGTGCCACCCACGGGGCCATTCGGGAGATGTTTCGAGTTCTCGCCCTTTGACGCAATGATTTTAAGCCTAACTCTATAAATAAGAAAATTACCGTCGTATTCTCAAACCGGTTGTCCCGTGGCTGCGGGGTCAGTTCCTACGAGTTACATTGGTCCCGTGGGAGGTGTAGCTACCCACAGGGACGTTCGGGGGCTGTTAAGAGATCTCACCCTTTAACGCCATGTTTTTTAGCCTTAGTCAAGAAATATAAAAATTATCGTCGTAATCTCAAATCGAGAGTCCCGCGGCTGCGGGGTCTATTCCTAAGAGTTACACTGGTCCCGTGGGAGGTGTTGGTGCCACCCACGGGGCCGTTCGAGGGCTGTTTCGAGTTCTCACCCTCTAACGCCATGTTTTTAAGCCTAAGTTTAGAAATATGAAAATTATCATCGTATTCTCAAACTGGGAGTCCCGCGGCTACGGGGTCAGTTCCTAAGAGTTATATTGGTCCCGTGGGAGGTGTTGGTGCCACCCACGAGGCTGTTCGGAGGCTGTTTTGAGTTCTCACCCTCTAACGCCATGTTTCTAAGCCTATGTCTAGAAATATGTAAATTATCATCGTATTCTCAAACCGGGATTCCCGCGGCTGTGGGGTCAGTTCCCACGAGTTACATTGGTCCCGTGGGAGGTGTTGGTGCCACCGACGGGGACGTTCGGGGGCAGTTTCTAAATCTCCCCCTCTAACGCCATGTTTTTAAGCCTAAGTCTAGAAATATGAAAATTATCGTCGTATTCTCAAACCGGGAGTCACGAGGCTGCGGGGTCAGTTCCTATAAGTTACATTGGTCCCGTGGGAGGTGTTGGTGCCACCCACGTGGCGTTCGGGGGTTGTTTCGAGTTCTCACCATCTAACGCCATGTTTTTAAGCCTAAGTCTAGAAATATGCAAATTATCATCGTATTCTAACATCGGTACTCCCGCGGCTGCGGGGTCAGTTCCTACGAGTTACATTGGTCCCGTGGGAAGTGTTTGTGCCACCCATGGGGTCGTTCGGGGGATATTTCGAGTTCTCACCCTCTAACGCCATGTTTTTAAGTTGAAGTCTATAAATATGCAAATTACCTTCGTATTATCAAACCGAGAGTCCCGCGGTTGCGGGGTTAGTTCGTACAAAATTACATTTGTCCCGTGGGAGGTGTTGGTGCAACCCACGAGCCGTTCGGGGTTTATTTCGAGTTCTCATTCACTAATGCCATATTTGCTTATGTTTAGAAATATGTAAATTATCGTGATACACCCAAAACGGGAGTCCCGCGGCTGCGGGGTCAGTTCCTACGAGTTACATTGGTCCCGTGGAAGGTGTTGGTGCCACCCACGGGGCCGTTCGGGGGTTGTTTTGAGTTCTCACCCTCTAATGCCATGTTTTTAATCCTAAGTCTTTAAATAAGAAAATTACCATCGTATTGTCAAACCAGGAGTCCCGCGGCTGCGGGGTTAGTTCCTACGAGTTAAATTGGCCCCGTGGGAGGTGTTGGTGCCACCCACGGGGCCATTCAGGAGATATTTCGAGATCTCACCCTTTAACGTAATGTTTTTAAGCCTAAGTCTATAAATAAGCAAATTACCGTCGTATTCTTAAACCGGGAAACCCGTGGCTGCGGGGTCAGTACCTACGAGTTACATTGGTTCCGTGGGAGGTTTTGCTACCCACAGGGACGTTCGGGGGCTGTTGAGGGATCTCACCCTCTAACGCCATGTTTTTTAGCCTTAGTCTAGAAATATAATAATTATCGTCGTATTCTCAAATCTGGATTCCCGCGGCTGCGGGGTCTATTCCTAAGAGTTACACTGGTCCCGTGGGAGGTGTTGGTGCCACCCACGGGGCCGTTCGAGGGCAGTTTCGAGTTCTCACCCTCTAATGCCATGTTTTTAAGCCTATGTTTAGAAATATGAAAATTATCGTCATATTCTCAAACCAGGAGTCCCGCGGCTATGGGGTCAGTTACTACGAGTTACATTGGTCCCGTGGGAGGTGTTGGTGCCACCCACGAGGCCGTTCGGAGGCTGTTTTGAGTTCTCACCCTCTAACGCAATGTTTTAAAGACTAAGTCTGGAAATATGTAAATTATCGTCGTATTCTCAAATCGGGAGTCCCGCGGCTGCGGGGTCAGTTCCTAAGAGTTACGTTGGTCCCATGGGAAGTGTTGGTGCCACCCACAGGGCCGTTCAGGGGCTGTTTCGAGCTCTCACCCTCTAACGCCATGTTTTTAAGCCTATGTCTAGAAATATGTAAATTATCATCGTATTCTCAAACCGGGATTCCCGCGGCTGTGGGGTCAGTTCCCACGAGTTACATTGGTCCTGTGGGACGTGTTGGTGCCACCCACAGGGACGTTCGGGGGCAGTTTCCAGACCTCACCCTCTAACGCCATGTTTTTAAGCCAAAGTCTATAAATATGCAAATTACTGTCGTAATCTCAAACAGGGAGTCCCGCGGCTGCGTGGTGAGTTCCTACGAGTTTCATTGGTCCCGTGGGAGGTGTTGGTGCCACCCACGGGGCCGTTTGGGTGCTGTTTCGAGGTCTCACCCTCTAACGCAATGTTTTTAAGCCAAAGTCTGGAAATATGTAGATTATCATCGTATTCTCAAACCGGGAGTCCCGTGGCTGCGGGGTCAGTTCCTATGAGTTACATTGGTCCCGTGGGAAGTGTTGGTGCCACCCACAGGGCCGTTCGGGGGCTGTTTCGAGCTCTCACCCTCTAACGTCGTGTTTTTAAGCCTAAGTCTATACATATGCAAATTACCATCTTATTCTCAAACCGGGAGTCCCGCAACTGCGGGTTGAGTTCCTACGAGTCACATTGGTCCCGTGGGAGGTGTTGGTGCCACCCACGGGACCGTTTGTAGGTTATTTCGAGTTCTCACCCATTAACGCCATGTTTTCTTAAGTTTAGAAATATGCAAAATACCGTCGTATTCTCAAAATGGGAGTCCCGCGGCTGCGGGGTCAGTTCCTACGAGTTAGATTGGTCCCGTGGGAGGTGTTGGTGCCACCCACGGGGCTTTTCGGGGGATGTTTCGAGTTCTCACCCTCTAACGCCATGTTTTTAAGCCGAAGTCTATAAATATGCAAATTGTAGTCGTATTCTCAAACCAGGAGTCCCGCGACTATGGGGTCAGTTCCTACGAGTTACATTTGTCCCGTGGGAGGTGTTGGTGCCACCCACGGGGACGTTCGGGGGCAGTTTCTAAATCTCCCCCTCTAACGCCATGTTTTTAGGCCTAAGTCCAGAAATATGTAAATTATCGTCGTATTCTCAAACCGGGAGTCCCGTGGTTGCGGGGTCAGTTCCTATGAGTTACATTGGTCCCGTGGGAGGTGTTGGTGCCACCCACGGGGCCTTTTTGTGGTTTTTTCGAGATATCTCCCTCTAACGCCATGTTTTTAAGCCTAAGTCTATAAATATGAAAATTCCATCGCATTCTCAAACCGGGAGTCCCGCGGCTGCGGGGTCAGTTCCGAAGAGTTACATTGGTCACGTGGGAGGTGTTAGTGCCACCCACGGGGCCGTTCGGGGGATGTTTTGAGTTCTTACCCTCTAACGTCATGTTTCTCAGCCTAAGTCTATAAATAAGCAAATTACCATTGTATTCTCAAACCGGGAGTCCCGCAGTTGCGGGGTCAGTTCCTACAAGTTACATTGGTCCCGTGGGAGGTGTTGGTGCCACCCACGGGCCGTTTGGTGGTTATTTCGAGTTCTCACCCACAAACGCCATATTTACTTAAGTTTAGATATATGCAAATTACCTTCGTATTTGAAAATCGAGAGTCCCGCGGTTGCGGGGTCAGTTCCAACGAGTTACATTGGTCCCGTGGGAGGTGTTGGTGCGACCCACGGGACCGTTCGGGGGTTATTTCGAGTTGTCACCCACTAACGCCATGTTTGCTTAAGTTCAGAAATATGCAAAATACTGTCGTACTCTCAAAACGGGATTCCCGCGGCTGTGGGGTCAGTTCCTACGAGTTACATTGGTCCCGTGGGAGGTGTTGGTGCCACCCACGTGGCCGTTCGGGGGCTGTTTCGAGTTCTCACCCTCTAACGCAATGTTTTTTATCCTAAGTCTATTAATATGCAAATTACAGTCGTATTCTTAAACTGGAGTCCCGCGGCTGCGGGGTCAGTTTCTACGAGTTACATTGGTCCTGTGGGAGGTGTTGGTACCACCCATCTGGACGTTCGGGGGCAGTTTTGAGATCTCACCCTCGAGCCACGTTTTTAAGCCTAAGTCTAGAAATATGAAAATTACCGTCGTATTCTCAAATCGGGAGTCTCGCGGCTGTGGGGTCTGCTCATACGAGTTACATTGGTCCCGTGGGAGGTGTTGGTGCCACCCACGGGGCTGTTTGGGGGTTGTTTCGAGATCTCACCCTCTAACCCCATGTTTTTAAGCCTAAGTCTATAAATATGCAAATTACCGTCGTATTATCAAACTGGAAGTCCTGCGGCTGCGGGGTCAGTTCCTATGAGTTACATTGGTCCCGTGGGAGGTATTGGTGCCACCCAGGTGGCCGTTCGAGGGTTATTTCGAGTTCTCACCCACTAACGCAAAGTTTGCTTAAGTTAAGAAATATGCAAAATACCGTCGTATTCTCAAAACGGGAGTCCCGCGGATGCTGGGTTAGTTCCTAAGAGTTACATTGGTCCCGTGGGAGTTGTTGGTGCCACCCACGGGGCCGTTCGGGGGATGTTTCGAGTTCTCACCCTCTAACGCCATGTTTTTAATCCTAAGTCTATAAAGTTGCAAAATACAGTTGTATTCTCAAACCGGGAGTCCCGCGGCTGCGGGGTCAGTTCCAACGAGTTACATTGGTCCCGTGGGAGGTGTTAGTGCCACCCACGGGGCCGTTCGGAGGTTGTTTCGAGGTCTCACACTCTAATGCAATGTTTTTAAGACTAAGTCTGGAAATAGGCAAATTATCGTTGTATTCTCAAACCAAGAGTCCCACAGCTGCGGGGTCAGTTACTACGAGTTACATTGGTCCCGGGGGAGGTGTTGGTGCCACCCACGGGGCCGTTCGGGGGATGTTTCGAATTCTCACCCTCTAACGCCATGTTTTTAAGCCTAAGTCCATAAATCTGCAAATTACCGTCGTATTCTCAAATCGGGAGTCCCGTGACTACGGGGTCTGTTCCTACGAGTTACTCTGGTCCCGTGGGAGGTGTTGCGGCCACCCACAGGGACGTTCGGGGGATATTACGAGATCTCACCCTCTAACGCCATGTTTTTAAGCCTAAGTCTATAAATATGCAAATTACCGTCGTATTCTCAAAACGGGAGTCCCGCGGCTGCGGGGTCAGTTCCTACGAGTTACGTTGGTCCCGTGGGAGGTGTTGCTGCCACCCACAGGGACGTTCGGGGGTTGTTACGAGATCTCACCCTCTAACAGAATGTTTTCTAGTCTTAGTCCAGAAATATAATAATTAAAGTCGTATTCTAAAATCGGGATTCCCGAGGCTGCGGGGTCTGTTCCCACTAGTTACATTGGTCACGTGGGAGGTATTGGTGCCACCCACGGGGCCGTTCGAGGGCTGTTTTGACCTCTCACCCTCTAACGCAATGTTTTTAAGCCTAAGTCTGGAAATATGCAAATTATCGTCGTATTCTCAAATCGGGAGTCCCGCGGCTGCGGGGTCAGTTCCTATGAGTTACATTGGACCCGTGGGAAGTGTTGGTGCCACCCACGGAGCCGTTCGGGGGCTATTTCGAGTTCTCACCCTCGAACACCATGTTTTTAAGTCTAAGTCTATAAATATGTAAATTAACGTCGTATTATCAAACCGGGAGTCCCGCGGTTGCGGTGTCAGTTCCTATGGGTTACATTGGTCCCGTGGGACGTGTTGGTGCCACCCACGGGCCGTTCGGGGGTTATTTCGAGTTCTCACCCACTAACGTCATATTTGCTTAAGTTTAGAAATATACAAATTACCATCGTATTCTCAAATCGGGAGTCCCGCGGCTGCGGGGTCAGATCCAACGAGTTACATTGGTCCCGTGGGAGGTGTTGGTGCCACCCATGGGGCCGTTCGGGGATTGTTTCGAGGTCTCACACTCTAATGCAATGTTTTTAAGACTAAGTTAGGAAATATGCAAATTATCGATGTATTCTCAAACCAAGAGTCCCGCAGCTGCGGGGTCAGTTCCTACGAGTTACATTGGTCCCGGGGGAGGTATTGGTGCCACCCACGGGGTCGTTCGGGGGCTGTTTCGAATTCTCACCCTCTAACGCCATGTTTTTAAGCCTAAGTCCATAAATCTGCAAATTACCGTCGCATTCTCAAATCGGGAGTCCCGCGACTGCGGGGTCAATTCTTACGAGTTACTCTGGTCCCGTGGGAGGTGTTGCGGCAACCCACAGGGACGTTCGGGGGATATTACGAGATCTCACCTTCTAACGCCATGTTTTTAAGCCTAAGTCTAGAAATATGCAAATTATCGTTGTATTCTCAAACCGAGAGTCCTGTGGCTGCGAGGTCTTTTCCTACAAGTTACATTGGTCCCGTGGGAGGTGTTGCTGCCACCCACTAGGCCGTTTGGGGGCTGTTTCGAGTTCTCACCCTCTAACGCCATGTTTTTAAGCCTAAGTCTAGAAATATGAAAATTATCGTCGTATTCTCAAACCGGGAATCCCGCGGCTGGGGGGTCAGTTCCTACAAGTTACATTGGTTCCGTGGGAGGTGTTGGTGCCAACCACGGGGCCGTTCGGGGGTTGTTTCAAGTTCTCACCCTCTAATGCCATGTTTTTAAGCCTAAATCTGGAAATATGCAAATTATCGTCGTATTCTAACACCGGGACTTCCGCGGCTGCGGGGTCAGTTCCTACGAGTTACATTGGTCCCGTGGGAAGTTTTGGTACCACCCACGGGGCCGTTCGGGGGTTGTTTCGAGTTCTCACCCTCTAACGCCATGTTTTTAAGTCTATGTCTATAAATATGCAAATTACCCTCGTATTATCAAACCGGGAGTCCCGCGGTTGCGGGGTCAGTTCCTACAAGTTACATTGGTTCCGTGGGAGGTGTTGGTGCCACCCACGAGCCGTTCGGGGGTTATTTCGAGTTCTCACACACTAACGCCGTATTTTCTTAAGTTTAGAAATATGTAAATTACCGTCATGTTCTCAAAATGGGAGTCCCGCGGCAGCAGGGACAGTTCGTACGAGTTACATTGGTCCCGTGGAAGGTGTTGGTGCCACCCACGGGGCCGTTCGGGGGCTGTTTCGGGTTCTCACCCTCTAATGCCATGTTTTTAAGCCTAAGTGTGTAAATATGCAAATTACCATCATATTCTCAAATCGGGAGTCCCGAGGCTGCGGGGTCAGTTCCAATGAGTTAAATAGGCCCCGTGGGAGGTGTTCGTCCCACACACGGGGCCGTTCGGGAGATGTTTCGAGATCTCACCCTTTAACGCCATGTTTTTAAGCCTAAGTCTGTAAATATTCAAATTACCATCGTATTCTCAAACCGGGAGTCCCGCGGCTGCGGGGTCAGTTCCTACGAGTTACATTGGTCCCGTGGGAGGTGTTGGTGCCACCCACCGGGCCGTTCGGGGGCTATATCGAGTTCTCACCCTCTAACGCCATGTTTTTAAGCCAAAGTCTATAAATATTCAAATTACCATCGTATTCTCAAACCGAGAGTCCCGCGGCTGCGGGGTCAGTTCCAACGAGTTACATTAGTATCTTGGGAGGTGTTTGTGTTGGTCCCGTGGGAAGTATTGGTTCCACCCACTGGGCCTTTCGAGCTCTGTTTCGAGTTCTCACCCTCTAACGCCGGGTTTTTAAGCCTAAGATTATAAATATACAAATTACCATTGTATTCTCAAACCGGGAGTCCTGCGACTGCGGGGTGAGTTCCTACGAGTCACATTGGTCCCTTGGGAGGTGTTGGGGCCACCCACAGGGCCGTTCGGAGGTTATTTCGAGTTCTCACCCACTAACGTCATGTTTTCTTAGGTTTAGAAATATGAAAAATACAGTCGTATTCTCAAAACGGGAGTCCCGCCGCTGCGGGGTCAGTTCCTACGAGTCGCATTGGTCCCGTGGGAGGTGTTGGTACCACCCACGGGGCCATTCCGGGGCTGTTTCGAGTTCTCACCCTCTAACGCCATGTTTTTAAGCTGAAGTCTATAAATATGCAAATTATAGTCGTATTCTCAAACCGAGAGTCCCGCGACTGCGGGGTCAGTTCCTACGAGTTACATTGGTGCCGTGGGAGGTGTTGGTGCCACCCACGGGGACGTTCGGGGGCAGTTTCGAGATCTCACCCTCTAATGCCATGTTTTTAAGCCTAAGTCTATAAATAAGCAAATTACCATCGTATTCTCAAACCGGGAGTCCCGCAGCTACGGGGTTAGTTCCTACGAGTTAAATTGGCCTCGTGGGAGGTGTTGGTGCCACCCACGGGGCCATTCGGGAGATGTTTCGAGTTCTCACCCTTTGACACAATGATTTTAAGCCTAACTCTATAAATAAGAAAATTACCGTCGTATTCTCAAACCGGTTGTCCCGTGGCTGCGGGGTCAGTTCCTACGAGTTACATTGGTCCCGTGGGAGGTGTAGCTACCCACAGGGATGTTCGGGGGCTGTTAAGAGATCTCACCCTTTAACGCCATGTTTTTTAGCCTTAGTCAAGAAATATAAAAATTATCGTCGTAATGTCAAATCGAGAGTCCCGCGGCTGCGGGGTCTATTCCTAAGAGTTACACTGGTCCCGTGGGAGGTGTTGGTGCCACCCACGGGGCCGTTCGAGGGCTGTTTCGAGTTCTCACCCTCTAACGCCATGTTTTTAAGCCTAAGTTTAGAAATATGAAAATTATCATCGTATTCTCAAACTGGGAGTCCCGCGGCTACGGGGTCAGTTCCTAAGAGTTATATTGGTCCCGTGGGAGGTGTTGGTGCCACCCACGAGGCTGTTCGGAGGCTGTTTTGAGTTCTCACCCTCTAACGTCATGTTTCTAAGCCTATGTCTAGAAATATGTAAATTATCATCGTATTCTCAAACCGGGATTCCCGCGGCTGTGGGGTCAGTTCCCACGAGTTACATTGGTCCCGTGGGAGGTGTTGGTGCCACCGACGGGGACGTTCGGGGGCAGTTTCTAAATCTCCCCCTCTAACGCCATGTTTTTAAGCCTAAGTCTAGAAATATGAAAATTATCGTCGTATTCTCAAACCGGGAGTAACGAGGCTGCGGGGTCAGTTCCTATAAGTTACATTGGTCCCGTGGGAGGTGTTGGTGCCACCCACGTGGCGTTCGGGGGTTGTTTCGAGTTCTCACCATCTAACGCCATGTTTTTAAGCCTAAGTCTAGAAATATGCAAATTATCATCGTATTCTAACATCGGTACTCCCGCGGCTGCGGGGTCAGTTCCTACGAGTTACATTGGTCCCGTGGGAAGTGTTTGTGCCACCCATGGGGTCGTTCGGGGGATATTTCGAGTTCTCACCCTCTAACGCCATGTTTTTAAGTTGAAGTCTATAAATATGCAAATTACCTTCGTATTATCAAACCGAGAGTCCCGCGGTTGCGGGGTTAGTTCGTACAAAATTACATTTGTCCCGTGGGAGGTGTTGGTGCCACCCACGAGCCGTTCGGGGTTTATTTCGAGTTCTCATTCACTAATGCCATATTTTCTTATGTTTAGAAATATGTAAATTATCGTGATACACCCAAAACGGGAGTCCCGCGGCTGCGGGGTCAGTTCCTACGAGTTACATTGGTCCCGTGGAAGGTGTTGGTGCCACCCACGGGGCCGTTCGGGGGTTGTTTTGAGTTCTCACCCTCTAATGCCATGTTTTTAATCCTAAGTCTTTAAATAAGAAAATTACCATCGTATTCTCAAACCAGGAGTCCCGCGGCTGCGGGGTTAGTTCCTACGAGTTAAATTGGCCCCGTGGGAGGTGTTGGTGCCACCCACGGGGCCATTCAGGAGATGTTTCGAGATCTCACCCTTTAACGTAATGTTTTTAAGCCTAAGTCTATAAATAAGCAAATTACCGTCGTATTCTTAAACCGGGAGACCCGTGGCTGCGGGGTCAGTACCTATGAGTTACATTGGTTCCGTGGGAGGTTTTGCTACCCACAGGGACGTTCGGGGGCTGTTGAGGGATCTCACCCTCTAACGCCATGTTTTTTAGCCTTAGTCTAGAAATATAATAATTATCGTCGTATTCTCAAATCGGGATTCCCGCGGCTGCGGGGTCTATTCCTAAGAGTTACACTGGTCCCGTGGGAGGTGTTGGTGCCACCCACGGGGCCGTTCGAGGGCAGTTTCGAGTTCTCACCCTCTAATGCCATGTTTTTAAGCCTAAGTTTAGAAATATGAAAATTATCGTCATATTCTCAAACCGGGAGTCCCGCGGCTATGGGGTCAGTTACTACGAGTTACATTGGTCCCGTGGGAGGTGTTGGTGCCACCCACGAGGCCGTTCGGAGGCTGTTTTGAGTTCTCACCCTCTAACGCAATGTTTTAAAGACTAAGTCTGGAAATATGTAAATTATCGTCGTATTCTCAAATCGGGAGTCCCGCGGCTGCGGGGTCAGTTCCTAAGAGTTACATTGGTCCCATGGGAAGTGTTGGTGCCACCCACAGGGCCGTTCAGGGGCTGTTTCGAGCTCTCACCCTCTAACGCCATGTTTTTAAGCCTATGTCTAGAAATATGTAAATTATCATCGTATTCTCAAACCGGGATTCCCGCGGCTGTGGGGTCAGTTCCCACGAGTTACATTGGTCCTGTGGGACGTGTTGGTGCCACCCACGGAGACGTTCGGGGGCAGTTTCTAGACCTCACCCTCTAACGCCATGTTTTTAAGCCAAAGTCTATAAATATGCAAATTACTGTCGTAATCTCAAACAGGGAGTCCCGCGGCTGCGTGGTGAGTTCCTACGAGTTTCATTGGTCCCGTGGGAGGTGTTGGTGCCACCCACGGGGCCGTTTGGGGGCTGTTTCGAGGTCTCACCCTCTAACGCAATGTTTTTAAGCCTAAGTCTGGAAATATGTAGATTATCATCGTATTCTCAAACCGGGAGTCCCGTGGCTGCGGGGTCAGTTCCTATGAGTTACATTGGTCCCGTGGGAAGTGTTGGTGCCACCCACAGGGCCGTTCGGGGGCTGTTTCGAGCTCTCACCCTCTAACGTCGTGTTTTTAAGCCTAAGTCTATACATATGCAAATTACCATCTTATTCTCAAACCGGGAGTCCCGCAACTGCGGGTTGAGTTCCTACGAGTCACATTGGTCCCGTGGGAGGTGTTGGTGCCACCCACGGGACCGTTTGTAGGTTATTTCGAGTTCTCACCCATTAACGCCATGTTTTCTTAAGTTTAGAAATATGCAAAATACCGTCGTATTCTCAAAATGGGAGTCCCGCGGCTGCGGGGTCAGTTCCTACGAGTTAGATTGGTCCCGTGGGAGGTGTTGGTGCCACCCACGGGGCTTTTCGGGGGATGTTTCGAGTTCTCACCCTCTAACGCCATGTTTTTAAGTCGAAGTCTATAAATATGCAAATTGTAGTCGTATTCTCAAACCAGGAGTCCCGCGACTATGGGGTCAGTTCCTACGAGTTACATTTGTCCCGTGGGAGGTGTTGGGGCCACCCACGGGGACGTTCGGGGGCAGTTTCTAAATCTCCCCCTCTAACGCCATGTTTTTAGGCCTAAGTCCAGAAATATGTAAATTATCGTCGTATTCTCAAACCGGGAGTCCCGTGGTTGCGGGGTCAGTTCCTATGAGTTACATTGGTCCCGTGGGAGGTGTTGGTGCCACCCACGGGGGCTTTTTGGGGTTTTTTCGAGATATCTCCCTCTAACGCCATGTTTTTAAGCCTAAGTCTATAAATATGAAAATTTCCATCGCATTCTCAAACCGGGAGTCCCGCGGCTGCGGGGTCAGTTCCGAAGAGTTACATTGGTCACGTGGGAGGTGTTAGTGCCACCCACGGGGCCGTTCGGGGGATGTTTTGAGTTCTTACCCTCTAACGTCATGTTTCTCAGCCTAAGTCTATAAATAAGCAAATTACCATTGTATTCTCAAACCGGGAGTCCCGCAGTTGCGGGGTCAGTTCCTACAAGTTACATTGGTCCCGTGGGAGGTGTTGGTGCCACCCACGGGCCGTTTGGTGGTTATTTCGAGTTCTCACCCACAAACGCCATATTTACTTAAGTTTAGATATATGCAAATTACCTTCGTATTTGAAAATCGAGAGTCCCGCGGTTGCGGGGTCAGTTCCAACGAGTTACATTGGTCCCGTGGGAGGTGTTGGTGCGACCCACGGGACCGTTCGGGGGTTATTTCGAGTTGTCACCCACTAACGCCATGTTTGCTTAAGTTCAGAAATATGCAAAATACTGTCGTACTCTCAAAACGGGATTCCCGCGGCTATGGGGTCAGTTCCTACGAGTTACATTGGTCCCGTGGGAGGTGTTGGTGCCACCCACGTGGCCGTTCGGGGGCTGTTTCGAGTTCTCACCCTCTAACGCAATGTTTTTTATCCTAAGTCTATTAATATGCAAATTACAGTCGTATTCTTAAACTGGAGTCCAGCGGCTGCGGGGTCAGTTTCTACGAGTTACATTGGTCCTGTGGGAGGTGTTGGTACCACCCATCTGGACGTTCGGGGGCAGTTTTGAGATCTCACCCTCTAGCCACGTTTTTAAGCCTAAGTCTAGAAATATGAAAATTACCGTCGTATTCTCAAATCGGGAGTCTCGCGGCTGTGGGGTCTGCTCATACGAGTTACATTGGTCCCGTGGGAGGTGTTGGTGCCACCCACGGGGCTGTTTGGGGGTTGTTTCGAGATCTCACCCTCTAACCTCATGTTTTTAAGCCTAAGTCTATAAATATGCAAATTACCGTCGTATTATCAAACCGGAAGTCCTGCGGCTGCGGGGTCAGTTCCTATGAGTTACATTGGTCCCGTGGGAGGTATTGGTGCCACCCAGGTGGCCGTTCGAGGGTTATTTCGAGTTCTCACCCACTAACGCAAAGTTTGCTTAAGTTAAGAAATATGCAAAATACCGTCGTATTCTCAAAATGGGAGTCGCGCGGATGCTGGGTTAGTTCCTAAGAGTTATATTGGTCCCGTGGGAGTTGTTGGTGCCACCCACGGGGCCGTTCGGGGGATGTTTCGAGTTCTCACCCTCTAACGCCATGTTTTTAATCCTAAGTCTATAAAGTTGCAAATTACAGTTGTATTCTCAAACCGGGAGTCCCGCGGCTGCGGGGTCAGTTCCAACGAGTTACATTGGTCCCGTGGGAGGTGTTAGTGCCACCCACGGGGCCGTTCGGGGGGTGTTTCGAGGTCTCACACTCTAATGCAATGTTTTTAAGACTAAGTCTGGAAATAGGCAAATTATCGTTGTATTCTCAAACCAAGAGTCCCACAGCTGCGGGGTCAGTTCCTACGAGTTACATTGGTCCCGGGGGAGGTGTTGGTGCCACCCACGGGGCCGTTCGGGGGCTGTTTCGAATTCTCACCCTCTAACGCCATGTTTTTAAGCCTAAGTCCATAAATCTGCAAATTACCGTCGTATTCTCAAATCGGGAGTCCCGTGACTACGGGGTCTGTTCCTACGAGTTACTCTGGTCCCGTGGGAGGTGTTGCGGCCACCCACAGGGACGTTCGGGGGATATTACGAAATCTCACCCTCTAACGCCATGTTTTTAAGCCTAAGTCTATAAATATGCAAATTACCGTCGTATTCTCAAAACGGGAGTCCCGCGGCTGCGGGGTCAGTTCCTACGAGTTACGTTGGTCCCGTGGGAGGTGTTACTGCCACCCACAGGGACGTTCGGGGGTTGTTACGAGATCTCACCCTCTAACGCCATGTTTTCTAGTCTTAGTCCAGAAATATAATAATTAAAGTCGTATTCTAAAATCGGGATTCCCGAGGCTGCGGGGTCTGTTCCCACGAGTTACATTGGTCCCGTGGGAGGTATTGGTGCCACCCACGGGGCCGTTCGAGGGCTGTTTTGAGCTCTCACCCTCTAACGCAATGTTTTTAAGCCTAAGTCTAGAAATATGCAAATTATCGTCGTATTCTCAAATCGGGAGTCCCGCGGCTGCGGGGTCAGTTCCTATGAGTTACATTGGACCCGTGGGAAGTGTTGGTGCCACCCACGGAGCCGTTCGGGGGCTGTTTCGAGTTCTCACCCTCGAACACCATGTTTTTAAGTCTAAGTCTATAAATATGCAAATTAATGTCGTATTATCAAACCGGGAGTCCCGCGGTTGCGGTGTCAGTTCCTATGGGTTACATTGGTCCCGTGGGACGTGTTGGTGCCACCCACGGGCCGTTCGGGGGTTATTTCGAGTTCTCACCCACTAACGTCATATTTGCTTAAGTTTAGAAATATACAAATTACCATCGTATTCTCAAATCGGGAGTCCCGCGGCTGCGGGGTCAGATCCAACGAGTTACATTGGTCCCGTGGGAGGTGTTGGTGCCACCCATGGGGCCGTTCGGGGATTGTTTCGAGGTCTCACACTCTAATGCAATGTTTTTAAGACTAAGTTAGGAAATATGCAAATTATCGATGTATTCTCAAACCAAGAGTCCCGCAGCTGCGGGGTCAGTTCCTACGAGTTACATTGGTCCCGGGGGAGGTATTGGTGCCACCCACGGGGTCGTTCGGGGGCTGTTTCGAATTCTCACCCTCTAACGCCATATTTTTAAGCCTAAGTCCATAAATCTGCAAATTACCGTCGCATTCTCAAATCGGGAGTCCCGCGACTGCGGGGTCAATTCCTACGAGTTACTCTGGTCCCGTGGGAGGTGTTGCGGCAACCCACAGGGACGTTCGGGGGATATTACGAGATCTCACCTTCTAACGCCATGTTTTTAAGCCTAAGTCTAGAAATATGCAAATTATCGTTGTATTCTCAAACCGAGAGTCCCGTGGCTGCGAGGTCTTTTCCTACAAGTTACATTGGTCCTGTGGGAGGTGTTGCTGCCACCCACTAGGCCGTTTGGGGGCTGTTTCGAGTTCTCACCCTCTAACGCCATGTTTTTAAGCCTAAGTCTAGAAATATGAAAATTATTGTCGTATTCTCAAACCGGGAATCCCGCGGCTGGGGGGTCAGTTCCTACAAGTTACATTGGTTCCGTGGGAGGTGTTGGTGCCAACCACGGGGCCGTTCGGGGGTTGTTTCAAGTTCTCACCCTCTAATGCCATGTTTTTAAGCCTAAGTATGGAAATATGCAAATTATCGTCGTATTCTAACACCGGGACTTCCGCGGCTGCGGGGTCAGTTCCTACGAGTTACATTGGTCCCGTGGGAAGTTTTGGTGCCACCCACGGGGCCGTTCGGGGGTTGTTTCGAGTTCTCACCCTCTAACGCCATGTTTTTAAGTCTAATTCTATAAATATGCAAATTACCCTCGTACTATCAAACCGGGAGTCCCGCGGTTGCGGGGTCAGTTCCTACAAGTTACATTGGTTCCGTGGGAGGTGTTGGTGCCACCCACGAGCCGTTCGGGGGTTATTTCGAGTTCTCACACACTAACGCCGTATTTTCTTAAGTTTAGAAATATGTAAATTACCGTCATATTCTCAAAATGGGAGTCCCGCGGCAGCAGGGACAGTTCGTACGAGTTACATTGGTCCCGTGGAAGGTGTTGGTGCCACCCACGGGGCCGTTCGGGGGCTGTTTCGGGTTCTCACCCTCTAATGCCATGTTTTTAAGCCTAAGTGTGTAAATATGCAAATTACCATCGTATTCTCAAATCGGGAGTCCCGAGGCTGCGGGGTCAGTTCCAATGAGTTAAATAGGCCCCGTGGGAGGTGTTCGTCCCACACACGGGGCCGTTCGGGAGATGTTTCGAGATCTCACCCTTTAACGCCATGTTTTTAAGCCTAAGTCTGTAAATATTCAAATTACCATCGTATTCTCAAACCGGGAGTCCCGCGGCTGCGGGGTCAGTTCCTACGAGTTACATTGGTCCCGTGGGAGGTGTTGGTGCCACCCACCGGGCCGTTCGGGGGCTATATCGAGTTCTCACCCTCTAACGCCATGTTTTTAAGCCAAAGTCTATAAATATTCAAATTACCATCGTATTCTCAAACCGAGAGTCCCGCGGCTGCGGGGTCAGTTCCAACGAGTTACATTAGTATCTTGGGAGGTGTTTGTGTTGGTCCCGTGGGAAGTGTTGGTGCCACCCACTGGGCCTTTCGAGGGCTGTTTCGAGTTCTCACCCTCTAACGCCGGGTTTTTAAGCCTAAGATTATAAATATACAAATTACCATCGTATTCTCAAACCGGGAGTCCTGCGACTGCGGGGTGAGTTCCTACGAGTCACATTGGTCCCTTGGGAGGTGTTGGGGCCACCCACAGGGCCGTTCGGAGGTTATTTCGAGTTCTCACCCACTAACGTCATGTTTTCTTAGGTTTAGAAGTATGAAAAATACAGTCGTATTCTCAAAACGGGAGTCCCGCCGCTGCGGGGTCAGTTCCTACGAGTTGCATTGGTCCCGTGGGAGGTGTTGGTACCACCCACGGGGCCATTCCGGGGCTGTTTCGAGTTCTCACCCTCTAACGCCATGTTTTTAAGCCGAAGTCTATAAATATGCAAATTATAGTCGTATTCTCAAACCGAGAGTCCCGCGACTGCGGGGTCAGTTCCTACGAGTTACATTGGTGCCGTGGAAGGTGTTGGTGCCACCCACGGGGACGTTCAGGGGCAGTTTCGAGATCTCACCCTCTAACGCCATGTTTTTAAGCCTAAGCCTACAAATATGTAAATTACCATCCTATTCTCAAACCTAGAGTCCCGCGGCTATGGGGACAGTTCCTACGAGTTATATGGGTCCCGTGGGAGGTGTTGGTGCCACCCACGCGGCCGTTCGGGGGCTGTTTCGAGTTCTCACCCTCTAACGTCGTGTTTTTAATCCTAAGTCTATAAATATGCAAATTACCGTCATATTCTCAAACCGGGAGTCCCGCGACTGCGGGGTGAGTACCTACGAGTCACATTGGTCCCGTGGGATGTGTTGGGGCCACCCACGGGGCCGTTCGGAGGTTATTTTGAGTACTCACCCACTAATGCCATTTTTGCTTAAGTTTAGAAATATGCAAACCACCATTGTACTCTCAAAACAGGAGTCCCGCGGCTGCGGGCTCAGTTCCTACGAGTTACATTGGTCCCGTGGGAGGTGTTGGTGCCACCCACGGGGCCGTTCGGGGGCTGTTTCGAGTTCTCACCCTCTAACGCCGTGTTTTTAAGCCTAAGTCTAGAAATATACAAATTATCGTCATATTCAAACACCGGGACTCCCCCGGCTGCGAGGTCAGTTCCTGCGAGTTACATTGGTCCCGTGGGAAGTGTTGGTGCCAACCACGGGGCCGTTCGGGGGCTGTTTCGAGTTCTCATCCTCTAACGCCATATTTTTAAGTCTAAGTCTATAAATATGCAAATTACCTTCGTATTATCAAACTGGGAGTCCCGTGGTTGCGGGGTCAGTTCCTACAAGTTACATTGGTCCCGTAGGAGGTGTTGGTTCCACCCACGAGCCGGTCGGGGGTTATTTCGAGTTCTCACACACTAACGCCATATTTGCTTAAGTTTAGAAATATGCAAATTACCATCATATTCTCAAAACGGGAGTCCCGCGGCAGTAGGGTCAGTTCCTACGAGTTACATTGGTCCCGTGGAAGGTGTTGGTGCCACCCACGGGGCCGTTTGGGGGTTGTTTCGAGATCTCACCCTCTAACGCCATGTTTTTAAGGCTAAGTCTAGAAATATGAAAATTACCATCGTATTCTCAAACCGGGAGTCCCGCGGCTGCGGGGTCAGTTCCTACGAGTTACATTGGTCCCATGGGAGGTTTTGGTGCCACCCACGGGATCGTTCGGGGGTTGTTTCGACTTCTCACCTTCTAACGCCATGTTTATAATCCCAAGTCTATAAATATGCAAATTACAGTCGTATTCTAAAACAGGTAGTCCCGCGGCTGAGGGATCAGTTCCTACGAGTTACATTGGTCCCGTGGGAGGTTTTGGTTCCACCCATGGGGAAGTTCGGGGGCAGTTTTGAGATCTCACCCTCTAAAGACATGTTTTTAAGCATAAGTCTAGAAATATGAAAATTACCGTCGTATTCTCAAATTGGGAGTCCCGCGGCTGTGGGGTCAGTTCCTAGGAGTTACATTGGTCCCGTGGGAAGTGTTGGTGCCACCCACGGGGCCGTTCGGGGGCTGTTTCGAGTTCTCACCCTCTAACGCCATGTTTTTAAGCCTAAGTCTATAAATATGCAAATTACCATTATATTCTCAAACCGGGAGTCCCGCCGTTGCGGAGTCAGTTCCTACGAGTTACATTGGTCTCGTGGGAGGTGTTGGTGCAACCCACGGGCCGTTCGGAGGTTATTTCATGCTCTCACCCACAAACGCCATATTTGCTTAAGTTTAGAAATATGCAAATTACCGTCGTATTTTCAAACCGAGAGTCTCGCGGCCAAGGGGTCAGTTCCTACGAGTTGCATTGGTCCCGTGGGAGGTGTTGGTGCCACCCATGGGGCCATTCGGGGGTTATTTCGAGTTCTCACCCACAAACGCCATATTTGTTTAAGTTTAGAAATATACAAATTACCATCGAATTTTCAAACCGAGAGTCCCGCAACAGCGGGGTCAGTTCCTACAAGTTACATTAGTCCCGTGGGAGGTGTTGGTGCCACCCAGGGGGCCGTTCGAGGGCTGTTTCGAGTTCTCACCCTCTAACGCCATGTTTTTAAGCCTAAGTATATAAATATGAAAATTACCATTGTATTCTCAAATCGGGAGTCCCGTCGTTGCGTGATCAGTTCCTACGAGTTACATTGGTCCCGTGGAAGGTGTTGGTGCCACCCACGGGCCGTTCGGGGGTCATTTCGAGCTCTCACCCACAAACGCCATATTTGCTTAAGTTTACAAATATGCAAATTACCGTCGTATTTTCAAACCGAGAGTCCCGTGGCTGCGGGGTGAGTTCCTACGAGTTACGTTGGTCCCGTGGGAGGTGTTGGCGCCACCCACGGGGTCGTTTGGGGGCAGTTTTGGGATCTCACCCTCTAACGCCATGTTTTTAAGCCTAAGAACAGAAATATACAAATTACCACCGTATTCTCAAACCGGGAGTCCCGCGGTTGTGGGGTCAGTTCCTACGAGTTACATTGGTCCCGTGGGAGGTGTCGGTGCCACCCAGGGGCCGTTCAGGGTTATTTTAAGTTCTCACCCACTAACGCCATGTTTGTTTAAGTTCACAAATATGCAAAATACCATCGTATTCTCAAAACGGGAGTTACGCGGCTGCGGGGTCAGTTCCTACGAGTTACATAGGTCCCGTGGGAGGTGTTGGTGCGACCCACGGGACCGTTCGGGGGCTGTTTCGAGTTCTCATCCTCTAACGCCATGTTTTTAATCCTAAGTCTATAAATTTGCAAATTACATTCGTACTCTCAAATCGGGAGTCCCGCGGCTGCGGGGTCAGTTCCTATGAGTTACATGTTGGTGCCACCCATGGGGATGGTCGGGGGAAATTTGAGATCTCATCCTCTAACGCCATGTTTTTAAGCCTAAGTCTATAAATATGAAAATTAACGTCGTATTCTCAAATCGGGAGTCCCACGGTTGTGGGGTCTGTTCCTACGAGTTACATTGGTCCCGTGGGAGGTATTGGTGCCACCCACGGGGCCGTTTGGGGGTTGTTTCGAGATCTCACCCTCTAAAGCCATGTTTTTTAGCCTAAGTCTATAAATATGCAAATTATCGTTGTATTCTCAAACCGGGAGTCCCCCGGCTGCGGGGTGAGTTTCTACGAGTCACATTGGTCTCGTGGGAGGTGTTGGTGCCACCCACGGGGCCGTTCGGCGGTTATTTCGAGTTCTCACCCACTAATGCCATGTTTGCTTAAGTTTAGAAATATGAAAAATACCGTCGTATTCTCAAAACGGGAGTCCCACGGCTGCGGGGTCAGTTCCTACGAGCAGCATTTGTCCCGGGTGAGGTGTTGGTGCCACCCACGGGGCAGTTCGGGGGTTGTTTCGAGTTCCCGCCCTCTAACGCCATGTTTTTAAGCCGAAGTCTATAAGTATGAAAATTATAGTCGTATTCTCAAACCGGGAGTCCCGCGACTGCGGGGTCAGTTCCTACGAGTTACATTGGTCCCGTGGGAGGTGTTGGTGCCACCCACGGGGACTTTCGGGGGCAGTTTCGAGATCTCACCCTCTAACGCCATGTTTTTAAGTCTAAGTCTATAAATATGCAAATTTCCCTCTTATTATCAAACCGGGAGTCCCGCGGTTGCGGGGTCAGTTCCTATAAGTTACATTGGTCCCGTGGGAGGTGTTGGTGCCACCCACGAGCCGTTCAGGGGTTATTTCGAGTTCTCACACACTAATGCCGTATTTGCTTAAGTTTAGAAATATGCAAATTACCATCATATTCTCAAAACGGGAGTCCCGCGGCAGTAGGGAGAGTTCGTACGAGTTACATTGGTCCCGTGGTAGGTGTTGGTGCCACCCCTGGGTCCGTTCGGGTGCTGTTTCGAGTTCTCACCCTCTAACGCCATGTTTTTAAGCCTAAGTCTATAAATATGCAAATTACAATCATATTCTCAAATCGGGAGTCCCGCGTTTGCAGGGTCAGTTCCTACGAGTTACATTAGTCCCCTGGGAGGTGTTGGTGCCACCCACGGGCCGTTCGGGGGTTATTTCGAGTTCTCACCCGCAAACGCCATATGTGCTTAAGTTTAGAAATATGCAAATTACCGTCGTATTATCAAACCGAGAGTCCCGCGGCTGCGGGGTCAGTTCCTTCGAGTAACATTGGTCCCGTGGGAGGTGTTGGTGCCACCCACGGGGCCGTTCAGGCGTTATTTCGAGTTCTCACCCACTAACGCCATGTTTGCTTAAGTTCAGAAATATGCAAAATAACGTCGTATTCTCAAAACGGGAGTCCCACAGCTGCGGGGTCAGTTCCTACGAGTTACATTGGTCCCGTGGGAGGTCTTAGTGCCACCCACGGGGCCGTTCGGGGGATGTTTTGAGTTCTCACCCTCTAACGCCATGTTTTTAATGCGAAGTCCATAAATATACAAATTACAGTCGTATTATCAAACCAGGAGTCCCCCGGCTGCGGGGTCAGTTCCTACGAGTTACATTGGTCCCGCGGGAGGTGTTGGTGCCACCCATGGGTACGTTCTGGGGCAATTTCGAGATATGACCCTCTAAAGCCATGTTTTTAAGCCTAAGTCTAGAAATATGAAAATTACCATCGTACTCTCAAAACGGGAGTCCCACGCCTGTGGGGTCTGTTCCTACGAGTTACATTGGTCCCGTGGGAGGCGTTGGTGCCACCCACGGGGCCGTTTGGGGGTTGTTTCGAGATCTCACCCTTTAACGCCATGTTTTTAAGGCTAAGTCTATAAATATGCAAATTATCGTCGTATTCTCAAACCAAAAGTCCCGCGGCTGTGGGGTCAGTTCCTATGAGTTACATTGGTCCCGTGGGAGGTGTTGGTGCCACCCACGGGGCCGTTCGGGGGTTATTTTGAGTTCTCACCCACAAACGCCATATTTGTTTAAGTTTAGAAATATACAAATTACCGTCAAATTTTCAAACTGATAGTCACGCAGCAGCGGGGTCAGTTCCTACAAGTTACATTAGTCTCGTGGGAGGTGTTGGTGCCACCCACGGGGCCGTTCGGGGGTTGTTTCGAGTTCTCTCCCTCTAACGCCATTTTTTAAGCCTAAGTATATAAATATGAAAATTACCATTGTATTCTCAAATCGGGAGTCCCGCCGTTGCGGGATCAGTTCCTACGAGTAATATTGGTCCCGTGGAAGGTGTTGGTGCCACCCACGGGCCGTTCGGGGGTCATTTCGAGCTCTCACCCACAAACGCCATATTTGCTTAAGTTTAGAAATATGCAAATTACCGTCGTATTTTCAAACCGAGAGCCCCGTGGCTGCGGGGTGAGTTCCTACGAGTTACGTTAGTCCCGTGGGAGGTGTTGGTGCCACCCACGGGGTCGTTCGGGGGCAGTTTTGAGATCTCACCCTCTAACTCCATGTTTTTAAGCCTAAGTATAGAAATATACAAATTACCACCGTATTCTCAAACCGGGAGTCCCACGGTTGTGGGGTCAGTTCCTACGAGTTACATTGGTCCCGTGGGAGGTGTCGGTGCCACCCAGGGGTCGTTCGGGGGTTATTTCGAGCTCTCACCCACAAACGCCATATTTATTTAAGTTTAGAAATATACAAATTACCGTCAAATTTTCAAACCGAGAGTCCCGCAGCAGCGGGGTCAGTTCCTACGACTTACATTGGTCCCGTGGGAGCTGTTGGTGCCACCCACGGGGCCGTTCGGGGGCAGTTTTGAGATCTCACCCTCTAACGCCATGTTTCTAAGCCTAAGTCTATAAATATGCAAATTACCATCATATTCTCAAACCGAGAGTCCCGCGGTTGCGGGGTCAGTTCCTACGAGTCACATTGGTCCCATGGGAGGTGTTGGTGCCACCCACGGGCCGTTCGGGGGTTATTTCGAGTTCTCACCCACAAACGCCATATTTGCTTATGTTTTGAAATATGCAAATTACCATCGTATTTTCAAACCGAGAGTCCCGCGGCTGTGGGGTCAGTTCCTACGAGTTACATTGGTCCCGTGGGAGGTGTTGGTTCCACACACGGGGCCGTTCAGTGGTTATTTTGAGTTCTCACCAACTAACGCCTTGTTTGCTTAAGTTCAGAAATATGCAAAATACCATCGTATTCTCAAAACGGGAGTCCCGCGGCTGCGGGGTCAGTTCCTACGAGTTAGATTGGTCCCGTGGGAGGTGTTGGTGCCACCCACGGGGCCGTTCGGGGGCTGTTTCGAATTCTCATCCTCTAACGCCATGTTTTTAATTCTAAGTCTATAAATTTGCAAATTACAGTCATATTCTCAAACCGGGAGTCTCGTCGCTGCGGGGTCAGTTCCTACGAGTTAGATTGGTCCCGTGGGAGCTGTTGGTGCCACCCACGGGGCCGTTCGGGGGCTGTTTCGAGTTCTCATCCTCTAACGCCATGTTTTTAATCCTAAGTCTATAAATTTGCAAATTACAGTCATATTCTCAAACCGGGAGTCTCGCGGCTGCGGGGTCAGTTCCTACGAGTTACATTGGTCCCGTGGGAGGTGTTGGTGCAACCCATGGGGACGTTCGGGGGCAATTTCGAGATCTCACCCTCTAACGCCATGTTTTTAAGCCTAAGCCTATAAATATGAAAATTATTGTCGTATTCTCAAACCGGGAGTCCCACAGCTGTGGGGTCTGTTCCTACGAGTTACATTGGTCCCGTGGGAGGTGTTGGTGCCACCCACGTGGCCGTTTAGGGGTTGTTTTGAGATCTCACCCTCTAACGCCATGTTTTTAAGCCTAAGTCTATAAATATGCAACTTACCGTCGTATTCTCAAACCGGAAGTCCCGCAGCTGCGGGGTCTGTTCCTACGAGTTACATTGGTCCCATGGGAGGTGTTGGTGCCACCCACGGGGCCGTTCGGGGGTTATTTCGAATTCTCACCCACTAACGCCATGTTTGCTTAAGTTCAGAAATATGCAAAATACCTTCGTATTATCCAAACGGGAGTCCCGCGTGTGCGAGGTCGGTTCCTACGAGTTACATTGGTCCCGTGGGAGGTGTTGGTGCCACCCACGGGGCCGTTCAGGGGCTGTTTCGAGTTCTCACCCTCTAACCCCATGTTTTTAATCCTAAGTCTATAAATATACTAATTACTGTCGTATTCTCAAACCGGGAGTCCCGCGGCTGCGGGGTCAGTTTCTACGATTTACAATGGTCCCGTGGGAGTTGTTGGGGCCACCCACGGGGCCGTTTGTGGGTTGTTTCGAGATCTCACCCTCTAACGCCATGTTTTTAAGCCTAAGTCTATAAATATGCAAATTACCGTCGTATTCTCAAACCGGAAGTCCCGCAGCTGCGGGGTCAGTTCCTACAAGTTACATTGGTCCCGTGGGAGGTGTTGGTGCCACCCACGGGGCCGTTCGGGGGTTATTTCGAGTTCTCACCCACTAACGCCATGTTTGCTTAAGTTCAGAAATCTGCAAAATACCGTCGTATTCTCAAAATGGGAGTCCCGTGGCTGCGGGGTCAGTTCCTACGAGTTTCATTGGTCCCGTGGGAGGTGTTGGTGCCACCCACGGGGCCGTTTGGGGGCTGTTTCGAGTTCTCACCCTCTAACCCCATGTTTTTAAGCCTAAGTCTATAAATATGCAAATTACCATCGTATTCTCAAAACGGGAGTGCCGCGGCTGCGGGGTCAGTTCCTACGAGTTACGTTGGTCCCGTGGGAGGTTTTGCTGCCACCCACAAGGACGTTTAGGGGCTGTTACGTTAGTCTATAAATATGATAATTATCGTCGTATTCTCAAACCGGGAGTCACGCGGCTGTGGGGTCTGTTCCTATGAGTTACACTGTTCCCGTGGGAGGTGTTGGTGCCTCCCACGGGGCCGTTCTAGGGCTATTTTGAGTTCTCACCCTCTAACGCCATGTTTTAAAGCCAAACTCTAGAAATATGAAAATTATCATCGTATTCTCAAACCGGGAGTCCCGCAGCAGCGGGGTCAGTTCCTACGAGTTACATTGGTCCCGTGGGAGGTGTTGGTGCCACCCACGGGAACGTTCGAGGGTTGTTTCGATGTCTCACCCTCTAACGCAATGTTTTTAAGCCTAAGTCTAAAAATATACAAATTATCGTCGTATTCTCAAATCGAGAGTCCCGCGGTTGCGGGGTCAGTTCCTATGAGTTACATTGGTCCCGTGGGAGGTGTTGGTACTACCCACGGGGCCGTTCGGGGGCTGTTTCGAGTTCTCACCCTCTAACGCCATGTTTTTAATCCTAAGTCTATTAATTTACAAATTACAGTGATATTCTCAAACCGAGAGTCCCGCGGCTGTGAGGTTAGTTCCTACGAGTTACATTGGTCCCGTGGGAGGTGTTGGTACCACCCACGGGGCCGTTCGGGGGCAATTTTGAGATCTCACCCTCTAACGCCATGTTTTTAAGCCTAAGTCAATAAATATGAAAATTATGATCGTATTCTCAAACCGGGAGTCCCGCAGCTGTGGGGTATGTTCCTACGAGTTACATTGGTCCCGTGGGAGGTGTTGGTGCCACCCACGGGGCCGTTCGGGGGCTCTTTCTAGTTCTCGCCCTCTAACGCCATGTTTTTAAGTCTAAGTCTGTAAATATGCAAATTAACGTCGTATTATCAAACCAGGAGTCCCACGGCTGCGGGGTCAGTTCCTACGAGTAGCATTTGTCCCGGGGGAGGTGTTGGTGCCACCCACGGGGCCGTTCGGGGGCTGTTTCGAGTTCCCGCCCTCTAACGCCATGTTTTTAAGCCGAAGTCTATAAGTATGAAAATTATAGTCGTATTCTCAAACCGGGAGTCCCGCGACTACGGAGTCAGTTCGTACGAGTTACATTGGTCCCGTGGGAGGTGTTGGTGCCACCCACGGGGACGTTCGGGGGCAGTTTCGAGATCTCACCCTCTAACGCCATGTTTTTAAGCCTAAGTCGAGAAATATCTAAATTACTATCCTATTCTCAAATCGGGAGTCCCGCGGCTACGGGGACAGTTCCTACGAGTTACATTGGTCCCGTGGGAGGTGTTGGTACCACCCACGTGGACGTTTGGGGGTTGTTTCGAGATATCACCCTCTAAGGCCATGTTTTTAATCCTAAGTCTATAAATATGCAAATTTCTGTCGTATTCTCAAACCGGGAGACCCGTGGCTGCGGGGTCAGTTTCTACGAGTTACATTGGTCCCGTGGGAGGTGTTGGTGCCACCCACGGGTCCGTTCGGGGGCTGTTTCGAGTTCTCACCCTCTAACGCTATATTTTTAAGCCTAAGTCTATAAATATGAAAATTACAATCATATTCTCAAATCGGGAGTCCTGCGTTTGCAGGGTCAGTTCCTACGAGTTACATTGGTCCCGTGGGAGGTGTTGGTGCCATCCACGGGCCGTTCGGGGGTTATTTCGAGTTCTCACCCATAAACGCCATATCTGCTTAAGTTTAGAAATATGCAAATTACCGTCGTATTATCAAACAGAGAGTCCCGCGGCTGCGGGGTCAGTTCCTTCGAGTTACATTGGTCCCGTGGGAGGTGTTGGTGCCACCCACGGGGCCGTTCGGGCGTTATTTCGAGGTCTCACCCACTAACGCCATGTTTGCTTAAGATCAAAAATATGCAAAATAATGTCGTATTCTCAAAACGGGAGTCCCACGGCTGCGGGGTTAGTTCCTACGAGTTACATTGGTCCCGTGGGAGGTCTTAGTGCCACCCACGGGGCCGTTCGGGTGATGTTTCGAGTTCTCACCCTCTAACGCCATGTTTTTAATGCGAAGTCCATAAATATGCAAATGACAGTCGTATTATCAAACCAGGAGTCCCGCGGCTGCGGGGTCAGTTCCTACGAGTTACATTGGTCCCGTGGGAGGTGTTGGTGCCACCCATGGGGACGTTCGGGGGCAATTTCGAGATATGACCCTATAAAGCCATGTTTTTAAGCCTAAGTCTAGAAATATGAAAATTACCATCGTACTCTCAAAACCGGGAGTCCCACGCCTGTGGGGTCTGTTCCTACGAGTTACATTGGTCCCGTGGGAGGTGTTGGTGCCACCCACGGGGACGTTTGGGGGTTGTTTCGAGATCTCACCCTCTAACCCCATGTTTTTAAGGCTAAGTCTATAAATATGCAAATTATCGTCGTATTCTCAAACCGGAAGTCCCGTGGCTGCGGGGTCAGTTCCTACGAGTTACATTGGTCCCGTGGGAGGTGTTGGTGCCACCCACGGGGCCGTTCGGGGGTTATTTCGAGTTCTCACCCACAAAAGCCATATTTGTTTAAGTTTAGAAATATACAAATTACCGTCAAATTTTCAAACCGAGAGTCTCGCAGCAGCGGGATCAGTTCCTACGAGTTACATTGGTCCCGTGGAAGGTGTTGGTGCCACCCACGGGTCGTTCGGGGGTCATTTCGAGCTCTCACCCACATATGCCATATTTGCTTAAGTTTAGAAATATGCAAATTACCGTCGTATTTTCAAACCGAGAGTCCCATGGCTACGGGGTGAGTTCCTACGAGTTACGTTGGTCCCGGGGGAGGTGTTGGCGCCACCCACGGGGTCGTTTGGGGGCAGTTTTGAGATCTCACCCTCTAACGCCATGTTTTTAAGCCTAAGTACAGAAATATACAAATTGCCACCGTATTCTCAAACCGGGAGTCCCGCGGTTGTGGGGTCAGTTCCTACGAGTTACATTGGTCCCGTGGGAGGTGTCGGTGCCATCCAGGGGCCGTTCGGGGTTATTTCGAGTTCTCACCCACTAACGCCATGTTTGCTTAAGTTCAAAAATATGCAAAATACCATCGTATTCTCAAAATGGGAGTTACGCGGCTGCGGGGTCAGTTCCTACGAGTTACATTGGTCCCGTGGGAGGTGTTGGTGCCACCCATGGGGTCGTTCGGGGCTGTTTCGACTTCTCACCTTCTAACGCCATGTTTATAATCCCATGTCTATAAATATGTAAATTACAGTCGTATTCTAAAACCGGGAGTCCCGCGGCTGAGGGATCAGTTCCTACGAGTTACATTGGTCCCGTGGAAGGTTTTGGTGCCACCCATGGGGAAGTTCGGGGGCAGTTTTGAGATCTCACCCTCTAAAGACATGTTTTTAAGCCTAAGTCTAGAAATATGAAAATTACCGTCGTATTCTCAAATTGGGAGTCCCGCGGCTGTGGGGTCAGTTCCTAGGAGTTACATTGGTCCCGTGGGAGGTGTTGGTGCCACCCACGGGGCCGTTCGGGGGCTGTTTTGAGTTCTCACCCTCTAACGCCATGTTTTTAAGCCTAAGTCTATAAATATGCAATTTACCATTATATTCTCAAACCGGGAGTCCCGCCGTTGCGGGGTCAGTTCCTACGAGTTACATTGGTCTCGTGGGAGGTGTTAGTACAACCCACGGGCTGTTCGGAGGTTATTTCATGCTCTCACCCACAAACGCCATATTTGCTTAAGTTTAGAAATATGCAAATTACCGTCGTATTTTCAAACCGAGAGTCTCGCGGCTGCGGGGTCAGTTCCTACGAGTTACATTGGTCCCGTGGGAGGTGTTGGTGCCACCCATGGGGCCGTTCGGGGGTTATTTTGAGTTCTCACCCACAAACGCCATGTTTGTTTAAGTTTAGAAATATTCAAATTACCGTCAAATTTTCAAACCGAGAGTCCCGCAGCAGCGGGGTCAGTTCCTACAAGTTACATTAGTCCCGTGGGAGGTGTTGGTGCCACCCACGGGGCCGTTCGGGGGCTGTTTCGAGTTCTCACCCTCTAACGCCATGTTTTTAAGCCTAAGTATATAAAAATGAAAATTACCATTGTATTCTCAAATCGGGAGTCCCGCCATTGCGGGATCAGTTCCTACGAGTTACATTGGTCCCGTGGAAGGTGTTGGTGCCACCCACGGGCCGTTCGGGGGTCATTTCGAGCTCTCACCCACAAACGCCATATTTGCTTAAGTTTACAAATATGCAAATTACCATCGTATTTTTTAAACCGAGAGTCCCGTGGCTGCGGGGTGAGTTCCTACGAGTTACGTTGGTCCCGTGGGAGGTGTTGGCACCACCCACGGGGTCGTTTGGGGACAGTTTTGAGATCTCACCCTCTAACGCCATGTTTTTAAGCCTAAGTCTAGAAATATACAAATTACCACCGTATTCTCAAACCGGGAGTCCCGCGGTTGTGGGGTCAGTTCCTACGAGTTACATTGGTCCCGTGGGAGGTGTCGGTGCCACCCAGGGGCCGTTCGGGGTTATTTCGAGTTCTCACCCACAAACGCCATGTTTTTAAGCCGAAGTCTATAAATACGCAAATTATAGTTGTATTCTCAAACCGCGAGTCCTGCCGTTGCGGGATCAGTTCCTACGAGTTACATTGGTCTCGTGGGAGGTGTTGGTGCCACCCATGGGCCGTTCAGGGGTTATTTCGAGCTCTCACCCACAAACGCCATATTTGCTTAAGTTTAGAAATATGCAAATTACCGTCGTATTTTCAAACCGAGAGTCCTGCAGCTGCGGGGTCAGTTCCTACGAGTTACGTTAGTCCCGTGGGAGGTGTTGGTGCCACCCACGGGGTCGTTCGGGGGCAGTTTTGAGATCTCACCCTCTAACTCCATGTTTTTAAGCCTAAGTCTAGAAATATGCAAATTACCATCGTATTCTCAAACCGGGAGTCCCGCGGTTGTGGGGTCAGTTCCTACGTGTTACATTTGTCCCGTGGGAGGTGTCGGTGCCACCCAGGGGTCGTTCGGGGGTTGTTTCGAGTTCTCACCCACAAACGCCATATTTATTTAAGTTTATAAATATACAAATTATCATCAAATTTTCAAATCGAGAGTCCCGCAGCAGCGGGATCAGTTCCTACGAGTTACATTGGTCCCGTGGGAGCTGTTGGTGCCACCCACGGGGCCGACCGGGGGCAGTTTTGAGATCTCACCCTCTAACGCCATGTTTTTAAGCCTAAGTCTATAAATATGCAAATTACCATCATATTCTCAAACTGGGAGTCTTGCGGTTGTGGGGTCAGTTCCTACGAGTCACGTTGGTCCCGTGGGTGGGGTTGGTGCCACCCACGGGCCGTTCGGGGGTTATTTCGAGTTTTCACGCACAAACGCCATATTTGCTTATGTTTTGAAATATGCAAATTACCATTATATTTTCAAATCGAGAGTCCCGCGGATGTGGGGTCAGTTACTACGAGTTATATTGGTCCCGTGGGAGGTGTTGGTTCCACCCACGGGGCCGTTCAGTGGTTATTTTGAGTTCTCACCAACTAACGCCTTGTTTGCTTAAGTTCAGAAATATGCAAAATACCGTCGTATTCTCAAAAGGGGAGTCCCCCGGCTGCGGGGTCAGTTCCTACGAGTTAGATTGGTCCCGAGGGAGGTGTTGGTGCCACCCACGGGGCCGTTCGGGGGCTGTTTCCAGTTCTCATCCTCTAACGCCATGTTTTTAATCCTAAGTCTATAAATTTGCAAATTACAGTCATATTCTCAAACCAGGAGTCTCGCGGCTGCGGAGTCAGTTCCTACGAGTTACATTGGTCCCGTGGGAGGTGTTGGTGCCACCCACGGGGCCGTTCGGGGGCTGTTTCGAGTTCTCACCCTCTAACCCCATGTTTTTAATCCTAAGTCTATAAATATACAAATTACAGTCGTATTCTCAAACCGGGAGTCCCGCGGCTGCGGGGTCAGTTTCTACGAGTTACATTGGACCCGTGGGAGTTGTTGGGGACACCCACGGGGCTATTTGGGGGTTGTTTCGAGATCTCACCCTCTAACGCCATGTTTTTAAGCCTAAGTCTATAAATATGCAAATTACCGTCGTATTCTCAAACCGGAAGTCCCGCGGCTGCGGGGTTAGTTCCTACAAGTTACATTGGTCCCATGGGAGGTGTTGGTGCCACCCACGGGGCCGTTCGGGGGTTATTTCGAGTTCTCACCCACTAACGCCATGTTTGCTTAAGTTAAGAAATCTACAAAATACCGTCGTATTCTCAAAATGGGAGTCCTGTGGCTGCGGGGTCAGTTCCTACGAATTACATTGGTCCCGTGGGAGGTGTTGGTGCCACCCACGGGGCCGTTTGGGGTCTGTTTCGAGTTCTCACCCTCTAACCCCATATTTTTAAGCCTAAGTCTATAAATATGCAAATTACCATCGTATTCTCAAAACGGGAGTGCCGCGGCTGCGGGGTCAGTTCCTACGAGTTACGTTGGTCCCGTGGGAGGTTTTGCTGCCACCCACAGGGACGTTTGGGGGCTGTTACGTTAGTCTATAAATATGATAATTATCGTCGTATTCTCAAACTGGGAGTCCCGTGGCTGTGGGGTCTGTTCCTATGAGTTACACTGGTCCCGTGGGAGGTGTTGGTGCCTCCCACGGGGTCGTTCTAGGGCTGTTTTGAGTTCTCACCCTCTAACGCCATGTTTTTAAGCCAAACTCTAGAAATATGAAAATTATCGTCGTATTCTCAAACCGGGAGTCCCGCGGCCACGGGGTCAGTTCCTACGAGTTACATTGGTCCCGTGGGAGGTGTTGGTGCCACCCACGGGGACGTTCGGTGGTTATTTCGAGGTCTCACCCTCTAACGCAATTTTTTTTAAGCCTAAGTCTAAAAATACACAAATTATCGTCGTATTCTCAAACCGAGAGTCCCGCGGTTGCGGGGTCAGTTCCTATGAGTTACATTGGTCCTGTGGGAGGTGTTGGTGCTACCCACGGGGCCGTTCGGGGGCTGTTTCGAGTTCTCACCCTCTAACGCCATGTTTTTAATCCTAAGTCTATAAATTTACAAATTACTGTGATATTCTCAAACCGGGAGTCCCGCGGCTGTGAGGTTAGTTTCTACGAGTTACATTGGTCCCGTGGGAGGTGTTGGTACCACCCACGGGGCCGTTCGGGGGCAATTTTGAGATCTCACCCTCTAACGCCATGTTTTTAAGCCTAAGTCTATAAATATGAAAATTATCATTGTATTCTCAAACCGGGAGTCCCGTAGCTGTGGGGTATGTTCCTACCAGTTACATTGGTCCCGTGGGAGGTGTTGGTGCCACCCACGGGGCCGTTCGGGGCCTCTTTCTAGTTCTCACCCTCTAACGCCATGTTTTTAAGTCAAAGTCTATAAATATGCAAATTAACGTCGTATTATCAAACCAGGAGTCCCGCGGTTACGGGGTCAGTTCCTACGAGTTACATTGGTCCCGTGGGAGGTGTTGGTGCCACCCACGGGGCTGTTCGGGGGTTGTTTCGAATTCTCACCCTCTAATGCCTTGTTTTTAAGCGTAAGTCTGTAAATATGCAAATTACCGTCGTATTCTCAAATCGGGAGTCCCGCGGCTGCGGAGTCAGTTGCTACGAGTTACATTGGTCCCGTGGGAGGTGTTGGAGCCACCCAGAGGGCCATTCGGGGGATGTTTCGAGATCTCACCCTCTAACGCCCTATTTTTAAGCCTAAGACTAGAAATATACAAATTATCGTCGTATTCTCAAACCCGGAGTCCTGCGGCTGCGGGGTCAGTTCCTACGAGTTAGATTAGTCCCGTGGGAAGTGCTGGTGTCACCCACGGCACCGTTCGGGGGCTGCTTTGAGTTCTCACCCTCTAACGTCGTGTTTTTAAGCCTAAGTCTGGAAATATGTAAATTACCATCGTATTCGGAAACCGAGAGTCCCGCGGCTACGGGGACAGTTCCTACGAGTTATATTGGTCCTGTGGGAGGTGTTGGTGCCACTCGCGGGGCCGTTCGGGGGCTGTTTCGAGTTCTCACCCTCTAACGCCATGTTTCGAGAATACGACGGTATTTTGCATATTTCTGAACTTAAGCAAACATGGCGTTAGTGGGTGAGAACTCGAAATAACCCCCGAACAGTCCCGTGGGTGGCACCAACACCTCCCACGGGACCAATGTAACTCGTAGGAACTGACGTCGTAGCCGCAAGACTCTCGGTTTAAAAATACGAAGGTAATTTGCATATTTCTAAACTTAAGCAAATATGGCATTTGTGGGTGAGAACTCGAAATTACCACCAAACGTCCCGTGGGTGGCACCAACACCTTCCACAGGACCAATGTAACTCGTAGGAACTGACCCCGTATCCGCGGGACTCTCGGTTTGAGAATACGACGATAATTTGCATATTTCTAGACTTAGGCTTAAAAACATGGTGTTAGAGGGTGAGAACTCGAAACAGCCCCCGAACGGCCTCGTGGGTGGCACCAACACCTCCCACGGGACCAATGTAGCTCGTAGGAACTGACCCCGCAGTCGTGGGACTCTCGGTTTGAGAATACTTCCATAATTTTCATATTTCTAGACGTAGGCTTAAAAACATGACGTTAGAGGGTGAGAACTCGAAACAGTCCCCGAACGGCCCCGTGGGTGGCCCCAACACCTCCCACGGGACCAATGTAACTCGTAGGAATTGACCCCGCAGCCGCGGGAATCCCGGTTTGAGAATATGACTATAATTTGCATATTTATAGACTTAGGCTTAAAAATATGGCGTTAGAGGGAGAGATCTCGAAACTGCCCCGGAACGTCCCCGTGGGTGGTACCAAAACCTCCCACGGGACCAATGTAACTCGTAGGAACTGACCCCTCAACCGCGGGACTTTCGGTTTGAGAATACGACAGTAATTTGAATATTTATAGACTTAGGCTTAAAAACATGGCGTTAAAGGGTGAGAACTCAAAACAGCCCCCGAACGGCCCCCGTGGGTGGCACCAACACCTCCCATGGGATTAATGTAACTTGTAGGAACTGACCCCGCAGCCGCGGGACTCCCGATTTGAGAATACGATAATAATTTGCATATTTCTAGACTTAGGTTTAAAAACATGGCGTTAGAGGGTGTGTACTTGAAACAGCACCCGAACATCCTCGTGGGTGGTACCAACACCTCCCACGGGACCAATGTAACTCGTAGGAACTGACCCCGAAGCCGCGGGACTCCCGGTTTGATAATAGGACGATAATTTGCATATTTCTTCTTGGTTACTGATAATTTTAACTCATATTTGCAATTTTTCAGCTTGATTAAATTTTTTGTAAAACTACTTGGTTACTGATATTTTTTTTTATGTATCCTATTATTTGTAGGATTTTTGCACGCGAAACAAACGAATGAGGCAATGTTCTACAGCATGAAGATTGTTTATATATTGTGGACATTCAGGATTTTGTTTTTTTTGTTACTGCTGTGCGGGCTTTTATTATTTTGTTTTGTGGCCGTGCTGGTTTTTATAATTTGATTGTTTAATTTTATGGACGTGCGGGCCTTATAATAAGTAAGTTTTACATTTACAGGTTTTGGAATGTCAAGAAAATAGAGGAAACTCTGCCCAATTTTTTTTTGGTCTGTGAATTATTAATATGTGTAATATTTATAAGTTTGTATATATATTTGTTTATTAACAACGTTCTCGATTAGCAATTTGTGATTTTTTTTATTTTTTTGCCAATAATAAATATTTGTAACACCTCGTACGTGTCAAACGTTACACGTAGCAACTGATGGTGCACTCACAGGATCCCCAATTTTAGGATTGAACCAAAAAAGTATATTTTTTAAAAATTATAGTTAAATATGGTCATGGACTTTGTCGATGACCATTTTTATTTTTTCGTCACGGTTGTGGTCACAGACTTGGGCCGCGTCCATTTTTTTTATTTTTTTGTCACGGTTGTAGGTCACGGATTCGGGCCGCGACCAATGTTTTTTAATTTTTTTGTCACCGTCTTGGGTCACGAACTTTGGCGGCGACCAATTTGTCACGGTTGTGGGTCACGGATCAGGGCCGCGACCAATTTGTCACGATTGTGGGTCACGGATCAGGGCCGCGACCAATTTTGTTATTATTTTTTTGTCACGGTCGTGGGTCGCGGACTTTGGCCGCGACCAATTTGTCACGATTGTGGGTCACGGATCAGGGCCGTGACCCGTCACGACATGGATCACGGCCTAATTCCGCGACCATTTTTTGGTCACGGACTTGGCCCGCGACCCACGAAAATGGACGAAATAGTCACGCCCGAAATGGTGACGGCCCAAGTCCGCGACCCACAGCTTTGGTCAGGGATTTTGTCCTTGACCAATCGCTAGTTCATAACTGTCATACTTTTTATTCATCTAGTGATTATATAAAATCGGGACCTGACCCGTTCATATTTCTTGTTGTGCATGAATCTTTTATCCGCTCAGGTGCTCCGCCGCAAGGACGCCCGTTCTGACTTTCCTATTCCACTATTTTTGGGGAACCGTGATACTTTGTGGATATTACGGGATATATTGTTATAGACGTCGTCATTTTTGTACTCTAGTTATGATGGGGTCATTTACTCGGGCGTGAGGCCCAAGCTTTTGTAATGTATTATGTAATTTACTGAACTTGTTTAATATTGTTGTATGATTCTGTTGACCGACAGCATATTCGGTCCCTTGTTGTATTTTTGGTGTGTATGTAATAAAATTTCTCATGGGTTTTGACTTTGTTTTCAAATTGGGTTGTTTAAATTCTTCGCTTAACTTTAAAACCAAAATTTTTGGCAACCCGTTTTTCTGAAATATTGACTGGTTATCCTGTATACCTTTTATATTATTGCGATACCAAGAATGATTCCATCCATGATTCCCGTTATATTGGAATATTGGGCTGGCCACCCCCTATTTTGGTGAGCGAGTTATCACAGATCGTATCAGAGCCTCAGGTTCTAGAGTCCTTAGGAATCTGTGTGGACGCATTACGTTTTCAGCGTTGCTTTTGATTTGACATAGAGCATTAGGATTAAGATCGTTGATTTCTCTTGTGAGATTCCGTTCTCCTTCCATGAGGTAAAACCCATAAAATCTTTTGCGTGTTCTTGTGAGATTAGTAGGTCGATTGAAGAAGGGCGCCAGGGAAGGTCGTTGTGAAGGCGTCATGAGATGGGATTACTAAGAACTGTAAGTTGTGGTCGGGGATGAGGACCGCTTTGGAGGTCGCTCCCTTTTTGTATCATTTTCTTATCTTGATATTGTGACTACTAATTACAGTAGATATAGTTTTCCAAGTACCGCTAGAAGTAGAGGGTGGTACTAAGCTTGGGATTCCAAGCGATGTAAAATTGAAGTGGGGAAGAGCCCATGACGAGGGCCACATGTTGAAGTAAGATGGAGGAAATGCATCCTCATTCGGTAGAAGCATAAGGCCCAGGAGCTTTAGCCTAGAGGAGGGTATAGAAGTGCCCAGGTGCGAAAGAATGAAGGAAAATCCTTCACCCGTCGGAGTAAGGTTGAAATGGTGAAAATGGTAGTTACCATATTTGTTGGTGCAGGAAGTTTTCCCATGGAGAAACCCGGTGGACATTTTCAACAACAAGTTTCTCTGGGATAATTGGACTAATGAGAAGGTGGATTCTCAAATGTTCACACGAGGTTCGGTCGGAGGTCGACATTGAATAAAGAGTTATACGGTTAGGGAGGCCGTACACCAAAATAAGGTAGGTATAGGGAAAAAATATCCCTTTAGTGGAATGATAGGCTCCAGAATAAGTGTCATTAACACTTCTGAAGGAACAATGTTCATGAAACCCCATTTGGTGGATATCCGCCCGGGGAGGATTCATTGAACTAAGGAAGGGGAGGCCGGTAGCGTATCCTCTTTTGTTGAGAAAGTAAAAGGGACTGCGTGGCGATTGTTTGACGGCTAGGGAATGAACAATGGCTATGACGTGGAGTGTAGAACCACTCGTTGATATACCCGTTTATATCCTCGGCCTGGCTGAAGATTATCTCCAAAACGGATGACCCTACAAGAGGCCAACCCTTCACCAGGCTCCAGATGACCCTACGAGGGGCCGACCCTTTACCAGGCTCCAGACAACCCTACGAGGGGCCGACCCTTTACAGGGCTCCAGACGACCCTACGAGGGGCCGACCCTTCCCAGGCCCTGGACGACCCTATAAGGGTACGACAGTACGAGGCCAAAATTAGGCCAGACTCACTCCCGGAAGGAACTTTGCCCTCGGCCTCGTCTCATAGGCCGAGGGTGACATCATCACAGCGAATGGTTTGGGAGACGCGTGGAACAGTGCGCGTGAGGCTCACATGGAACGTGGAAGACCGTTATAACCAAATCACACCCTCACGTGAGGGAATATTATGTCATTATTTGGCATCTACAGGTGTCAACAGGGGATTGGCTAGATCATCATTCACATGCACCATGCATACTTGGGGGGTACACTACACCCCCCAAGACATATATATACTTGTCACCTACAACCCTACAGGGGATGAACCAATTGATGGTAACCCTAGCAAAAACTCTGCTTGTACACACAGTAGAGAGAGAGAGAGAGAGAGAGAGAGAGAGTAGCTTATGTGCATTGTATACAAGTCCAGTAGTGCCCATACTTAGTGGATCACACACTCACAGTGGATGTAGGCCAAATTGGCTGAACCACTATACATCATTGTCTTATTTCCTTTTATACTCATCCCCTTCTACATACTCATACACTTATACATCTCTATGGCTTCCATGGTTACTACTGCTTGAGCTCATTATCACTTATCTGGTGGTGCTAAATCCAAGCATCATCTGTTTGGCGCCGTCTGTGGGAATGAGAGGACATCTCTTCCTTTGTACAGCTTGACCTCACTGGGAACTCTGGTGGTGAACCAACGCTCCCCCTGAGAGGAGGTGTTTCACCATTGAAAGAAACCCACTAAGGTTCCCAAGCTCACGAGTCTTTTCTTCAGTTCAGTTTTTCACAACTCAAGCACATGGCACCTGAGATGCCACCACCACCACTTCCCCCGCCGGATGAGGGGGGATGACCCAGTTCCAGTCAGCCGCCGCCTCAGTCTGAGATGGCTGATGTGGTGGCAACCCTAAAGTCTCTGGCAGCAAGCCAGGGGATGATGCAGGAGCAGTTCACAGCTCTAAGCCAGAACATACTGAGACCACCAGGGGTCTCACCTGAGATGATTACTCCGGCAGCATCTCCAGGAAAGTATGAGGCCAGGGGACCACCCCAGGCACCAGGCAAAGACCTGCCACCCCCTCAGCAGCGTAGGGATGTTGCTGACCCCCGGCGTTTACACATGGGGAACCAAGGAAACCCTTGCCCTGAGGACAGGTACGACGATCCGGAGGGAGAGGAGGCCCCAATAGAATGCTGGGAACCGTATGAGGTCTCCAACAATACTGCACGACCTCTCCAGGATAGTAGAGGGAAGTGTGGGAGACCAAACCCTGATGATCACCCGAGAGGCTCTGCTTTTGATCGCTTGAGCAGGGGGTCAGCCTTCGAGAGGCTGGGCCCTGTAAATGACCTTTGGGATAAGTTTTCCAGGTTAAGAAGTGCTGCGAGGTCCAGGAAGGAGGCAGCAGATGGCCGACCCAAGGGACGGGATGACGGCCAAAGGGAAGTGAACAGCCGACACAAGCCTGCTGCTGCGGAACCCTCCGTCCACCTTCAAGAGGTGGCAGGGGATAACATCGGTCGCGCCGACCCTGTGAGGCCCTGGAATGACTCAATCTAGTGGCTAAAGGATAAGATCGGTGATATATTGAAGAGCCAGGACCCCCTTCAGAAGGGATACACCATAGGCTCACCCTTTGTGGCGAAGATAGTCGACTTCCCCACGCCATCGAGGTTCAAGCCACCTGTGGTCACCCCAAGATATGATGGGAGCACCAACCCTGTCCACCATGTTGAGATGTATCAATCAGCAGCAGACATATACTCTATCTCAGATGAGATGAGGTGGCGTGCCTTCTCCGGAACCCTGACGGGGGCTGCACATGTTTGGTACACATCTCTTCCAAAAAATTCCATTGAAAACTTTAAGCAGTTGGCAGACCGGTTCATCCACAACTTTTGCTTTGGGGTGAGGCCACAGAAGAAGACCACCCACCTGCTCTATGTTAAGCAGGGGAAGAATGAGAGTCTGAGGGACTACATAGCCAGATTCAATAAAGAGAAGCTAGAGGTGGAAGACTACGAGGAAAGCATAACTATGACAACCCTGATTGGAGGACTCCAAAAGGGGAAGCTGTTATGGAAGCTTAATGAAGACCCTCCGAGGATGATGGCCGAATTGTTGTTGACAGCAGGAAAGGTGATGAACGCCGAAGAGGCGATGGCCGTGAAATATGAAGACGAAAAGGGAGGTACTAGTGGGGGTAAGTACCCTAAGAAGAACAAAGAGGGGAAGAAGAGGTACACGGATGACAAGTTTGCTGGTTACACCCCTCTAATGATCAGCTGTGAACAGATTCTCAATGAGATAAAGAGTGACCGGTCCCTAAAGTGGCCTGAGAAGCTTAGGGAAGCTCCTGGAAAGAGAAATAAGAACCTGTGGTGCGAATTTCACCAAGACCACGGCCACGCAACAGATAAATGCTTTGCTCTGAAAGATGAGATTGAGAAGATGCTGAAAGAAGGGAAGCTCAGAAAGTACGTCGACAGAGGTGCCTTCAAGAGGGGAAGACCCCAGAAAGAAGCGAGTCGATGCATGTAGAGAAGGTCCTCAAAAAAGAGGGGACGACCCTTCTGATGATGAGGACGAACCCGACCTCCCGCCGAGAGACGATCAGGGCCCTGTCAAGAGGCTTAATATGATCTCGCTCAGAATAGGAATGATCTCCGGGGGTCTGGCAGGAGGAGGGTCGGAAGTCGCAGATAGGAAGTCCCACGTGACAGAAGCCAGGGCAATGACGAAGACTGTACACTCGACCTCCCTGGAGGTCAAGTCAGAAAAGAGGAAGAAGGTCGATATGGACATTCTGATAGTGGGATTTTCAAGAATGGACTTTAAAGGCCTCTTAGCCCCACATGATGACCCTCTCGTCATCACGACCAGGGTACACGGGTGCGAGGTGCCGAGGATCCTGGTAGATGGGGGTTCATCCGCAGATGTGATGTTCTGGCCATGCTTCAAGGCCTTAGGTCTCAACCGTGCTAGACTCATCCCATACCATCATCCATTGATTGGATTCAGTGGGGAAAAAGTTCACCCCCTTGGAGTGTATGAGGCTGATGTTAGGATGGGGGACGAGTGGCCGAGATGGCTCACCTGGAAGGTCAGTTTCTTTGTGATGGATGAGCATGTGTTTTCAGCCTATAATATCATATTGGGGCGGGTGGCCCTCAAAGGGTTCGAGGCTTTGCCATCTACGGTCCACCAGATGATTAAATTCCCTACCCCCTACGGGGTGGGGGAAGTTCAGGGAGACCAGACGACAGCGGGAGAGTGCTACTACAACTCCGCTGAAGAAAGGGAGGCACACAAGAGGGCCACAACCACTTACAATATTGACACCCTAGACCCCAGGGACGAGACGAAGCTCAAGAAAGGAGAGGCTGCGAAAGAGGTGGAACCCATCATCCTCGATGAGGATGACCCGGGAAAAACCGTCCAAGTTGGCAAGTCTCTGAAGCCCAATATCAAGGAAGACCTCATCAAACTGTTGAGGAGAAGACGAAGCGTCTTCGCATGGAGTCATATAGATATGTCGGGGATCGACCCTGAAATCATGTGCCACAAACTCAATGTGGTAGAGGGAGCGAAGCCGGTAAAGCAAAAGAGGAGTATTTACACTAGAGAGAAGTATGAGGTCATCAAGGACGAGGTTAAAAAATTAGAAGACGCTGAATTTATCAGAGAGGTCACCTACCCTGAATGGTTGTCCAATGCAGTCATTGTCCCAAAGGCCAACGGGAAGTGTCGAATGTGTATGGACTTCACAGACCTCAACAAGCACTGCCCCAAGGACAGTTTCCCTCTCCCCCACATTGACCAGATGGTAGACGCTACCACGGGCCATGAGCTCATGAGTTTTATGGATGCCTACTCAGGGTACAACCAGATCTTCATGAACCCTGAAGACTCGGAGAGTACTGCCTTCATCACTGACAAGGGAACATACTGTTATAGGGTCATGCCCTTTGGCCTAAAAAATGCGGGGGCAATGTACCAGCGCCTCGTAAATAAAATGTTTGAAGACCAAATTGGGAAGTCTATGGAGGTCTATGTAGATGACATGCTAACCAAGAGTTTGAAGTCAGAGGATCATGTGGCAGACCTGGAGAGGACCTTTAATACGATGGACAAGTACCAGATGAAGCTTAATCCGGCCAAGTATGTCTTCGGGGTTGGAGTAGAGAAGTTCTTGGGGTTCATTGTCAATCAAAGAGGCATCGAGGCCAATCCCGAAAAGATAAAGGCCCTTGTTGAGATGAAGATCCCCAAGTCCATTAAAGACGTTCAGAGGCTCACAGGGAGAGTGGCTGCCTTGAACAGATTTGTGTCAAGGGACACAGATAGGTGTCTACCATTCTTCAAGACCCTCAGGAAGGCCTTCGAATGGAGTGAAGAGTGTGATGAGGCTTTCAAGGAGCTAAAATCATACTTAGGGTCTCCCTTGCTGCTGTCACGACCCGTGCATCATCACTCATTTTGATTCTGTTGATTAGAGAACAAGGGAAAAGATAAGGATGCCTAGCTGGGGCATAAATGGAAGTAACTTGGTTCGAATAAGACTTGAGTACGGTGTCTGAGAACCATTAGTATTGATCCAGGGTGATTGGCAAGAATGTTGGCGGGAATTCCACCTTATTAGTGGGTGGTGCATTCCTTATGATAAGATGGAGTAGTATTGTGTTTACTCTAGATTCGGGTGTGCATATTGAGCTTATGGTAGTATCGAAGCTATTATAGAAAGGGTAATTATATGACTTCCGTGGTAGGGAAGTTTTATATTTTCCTTCACTCGTTATAAGGCGAGTGATGATATTTTTTAAAAAGTATTATGTGTGTTATGTGCTACTTGTATTATGTGTATTATATGAGTAAAGATATTTTGGTTTGATTGGGGTGATAGCAAGCGAATAAATTGTGAGGCTATCCTACTTCTAGTTTCAGAATGGAACTAGTTTTTCTATAATATCTCTCCTGGATACAGGTTGAGGCTTTATAGAAGTGGTTTGAGGTAAGTAGGAGATTTTTATTACTTGTTGTGTTATCTTGTTTGAGTGTTTGATTGTTTGTTTGCTTTGTTTGTGTTTGTTATGCCTTATATCCACGACCAACAAGTTAAGCAGTCATGTGTCGAAGGGGTTCCTTGTTTGGATTTCACTTTGCGAGACACTCCGTGCATGAACACTTAACGACGTTGGGAATGGAGAGATGCTATTCTTTTTTTCTTTTATTTTATTTTATTTTGTTGTTAGAAGCTGAGTTGGAATATTTAGCTGAGAATCACGTGAATGAGTGATTAAAGGGCTACTAAAGTGTGAGATAGAAGCACTAAATATAGTTCTCTCCTCTGATTGATGTGAGGGAGACTGAGATATGAAGTCGAATTGAGACTTCTGGTTATGCCTTGACGAGAAGGCCACGTGTATATAGTGGGATAAATATTTGTGAGACTTTACAGAAAGCAAATGTCCGATTAGTTGAAACCTTCAATTATTTGATATGGTAAGACATAGAAGTAAAATATTATTAGTAAGATTGCGAGTTAGAATTTTACCGGTCCCGATTATGTGTCTTGGATCGTTATATCTTGATGACCAACGATGCGAGGTAGTAGTGTAACGGGAGGTTTCCTTGTTTGGATTTTGCTTCGGCGAGACGTCCCACGCATGAAACCGAGCGAATGTTGGGAGTTGAGAAAGGTCTTGGGCACTAGGAATATACTTAGTATAATACGTATATGACTTAGATAGGATATGTATAGATAGACTTTAGGATTATTAGGACGTAAAGCCTTTAGGGTATGTGACGTTAATTTAGGAAGGCTGTAGGGAGTTGACCACGAATAGGTTGTGGGTTAACTCTAAGAGGGATTAGGTCCCTAGAAACAAGAAATATGGAATTTCGAGTGATTTGGAAGGCTAGGACAAAGGAGATGAGGCCTCTCTTGGATAGAGTGTTATGTTTGTAACTTAACTTTCGGGGAGTTAAAAGGATGAGTTAACTTTTACTCCTGGGCCCATGTTGTTAAGCTCAAGAGTGAATTTAACAAACAAGTCTCTGCCAGGAACGGGAAGTAATAATACTAGAGCATGGACCCATTGTTTATGCGTCTCACAAACTTAAACCTTTACGAAAGTGTTATCCCATGCTTGATTTAGAATTCATTGTGGTAGTAATCGCCTTAAAGAAATGGAGGCACTACTTCCTGGGTAGGAAATTTGGTCGTTCTCGCGAGCAATAAGTTGTTGCAATATGTTGTGTAATGGAATAGAGTTAGTGTTTGGAGTTTATAAAGGACTATCAATGGGATATTCCCTTTCTCTAAGGGAATTCGATTGGGGCAGTAGATGCATCGAGTAGAAAACCCGTCGGAGAAATTAGTGAAGGCATGGAAATCCAAGTAGAACGAGCATAATTAGGAAGACCTTGTAGCAAGAACATTCATGTCTGTGACTGAACATTTCCCCCACTCGTGTGAGGAGAGTAGTGGTGGTACGGAGAAGGGTATATTCATAGACGTCTTCATTGAATTGCCGGCACCGAACTGTTCATGATCCTATTTGAGAAAGTTGTTGATCGTTCGACAAAATTGTTGCTTTTTCGGCCATTATGTGCGAACTATATGTAGAGGAGTATGCCCCGCTCTTTATGGAGGAGTGGTAGAACCGTATGAAGTGCCTATCAAAATAGCGGTGGACTGAGATTAGACATTCGTGTCAAAGGTTGGGTAAAGTTTCTAGGAAGTAATGGGAACCGTATGGAAATGGAGTATATCTTACCACCCTAAAGTGGATGAATGAATGGAGGAAGTTAACCTAATGCCGAAGGCATACCTCGAATGTGCGTCTTAGGCTAAATGGACGGATGGGAGCAGTAGCTTGTATGGATGGAAATTCCCGTACAATAATTCATACCATTTTCTAAGGTATGGCACCGTGAGTGGCCTTGTGTATCCGGTTGAGTAATTCACATACTCGTTGGATGGGACCAGCGGATAATAGGTTCCTTGGACTTGGAGTGGCCCTGGAACATTTCTTTAATGATTGGGCTTATTGAGTTGTATACTTTGAAGGGCTACGCCTATGCGAAGAGAAGTTCAGTAGTGTTGGGGTTAAGCCATTTATCATTGGTGTAGGTACCCCCAAGGAGGGATGTAACGTGATTCAGGAAGTAAGGAAATTTATGCCGAGACATGTGGGTATCTTCTTCCGTCGTAGGAAGGTAGGATCGATAGTGACGACCTTAGTCCGAGTCCATTTGGGATGCCACAATAACGAGGGGTTTGTTAAGGGTGATAGAATGATAGTTTAGAATAGTATACCCTTTATGTGATTAGGGTAAACCTGAATTTTGAGGGAAAAATTCCCTCATAGGGGGGGAGTATGTAACAACCCTCGCTTTTAAGAGACTCATTTTATATTAATTTTCCACATGAAGTAATTATATAAAATGTTGGAACTGGAGTAAATATTAATTGAGTGAGTTGAACGTTAATATTTACTAGATTGTTGCGTATTTACTGTATGTGTAAGTAAATATCATCATGTTGCATTTTTATAGTGTCATGTGTTTTAAATGACATTATGGTTTAAATGAAACCAAAACTTGAAATGATTTACAAATTGTCGGATGCCAGTTTACAGGGCGTAGTTAGTTTCGGAATGTGCGAGATAGTCGAAATAAGTGTCATTGTATTTTTATGTTTCGGGCACTTTTGACTGGTTTTGACTTAAATGCGTATTTGTGAGTCATTTTAATGTGGTATTAACCATTTAAGTTGGGAATTTTAGACCTAGGCCACGATTTAGTCTTACTAAGCCTATTATTTCTCACATGTGTATTGCCAAACATAGAGAGGGAGAGAGAGAGAGAGAGAGAGAGAGAGAGAGAGAGAGAGAGAGAGAGAGAGGGGGAGAGAGAATTGAGGAGAAAAGAGGAGAAAGAAGAGAGAAATTGGAGATTGAAGCTTGGGATTGTTCCTACCAAGAGAAATCTGAGATTTCTACCTCAAGGCAAGTTTTCTACTTGCTAATATGTGATTTAAGATGAATAAATTGTGTTGATAGTTGTGTATTGGTATAAATGAGCAAATATGGGTTTTATGGATTTTAAGGTGTTTTAGCTCTAATCTTAGTTTTATTGATGAAATTGTGGATTCTAGTAGTTGATAATTATGTAGGACGTTTTGGGGTAGGTTAATGTTGTTGGATGTGTGTAAAAATGGAAGAGATTTGAGTTTTGGGAAAAACTAGGGTTCATAACCCGTAACCCATTCTTGGCCAATTCGCAGGGGCGAATCGATTCGCTAAGAGGTTAGCCTACTGGTCTGCAAACCCTAATCGATTCGGGTTAGGGAAGAATTGATTCGTATTATTGCAGAATGTTGGATTTGTCATCCGAATCGATTCTCTTTTGGGCGAATCGATTCGCTTCCTGAGGCGAATCGATTCGGCCCTTAGGCGAATCGATTCGAAATCAGGCTGTTTTTGAGTTGTTTTTCCAACTCAACTTTTACCCTTTTTCTTTAGGCTTAGGACCTAGTAACCTTCTTGTATGAAGTAAACTTAGAGTCCTAGAGTCCTAGATGAGTTAGTTAGCTACCCTAACTTAGAAATGAATTACATGGGGCCTATTCCGGGGGTATACAAATAGATGTTAGGGTATTATTTCTTTTAGTTAACTATCATGAGACTAGGAGTTTTAAGGTCATATTGGGATATTTTAGAAGCTCAATTGAGGTATGTTAGTCTTGGTGGTTTATAATAACACCCTAAAATGTTTGGAGATAATTGAGAGTTTATTCACTTCTTTGAGGTTGTAATGACGATATGAATTATGTATGGCTCCGAATAAAATGTGATGTATTTACAAAATGTAAATGATTATGGTTTCGGATAAAATGAAACATACATATGTAAAAACGGAAAATGAAATTGAGACTAATATGGTAAATGATAATTTACTAAATTATGAATATGGTAAATGGTAATTTACTGAAACACACCCTCTCTAAAGGCCATCATAAGGGAAGTTCGCGCGTGAGGTGAAGCCCCCTGGCTAGTGAATGCAGGGTGGATATAGTTCTAGGCCATATGAGCGTTGTTGTATTTTTTTGCGCTGGTGAGGTAATTTCGGGTGTGGTTATGACTCTCCCGCAGGCATATGACCGCTTCCCAACGTCTTACGTTGTAGGTGCCCATGTTGTCTTCGTTGATAGGCCCTCGAAGATGATGGTCATTTAGGGGCGCGCCTAGTGGGGAAACTCGGAGGGTCGGTCTTAGAATCGTTATATGTATATGAATATAACAATTCTCAATCAAGTGGGACTTGATGTATGAGAAATGCCATAAAGAGCATGATGAAATGCCATAAAGAGCATAATGAAATGCCATAAAGAGCATATGATGATGATTATATTCCTGATAAGGAATGGAATGCCACAAAGTGCATAATTGAGATAAAATGCCACAAAGAGCATATAATTGTGATTATATTTACTGATAAGGAATGGAACTATGAAATGAATCAGTGTACATGATGAAAGTTTTTAATTAATGTTAATCATCCTTATTCTCCTGTTTAACTAAATTAAATTTATGATTAATTAAATTGTCTTAGCTTATGCATTGAATTGTGTAGGTAGATTCTTATTACTATTAGTCATGATTTACTGTTCATAATTGTCATACTTTTTATTCATCTGGTGATCAAATAAAATTGGGCCCTGACCCGTTCATATTTCTTGTTGTGCATGAATCTTGTATTCGCTCAGGTGCTCCGCCGCAAGGACGCCTGTTCTGACTTTTCTATTCTGGTGTTTTTGGGGAACCGTGATACTTTGCGAATATTATGAGATATATTGTTATAAAAGCCATCATTTTTGTACTCTAGTAATGATCGGGTCATTTACTCGGGCGTGTGGCCCAAGCTTTTGTAATTGTCTAATGTAATGTATTATGTAATTTGCTGAACTTATTTAATATTGTTGTATGAGTCTGTTGACCGACAGCATATTCGGTCCATTATTGTATTTTTGGTGTGTATGTAATAAAATTTCTCCCGGGTTTCCACTTTCTTTTCAAATTGGGTTGTTTAAATTCTTTCCTTAACTTTAAAACCAAAATTTTTTGGCAACCCGTTTTTCTGAAATATTGAGTGGTTATCCTGTATACTTTTTATATTGTTGCGATGCTGAGAATGATTCCATCCATGATTCCTGTTATATTGGAGTATCGGGCTGGCCACCCTATATTTTGGTGAGCGGGTTGTCACATTGCGCCAGAGACGAATGCAAGCACGATTTTAGTGGAACTAGAACACCCCAGTAAAACAGTATGATCGAATGCAAAAATAGAACTCTCTAAGAGATGGCCATGGTTATGTTTCATGCTAAGAACCTCCCCAAGTATTTGTAGGCTCATAGGGTTTTAATTGTGTGTCATTTGATAAATAGGACCCACTTACATAAAAGTTCCAAAATGACACCTTACGAAATTTTTTTAAATCGAAAACCCAATCTGAAATATTTATAAATTTTTGGGAGTATCTGTTTATGTGTAAAGATCATGAATTACTTGTCAAGTTAGATAATCAAGGAGATCATGCATTATTACAGGGATATAGTAAAAATGGTAGAGCCTATAGAGTTTTTTATTTACAAACTAAATCCATCCAAGAGTTAATTTATGTTGTAGTAAATGACACCGTTGTTGACTCCACCTAATAAAAATAATGAAATACTTGTTGATCAGATTACACAAAATATTTCTGAAATTGATATTAGTATTGATCAAGCAAGTGATTCAGTATCATTATCATAAAAGTAGCCTAGTGTACCTAATTGGGTTGTTGTGGTAAATCTTTGTGCGCTTGTTAAAATAAGATCTGTAAGGAAAATTTGTCCATCTTTATGTATATGTTATGTCATACGCTGTTACAAGATTGATGGTTGAAAAGATCACATCGTCATCAACTAAATCCGAAATCCGAAGATCAAAAGAAGAAGGAATCTGGAAACAGTCAGCCGGACCGGTCCGCCCCAAAATAAAAAGAACTGATCCGCCTAGCCTCGGACCGATCCGCTGAAATAAAAAAAGGAACCGATCCGACTGCGGACCGATCCACCCAGGACCGAACCGGACCGCCTTGCAAAATGAGTCCGGAGAGCACCGAACAGATTGCGAACCGAATCGGCTTCAAATTAAAAGAACCAATCCGCCATCGTATCGATCCGCCTGAGGCCCAGACCGGTCCGCCGAGGATAAACTCTGCCAGATCGTGTAGCAGATTTTTTAGGGTTTTTGACTCCTTATTTAAACCATGATCAGTAGTTGGTTTCGATAAGACTTTCCCACGTTTTTCAGAGCATATCAACCCTAAAGTCTTCACCTATTGAGTCCTATGATTCTAGGTTTTTAGATTCACTCATCTTCCATATTTATGTGAATCAAGTTTGCTAACCCAAGAACACCATTGTTGTTGTTCAACCCTTGTGAAGTGGACCGTTTCTTCCTCTTCATTGCAGCCCTACTGGAAAGGGATAATTCCAGCCGCGACTACAGAATTCGATACCTGAGGGTAATTCTTAGTCAACTTGTATTTTCATTGTAATCCGATTGTAAGCCGTTTTTTTACAAATTATAGTGAAAATAAATGGTTTTGCCCCTGTGGGAGATTTTTCCTCAATTATGTGTGTTTGAATAACTCTTGCATGATTTCATATTGTTTCAATCACACCTAGTTGCATGTTTAGGGTTTGTTTGGGTTAAAAGGTGTTTTAAATATAATTTGATCATTTGAACGCAAGTGCCAACTCTCTCAAATTGGTATCAGAGCAGGTTACGCTAATTTATCGCGTATTCCTTTTTTCGCAAAATTTTTCTAAGATATCAGTTTTCTGAAAAAATTGATTTTTGAAAAAGTGCGTGTTCAAATGGAGAAGTCATATTATAAAATGCCTGTTTTTGACGGGACAAATTATGCATATTGGAAAGCCCGTATGAGGTCGGCTTTAATTTCTTCATCAGACCCTTACGAACGTGTCTGGATTTTGGTTGAACGAGGGTGGACTCCTCCCACCGTGACTGTTGATAATGTGACCAACTTGAAACCTGACATTTCTTGGTCTGATGAAGAAATTAAATGGTCATCTTTTAATTCTAAGGGTCTAAGTGCTATTTCTCGGTTTGTCACACCTGATGAGTTCAAACGCATAATGACGTGTACCACGTCAAAAGAGGCATGGGATGTTTTACAACTCACCCATGAAGGAACTAATGCTGTGAAAGAGTCTAAGTTGCAAAACTTGACAACTCAATTTGAAACAATCACCATGCATGATTCTAAATGCTTTGATGAATTTTATGCTAGACTTTCTGACATTGTGAATACTAGTTTTAATCTTGGTGAACAAATTCCAAATGCTAGAGTTGTTAAAAATATTCTTCGTTCTTTGCCTAAGTGTTTTATCCCTAAAGTCACTGTGCTAAATTCTATGGGTAATTTAAATACGCTAAAATTGGAAGAACTTGTAGGAGATTTGCAAACTTATGAAATTGATATGTTCCCTAAAAATGCTAAATCTAAAGATAAGGGAATTGCACTTAAAGCCCAAGAGAGAAGGAGTGAGGGGTCAGCTAGAAACAGAGTAGAGTCATCTAGAAAGAGAGAGACTGACACGTCAGATTCTGAGTGCGATTTTGACTTGGATGATTTGGCTCTTTTCGCAAAAATTTCAAGAGAATTCTCAAATTTAAGAAAAATGGCAATTTTAAAGATAAAAAGAAATTTGAGAAAAATAAGTTTGAAAAGAAAAATGAAAAAGATTCCAAAAATCCTTCTCTGAAAGAAAGTGAGAGATGTTTTGAGTGTGACGGTAAGGGACACAGAGCGTTTGAGTGTGCCACTCGTCTGAATAGGGAAAAGGGTAAAGTTGTCCTAAATGCTACCCTTAGTGACGACAGTGAGGTCGAGTCGGTGGACTCGGAAGATGAGTCACCGCATGAGCGTAACTTCACCGCGTTCATGGCTAGTCATGTGAATACTTCTAGTTCTTCTCACGACGATGAGGATGATGCTTCACAGGGACACCTCGACAATGAGAGCGAAGAAAGTGAGGGGGAGGAGGAAGGTAGTGAGGACGAGAGTAACCTTCAACGCGCCTACGCCGAGTTATATAATGAGTCTTTTAAAACTAAAAAACGTAACAAGGCATTAGTTCTTAGGATCACCGCATTAGAAGAAGAGTTAGAAGAGACGAGAGAGAGAGAGTCCTCCACCTACACGGCCATGAGAGAGAGAGAGTCTGCCTGGGTTAGTAAAGAGAATTTGCTTAGAGAGAGAGAACAGTTTTGAGAAAGAGAAAGCGGACTTGACTAAACAAGTGGCTAGTCTTACTAGTGAGCTCCATTCCTCCATGGAGACTCCGAAGAAACTTGAAGCCCTTCTTGTTCAGCTTACTCATGACCTTGAGAGAGTTAGGAAAGTCAAGGTACAAATCGAGGACAGATCTGGGAAGATGGGAAAGATGCTCCTCGGTCCCACTTTAGGTTTTGGTGACAGGCAAGGAATTGGTTTTGATGGTGCCTCCACGTCTCAAATTGCACCGGGACCAATTCCTGAGTTTACTACAACTCCTTATGGCCATCATCAAAAACCAAGAAGGAGAGTTCGACCAAGAAAAGCAAACCAAGGTCCTCCTAATATTGTGCCCTTTTGCTCCCATTGCAAAAGAAATGGACACCTTAGGGAGTTTTGCTATAGATTTGGTCGGACACGACGTACTTTTGCTCCTCCACATCATACTGATGAGTTTGCTAGTCTGAGAGAGCAAGTTGAGTTTCTAGCCACCACATCACAGAGTTTGATGGAGGAATTCCGACGAATGTCCTCACCGTCAATGAATGCTTCCTGCATTCCGGCTAAAACCAACAACAACAACGGTAAACAAAAGGTTACCTATTCTTGGGTTACTAAGAAAGAGAAAAAGGCCCTTGTTGTTCATGTTGCTCTCAAAGCACATAATACCTCTCAGTGGTATTTTGACAGTGGATGCTCCAGACACATGACAGGTGATGTCTCCCTTTTTACTCAGATTGAGGAGTATGATGATGGGAATGTTACTTTTGGAGATGGGAGTAAATCTAGCATTGTAGGACGAGGTACTGTAGAGTTACCAGGACTTCCTAAGCTAGAAAATGTCTTGTTCGTCAAAGGTTTAAAAGTAAACCTTCTCAGCATCAGCCAGCTGTGCGATGATGACTTTGCAGTAAAGTTTGACCGGGAAGCTTGTAAGGTCTATAATTAAGCCGATAAACTATTAGTGCAAGGGGTGAGGACAGAGGATAACTGTTATGGGACTGAGCCCAAATCCTCACTTGTCTGCAACAGCGCCACGATCACTCCTATGGATCTTTGGCACCAACGTCTAGGTCACGTGAACGTGAGAGATTTGACTCGTCTTGTTAAGAAAGACCTAGTACGTGGCTTACCATATCTAGGAAATCCAACTTCCATGATTTGTGGACCCTGTCAGTTGGGAAAGCAAATTCGTAGTCCACGTAGGGAGTTGAATTCCATTACCACCTCCCGTGTTCTTGAGTTGATACATATGGATCTTATGGGTCCTACTCGTACGGGGAGTATAGGTGGTAAGAGATATGTTCTCGTGATGGTGGATGATTTCTCCAGATACTCCATTGTAGGTTTTCTAAGAGAGAAATCAGATGCTGTAGAGTTCCTAACGACCAAGTGCCGTGTCCTGCAAAATCAACACGGAGTCAATATTAACAGGATGCGTAGTGACAACGGCACTGAATTTACTGAAGCAAAAGTATATCTTTACTGTGATAGCATTGGGATCAAACATGAGTTTTCTGCTGTGAGAACTCCTCAGCAAAATGGGATTGTTGAGAGAAAGAATAGAACGATCCAAGAAATGGCTAGATCAATGCTTCAAGGTCGTAAGGTCTCTAGGAGATTTTGGGCAGAGGCAGTGTCTACTGCATGCCACACGGTGAATAGGGTATATCTGCGTCCACACACACTCAAAACGCCTTATGAATTGTGAACTGGCAAGAAACCCAACCTGGCATATTTCCGTGTTTTGGGGAGTAAATGCTACATCCTACGGGATAGAGAGAAATTAGGAAAGTTCGACTCCCGGAGCGACGAGGGAATATTGCTAGGATATTCATCGAACAGTGGATCATACCGGGTTTTTAACCTGAAGAGCTCTAAGGTTATGGAATCAATAAACGTCACTGTGCAAGATGACGAACCTCCGACGTCTATTGATTCTAACCTTCAGTGTGAGGATGAGGACTGTTCTGACAGTGATTTCCCTGTTCCTCTCCCACATCCTGTGGACCCTACTCCTGTGTTAGGAGACACACCTTCTTGGGTTCGCAAGAGTCATGATTTTTCTGCCATTGTTGGCGATCCCACTCTAGGGGTCAAGACTCGTGCTCAACTAGAGAACGTGGTTAGTCATCATTGCTACACGTCCAAAGTCGAGCCCAAGAATCACAAGGAAGCACTCAAGGATGAACACTGGATATCCGCTATGCAGGATGAGTTGCTTCAGTTTAAGAAGAACAATGTCTGGGAACTTGTCCCCCGACCTAGTGATACTAATGTGATAGGTACCCAGTGGATTTTCAAGAATAAAATAGATGAAAATGGTACTATTACTAGAAACAAAGATAGGTTGGTCGCTCAAGGCTACACACAGATAGAGGGTGTAGACTTTGGGGAGACATTTGCTCCTGTTGCAAGGCTTGAGTCCGTCCGTTTACTACTCTCCATCGCATGTCATCTGCACTTCAAGTTATATCAGATGGATGTCAAGAGTGCCTTTCTGAATGGCATTCTACAGGAGGAGGTTTATGTGGAACAACCAAAAGGGTTTGAAGACCCTAAGCACCTGAATCACGTCTATTATCTGAGGAAAGCCTTGTATGGTTTGAAGCAAGCACCCCGTGCTTGGTACGAGAGGCTTACTTCCTATCTCTTAGCCCGTGGCTTCAAGAGAGGGGGAGTTGATATGATGTTGTTCGTCAGGAGAGATGACGATGCTATTTTGGTTGCCCAAGTCTATGTGGACGACATAATCTTTGGACCCACATGCTCCCAGCATGCTCACCACTTTGAGGAGGAGATGAAAAGTGAGTTTGAGATGAGCATGGTAGGTGAGCTTACTTTCTTCCTTGGTCTCCAGGTCCGTCAGCTAGAGGATGGGATGTTTATCTCCCAATCCAAGAATGCTAGAGACCTTGTGAAGAAATTTGGTTTAGACTCCGCTAAGCATGCACGTACACCTATGAGTACTTCTACCAAGCTTAGTAAGGACACTTCAGGCAAGGACGTTGAGCAAACCCTGTATCGGAGTATGATAGGCAGTCTTCTCTACTTGACTGCTAGTCGTTCCGACATAGCCTATAGTGTTGGAGTCTGTGCGCGATTTCAGGCATCTCCGAAAGAGTCTCACTTACTCGCTCTAAAACGTATTATCAAATACGTGAGTGGAACTCTCTCATACGGCATTTCGTATTCCTTTGATACCAATGACCGTTTGTCCGCCTATTCGGATGATGATTGGGCCGGAGATGCAGATGGTTGTAGGAGCACTTCTGGTGGATGTTTCTACTTTGGTTCTGCTCTTGTCTCTTGGTTGAGCAAGAAGCAAAACTCCATCTCTTTGTCCACTACGGAGGCTGAGTACATCGTCGCCGGGAGTTGTTGCACGCAACTCATGAGGATGAAGCAAATGTTGGAGGATTATGGGATTTCACAGGACACCATGACCATTTCCAATGATAACACGAGCGCGATACACATATCCCGCAACCCTGACCAACATTCGCGCATAAAGCACATCAGGTTACGCGAGCACTTTATACGTCAGTTAGTTGAGGAGAAGGTCGTAACCCTGAGTTTTGTTCCCACGGACCGTCAGTTAGCCGATATTTTCACGAAACCTTTAGATGCCCTTAGATTTGAGAGTCTTAGGAAGTCTTTGGGGATTTGCATAGTTGACTGAGGGGTTGGTCTATGTCTAGAATAGGATGCTTCTTCATGTTCATATCATATGCTTCCTATTGCTAGTCTGTTTTATATGTACCATAGCTTTGTTGTACAGCTTTTATGTATTCTTTTTGTTTTTTTTTTATAATTCTTTAAAAAAAATACAAAAAGATTTTCCTTTAAGAAATATTTTTGAAAATGACCAAAAAAAGATTTTTTTTTCTTTTGTTTTGCACCTTTTATGGATGAGCATTTAAGATAGCCAAGTCACAACTTCATTTCATATATCCATGTGACTGTTTGGTAGCGATCTGAGACGCTACATCATTTCATCCATGTGCTTAACATTGATTGGAGTCCTTGAGATGTAATTAGTGATATCTTCCTACATGGTTGACTCCTATATCCTTTAATGAACACATGCACAGCAATATTTGATTATTGCACTTGTCTATCACATATTGGCTTGAGTGTTTCTATCTCAATTATGTCTATACAATGTACAATATGCGATAAAACTTGACAAGATTGGATTACATGTAAAAACCGTTTTGGTGAGACTGTGTGATAATTTGCATAACGGGGAGGGGCTGCGAAAGTTGATTCTTTATACTTTGCGCAAAATCCACCATTAAAAAGGACCTAAAAAATGGAGGTATTGTAATATCCGAGGTCCTAAGAGGTTAAAAGAGCCCCGAAAAATTTCAAGGCAATAAAAAGCAATTCATGCCAAATATGGGCCATTTAGGTTTCACCATCAATTCTCCAAAGTTTGAGAATTTAGTATACCTCTATTATAATATAAATCTGAGGGAGTTTGGTTGGAGAATAATAACGGGTTTGTACTTCCTTGAAAGTCCTGAAAAAGCTGAAAAACATTTTGGACATTATTGGTGTAGAAATCACTTTGAGCTTTAATTTGTAGATTTGATATAGTCAATATCTTATATTTCCACTCTTTTACACCAAAGGAAGCATTTGAGTTCATTCGTTAGGAATATCCAATATTCATCGTGCACATATGTCATGTTTGTATGCATTGATTTTCCTATCAAATTTTGATCACTCCAATTCATTTACGCTTTCACCGACTTGGTTGTTTTATGTTCATTAATGGTGTGATTTATACCTTGTGTCACCCCGGTTTTGCTTGTTTATTTCATTTCTCTCATTTTGTCTATTTGGGACATCATAAAAAGGGGGAGAATGAATTATCGGTTTATGGGGGAGTTTTGAAATTTGAGGTTCATCATAAATCTGGTATATATGTATATATGCATATGTTTATGATCTCATTTCAAACTCGATACGTCACTTGGTATTTGCTTTATCTCATGTGTGTAGGTACATCCTTGATAATCCCATGATACACACCCTGATGAGAAAAGCGTGAAGATTCCTGAAGAATTGAAAACCAAACGATGTAGCCTTAGTCATATGTACCTCTTTCAGTTTTAAGTTCATAGAAGGGTAGATTTGTATAGGCATTGTTCATACTTGATAATTCGGATTTTTTATGTTTGTTCCGGTATAGACATAGGGGGAGATTTGTAAGGACAATTAGTCCATATTTATGTATATGTTATGTCATACGCCGTTACAAGATTGATGGTTGAAAAGATCACATAGTCATCAATGAAATCCGAAATCTGAAGATCAAAAGAAGAAGGAATCTGGAAACAGTCAGTCGTACCGGTCCGCCCCAAAATAAAAAGAACCGATCCGCCTAGCCTCGGACCGATCCACTGAAATAAAAAAAGGAACCGATCCGACTGTGGACCGATCCGCCCAGGACCGGACCGGACCGCCTTGAAAAATGAGTCCAGAGAGCACCGAACAGATTGCGAACCGAACCGAACCTCCATCGGACCGATCTGCCTGAGGCCCGGACCGGTCCGCCGAGGATAAACTCTGCCAGATCGTGTAGCAGATTTTTTAGGGTTTTTGACTCCTTATTTAAACCACGATCAGTAGTTGGTTTCGATAAGACTTTCCCACGTTTTTCAGAGCATATCAACCCTAAAGTCTTCACCTATTGAGTCCTATGATTCTAGGTTTTTAGATTCACTCATCTTCCATATCTATGTGAATCAAGTTTGGTAACCCAAGAACACCATTGCTGTAGCTCAACCCTTGTGAAGTGGACCGTTTCTTCCTCTTCATTGCAGCCCTACTGGAAAGGGATAATTCCAGCCGCGACTACAGAATCCGATACCTGAGGGTAATTCTTAGTCAACTTGTATTTTCATTGTAATCCGATTGTAAGCCGTTTTCTTACAAATTATAGTGAAAATAAATGGTTTTGCCCCTGTGGGGGATTTTTCCTCAATTATGTGTGTTTGAATAACTCTTGCATGATTTCATATTGTTTCAATCACACCTAGTTGCATGTTTAGAGTTTGTTTGGGTTAAAAGGTGTTTTAAATATAATTTGATCATTTGAACGCAAGCGCCAACTCTCTCAAGATCCCATATGCATATTTATTCTAATTATGTGTGTTTTGTATCGGTAATTGAACCTAAAACCATCATGAAATATCTTAACGTTTCTTATCGGATTAATTCCTTAAAGGAACATTGGGAAAATTAGAAGATAAACGACGTTTGCTATATATTCCTTTGTCCTGATAATGCCAAAGTAATTGGAACGAAATTAATTTTTAATAATAAATCTGATGACAGTGGCATTATTATTAGAAGTAAATCCCAGTTAGTTGCATAAGGTTGTAAACAAATAGAAAAAATAAAAGTTGATGAGACTTTTTCTCTCGTAACTCATCTAAAGTCAGTTAGACTTCTTTTGGAATTCGCATGTCACTTACGCTTTAAATTGTACAAAATGGACGTAAATTCAACATTTTTAAATGGGATATTAATGGAAGAAGTACATGTCGAACAACCCAAAGGACTTATTAATCCTCATTTTCCAGATCATGTTTATTGGCTTAAAAATTCCCTTTATGGACTAAAATAAGAACCTAGGGATTCGTATGGACGTCTTTCAATTTTTTTTATCACTAATGGTTTTAGAACATGTGAGAATGACCAAACTTTATTTGTTAAAAAAAAAATCGAACATAGTCATTGCATAAGTATATGTAGACGATATAGTATTTGGATATACCTCACTAACTCAAGTGAAAAACTTTTCTAAAATAATAAGTTGGGAGTTCTAAATGTTCTTAATGGCAGAATTATAGTATTTCTTAGGTCTTCGAATCAATCAATCTAATAAATGACTTTTAATATAACAATCGAAATATGCAAAAGACTTACTGCGTAAGTTTGGTCTTCAAAATTATATAATATATAGAATACTATGAGTACCACTGAAAATATGACTAAAGATGGTAGGGTATACCCATAGATACAACCCTTTACCATAATATGATAGGGATCCTTTTGTATTTTATGGCCAATAGGCCTGATATCATGTTTTTTGTAGATGTGTTTGGACTCAGTCTGCCCCAAGATATCCATTTAACATATGTTAAGAGGATAATTAAAATATTAAAGGAACTTTTAATTACGGGTTGTGGTATTCTAAGGACAAGACTAACTCAATAGTTGGTTAGAACGATGCGGATTAGGCAAGTTGTACTGTAAAAGCATCTACGGGGGTCGTTACTTGGTCAACAATAACCTAGTGGGTTGGTCTTGTAATAAATAGAATTGTATTTCTTTGTCTATATTCTGGGATGAGTATATTGCGGTTAGAGATGTTGCATCCAGTTGCTTTGGACTAAGAAAATGTTAAACAACTATGAAATCATTTAAGAACAACCAATTCTTTTATGTGATAACATGAGTATGATTAATATCTCTAAAAATCACGTTCATCACTCAAGAACTAAGTATATTAAGATTCGTCACCACTTCATTAGGGATTTGGTAAAAAGTAAATAACTGCTAATTGAATACGTTCACACCGAGAAACAAGTGGTTGATTTATTTAATAAACCCTTTGATTGCCAAGGATTTGACTACTTAAGAAAGGATTTAGAAATGTGTATTAGATAATAATTAATCAATGCATTATGTTTTTGTGTGCCTATATAAAAATCTATGGTTGTAATGCTTTTCTAAGTTATTATGGCATGAGTACTGTCAATATAAAAGGTATCTCTTAGTACTTGATAATGTAGGAAAACATGATATTTAATACGCACCATATTTATGTATTTTTTTTAATTTTATGCTCACCTCTCTCCTTATATCCCTTGCATATTTTGAGCCAAAACTTGATATTGTGAGTTAGGAAAATTCTTATAGACCCCACTCCTTGAAGATTAGGCTATTGGTTTTTATTAGTTGAGTAGTGAATTTGTTTTCTAGGACTTGGTATTGGGTAGATTAGCATTTTTTGTACAGGAATGTGAGTTTTCTTTCTCTTACGAAAAGTATGATGTACTCAATTGATTTTGTTTAAAAATATCTAAATGGGGAGATTGAACACTCTCTATAGAAGACTCCCTAGGTTTGCATGAATCGACGATTAGGAGTTCTAGTAGTTGAAGTAATTTTAAATAAACTCTTTTTTTAATTGGGCTACCCTAAACTTCGTTGAAGATCAAATAATTCAAAAAGCAAGAGAAGTCGAATATTCATCACGGATGGGTAATATGCACACAACTCAAGAACACATAAATCATTTTTCTGATTTAATTGAAAAATATTTTATAAATATTATTTTTTTTTGAAAAAGTTTGAATAAAAACTTATTTGAGATTAAAAATTTCATTCTGACATTTTTTACATTTTATTTTAAATAAAATTACTCTTTCAATATTTAAAAATTATGTTGAGAACTATATTTTAATATTGTGCACATTTTGTTCAGTTGTGTTTGTTTATGGCAGTCTACTAGGATAGTCCCTAAATTACACCTGATATCCACCAACTAGAGCCATTGATCCGTAATGTGTGAGATATTTTGCCACACAATTTTCTTAGGCACATTCTGCGCCAATTTTATATTTCAATTAAGGGAGCGTCGTGCAATGAGTTTGTAATTTTTATTAGTTGTACCGTTCCTAGTATTATTTTATGAGAAGTAAAACTTCCAACTGTGATGCTTATTTTTTCGTAACCTATTATTGTAGGTTATTAGGATTTGACCAGATATCTAAGAGGGTTAAGCGCCACCTATCCTTAGGATCCGCTAGTCCGAAAGCTTCAAGTTTCGTACATATATTTTGGAAGCATGTCTTAGTCTTATACTAATTGAAATCCAAACTATCTTCTAGTTCCATTCCTGACCGTAGGATTAATAGTATCCAGTCATCCAATTTTAGATCGTTAGAGACCTCACGTATTTGTTACGCTTCTATTTATAAAACCAAATACACGTGTCTTCTCAAATGATTTATTTTTATAATACCAGTGGTTTTAGTATCTTTGATAAATGAAGATTTTATATCAACCCTCAATTTTATCTGGCCACTTCAAACAACATAGATAACTCTATATTAAAGGGACGAGATAAGTCCAATCAAACCACCGCAAAGGAAAATGGGATACTTATATTTAGGTCTCATTTATCGGGTCAATATTCTTATAAGTTCTATTGACTTTTCAACAATCCTATAGCTCCTCTTCTAACTAAAAAAAAATTCACAATTTTACCCTTTTATAACTAATCATCCGTAACTTCCTTTAGGAAGTTACATAAGTGGTTGGACTTTTTTTTTAATCTTTAAATGATCATAACTTTTGATTCACAAATTCGTTTTTCGCAAAATTACTATTTTTGAAATCTGTTCGACGAGATCTATCAAACAAGATCCATGAATGCTATAAAATTCCAAAGAAAAAAATTTACACAAACAGTAAACTTTATTGTATGCAGTTGAATATGAAATAGTTTTATATATGTGACATTTTCACAAACAGACAGTAACATTTATTGTGGTAATACTACACAGTATATATATATATATATATATATATATATATATATATCCGGTGGATCCAAACCCTCTTTTTTTCAAAAATATCTTATATTTAAAGGTTCGCGCTAACGGTATTCAATCCTTACCACCATTGTTGGAGCTTCAACGACCTTCGTCAGAGCTCCGATTTGGGGTGGGTAAGGGTGGCCTGTGGTGCCGCTGACGCGGACCTTTGAAAATAAGAGACTTTTGAATAAATGAATTTTGGATCGACAGGAGTGTCATGGGGTGCCACTAGCGCGGACCGTTGAAAATAAGATTGGATAAATGGGATTTGGATACTCTTAAGCACCGATTTGGGGTGAGTAGGGGTGATATTAGGTGCCGGTGGCGCAGAGCTTTAAAAATAAAAACATATTGAATATATATATATATATATATATATATATATATATACAGTCCTGCTCTTGTGCGGACTAGTCCGCATTTTAAGAATGCGGGTCGGACATGTGTCACCTGGTGGTGAGCCTAGAAAAGAGAGTGTGCCTATAATTTAGGCGATAATTTCTAGACGCACCGTTAGGTGACACATGTCCGGTCCGCATTTTTAAAATGCGGACTAGTCCGCACAGGAGCATTATATATATATATATATATATATATATATATATATATATATATATATATATATATATATATATATATATATATTCAGGAGCAATGGTATTTTTACTATTCATAAATTTGGAAGACATTTAATTGTTCAGATTGAAGCCAACAATGTTAGAAATAGATGGCTGAGATTAATTCATATCAAAGACATGACCCAAAACCCTAACCCACGATCTCATATTGCAGCCGACCTCTTCTCACTCATCCGCCCCCACTCTCCTCACACGAACTAACCCTCACAAGCCCTACCCCGTCTCCCCCATTCTATCCCCCATCCTCCTCCTCCCCTCAGTCGCCGCCCCCTCCTCCAGTCCACCGCACCCTTAGAGTTAATCTCCTTCTCTCTTAATTTCATAATCTCCCACTTCTCGTGTGTTGATACGATTTTTTCCAGATCTAATTTGGCCCTCCTACAGGTATATCCTTATCAGTCTCTTATATTTGTGTAGATCTGAAATTAATAGTTTGGGTTGTTCATACTATTGATGGTTTGGGTTGAATCATAAATTTTAATGGGTATTTTTTTGGGTATGTTCACAGATACAAAGTGTTTCTTTGTTCTCTCTTTCCATTTTTTTTTTTAGAGATTAGTTGTTTACCTATGAATTTGATAGTCCAGTTTCCCCCAATTTTTTTTTGTTGTTTATAGGATGACTTTTTCATTCTTTTGGGTGGGTTTGAACTTCACAGTGGGTTTTGAAGGTTTTTTTTTTGTTATTATTGTTTTATATATCATTTTACTTTCCATGTATGAAAACTTCAAGTTTAAAACTAACTTAATTAACAGCATAGGTGGGTTTGAACTTCACAGTGGGCTTTCAATTACTCTATTTCTTAATGTCTCTTCTTTAGTTTAAGGGGTATTATTTGGACAAACTTTCATATGCAGGTTAGCGTAGGTTGCACACTAAGGACCACTTATAATGTTAGTTTCATTTAGGCAATTTCTCCCTTGCATACTCCACAAGCATTAAAGTAAAATTTAATATTTAGTTAGTTTGATTATTCGTGAAGAAAATATGTGTTTTTTTCCAAAAAAATATGTATAGATGTGTATGATTTCTTTTTGTAGTTCATATTTATTATTTCTATTAAATAAAATTCATTGATTCTAGTTACTTAATTATGCCTCGCGCACGCTCGAATTGTCATTAACATGCTATTATACTTGGTTGAAATGCAGGTTGCTTCATTGATTGTCATTATATACATTGGGTTGGAGTGTAGTGCATCGAATTATTCTAAGGTATAGAATTTTGTGTTATGAATGACTCATATTTTTGTGTACCTTATTAGTTGACACGGATAGAACTTGTCTGTAGGTATGACTCGCTGAGTATCCCTTTTTGTGTGTAAGTATAGTTCAAATTTACCTCTCCAATCAGCCGCTGCACTAAAAAGACCTCCCAAAGATGTTACATTCAATCAAGCGCCCAAGGCTAAACATCTTCATATACGGAGTCAAATATTTAAGTATGCTTATGGTCAACTCGAGAAATAGAAAGCTATGGAGCAGAAAAATAAGAATACAATGCTTTCGGGAGTAATATGGATGGCTACCAATTCTGAAATAAGAAGTAGGCCCACAATAGATTAGGGATAGGCAATGGGAAAAATAAGTATCTAATGAGTACAGGGATGGGTAAATTCAGGCGCGATTTTTTCTATCCTGAGCGTCCTGGAATTACAATGTTTCTTTTCGCTGTCGTGGGAAATATAAGTATGCGTGACCTTCAAGTATGTGTTTCTTCAAAACTCTTCACCTTAAAGATGTGTTTGTTTTATGATATATCTTAAAACTTTTAAAAACTTGCATCCTTATTTTCAAAGCTACAATTCGTTTTTATTTTTATTTGTTGAAAATAAGTTTTAGTAATAATTATATGTTTGGGGCATCTGTTCAATATAGACATTTTTTGATTTTTTTTACTCAAAGCGTATTGCTATAACTATGTTTCTTGACTTGATATATTTTAATTGTTCAAAAACTCTGACCCACCGATAAATAATTAGAGGTTTTAATACCATTTTTTATTACTTCGGAAATATTTGTATTTTAGGTAATGTTGCGATATATAATCGATGAGACCTCTTGCGATAAAGAATTATGGGCAAAACCAGTGTTGAGACCTCAAGAATATTTTAAACCCCTGCTTGAGACCTCTTGAACCCCTGCTTGAGACCTCTTCAGGATTTTAAAAAGGATACTGAATTTGTATGCTCCGCAGTTTTAATCCATTTCCATGATATTTTCTCAAAGAAAGGTGTAGGACAAAGAAAAGTCGATCGTGTGAGAATTACTACTGCAATGGAAGATGTTGCACATTATGTGTTGTATATAATTTCTTGATTTATAATTTTTCTAACATTACGTGCGTTGATTTCTACTTTTTCTACAGGATATCTCACTAAGACCTTTGTTGTAGGTACACTTTTGGTGTCCTGGATTTATACCTCTCTTTATTACTTAGAAGAATATGGTTCATATTCCCAACTCCATCTATTATTACACATCTTCCTGACTTGGTTGAGGGTACACTTTTGTTTATCATGACTTGGTTGAATTTTTTTACTTTTTTGGATGGAAGAAACCACTGAATTAATTCCATTCCAATATCTTTTTCAACCTCTAAACCACACTTGATATGAGACACAAACTGACGTAACAATCAATTTGCAAATAGTTGAGCTAAACTCCTAAATTGCACTAAAAATTATAAAACCAAATCAACACACTTTTGGTGAATTTCAATCACAACTATTGAACTGAATTGTACGAAGGTTTAAGGTGAATCACAATTATTGAACTGAGTCTCCTTCCCTCGGGACTGAAATTTGAGTCACTTGAAATCCATATATAATAATCTTAGATTTGTTAAGGTAAATGATTTGATTTTATGCAAAAATTTATGCAGTGAAGTTGGGATAAGACACCAATTGTTCTTATACAATAGGCAGTTATGTTATATAATATGCAGTTTCAAATACAACTGTTTTCCCTCTTCAGCTTTTGTTTGCTAAGTTTTTTGAAAGAAATATTATGGTTTCATTTCTTAGTAACTTTCCTAATAATTGATAATCTGCCTAGATTTTGTTTCCTAATTCATCTCTTAAGAATCGAGAATCTGCCCAGTACATGAGTGTTATGTTTGCATTTACTTTGTTTTGGAAGATAACAGAGTTCTTGATCAGTTAGTTATATCTATTGTAAATAACACTCGAGAATTGAGAGAATAAAACTCTACCTCACTATACGATATGAGTTTTAAAGTTTGCAGTTTCTGATTTGGCTTTAAAGAATAAGGTTAAAGCATGTTTATATTTCAAATATAGTATATGTACAGTTTGAGGTTTTATCTCTTAAGTCGGTATGATTATTGTCTATTATCTCTTATTATATTTGAATGATGTTGTTGAGTATGTTATGAATTTTCTCGTTGAGGTACTTGAACGAGAAGGGGTTTGTTTGCGCAAAGCAGCTCCAACGCAAAGAAGCTCCAGAAAAAATATAGAAAGAGAGCGTGAATCACTATTTTAGTCATCTATATATTAGATATAAGGGGACGAATGGCGTAATAGTAGTTTTTTCTATTTAAATTCTCATGATATATTATTCTTTAGTGTCCGATCTCAATTGCGTCAAACTTGGCTGTTTAGATGATTACAAAACAATAGTTGTTTTATGTCTCTTATTATGAAATGCATTAAATTTGTGTTTAATTGAACGGGCTACGAATGTAATTTGGAAAAGGGAAATAAGCCAAAACTGAAATTTATTTCTCAAAACTGAAATTTGGTATATTAAGAGGGCGTTCCCTACACGCACTAAGTCAGTTGGAAAGAGAAGAAAAAGAGGAGGCGACAACCAAAGTCACAGCTCATCCCTATTCTTTCTCTTTGCTTTTATAACAGCAAAGCTACAATATCTTTTGTTTCAACTTTAAAAGAAGAAAAGAAAGCATATGTTTCAAAAACATTCTAGTTGATTGAGTAGTGGAGGGGAACTGATACAACACGAAGACACAACACAATAACACACATGGTGTGTTTGTATCTAAGGCACTTTAAAATGTACTTTCTCGACTAAATAATACCTATGACCTTTAACTTTAACAATTGTAAAAATTTGGCCCTTAAATGTCTCATTGTTATAGGGTTTAAGTACTATAGGCATATCAAATGGCAGCCTCAAGCAAGGCTGCTGCTTCCCATGACATTACCCTGTGCCGCCTCTATTTTTGTATTTTTTGTTTTATTATTTATCTGAAATGACACTTATTATAGTTTCTAACACTTTATAATGTCCGCTCCACACTCATTCCTCTTTATTTTTCTATCACAATCACAATCGTAAAAAAATACTTCGGACAAGAGCAATTGATTGTCCGAGGCGTTATGTAATCACATAATCTCAACATCCAAGAAAGGGTTGTAATCATCCCTTCAATGATTACAACCGCGGTGAACAGTTTGGAAGCAATCGTGGACCTCTTGGCTGCATCATATATATTGTTTATTGCGAAGCGTAAGAATGGAAACCAAGAGGCGATGTATTTTTCAGCCAAGATTCCTAGAGGATTCCTAGAGGTATGGTTATGAGTTTGAATGCAATTTCATTTTATTATTAGAGTTCAAATTGGCTTTCAAATCAGGTTTATTCAATTATTAACACCGAGAGAGATGTTTTCCTACAATTGTTGGTCAATAGGTTCGTCACCGAGAGAGATGTTTTCCTACAATTGTTGGCTTTCAAAACCAAGAGGCGTTAAAATGGTAGATTTGTGTTGTATATTTTCCAAATCAACTTATTAAGATTTTATTCTTTTAGTTTCTTTAATTCGATTTTTTCCAGGTCTGAAAATTGCACTTTGGATTAAAATAAGTATATGTTTCAATGCATTATACTTTAATTTCACATGAACTGCTCACTTATTCATGTTTCATTTTAGATTGATCCTAATATATGTCGTTGAATTTTTTTTACGACATTTTGAATGCAACTTAGGTATTTATTTTTGTGTTGGTAGAAGTATGGTGCAATATGATCTGAACAGATTGAGGGTTTCACATATATGTAAATATTTTTGTTCATGATGCACTGCTTATGATATGAAAGTTTAGAACATTATGTTTACATGGTCTTATGGTTTTGTGTAAGTAATGAATATAAATGGATTCCTCTGTTTTGCTCTATCAATTTCTGTTTTGATTTATTCCTCTATTTTTAATGATGTATTATGCATATTACCATCAATGTATCTAAATTTTCTCTGTGATTGTATTAGCTTTAAGTGTTATTTCAATGGCATATTACACAGCTGATTCATTTCAATGGCATATTACACAATGTTACATATGTAGATTTTATTTCCTCAGTGTTGCATATGTAGATTCTTTTTTAAGTTAAGACAAATAGTTTGGCTATCGTCAATGTGATGAAAACAACATATTTGTGATGCAAAAGTGTTGTTGCCATTTTTGGCAATATCTTGGTGTTTATAAGTGTTTTAAAATTTCATTTTGAATGTTCTGTTGTCAATTATTTCATCAACTGTTTAATGTTTGGCAGTCTGATGTCAAAGCTCTATTGGTTTTAATATCATGTATGGTATGTTTCTATTTCTGATTTGGTAGAGTGATAAAAAATGGACATATATTTCTTACACTTAAAACATCATTATTAGTAAACATTGAACAATCAATCCAGAATATAGAAATTTGATAGGATAGAAATAGGCATTCTGGATGGTTATTTCCTAAAATATCGATATACCCTAATATCCACGATTGTTGACTAGAAAGCTCTCAGCATTGCCACAATAATCAACTGCTGTGATGTAGTTGGGGTTTTGTATCTTTAAACTCTGGCAGGATTGGTGTGTTTGATTCCACACAGAGATAAATAATATGTTGAAATCCTTCTTTATAAAGGCTACTCTTATTCATCTTTCCCACTTTAATCCACAGAGAGGAATGTACAACAGAAATAAGAAGGCGATGGATCTCATTGCCAAAGGGTGGAATGCTGTGAAGGATGTTGATAGAGTGATTGATTACTATGAACTCAATGATAAACGCCTGATACCTCTCCTCAAGACAGCAAAGGATAACTTTGAATTGGTTCTGGAGGTTAACAACTCAAATACACATGCCAGATATTGGTTGTCCAAACTGCATCTCAAATACCATATCCTTGGGGTATGTAAAGATATAGGAGCTTCATTATTAGTCGAAGCTGTAGATATGGGCGATCCAGATGCAGAATACGAATTGGGATGCCGTTTAAGAGTTGAGAATGATTACATTTAGTCAGATCAACAAGACTTCTATTATTTAAAGAAGGCAGTGGACCAGTTGCATCCAGGTGCTCTTTAGGAGCTATGGCCATCGAGAGAAGGAGGCAGACGTTGCAAGGAACGCATGGGTGGAGAAGTGTTGGGATCTTGACGCTACCATGGCTCACAAGTTTAAGGAGATTGAGGCATTTTTGAATGACCGCAACTAAGATATCCGCAGGCTAAAACTTGGAAATGGTCTACAGTATGATCTAATTTTGTTTGGTTATTTTACTATAGAGTTGTTAATTAAAGTGAAAAATTACCATCACACTACCATATGTTTTGATATTTAACCTTTTGAGCAGGATATGACTGCAAATCTATACATACCGGATGCACACATGTATATATATGCAGTATAAATGGTGAGACAGTTCAATAGAAAAATGATAAAGTTTTCCAAAACTATTTTCAACAATTTTCGAAAGTTTTACGTGAATGTTTAAAAAACATTATGATCTTTGGTTTGTTTTCAGAATTAAAAAACATTACAAACTTTAGAAATTTTACCAGGGAACGAAATTTTCAACATTTTGCTATTAGGTACTTTAAAATTTTTGGAATTTTCGTCGTGCCTTCGGGCACGAGCATACATTAAGAAGTTGATCCTGTGTTCTGAACTCGAGATCAACTGTAGCTTTAGTGTGCACTTGCCATCATATTAAGGCACGTATTTATGCATTTCAAAACTATCAGCGTGCCTTCAGGCACGGGCATACCCTAATATATATATATATATATATAATGTGATAACACAGTAAATGCTATTGTTTGTAAAAATTTCATAGATATTAAACTTTTTTGTATACACTAGAAAATGAAATAGTTTTATATCTGTGACATTTTCACAAACAATAACATTTATTGTGTTAATATATTTATGAAATAGTTTTATATATATAACATTTTCACAAACAGTAACATTTACGGATTTAATATTACACAATATATATATAACATTTTCACAAACAGTAACATTTACTGAGTTAATATTACATAATATATATATATACACACGGTAGATCCAATGTTACCCCTAATCACCTCAAACTGGAGCTCCGGTGTATCCAAACCCCATTTATCCAATATTCTCTTATTTCCTAAGGTCCGCGCGAGCGGCATTCCATGTCACCGCAAATCAGAACTCTGATGAAGGTTGTTGGAGCTCCGACAATTGGGGTTGGTGGTGGTCGAGATTAGATACCGCTAGCGCGGGCCGTTAAAAATAAGACAATATCAGAAAAAATAGGTTTGGATCCACCACACACACACACACACACACACACATATATATATATATATATATATATATATATATATATATATACTGTGTTATAACACAGTAAATGTTAACGTTTGTAAAAATGTTATAGATATAAACCTAATCCAATGTCACCCTTACTCACCCCAAATCGGAGCTCCAGTGGATCCAAACTCCATTTATCTAATATTCTCTTAATTTCAGAGGTCCTCACCAGCGGCACCCTATGCCACTACTACCCACCTAAATCATAGCTCTGATGAAAGTCGTTGAAGCTTCGACAATGGGGGTGGGTAGTGGTGGGGATTGAATGTCGCTAGCGTAAACCTTTAAAAATATGATAATTTAAAAAAAAAGGTTTGGATCTACCGTGTGTATATATATATATATATATATATATATATATTATGTAATATTAACTCAGTAAATATTACTGTTTGTGAAAATGATATATATATATTGTGTAATATTAACTCAGTAAATGTTACTGTTTGTGAAAATGTTATATATATAAAACTATTTCATAAATATATTAAGACAGTAAATGTTATTATTTGTGAAAATATCACAAATATAAAACTATTTCATTTTCTGGTGTATATAATAAAGTTTAATATCTATGATATTATATATATATATATATATATATATATATATATATATATATATATATCCAATATGCTCCTATTTTCAAAGTTCTATGCCACCCCTACTCACCCCAAATCGGCGCTCCAGATGATCCCGATCCCATTTATCCAATATTATTTTCAAAGGTCCGCGCCAGCGGTATCCTATAATACTCCGGTGGATCCAAAACCCATTTATTCAAAAGTCTCTTATTTTCAAAGGTCCGCGCCAGCGGCACCACATGGCACCCTTACCCACCCCAAATCGGAGCTCTGGTGAAGGTCGTTGAAGCTCCAATAATGGTGATAAGGATTAGATACGGCTAGTGCGAACCTTTAAATATAAGGTAATTTTGAAAAAAAAAGGGTTTGGATCCACCGTATATATATATATATATATACTGTGTAGTATTACCACAATAAATGTTACTATCTGTTAGTGAAAATGTCACATATATAAAACTATTTCATATTCTAGTGCATACAGTAAAGTTTACTGTTTGTGTACATTTTTTCTTTGAAATTTTATAGCCTTCATGGATCTTGTTTAATAGATCTCGTCGAGCAGATTTCAAAAATAGTAATTTTGCGAAAAACGATTTTGTGAATGAAAAGTTAAGATAATTTAAAGATTAAAAAGAAGGTCCAACCACTTATGTAACTTCCTAAAAGAAGTTACGGATGATTAGTTATAAAAGGGTAAAATTGTGAAAAATTTCCTAAAAATTTAGAATAGGACCTATAAGATTGTTGAAAAGTCAATAGGACTTATAAGAATATTGACCCGACAAATGGGGCCTAAATATAATTATCCCGAGGAAAATCTCTTAACCTTTATTAACCAACTAGACTAATGATCGATCTTAATAGTATTAATGTGAGACCTCGGTTAAAACTATGATGATTGGGTCAGTTGGATGCCTTCTAAAGGAAGTGATTTTAATTCCAAGGATACCTAAAATGTATTAAGGAGGATAAAACAAAAAATCAGTTGGGCAGAAGCTGTTTGGTTTTTAATAGGGTACCTAGGCATGCTTTTATTCTATTATTGACTTATGTTAACAAATTGAGGACTTCATATAAATTTAACAATTGGGGAACTATTAATAACAATTTGTGTGTGATTTGTAATTAGGAGGTGGAGAACATGGATAAATTATTCTTTGATTGTGGATATTATGAGTAGATATGAAAGGATTATTTTAATAATGGGAATAATAGATGAGTGTTACTTTTTTATGATGAGATTAAGGCCATTTCAAATACAGATAAGAACTTTAACAGCCATATCAAGAAACTTGTGTTGTCTATAGCTATATATGTCATATGGATGACTGAAAAATGAAGAATTTTTAAAAACATTGTTGTGGACAGTGAAAAGGTTATGACGAAGATCGAAATTAACATTCAATGTGTAACCTGTTGTTATGTCTAGTATTTAATTAAAAACAGAATACAGAATTAGGAATTAATATAATAATTACAAAAAAAGAATTAAATTACAGAAAATAAAACTTAAATTACAGAAAATAAAACTTACTTGAATTTGCAGAAATAATAATTGAAATAAAAAATAATCCGAGCCCTGTGAATTTCCACAGTGTCCTTAACACAAGTTATTCCCTCCAATGTGATCCGAGGTTGATGAATATTGTCTCCCAAGATAGAACGAATTTTCCAAATTAATTATGTAGCACAACAATAATTAATTTTTACGAACTCAAATTCTGTGTTTTTTACTCAACAACAATGCAATAGATGTGAAAGAGTTATGTAGAAAACAAATTTTCTGAAACAGATATGACAGCATTTTCGGTATGGAAGAAATTGGAGGAGGGAATTTTTCATTAGTTTAGAAGTGGAGGAAAATATATGTATTTATAGTAGTCAAGAGGTGATTGTTCAGAATAGTCACCAGTTGCAAAACAGTTGTAACTGTTGGGTCAACGAACTGCCCAAACGAATTTTAATTTGAGTTAAAATCCAGCCCAGAAAGTTTAATTAATTAATTTGGCCCAAAATGAAATACAAGCCCGAGCCGTCCGGATAGACAGACGGCGCGCGTGTGGGCTTTTGGCCCAAGCCCAACACTTGCATAATGTAGGCCATCTCCCCTTCAAAGAGTTGGGATACCCCAAAGACATCCAAGCCTTAGTCCACAATTTTGGTTTTATTAACTCGTCAACTTCCCACTATTTTTCCTATGCGGGACAAGTTGATACACACCCAATTCATTAAACTTTCATTACTTTATGAGTCACTTTGAAAACATATTTATCATTCATAACTTAATGGAATTGGACGTGTGAATATACTACGTTAATCTCCTTGCGGAGGAGAATGCGTTTGTATATGATCCCACGATTTCGTGGTGTGGGTCCCACCTTAATTTGAGATCAAAGTTTCTTAAAATTTGTTGTCCAATAACCATTTTTCCAACACAAGTAAGTGAAGGAAATTTATCAAAAATCAAACCAATTTGGAGATTTGTCAGAAATGGGGAATAAATGAGAATTTTTTTTAGTAATTGTTCAAGTGAGGTGAGTTTTGAAGATTACCGAGTTTGGTTGTTAAAGGCTTGTTTCTTGTTGTTTTTTGGAGGCCTTGACCTTTTGCATGTTAAAGTTGAGATTTGATTCGTTCATCTAGTGTCCATGTAGTCTGTCTTGTTCTTGTTTGGTGCCATGGGTTGAAGATTTTGAAGATTTTAGTTCAATCTTGCATGCATCTTAGCTTGTTGGTTTCTGCTAGTATCTTTGTGTTTGCATTATTTGGCTCATGTTGAGTCCCTTTTGATCGTGATTGTCTCTTGGAGGGTTTTCCATGCTTCTGGAGTGTGTTTATTGTGGTTTTGTTATCTTTCTTTGTGTTAAATAGATGGCTGAGGTTGTCTTTGTCGAAGTGCTTTTAGGGTGTTGGATGATGGTATGTTGGAGTTTTATGTTCAATGGTCAGTTTGAAGCTTTTTTTGTTAGGATTTCTTCGGACTTATTATTTGTCTTGGCGAATCAACATCTTTATTGTGGTGTTAGTTCACTTGTGTTTTTTTTAGATATAGTTTGGTCATTCATTTGGGTGTTGATTTTCCGCCATTGTTTATCTCATAATTAGATGGTTTAGTTAATGTTTGATTTATTCTATAGGCGTGTCTTAATGGAAGACATGGTTTTTACTCTATTGGTTGATCATTGGTTGGTTTGGAAGTTCTGACTTGTGGAAGCTTGCATGTGTGTGGTTGTGGGGTGTAAGGAGATGTCTACACGTGTTTTTATTTAAGGTGGGTGGGGTGTTGGATATTGATTAATTGGGTATAGTTGTATATTTAGTTGTGCTAGGCCATTTTTTTATTGTCTAATGGGTTGTGTTGTTTGGGATGAGAGCCCTGTGTCTTTAGGCCTTTGGATTGTATGGGTTGTATTAATGGGCCTTTTTTATGATCTTAGAGCATTTGGAGTGGTGATCGCTCTAGAAAAGCATATTTAGAGAACCAATATGTCAAATACCCTTTCATATATAGTAAACTCTACACTGGTGGAACTCAGAGAATTTGCAAATCAAGTTCTTACGAACTATTAAAGTTCGTAGGAAATAAAAATTCACTTCCTACGAATAACTTTTGTTCGTAGGAAATGATACGGACAAATTTTGTTCGTAGGAACCCAAATATATAATTAAAATGATTATTTATACTTCTTACGAAATTTATTTCTTCGTAGGAATTCCTACGAACAAATGAAGTTCGTAGGAACCCTTTGCAAATTTAGCAAGCAATTTGTATCTTTGCGGAACCACTAAAAATTGACCTACAAAATGTGTTGAGTTATATCCACCACTATTGGCATCTCAGTTTCTAAACTTACAAAATTTCTTAACATTTGTATCCCCATTGTGGATTCTCTTATATGTGATCTTTGCCTTTTTGGTTTAATATATTGACATTTTACCAAAAAAAAGTAACCAACCGAATTCTTACATAAGTAATTAGAACTCTTAAAAACTGTTTTTTACACCCAAAGTAGAATTTCTTAACCAACTAAATCTTTTAATCTTATGTACCAAAACAAAGGCAATACTCTGTCTTTCTTTTTGGCTGAACAAGCCGATGGGTATATATAACATGTTTGTGTGTGTGTGTGTGTGTGTGTGTGTGTGTGTATATGTACTTGATATAAATTTTTATTACTTAATCGTGAAAGGGAGATTTACACATATATCATGTGACTAACTTTCACGCCATCAGCTATAGATTCAAAGGTACGGAAAATACACAATCATTATATAATTGTTTAGCTAAACCTCCTATATATAACTAACAAATATAACCCCTTTTTTTGTGCTTTTGCAAGAAAGAAAGCAAGAATATTATCTCAACGTCGTATTTTGGATGATTTTATAAGCAGACAGTTATTTAGTTATTCCAGACGTTTTTTTGCGAGTGCATAAACATATGTCTTTTGAATGCTAGAACTTTCTTTTTAATAATTTAATGGTTACATGTTTCATCATTTTGTTATTATTATTTCATAGAATGTTAATTATAAGTGTATTTGTTTTATCCTTATTTAAAACTAATTTTTTTCGTATATTGTACGTGTGTTGCATGGTGGAAAATGGAACCAAAAAATAGGAGCAAAGAAAAATTTACTAAGAAAAGAAAAAAGAAAAACAAAGAAAAAAGGAAAAAAATATGAAGAAAAAAATAAATAAATCAACCATGCAAGTTTGTCGAAAAAGTGAAAAGTATTAAAGATGAAGAACCATATGAAAACAAAACTGGACAAAATGGTTTAAAGTGTTTGCATGGGTGGTTAAAGTGTAATTTTTTTTTTTAATTTAAGCAACCCATGGGGGTGAGGTGGTTGAGTAGGAAGTCATGCCATCAATAACGATATATTAACATTGGGACGGTTTGATAAAATTAAGGGGTTAAAATAGAACCTCCCTGTATATTTTGGAGTTTTTTTGCTATAATAGTTTTGACTTTATGCATGAACAACAACCCTTAGGTCATCTTAAAACAATATCACTCGTACATTTCTCTATTAGGTTCTAGGAGATTCCTATGTCTATTATAAAACGAACATGTCACCTAATTTCTTTAGTTTATCAGATTAGATAACAAGGAGAAAATAAAATAAAGAGTAAAGGACAGTGTGGTGAGAAATAACAAACAAAGAAAAATAGTAACTCTAAAGTGAGATAAAAGGGTGTATGGATGAAAAAGGTTTTATTAGAGTGAGGGAGTGTTTTTAACCTTTTAAACTAGCTTTCATTAAATACTATTGTGTTTATCCATCTTGAAGATTACAAAATTGAACTTAGGTTTTTGTCCAGATAATTGGAAGTTTTCTATATTTCTAATTTAGAGACATAAAAGCTACATATTTACTCACTCAGTTACTCACTCACTCACTCGCTCGCTCGCTTAGTCACTCACTTACAATTAATTTTTCTTGGATTTCATTCTATTTTTCAGACTTTAAATAAATCTGAACTTAATCTTGGATTAAATTTATAAAAAATGAGTTTAATTTTTTTTTTTTACAAATAAATCCAAAAATAGATAATGTTATTCTGGTGATCTATTTCTCTCAAATAAATACGAGCTAATGTTGTTTCTGACTTTGAAATAATGTTGGTCTAAAAAATAATTTAAAACCTTTTAAAATTCTTGGTTATGTTTCTTAAGTGAGATCCAAAAACTAGTGTATATATTTTGAATTTTTAAACTCATATTTGTAATAACTATGACTTACTTCTTTTGTAAAAATTTATTCATATTTGTATAAAAAAGTTTTAAATCGTTTAGGTATTTGCATTTCATAAGTGTGTCTGTGTGCATGGTGAAATAAAAAATTTGTATTTGTTTGCACACTTTACACTCACTTTACACGCACTACTATCATGGATAACGTTTCTGGAGCTTACAGTCTCATTTGATCAAGAGAATCATCTTACAACAAAGTATCGTTAGGTATATATTTCCATTTTCGGTATTTAGTCATCTTGTATATTGTAATTTGTAACTCCTTTAATTTTAGTGAATTTTATTTGTGACATGGAGGTCACCGTGGATATTTTTCCATCCGATTTAGGATTTTACCATGTAAAAACCTTGTTGTATATTTTTATATTTCTTTTGATTTAATATTACTTTATCATGAGCAAACTAAAATATGAATTTCTTTAATTTAAAGACAAAATTACGTTATTAGATAATTTTTGGAAATACAACTTGTGTTTAGAAAATCAGAGTATGTTGTGATTAAAAAATACCTTTTAACTTTATTAAATATAGTGTTGAAGTATTTTTCTGGGTGAAGTGCACAACTTCCAGATACTAACTTAGAAAATGTGGTATTATTAAAAAAATGGGTATTGCTCATCACCTTAGCGATGCCTAAGCCAATCAGAAGATAGTTAGGTCCTCAAAGACCTCCATGAATATGTATTTAGTGCCCACATAAGTATTAGAACCTTAGTTTATAAGGTCCTAAGGCAAAGTTACTTCTGGCCAACAATGGGGAAGGAAGCTAAGGACACGGTGAAACGCTTAGACAAATGTAGAGGTTCGTCGATGCTAAGTCCATGGCCCTTTGTTCAATGGGGTAGATTTGATATAACCTCAACCTCTCAGCAAAGGTAAAAATAAATTTTGTCTAGTGTCCATTGATTACATTACCAAATTAGTTGAGGTTGAACCCTTAGTTACCAAACTAAGAACATGACTACCAACTTCATCTAGAAAACTATCATTTACAGTTAAAGCCTACCTAAGTCCATTATCTCATACAATGGCAAGCACTTTGATAATCCATCATTTAGGTAATTCTGCTCAAACTACGACATTATTAACCACTATTCATCTCCGATCCATCCTCAAGCTAACAACCAAGTTGAGGTCACCATTAGAACCATATTCAACATCTTGACTAATATTAGAGAATCCTAAAAGGTTGAGTAATGAGTAGTTTAAAAGAATTCTATGGGACTAAAGATCATAGTCAGAGGTCCAACTGAGGTTGTGATACCAACTGAGGTTGTGATACCAACTGAGGTTGAAATACCCATACAAAGGGCCTCTCAATTTGAGCCAGGGCCTAAAGAAGAGAGGTTGTGCTGGTCCGAATGGAAGCTTAAAAGTAAAAAAAACAACCTTTAACAACCCCCATTCCTAATATAAAGGTTGTCCATGCGCGATACGCCGAAGATGGGGCTTGTTGATCAATTAATACCATTCTCCGCACAACGTAATATAAATATTGTTATTTTAATACCTTAAACTTTATGAATATCTCAGTGATAGTAATTAAAATCAAATCAACACCAACTAAATAATAAATCCAACAACAAATAAAAATCACAGCTCCAGCATAATGTATGTGAATAAATGAATCTCGGGCTTATGCCCTTACAAATATTTCCGAATAAAATAACTAAGACTGGGAAAAGCACCTGAACTAGAGTCAATATATCCAGAAAGCTTCTAAGCACGAGATATCACAAGGCTGGTACATTAATAGTCCAGCTATCCCCGTCTAGAAATAACCTGGGCGGAAAATATTTAAATTTGGGTCAGAGCCCGAGGTATGCAGGAATTAACTTATTTAATTTATGATGTAATAATATAGTCGATGCAAAATAAATATTTCTCCTTCACCAGTCACGTGCATTTAACTCCTCACCCCTCATCTAAGTGTGATATTATTCGCATCCCAATAAATCCCCAATTGATAATTATTACAACGTCTCATATTAATAAAAATGGCTAAATGATTTAAGCGTATCGACTACATTTAATTATCAATACCCGTAATATCCTAGTCTCATAATTCTCACATAAATCGCATAAACATCTATTATGCATTAACGAATAACAATTGTCATTTATGTCCACATTCTTGGACATTTCAGTTTATCTCATATAAAGTCTGGGTGATTATATATATGTCCTTTATATATATACACACAAGGGTATCTATTGTTGGTGTCTAGTTAGTGATCTATCAGCAAGTCTGGAGGAGTCCTTTATCCTAAGCGGACATCACAAAATACACATAAGTTGGGGGCAGTCCCTATGCAGGATACTCATACACATCCCATAACTAGCGGTAACACAGGAATGGTCAGCGTCAACATCTACCTCTCGTAAGTGACGCCTCCACGCAGTACCTATATAACCTACACATTGTCAAGCCCACCTGTGCCGATGTGTTGTACGCAGTTCCAACGCGGGAAGCTCCGAACCGATAGGATAGTCCATTGGTATGTCCACACAGATACATTATAGTATATATTATTATCCCGTATAATATGTCTAGGTAATTACTCCATAATTACCATAAAAGTCGAACCAAAATCCACCGTATTTTATTAATTAATAATTTAGCATCTAATAAATTATTTATACTAATCCATAAATTAGATGCTTGACTAACTATTCAATTGTAATTATTAATTTAAATGTGGGTATAACATTTCTTAAACATTAATTTTAATCTCATTTACAATTCATCTGTTACTCCTAACAGTAAGCCGACATGAGGAATTGAACCAACCCATGTAGGTTAGAAAAAAAAAGAATAAGGTCACAAAATCCCCCTGAAATGACTTCTAGGGCTCGAACGATGGCCCACATCGCTTGAGCAACCTTCTGTCTTTTTCCCCACTCCGTTTCTCCCTTTCAGTTCCTTCTGAGATTCAGTTTTTGTTAAGAGCTAGAAGCATACAAAAACCATAATGTGTTTATACAGGGACCAATTTCTACTTTCAAAACTAACCCAAAATCTTTGTATTTACCCAAAATCTCATATCCATGAAAGGCTTATACAGTTGAAAAGTTTTCAAATTTCTAAGCAGTATTAAATTCACAATAAAGGGTATTTTATTAAGGAACCCACATCTTAATTTCAGTCCATAATTTTAGTGACGTCTCTACATCATTTTGTCAAAAGTCCCTATTTTAAGCATCAAAATCTTAAGGAAGTCTATCATTAATTTTCAGATTTACGATACCTAATTTCTAGGACAATTTCTACATAAAATTAGTCCTCTACATGTATTGTTAATCATTAAATATATTGTAATCAAACCTAGATCCCCGAAATGTAAGGGGATACTCATATGCATCAAGAAATATATTCGAAAGTATAAATTAAGCAAGAGAATTCTTGCCTTAAAATTTATAGAAGAGAAGCCCCTTGAAAACCCTTCATTTCGTCCTTTGTTCCTTGCCTTTTCCCCTCTTTTGGTATTTCTCCTTTCCTCTTGTTGTTTTAGGTTTTGTGGAATGATAGTGGGGGAGTGGTTTACCCCCACTTAAACACAAAATAAAAGGCTAATCCCGAGTTGGAACTAAAACTCAAATTTTGAACTCCCAAATGTACCTAAACCATAACCCAACTAACCCAAAAGTTCCCCAACTCATATACCTATGACCGAGACCATTTCTCAATATTTAAAACACTAAACTGAGTCTTTAACGCTTCTTAAAATGCGTCCTAATTATTTTTATTTCACTTAGCCCTTTTATTATGTTAAAACAACATGCGCCCATAAATTTACTTATGTGTGATTTATTTTCACTAGCCAACCCACTATATCCAATTGAGTTTTATAATTATAAAGTCATGAATAAATGTTTATTTAAATTAAAACTTTTACTCGCTTAAATTTTAAATCCTCCGGATCAAATTTATTCTCAAAATAATTTCGAAATCAATAAATTCATTTATGTCGTAATATAGTATTCTAAATATTATGAGGTATTTCATTTTCCTCCCCTTATAACGAAATTCCGTCATCAAAATTCCTTAAATCCCAACCTTATGTTTTAATCTACGTTGTTAACCCAAGTTTTACACCATATAAGTCTATACCCATATCCCACGAGGTAAAAGAAAAAGCTCACCCATGCCTATCATAACATCACTAGGGTGTTCATACTTTTAACATTATATGTACACACACATAGTATTAACAAAGGTGGATGGCACATATAAATCTAATTTGTACCATTCATACAAATATTATCCATACACAAAGTATACCACCACATATGTACATGAAAAAGAAAATAATGATCTTAATATCCAATTTTTGACAATTTCGTGCGTGAAACGTCTCGCAAGCTAAATCCAAATAAGGAACCCGCCCGATACACTACTGTACGCTTACTCGGTTATTGAGGTCTATCGGTCCAAGATTAAAAGAAATGGAAATAAAAAAAAATGTATGCAATAGTAATGTAAATTCCAACTTTTGCTCATTGCCAAATAAAGTCTCATATCGCTAAGTGGATACACTAGATCCTAATAAATTTATCCATTTAATTATACTAATAACAATAACCCAAAATGTCCTAGGGTCTAATAAATCTCATCTCTCGACTTTTGCTACTTTCATGCGTGGGATGTCTCGCAAGCGAAATCCAAACAAGGAACCCTCCCGATACACTATTATATAGCATTGTCGGTCGCTGAGATCCGTCAGTCCAGGACCCATGCCTATAATGTACTCAATTAATTTATAAGTCTATCCAGGCCTTATAGTCGCCCATTTAACCATATTTAGACTCAAGGTGTCACAATTTCCTTTAGTATTTTTTCGTTGTGAAAATACAAATTAATGCCAACTAGTCACACCACATTCGATTATTACTTTTAATTATTTTTGCAAAAATCAATGCAAACCCTATGGTTTAAGTTCTCTTGAGGTAAATTCCCATACCTTTACACATGAGGCATGTTAGGTGCCTGCCCCTCAACTCGCGGGTGAAATAATGTAAAGCGTTTAAATAAAACTGAGTCTACCCTCCCCAATGTGCAAACGAGATATCATCTACTAAGGAGTACTATGCACTAGTAATAAAATAAGCATGTCCTACAAAATAAAATAATTAGGGATCATACCATCACTGTTTATGCTGGCGCTGGTCCCTCTCCTCATGCGAGGTGATACACACTCCCATACTACAACTGCAGTTATTGTCCCTAACGTAGAGCGGGTAGTGCTGGCATGGCTGACACTACCTCTACTGGCAGTAACTGCAGTGGTCAGCACTCCCCTAAGGGCGCATAGTGTCCCCCTTGTCCCCTTAACTCCTGTGCCACTCGATTCCCTTGAGGGAACCTCCCAAAAAAGTGTCCCTTCACACCAGAAACATAACATTTTCCCCAGAACTGGTGCCGATCTGGCTATTTCCCCTGACTTTGATGCCCTTGGCCCTAGTGGCCTCTTTGTAATTTTCCCTAATGGACTTGTCCCTATATGTTCCCATTATCAAAATCCCTAGATCGTTTGTGCTTCTCTGAAGGTTAAGGGCCCTAAAATTGCTGGGCCTCCTGACTATTACTCCCATTCGCCCTGCTCTGCTAGCTAGACATCTCGGAGCCATGTCTCTTCTACCCCTTATCTTTCTGGAATGCCATATTATACTAGCAGTGTAATAAGTCAACACTCACTACTTGTTTTATATATGGTGAAAGCCGAATTCCATAATAATGGTTGTTTGATGTGCCAGGTCGGCCTTGACCCAAACTTTTCTATCTTCCTCTGCTCTGTGCTCACATCCTCTTTAGCAAAATAGGAAAGAGCGATAAGCTCTTCCTCATATTCTACCATAGTAAGACTCCCATACTTAAGGTCAATAAATTTCTTTTGCATTTTTGATTGCATTACCCGAGGAAAGTACTTCCCCTCATATCTCTCCCTAAACTAATATATGGTAAGACTGTCCCTCTCGACAGCCGTCGTAATCGCTTCCCACCATTAAAGTGCGACTTCCACTAATTGAAATGATGTTAACGTCTGCTTCTTCATGGGTTTGCACTCTACTATCCTTAAGTGTCGTTGAATATCCCTGTGCCACCTACTCGCCAATAGAATATCTGAACTGCCCGCAAACTCAGGTGGTTGGCCTTTATTGAAGGCTTCCCTTACTTTATCCCACATGTAATCTGGTGCCGATGTTGGTATAGCCACCTGCTGTGATTGTGGCTGCTGAGGTGCCTGTGGCAGTGGAAAGTGCTGGAGCATGGATGCCATAGCCATAGAGATCGCCTGAGACACGATGGTGGCTATCTCAGGGTGGATAATAATCTATGGGGCCTGTGGTTGATCCGTGTGAGCCTCCTCCTCCTTAAATAGTGGAACCACTCGCCTTGGTCTATCCATTTTCCATCTAAAACAAACAAGGTTCGAATTAGTAATTGATCATAAAGAATACAATTATTCCTAACACATAGGGCTCTACATCAAATAATGCAACCCATAACGTAACGAGCTCAAACATAGATCCTAAGGACAGTAGAATCGTGCTCTGATACAAACTGTAAAAACTCCCATTGTCTCATGTAAAGGATGGCCAGGAATGATACGCCGAACATGGGGTTTGTCGATCAATTAATGCCATTCTCAGCATAACGTAATATAAATATTGTTATTTTAAAAAGAGCATTACCTTAAACTCTATGAATATCTTAGTGGCAATAATTAAACTCAAATCAACATCAACTAAATAATAAATCCAACAGTAAATAAAAATCATAGCTCCAACAAAATAATTAAGTAAATAAATGAATCTTGGGCTTATGCCCTTACAAATATTTCCAAATAAAATAACTAAGATTTGGAAAAGTACCTAAACTAGAGTCAATAAATTTGAAAAGTTGCTAAGCACGAAAGATTGCAAGGCTGGTACAGCAACAGTCCTACTATCCCTGTCTAGAAATAACCTGAGGGGAAAAACATTTAAATTTAGGTCAGAGCCCGAGGTCTGTAAGAATTAACTTATTTAATTTACGATGAAATAGTACAGTCGATGCAAAATAAATATTCCCCCTTCGTCAGTCACATGCGTTTAACACCTCACCCCTCATCTAAGTATGATATTATTCTCATCCTAATAAATCCCCAAATGATAATTATGCAACGTCTAAAATTAATAAAAATGGCTAAATGATTTAAGCGTACCCACAATATTTAATTATCAATACTCGTAATATCTCAGTCTCATAATTCTAACATAAATGGCATAAACATCTATTATTCATTAAAGAATCACAATTGTCATTTATGTCCACATTCTTACACATTTCAGTTTATCTCATATAAAGTCTGGGCAATTATAAATATGACATACAAGGGCATCTAATGTTGGTGTATAATTCGTGCTCTATTGAAAAGTCTGGAGGAATCCCCTATCCTAAGTGGACATCACAAAATACACACAAGTTGGTGGTGGTCTCTATGCAGGACAGATGTACACAACCCATACCCAACGGTGACACATGAACGGTCAGCACCAACATCTACCTCTTATAGGAGATGCCTCCGCGTAGTACCTATATGACCTACACATCATCAAGCCCACCCGTGCCGATGTGTGGTACACGATTTGAACATGTGAATCCCCGAGCCGATAGGACAATCCACTGTTATGTCCACATGGATGCATAATAGTACATATTATTATCCCATATAATATGTACAGGTAATTACTCCATAATTACCATAAAAGTCCAACCAAAATCAACCATATTTCATTAATTAATAATTTAGCATCTAATAAATTATTAATATGAAAAGGAAGTTATTTCCTTTGATGCGGAAGCGTTGAATGATGGTTCACAAATAAACAAAGCCAAATTTTATTTTCTTCAAAACAAATTAAAATAAGTTAATCCAAGTCCTAGAATTTGCCTAAGTCATATTTATCAATATTAGCAAGTTAGGCGAAATCAAATTTTAGCAAATGACTTGAATTAAACAACATTACCGAATATTTAATATAAGTCCAAATTAAATTGAGTGTGATAATTTAAACCAAATTTTATCTTGAATAAGTCTAAGCATGCGTTCTAAATTATGAAGGAAGATAAAATAAACAATATCACACTACGCCGAGATGTACGAGGAAAAACCCAAGACGGGAAACAACCTCGGACGGCCCTAGCCACAAATCCACTAGATACGGAATTACAATTACAAGACAGATAAACTTACAACGACTGACTCGATCCCTCTCAAGCCTCGACGCTTCTTCTTGTAGACACCTCTTCCTAGCGGATAACCTCGGAACACCACCGTGATCTCAGAATCCACCGATGGGACTTTCTATGGTCACCGTCACCCGTACATGGAGCCTTTCTCCAAGTGGGTAGAATTGTAACAAAATGTCTTCTTCTTTGATGGATGTAGAAGCAAACCAAAACTTCTCTTCTTGAATTCGGTAGAGATAAACCGGTGCCAAACTCCAAGCAATTTAATATGTAAATAAGAACTTGGACTAAACACAATTGGGTGTAAACTAGAGTGTGAAGGATTTTCTCTTTGAAAAATTAACACTCAAAACATGAACATTTTCCTACACCATTTTTGCTCTCAAACTCTCTCTAAGAGATAAACTAAGTTGGAAAAGTTATGGAAATGTTGGTTTGGAAAATGTGATTCCCGCACTTCATAAAGTTTGAAAAAGTTGGTTAAAAACCAAGTGGGGAAGTGGGTGAAAAACTGCCAAAAACTGCCAAAAAACTGTTCCCGCCTGACAGCTCGTTCGAACGACATTTCGTTCAAACGAACTCTCGTTCGAACGAGCTTCTAACGACACACCAGTATGGACTTCGTTAGAATATCCTTAGAAACCTCGTTAGAACGAACAAAAACCTCGTTAGAACGAACAATCTCGTTCGAACGACAGACCAGTTTAGACTCGTTGGCAAACTCGTTCAAACGAAACCTGGTTCGAACGAAAAACTCGTTCGAACGACATTTCTAACGAACGACCAGAAAGTTTGTAAAATTCTATTTTGGCCCATGAACTTTTATAAACTTATTTTAAAGTTCTAATTAATTCTTTCTGAGAATAAAACGCAGTTTTTATTAAACCTAACACCCAATAAACTTTGTTCCAAGATCCTATATATATATAATTGCATTCATACCTTGGGAGCATGGAACTATAGATGATGACCTAGAAACGAGGCACGCAAACCAGCATATTTGATGAAGCTTTATATTCTTTGCCGCTACGTCTTCAACAAACACTTCATAGGCTTGAGAATATTACATTTACATACTATCCTATGAATAAATGTTTTTGTCTGGAATTGAGCCAAAACTATATATGGACTCAATTAGAAATTTGTATCTTTACAAATCTCCTCCTTTGGCTATTCCGGGACAAAAACTAAAACAAAATCCTAAAGGGCCGTCAAGCTCACTAGACTCAAAACATAACCCACCCAAACTTGACTCAACCCAAGGATCAAACGCTTTGCCATTGAAATATGCCGCTTTAGAAGAATTCCTGCACACTTAAGTAAACTCATCAAATGCATAGGGAATATCAAAGTATTAAATGCAATTAATTAATTACTCCCCCTAAATTAATTCTCCCCTTTATCAAACACATGACCTACTTAGAAAGACGTCTCCCCCTAAGATAAATCTCCCCCAAACTAAGATACGATAATAATAGGATTAGATACCATTTCTCCCCCCTATCATCATTCTCTCCCTTTTTGTTCAGGAATAGACAAAGGATAAAGAACTAATAAACATAAAAGCATGTTGAGGCTTAAAGTGTCAAGACATGAAAGCATATGGGCAATAAAAGCATAGGTAAAGACAAAACAAATATCATATATATATATATAAACTAGAATTATATCAATGAAGCACTTGCATATATATATATATATATATAAACACACACATGACACAAAAATACAATAAGTTTTCACATTCGTATAGCAAAAATGGGTCATATGGAAACGGAAGTGTAGGGGTGTGAACTAGCAACAATTAAATTTAGACCCAAACACTTAATAAACATTCACGGAGTTCTCATTTGATTGCAAACTTTATCACATGTAAATATAACCTCATGTGACAATATAAAGATTGAACTTAATGAACAAGCATACACAATGCATACAAGCCTAGCATGATGATGATTCTATAAACCAAATAGAGTCATGACATTAAAGACAACTAGGATAAACGGATATTGTGCAAACCGTTGATATACCATCCAATTCTCCCTCAATAAGCATATATATTCATTTGCTTTTGAATGAATATATCAAACAAACATAGGCTTTGGCAAATGATTTCTTTTTAATGCCATATATTCTGTTTTTAGGCCTTTGGATCACGTATTTCTTTTAGATCCAATAAACGGTGGCTTACTATCGCAAAGGATTTAATTCATCCTTTCGGAGCCCTTCCCCGTGCATATTTATTTATCATGTTTTCATTTTCACACAAATCTCACATGCAACGGATTTTGACATGCACTAGTCCTCCTAGGTCATAGATATGTAGATGGCTAGATTGGTAGGAGAACACCTCAAAAAAGCTCAAATATAACATGTGACATTAAGATTTCAAAAGAGCTTGTGCATGTGTGAAAAGAGGCAAATAAAAATAGAATCCATTTAAACAATACAAAATCCAACTACTCCATATAAAGCATGGTAAAGAACATTTTAAGGATTGAAAATCTAAACCAAAAGTTCTAGTCATGTGGGAGCGTAAAAGATGGGATTCAAACACAAATATATGCCACTTAAAGTGTGTCAAACTAAAATACACACAAAAAAAAATCTTTTTGAGTTTTTAACATTTTTAATCAAAAATAGATATTTACTCAAAAGGACAAACACAAAATCATTTGTATTTTTCATTAAGCTTAAATGAAATAAATAAAACACAAATGATAAACAAAACATCTTTTTATATATTTTTCAGTTAATTCTAACACAAAATATAATACAAAAAGATAAACAAGTCATAATTTCTAGCATGGGATATGAAATAAGGCTATGAGTAGAAAATGACTAAACAAGCATACATTTAGCATGTGAATATAGCATAAAGTACAAACGCTAAAGTATGCAAACACTAACACATTCATCCTTTAGATTTAGCAAGGGAGGAAGCATGTGAAAGTAAATGAGAATCAACAACCCTATTTTGCAAGGCAACCAAGTCGGATTTCCTAACCCAAATTAATGGAGAATGACTATCTTGGGGTGTAGGAACTTTCACTACCGTGGTTACATTACTATGGGATTTTCTAGAATTTCGTTTAAGATCAAAACAAAATTTCCTAAGATGACCTTTTCGACCACAATGTGTACAAGCAAGAGCATGTCGACCTAAGGAGTGATCATTAAATGCATTCCTAGTAGATTCTCCTAAAACAGTGGTTTTGGCATTATGAGTAAATTCATTACAAGTATTGAAGCCTAAACCACAAGTGTCATTTTTAATTTGGACCGTTCCTAACATTTTATCTATTTTTTCTGAACGACACTCCAAATCAAATTTGGCATTACTAGAGTCTTTTAATTTATCTTGTAATTCTAAAATGTTAGATTCTAATAAAGCATTTCGCTCTTCAAAAGCAAGAAGCTCCTTTTTCAAGGATTCCATTAAACCCCTAAGGCTATCTCTTTCGACTTCTACGTATTCTAGCTTATCTCGAAGAGTACTCTCACGTGTCCTAAGGTCTTCTATTAAATCATTTTCATCAACGACCTGGACACTCTCCCTTAAACTAGCTTCTAACTTCAAATTAGCTCTTTTCAATTTAATAGATTCGGTATACAGTTCTTGAAAAGCATTTTGAAGTTCACTCATATCAACCTCATCTTCATTTTCACTCTCTCTTTCTTCTTCACTCTCACTATCATCAAAAATAAGAGAATCATGTACAATGACCTTGGAAGTGGCATGTGCTATTGTTTCATCAATTGATGAGTTCTCACTATCACTCACATGACTAGCCATAAAAGCCACAAAATTTTTCTTAGTGGGGGAATCGGGCTTCTCTTCCTTATCACTATCACTAAGGGTTTCATTATATGTAATGGGTCGCTTACCCTCTTTCCTTGGTTTAGCGGGGCACTCAAACGCCCTATGGCCATAACCTTCACAACCAAAACACTTATCAGACTCGTCCCTATCTAAATGTTCATTACTAGGTTTAGGGATCTTCTCGACTTTAGAAATCTTCTCGCTTTTATCATGTTTAGAAGTATCAAATTTCTTAAAATCATTTTTAAATTTATCTTTGTTAAATTTAAGAAATTTTCTAAATTTACGAGCAAACAAAGCCATGTCTTCCGAGTCACTTTCACTATCGCTCTCTACTACTTGTTTGACCTCTTTTCGGGCTTTTAAAGCAACACCCTTTTCAATTTTCTTTTCAGTTTTAGAGGGAAACATATCTAGTTCATAGGTTTGTAAATCACCTACAATCTCTTCTAATTTCGTAGAGGCTAAAGTGGGTAAAGAATTTAAAACGGTCACTTTAGGAATAAATCTATCGGGTAGGGACCTTAAAATTTTCTTTACAACACGGTCGTCAGGTATTTTCTCTCCCAAGTTAAAAGATGAATTAACAATATCAGAAAGTCTAGCATAAAATTTATCAAAAGTTTCTTTTTCATCCATTTTGATAGTTTCAAATTGAGTGGTGAGGTTTTGGGGTTTTGAAGCTTTAACGACACTAGTTCCTTCATGAGTTAATTGTAAAATATCCCAAGCTTCTTTAGAGGTTTCACACGTCATAATACGTCGGAATTCATCCGGTGCGACAGCGCTAAATAAGGCATTTAGACCTAGGGAATTAAAGTTAGCAAGTTTAAACTCATTTTCAGTCCATCTATCGGCGGGTTTGATAACACGTTCATTTTCAACTAAGTAAGTTGGTGGGGAGTACCCGGTAACAACAGACATCCAAACTCTCTCGTCGATAGATTTTAGTGCCGATCTCATTCGCACTTTCCAATACGCGTAGTTTGAACCATCGAAAATAGGAAATTTTGAAAATGGGGAAAAATCCATTTTTGCCAAAAAATTATTTATAAAGATCGTTAACTAAATAATTTATCGCTTTGGCTCTGATACCAATTTGAAAAGGCAGTTATTTCCTTTGATGAGGAAGCATTGAATGATGGTTCACAAATAAACAAAGCCAAATTTTATTTTCTTCAAAACAAATTAAAATAAGTTAATCCAAGTCCTAGAATTTGCCTAAGTCATATTTATCAATATTAGCAAGTTAGGCGAAATCAAATTTTAGCAAATGACTTGAATTAAACAACATTACCGAATATTTAATATAAGTCCAAATTAAATTGAGTGTGACAATTTAAACCAAATTTTATCTTGAATAAGTCTAAGCATGCGTTCTAAATTATGAAGCAAGATAAAATAAACAATATCACACTACGCCGAGATGTACGAGGAAAAACCCAAGACGGGAAACAACCTCGGACGGCCCTAGCCACAAATCCACTAGATACGGAATTACAATTACAAGATAGATAGACTTACAACGACTGACTCGATCCCTCTCAAGCCTCGACGCTTCTTCTTGTAGACACCTCTTCCTAGCGGATAACCTCGGAACACCACCGCGATCTCGGAATCCACCGATGGGACTTTCTATGGTCACCGTCACCCGTACATGGAGCCTTTCTCCAAGTGGGTAGAATTGCAACAAAACGTCTTCTTCTTTGATGGATGTAGAAGCAAACCAAAACTTCTCTTCTTGAATTCGGTAGAGAAAAACCGATATCAAACTCCAAGCAATTTAATATGTAAATAAGAACTTGGACTAAACACAATTGGGTGTAAACTAGAGTGTGAAGGATCTTCTCTTTTAAAAATTAACACTCAAAAATGAACATTTTCCTAAACCATTTTTGCTCCCAAACTCTCTCTAAGAGATAAACTAAGTTGGAATAGTTATGGAAATGTTGGTTTGGAAAATGTGATTCCCGCACTTCATAAAGTCTGAAAAAGTTGGTTAAAAACCAAGTGGGGAAGTGGGTGAAAAACTGCCAAAAACTGCCAAAAAACTGTTCCCGCCTGACAGCTCGTTCGAACGACATTTCGTTCAAACGAACTCTCGTTCGAACGAGCTTCTAACGACGCACCAGTATGGACTTCGTTAGAATCTCGTTAGAAACCTCGTTAGAATGAACAAAAACCTCGTTAGAACGAACAATCTCGTTCGAACGACCGACCAGTTTAGACTCGTTGGCAAACTCGTTCGAACGAAACCTGGTTCGAACGAAAAACTCGTTCGAACGACATTTCTAACGAACGACCAGAAAGTTTGTAAAATTCTATTTTGGCCCATGAACTTTTATAAACTTATTTTAAAGTTCTAATTAATTCTTTCTGAGAATGAAACGCAGTTTTTATTAAACCTAACACCCAATAAACTTTGTTCCAAGCTCCTATATATATATAATTGAATTCATACCTTGGGAGCATGGAACTATAGATGATGACCTAGAAATGAGGCACGCAAACCAGCATATTTGATGAAGCTTTATATTCTTTGCCGCTACGTCTTCAACAAACACTTCATAGGCTTGAGAATATTACATTTACATACTATCCTATGAATAAATATTTTTGTCCGGAATCGAGCCAAAACTATATATGGACTCAATTGGAAATTTGTGTCCTTACAAATCTCCCCCTTTGGCTATTCCGGGACAAAAACTAAAACAAAATCCTAAAGGGCCGTCAAGCTCACTAGACTCAAAACATAACCCACCCAAACTTGACTCAACCCAAGGATCAAACGCTTTGCCATTGAAAGATGCCGCTTTAGAAGAATTCCTGCACACTTAAGCAAACTCATCAAATGCATAGGGAATATCAAAGTATTAAATGCAATTAATTAATTACTCCCCCTAAATTAATTCTCCCATTTATCAAACACATGACCTACTTAGAAAGACGTCTCCCCCTAAGATAAATCTCCCCCAAAGTAAGATACGATAATAATAGGATTAGATACCATTTCTCCCCCCTATCATCATAATACTAATCCATAAATTAATTACTTAACTAATTATTCAATTGTAATTATTAATTTAAATGTGGGTATAACATTTCTTAACCACGAATTTTAATCCCCCTTTATAATTCATTTGTTACTCCTAACAGTAAGCCAATGTGAGGAACTGTATAAACCTATGCAGGTTCAAAAAAAGAAAAAAAATGACAAAATCCCCCAGACGTCGCTCAAACGACCTCTGGGATCGTTCGTGCAACATGGATGTCGCTCGAATGATGGCCCATGTTATTTGAGCGACCTTTTGTCTTTTTGCCACTCTGTTTCTCCCTTTCAGTTCTTTCCCAGATTCAATTTTTTGTTAAAAACTAAAAGCATAAGAAACCTAAAAATGTGTTTATGTAGCGACCAACTTATACTTTCAAAACTAACCCAAAATCTATGTATTTACCCAAAATCTCTTATTCGTGCAAGGCTTATATAGTTGAAACTTTTTTTAATTTCCAACCACTATTAAATTCACAATAGATGGTATTTTATTAAGGAATCCACATCATAAGTTCGTCCATAATTTTAATGACGTCTTTACATCATTTTGTCAAAATCCTAAAATTTAACCATCAAAATCTTAAGGAAATCTATCATTAATTTTTAGATTACGATACCTAATTTCTGGGACAATTTTTACATAAAATAAGCCCTCTACATGCATTATTCATCATCAAATCATTTGTAATCAAACCTAGATCCCATAAATTTAAGGGTATAGTTATATGCATCAAGAAATATATTGGAAATCATACATTAAGCAATAAATTTCTTGCCTTAATCTATAGAAGAGAAGCCCCTTGAAAACCCTTGATTTCTTCATTTGTTCCTTTCCTTTTTCCCCTATTTTGGTATTTCTCCTTTCCTCTCCCGTAAATGTTGTTTTTGGTTTTTGTGGAATGATAGTGGAGGGGGGGGGGGGGGGGGGGTTACCCCCACTTAAACACTAAATAAAGGTATAATCCGGAGTTGGGCCTAAAACTCAACTTTTGGACCACCAAATGGATCTGAATCCATAACCCAATGTAATACCCCTTATTTATGAGTAATTATTTTTATATTAATTTAACTTGTGGGTTAAATATATAAAATAAAGGAGGTTGAAGTAAATATTACTTTAAGTTATTTAAGAGATAATATTTATTGAGTTTTGCGTATTTACTACTAAGTGAATGTAAATAGCATCATATTATGTCGTTGTGCTTAAGCGACGATTATGATTTATTTTCCAATTGAATTATTATTGAAGAATAAATATGACGTTGGAACATGAAATAATGAATGATATCCCGGATGCCAATTCAGAGGGCGCGGTTAGTCCGAAAATGGTTGAGATAATCAAAATAAGTACCAAGTTGTATTTTTGGGTTTTGGGTACTTTTGACTAATTATAACTTAATTATGATGCTATGAGTCATTTTAATTGTGTAGTAGCATTTAAATGCTAGACTTAATGTATTTGGGTATTTAGTCTTGCAAGAGCAGTTTATTTCTCATTTGGGAATTTCTAAACTTAGAGAGAGTTAGAAAGAAGAGAGAGCTTGGGAGAAAGAGGAGAGAAAGAGGAAATTTTCCATTTCAAGCCGGAGATCATTGCTACGAGGAGAGAATCCGAGACTAAAATCTAAAGGAAAGTTTCTAACTTGCAAATGTATGATTTAGTGTGAATAATTTGTATATATAGTTGTGTTCTTGAGTTTAAACCAAAAATGGAATTCGATGATTTTGGTGTTTAAATCCTAGGTTGGATGATCTAGACTTATTTTAAATGGTCTTTTCTAGTAAGTTAAGTTGGATAAATGATTGAAGAGGTTAATGGCTGGTGATAATTAGTTTGGATGGAAGAAAAATATATTTAGGAGATTTACGGTTTATATCATCCCGTAGCCCCAACTGGGCATATCGACCAAGGAGAATCGATTCGCTAAAAATGGAGGCTACAGGTCTAGGAAACTGAATCGATTTGGGTTAAGGCCAAATGGATTCGAACTGAGGCAGAATTTTAGTCTTCTCAGCTGAATCGATTCGCTATCAGGGGCGAATCGATTCAGCCCTAGTAGAATCGATTCGAAAATCTGGCTGTTTTATAGGATTTTTCCAACTTAGTTTTTATCCCTTTTATTTTACGTTTCAAGGCTTAGGAACCTTCTCTTATGAAGTAATAAAGAGTACTAGAGCCTTATATTAGGGAGATGAATACCGTCGATTAGTAAGGGGGTAATTGGCCTTATCTTGGGGACTGTTTAATAGAAGTTAGTGTCTTTTTCATCTAATAAGCTAGCCTAGGACTAAGGGAGACTTGGATGGCATTGTCTTGGACTTTTAGAGACTAGTATGAGTAAAATTACCCTTGGTAGCCTATAGTATTGTTTTGAACTATTGGAGACTAGGTGAGGATAATTATACTTTGTAGCCTAAGTTGTTAAAAACATATGACTTCGTGAATAAGAAACGTTCATTGTAAATTTTCATATACATGGTTAAGCACGTATAGTTTTATGAATTTAAAAAGTGGATGTTTTAAATGGGTATATCTTATGAATGTGGCATGTATATACATACCTCTCTAAATTCTATCATAAGGGAAGTTACACGAATGAGGTAAATCCCTTGGCTAGTGAATGCAGGGAGAATATAGTCCTCGGCCATAGGAGCGGTGGTTGCATTGTGTTATTATTTTATTCGAAGTGAGGTAATTCTGGGTATGGTTATGACTCACTGTCGAAGGTATATGGCCACTTCCCAACGATAAGCGATTTAGGGTGCCCAAGTGGTCTTAATTATAGGCCCTAGAAGATGATAGCCTTTAGGGGCGCATCCAGTGGGGCGACTCCCGGAAGGATGGTCTTAGAATTGTTATATTTTTATTGTAACTATTTTCACGAATGTGATATTTCATAAATGGCTACTGCATTTATAAATCAACTGTATGGCATAAGTTTCCCAATGTTTAATGGACTTATGAAGTCATATTTTATGAAACTGCAATTTAAGCATATTAAAATGAAATTTACCTATTTATCTTAAATTGATGATTAGTTTAACTCTATAAATGGTATTGCGCTAGGACGTTCACTTAGATGAGAGGTGAGTATGATTCTTATTGCGAAGAGAGATTTAAACTTGTTTATGATGTTAGCATTAATAACTGTTATGCATTTATTCACACGTATATCATATCAAATCGGGCCCTGACCCGTTTATATTTGTATTTCTTGTGTGGTTCTTATATATGCTCAGGTGCTCCACCACAAGGATGCCCGTGTTGATCTTTTCTTTCCAGTGTCAGTGAGCAATACCATTTTTGCGGATGTTGTAGGACTTTTGTAATAGACGCGTCATTCTTTTGGATAATCTAGTTATGACCCGTCTGTATATTCGGGCGTGTTGCCCTAGTTATTGTTATGTATATTTAATATATACTTGATATAAATCTTTTGTATTATCCTATTAGCCGATAGCTTATTCGGTTATTGTTTTGTAGAATGGTTACATAACTGTTACATGCCCTTATGTATGTATCCACCTTATTTTATAAATTGGATTGTTTATTTTCATTAAACTTGCAAAATTATTTGACATACGTTCTCTAAAATACTTGGTGGTTATCTCGTGCTATTATTTATGCAACAGTGGTGCTAATAATGGACCATCTATGATTCCTGTAATTATTGGAGTATCGGGCTGGCCACCTCTTATTTTAATAAGCGGGGTGTTACACCCAACTATCCCAAAAGTTTCTCAACTCATATACCTATAACCCATGATCGTTTTGAAATATTTAAAACACTAAACTAAGTCTCTAACGCTCCCCAAAACCCATCCCAATTATTTTTATTTCACTTGTCCCCTTTATTATGTTAAAACAACGCGCGCACATAAATTTATTTGTGTGATTTATTTTTCACTAGTAAAACCATTATGTCAAATTGATTTTTATAAATATAAAATCATGAATTAATGGTTATTCAAAATTAAAACTTTTACTTGCTTAAATTTTAAATCCTCCCGATTAAATTTATTTTCAAAATAAATCTGAAAATCATGAAATTCATTTATGTCGTAATGTTTTATTCTAAAAATTATGGGGTATTACACAACCTCCTACTTTAACAAAAAGGTTCGCTCTAGGGAATTGAAGGTGGGAGACATAGTCCTAAGAGAAGATACTCTTGTAACAAGAAACCCAAGGAAGGGAAAGTTAGGCTCTAAATAAGAATATATGTGTGTAATAACTAAGATTTTTGGACATGATATAATATCAAAGATATAGAGGTCCATGAGAAACTCCATTACTAGAATATAGATCACCTCAAAAGTACTTCCAATAATGTATTCAATGCTTAACAAAAATGGAAAAAAAGCTTTTTTGTTGCTCGTAATGCATTCAATATCAGTATTATTTAAGAGTTAAATGGGTTTTAACCTTGACACTACAAATTTAAGGTCTATGACCCTAAAACTGAGTTTAAAGGACTTTATCCTTAGCTAAAATCTTAAACCAAGGTCTAAGGAAACAAAAAGAGTTGGTGGATTTCAGTCTTCGCTCTAAGTATAAGCTAAGGTGTGAGGACCCAAAATTTGAGTTACATGGATTTCATCACTGTCTTAATACTAACAGTAAAAGGTCTCCGGACCTAAAATATACTGCAGTCCTCAGGTTCAATTACCCGAAAAAAACATAGTCAACAGTCTCGGGACCCACGAAAGACTAAATTGAATTGTTGATATTTTCATCCTTAGTCCCAAAAAAACCCAGTTCCGTACACCAATAATTTTCTTTTACCACAGAGTTATACAAAATAAAACTTGGTGTGAACCTTGTCAAAATAACCCTCGAACCCCATTTTTACTGAATTTAAAAAAAACTTAAGTTTTTACAAAAAAAATAGGGAGCGAAGTGCTCAGGTGCGATTTTTTTAAAGGCTCTTTTTTATAACATAGAAAATCAGTAAAGCCTAAGATTCAGAGGTCATTTGACCCTTTAAGGAACGTTGAATCATATTATTAAAACATTATATACATTTTTTACAAAAAAATTGTCAAGAGTCTTTATTCAGGGACCTCGTTCAAATTAGGCCTCCCTCAATTAAAATGTTAGGTGGTAGAAATAACTCGATTGAAGTAATTGTTTCGGGCCAACGTCTAGAGGCTTTTTATCCCAATATGACGCTCAAATTTTTCTAAGTCCGAAATTTTTAGAACCCCTATAAGAACTTCAAATTTGAATATTTCCAATTACAAAGGTCTTATTGTGATACACTTTATTTTTGTTATTAATTATTTTCCATCGTGTTGTTTATATTATTTATTTAATTGGTGAAATTAAATTGGATTTGAGTAGATATTAATTAGCAAGATAAAGGATTAATATTTATTATAATTATTATTTACTTTTGCGTGATAAGTAAATAGTTATGTGATTTATGATATGTCATGTATGCGTGATAGGGACGGTATATTATTATATGTAAATAGGGTGTAATATTAGTGGATCAATATAATTTAGGGTGACGTGTAGAGTATGCACGTGTCGGGCACGATAAACAAAATGTTAGAATAATTGGAATTGGGTGAGTCAGATAACCTTTTCAAGTGCATCGGTAATCCGAGAAGGCTCGAAATAGTACATAAGAGGTAGTCAGTGACATAACAAGACTCGTATAAAGGTCTGAGGGTCATTTTTACATTTAGGGCTAAGAAGAAAATGGTATTAGGTTAATTAGAGGGATATTTAAGAGGTTGAAAAGGCGGATGGAAGCCCACCTTTCATATTTTACACAAGAGATTGAGAGAGAGAGAACCTTAGAGAAGAGAAAAAGAAGAAGAACAAAGAGGAAACTTGGAGAGGAGAATAAAGAGGACTCAACCCTTCATCAAATTCGTAGAAGACTTCGAATTTTAATCCAATGAGGCAAGTAAAAACTTGCTTTATATCATATATTGATATTAGTAATTTTTTTTTCATGATTGGGGGTAGAAATCTAAAAATTAAGATGTTAAAAATTGAATCTTTCTTAATTGATATAGAGATTAAAATGATAAAAGATTAGGGTTTGCAAATGAATCATTAATAGAGGTCAATCATACGTGAAATTCATAATATATTTTGAGATTTAAATGGATGAACATGTGGAACTTGTATATAAAGATTGAATCTTTGATAATTAATTTGGGTAAAATTCCGTGTTGAATTAATTGGAAGTTTGATTTAAAATCCTAGGGTTTGATTTGGGATTTAGGGTTAATTTTGTGATTAAATACCTCTGGAGTGTTGGGGTAATGTTGTAAGAGTTAATTTTTGTGTTTGGAATGGGTGGAAAACTCCATTAGAGGGTTTGGAAGATAAAAACTCGAGGAAGAAGATGTTAACCAATTCTCTTTTAAAAGTTGGATAAGGTTGTGCAAAATCGAATTATGAAGTTGTGGGCGCCAGTCTTGTATTTTTCTTATTTTTTTGAATTTGTTATAAATTTTCATCTAAATGGTGTGCGATACCAAAATTTTAAATTGGTGGTGTTAGATTGGGCTTTCTTTTGGAAATTTTGATTTTGGTGGCAGCAAACCAGTTCAATTTCCTGGACTGCCCAGTTTTTGTTCGTGTGTCATTTTGACCCGTTAGGGCTTGGGGATTAAGCATAGGAGCTTCCAAGGTACTGCGGGATTAGTGGTGAAGACTTTACATCACTCGATACGTGTGATAGGCCAACGTTAGATGGTTTCAAATGTAGAGAACGAAGGATTCAAGTGAGTGATGATTTGATTAATTCATAGGGAAGTTGGGTTGAACCTTTGGAATAGTGAACCGTACGCTATGGGATATGTGTATGAGTTCGATATTTATTATATATACAGACTATAATGACGTGTGTATATATATATATATATATATGTGGGTGTGTGGGGGTGTGTGTGTGTACACGCGCGCGCGCGCACGTGCACACTAATTGTTTTGTTAAACATACTTACTCATGAGTGCTATCGTAAGAGGTTGCATGTAGTAGCCAGTTCACCCTAGAATTGACAAGAAGGTGTTGTGTTGATTCCCTAGTTCATATTATTGTCATATGGCCACTATCCATGTGTGAGGATAGGGGTTTGTTTCAAGTTTGATTGGGCACGATGTGGTATGGTTGTGACCCCTGGATATATGCCTATGGCAACCTCTGTTGTATGTGTTTTCATCCACGATCGGCAGTGAAATTTTGACCCGGTGGCTTTGTGTGAGGCGTGATGCCTGGAGCCAAATAGTACACGAGGGATGCATTCGCGAGTTCTCAGCTTTGGGGATGCGGTTTTACGTATATGAAGAGTGATATATGTGTATGATTATGTAATATAGTGTATGTATCTTCGTAGCATGAGCGTATCTATGTGATATTTATTACGTGAATATGTAATTATAAAAAGTGTGCAGCTATTATATTATTTACGAATGAATACCTTGTGAAGTTAGTCATACCTAGATAATAGAGGGTATTAGCGTGATTTGGTTTGGATAATAATTACATGTCCTAGTTAAACCTAGAGTTTAATTATGATAATAGATGAATGCGCTAGGTGCACATGATAGTTGAGAGGTGAGGTTTATCTCATGTGAATGTGACCGGTAAATCTTGAAAATAATACACTACTATTTTGATAGATTTAAAACCATTACCTACTTGCAAAATATTTTCTAGTTTACAGGCTTTAACCTGCAGGCTTATGTTTTTCCCTTGTTTTTCTTTTATTATCCCAGGTGCACAATAATAGCAGTCGAGACCAGATGGATAGATACATTCTTGGCATCCAGTAGCCGTGGGCACTACATCTTTGTTTACACGCCTCAGTCCATTTTATCTAGATAGGACCAGTTAGTCCAGTTTCAGCTTTGGGTGGGTTTCCCATATATGGATATGTTTATATTACTGTCAAACATTTACATTTTTGTACTCAGTTTATTTATGCAGTTCTACACTGTGGATGTTTTATTTGGCTACCCATGGTTTATTCGGTTTACACTTAATATTTATTTATGCATGGTCATTATTTCATTCATTGTGACGATATGGTTTGTTCATATTATTTATAGTATATTATTATTGCGATAATGATTTTAATAATGAAACATACCGAGATTACTATTTTTTTTTAGTAGAGGATTGGCCACCTAGTATTAAAATAGGAGGCTTGTCACAGTTAGTATAAGAACATCATGATCTAGTGTCCTTCAGGATCTGTGTAGACTTGATACTTTTTCAGCATTGTATTTCTTCGATATAGAGCCCTACGCTTAGGACTGTTGATTCATATTTGCTCTTTTATGTTCTTTTTCTATTTTATATAGTTGAAGTGTCACATGCCAAACAACAGGAGATAGAGGACATCTCGTGAAGCGAGGAGGTCCGTAGAAGAGGAGGCTCAACTGCACGTCTCTTAGGGGGTTGTGACCACTTTGAAGATCGCAACCATAGTAGAACAAGCGGTTGCTGCCACTATGATTTATACATTGCTTCACTGCCAAAATTATCACTTCCATTAGAGGGGAGAGAAGAGGATAAGAGAGCTGAGCCAGCAGGGTAAGACTGGGGTCAACTGTGCCAGTAAGGCACCGTAATTGGAGTAAAGGCAACATGAGCGGGGTTCCTAAAAGAGGGACTTTGTAAAGAAATTCACGTCGGGTACCGACAACTTTAGGTAAGGCCATCAGGGCTAGAAGGATACCCCTTAAGGATAGCGGGGCCTGGGGAAACAAACTAGAGGCGATCAGGGTAGTGGATATTAGGGTTAGCAGGGCCAATGACTGGGGTAGCCTTGACAGGACAGTGAGTAGTGGAAGAGCCACATAGGGCCCAAGGGGGGCAGTGGCCCCGGTTGAAGTTTTCCAAAAAAAAAAATAGTGTTTTTCAGGTATCATTTTTATATATTAATATAATCTTTGTAGGTGGTAGAAATTTTATGTATGTGGAGTTGTGTAGTTTAGTTTTTTGTATGTGGAGTTGTTCAATTTAATTTTTTGTATGTATGTGTAGTTTAATTTGAAGTTGTTCAATGATAAATTTAAATAGGTGAATATACCAAATAGTCCCTCAAACTTTTTTTAATACACGTTTAGTCCAAACCTTTTTATTTTGTACCAAAAAGTCCTTCACCATGCCAGAAAGACTTTACCATGCCGCTGGTGCGGACCTTTAAAGAGAAGAGAATAAGGGACTTTTTGGTACAAAATAAAAGGCTTGTACTAAATATGTATTAAAAATTATTCGAGGGACTTTTTAGTATTTGATCCATTTAAATATGTGGTGGTATATGTAGTCTGAAATATGTGGTATTTTTTAAATCAGATGTCCTGGAGAAATTGATTAATTATTGTTAATAATGATTGAGAGTAATTGTTTGAGCATTATAAAGCTATAATTTGTTTAGTATTAGAAATAACCCAAAAAATTGCATCGGGGCCTCCCGCCCCCGAACGCCCAGTAACACTCGAGACTTTTGCATATGTAATTTTGAATCAATTTCGCCCCGGTTGGACTATAATCCTGGATCCTCCACTGCCAACGGGGCAAGAGTTTGGAAGGTTTTATATGTGTGAAGCGGGGCCACATGAGACGTGCATGCTTGAACATGGATAGGGTTCAGTAATAGGAGGTCTAGTTGACCCCTACCCGGGGCAGTAGTTGCAACAACTTCCAGCCCTACCATTAGTTTCATCATCACCGCCTTCGCAGGGGCAGTTTGGGTGTGTGTATCACATCCGGGGACAAGTTTTACAACCAACACCGCTAGTGATTGAGGTTATGTTTTTGGTTCATGAGCATTTAGGGTGTTTGTTTTACATGAGTGCATCACATTTATGTTTTCACTAGGTTCGCGCGTGAGACGGGTTTAGTGGATATAACATCAAATATTATTATGATCATATATTTACCATTGGATCCATCTACAGGAGAAAGAGTGTGGACATTGGGAGGTTATGTTGTTAGCAAAACTTCTCATTTGAGTGATGTACGAGTATGATGTTATCTTGAGTATGGAATGGTTAGAGACAATTAGAGAGATAGTGGACTATTATAGTAGGACTATCGTGGTTGCTATTCCAGAGCAAGATAGGTTTCTTGTGGCGATGTGTCATCCCAAGGGAGAGTCGAGCACTTATTTATATTATATTAAGGGTGAGACTTTGGAGAGTATAGTTGTCTCATTAGATTTGATCCTTGTGTTTATGAACTTTACTGACGTGATTCAAGAGATACCGAATTACCATCGAGTCGAGAGATTTAGTTTATGATCAACTTAGTGCCGAGACTAGGCGATTGTGCAAGCGACGCATTATATGACTCCTTTAGAGATGCGGGAGTCGAGAGTACAAATTTAATAGCTTTGGGGCAAGGTTCTATCTGTAGGGATACTTTCCCTTTGGGTACAACAATACTGTGTCTAGGGCTAAGAATGTCGATAATCGATAGAGATAGGAATAGTGTATCGAGAAGGTCCCTTGTTTGGATTTCAGTTTTGAGACGTCCCCTGCATGAGGCTTAGTAAGTGTCGGGAGTTTAGAGAAATTGGAATCTAGGACATTTATTTATTATGTTATATATTACATGAGTGAAGATGTAACCTGGAGCAGTAAGCTATTATGTGATTTAAGGCCTGCAGAGTAATGGAGTGCAATGTTTAGACAAGGAGATCTTCACTACTAGTTACATAATCTTAAGAAGTGTTGAGTCGCGATTAGTAGGGTAATTGTGTATACATCTAATGTATGGTCATGCATGGTGTGTATGGTTGGTTTATGAATGTATGCATGTTTCATTAGTGATAATTTCACGTGAGCAAGTGGTATAAGGTGTATAGGCACACTAGTTAGTTTGATGTTTAGTATCATTCGAGAAAAGCTAACATGGTGGCAGCTATGTCGAGGCAATTGACAGTAGTGTGAAAGGCGAAGTGGGATGAACTCCTTCAGGAGGAGGAGGTAGTATGAGCCTATATGGCAGTGATGGTCGCAACATCCGAGATCATTCGGAAGATTATAAAGGCATAAGCAGGGGATCCCCCTTATCAGAAGGGGATACAACATTTATTGGAAATAAAATGGATTCTTACTTAGTCAGTGTTGAGGATGGCTTATTGTAAGGAGATTATTTCATTGTTAGTTAACAATTGAGTATATCATATACTGCTACAATTGTCGAAGAATAATTCAATATTATTCAAGCATCAAGACAGATCGGAATATCAAAGTTCTTCAACAATCAAGCCTCTGCGAGATAAATTTGGTAAAGGTTGTGTTATAATTCCTTAGTATTTCACTTAAAGTGTTGGGAAATTTTTTATCAAATTTTTTCTAAGTGTTAGAGCGTAATTTTTAAGTTTTTCGTCAAAAATATTTTTCTAAGTGTTGAGGTGGATTTTTAAAGTCGAAATAGAAAATTATTTTCTAATTAATTTCGTTCGAGCGACAGAGGATCTCGTTCGAGCGACATCCTCATGTCGTGCGAAGTCATTTGAAAGACATGTGTAATCATTCGAGCGACACTGATATCTCATTCGAGCGATCCGCCGCCTTAGATTTTTTATAAATTGGTTTTTCCAACTTTGTTTTTTATAAGAAAACCTATAATTTTGAACAGATACGAAACTACTTTGGCAGAATACTTTGTCTTCTTAATTTTAGGGTTTTAATCCTTTGTTTTTAGTTCAAAAATCATCCCAATAGTTTGTGTGAGTTATTTTGGAACCCAAGAACACATCTTGTGTTAAGTTTCTCTTGTATAGAAGATTTCTACTACTGATCTAGGTACTCTTGAGGGGAGTACTGGGTTGACAAAAACTGCGTATCAATAGGGAGTGCTCGTGGGTATTCCTGGGCTGAATTGGAGTCGCGGTTATTGCTAAATATAGGTTGCGGTCTATGTGAGTTTTCTGTGATTAACTCATTGCGGATTTCATTGTGATCATTGTAAATATTATCTTGAAATAAAGGTTTTACCCGAAAGGTTTTTTTTTCTAAAATCTGCGAGTTACCTCTTTTATCTGTGGTGCTTTGACACACACACACACACACATACACGCGTAGTTTCATGTTCAGGGGATGATTTAATTTGATTTAAAATTGACTCCAGTTAAATAGGTTTAGATTGGGAATTTGTGAATTTATTTGAATCGGTATCACGCACGACGCACTCTACAATTATGCTTTAATGGGAGGTTGATTGCCCCAGATAACAAGGACATATAGCGCATAGTGATGGAGGAGTCACACGGGTCATGATTTTCGATGCATCTAAAAAAGGATTAGATGTATCAGGTGTTGAGGAACAACTGTTTGTGGGCCAGTATGAAGTGAGACATAACATAGTTTGTCTCCAGGTTTACTACTTGTCGGATGGTGAAGGTTGATCATAGTAGACCAGTCGACATCTTGCAGCCATTGAAGATTCTGGTGTGGGAATGGGAGTATATATCAATGGATTTCATTTCGGAGTTACTGACTTCTGAGAGGAGCATGATTCCATCTAGGTTATCGGGATTGAATCACAAAGGTAGAGCGGTTCTTACTAGATTTTGTGAGCTACGTGATAGGGAAGTATGCCAAACTTTTCTTTGCAAAGATAGTGAAATTGCATAGGGTGAATCTCAACAATATTTCATATTAGGATAAGATCATTATATCCCACCTATGGCAGGGTTTTCAGGAGGTGATGAGAACGAAATTACGTTTCAGCGCGGTGTGTCACCTGTAGACCGATAAGTAGATGGATAGGGTGAATCAGATATTGGAGGATATGTTGATGATATGCATTCTGGGCTTTATGGGTATTTGGGAGTAGTATTTATCGATGGTCGACTTTACCTATATTAAGTCGTGCCATTATGCCACTGACATGGAACCTTTTGAGTTGTTGTAAGGGAGACCTTATCGTCTTCCCTCTAGTTGGGTAGAGGTGGGGGATAACAAGCTTCTGAAACCAGACGTGATTCAGAATACGTTGTCAAGGATTGAGTGATTAGGAGTCTTATTCTAGTAGCTCAAGATCGTTAAAAGAGTTATACTGATGCGAACTAGGGATACCTGAGGTTTGACGTAGGTGATCAAGTGTTTCTATAGGTATCTCCTGAAAAGGGAATGGTGCGAGTTGCGAAGAAGGGAAGTTTGCACCTAAGTATGTGGGGCTATTTATGATGTGTTTAATGTGTCATCGTCAAGGATGTATCTCAAGATTGAAGTGGATTATCGTCATATAGCATTGAAAGAGAATGACCCAAAGTCAGGTATTTCATATGAGGAGAGACTTATTGCCATTTTACGCCGTGGCGAGCAGAAGATTCGATCAAAGCTGGTAATGTTAGTGCGTGTGCAATAGGGATACCACAATATTACCGAGTTGATGTAAGAGCGCGAGAATGATATTTAGAAAAAGTATCGAGAGCCTTGTGGCAGTTACGTTTGAATTTCGAGGACGAATTTGTTTTTTTTTTTTGGGGGGGGGGGGAAATGTAATACCGCATACTTTTATTATTAATTAATTTTCATCGTGTGCTTTATATTATTAGTATAATTGGGAAAATTAAATTGAATTTTAGTAAATATTAATTAGTGAGATAAATGATTGATATTTATTATAATTATTATTTACTTGTGTGTGATAAGTAAATAGTTATGTGATTTATTATATGTCGCATATGAGTGATAACAACAGTTTATTATTATATGTTGATAGGATGTTATATCGGCGGATATGTATAATTTATGGACGATGCGTAGGATACGAATGTGTCAGGCCCGATTAACGAAATGTTAGCATATTTGAAGTTAGGTGACTCGGATAACCTTTTCGAGTGCACTGATGACCCAGGAAGGATCGAAAATAGTCCGAAATAGGTACTTAGGTGTTATGTTTGGGTTCCGAGGGCTTTTTAAACATAACAGGCTTCATATAAGTGTAGGACGGTCATTTTTCAGGGATAAGAAGAAAAATGGGATTAGGTTAAATAGCGGGATATTCAATAGGTGGAAAAGGTGAATGACAACCCATCTTTCATATTTTACACGAGAGAGAGAGAGAGAGAGAGAGAGAGAGAGAGAAGACGAACGAAGAGGAAACTTGGAGAGGAGAAGAAAGAGGAATCAACCCTTCATCAAATTCATAGAAGAATTCATATTTTAATCCAAAGAGTCAAGTAAAACATGCTTTATGTCGAAATTTTATAGTAGTTATTTATTTTCATGATTAGAGGTCGAAATATAAAAATAAAGATGTTAAATATTGAAACATTCTTAATTGATATAGAGATTCAAATGAGAAAAGACTTGGGTTTGTAAATGAATCATTAATGGAGATCAATTATCCATAAAATTCAAAATATATTATTGGATTTAAATGGATGAATATGTAGAAGTTGTATATAAGGATTGGATCTTTGATAATTAATTTGGGGAAATTCGGTGCTGAATTAATTGGAAGTTTGATTCAAAATCCTAGGGTTTTATTAAGGATTTGGGGTTAATTTTTTTATTAAATACCTCTGGAATGTTAGGGTAATGTTGTAAGAGTTAATTTTGTGTTTGAAGTGGGTTAATACCTCCATTGGAGGTTTTGGAAGAGAAAAACCCATGGAAGAAGATGTTTAGAAAACCGATCTAGTTTGCTCCCCTACCGAACCAATTCTCTTTTTGAAGTTGGATAAGGTTGTGGAAAATCAAATTATGAAGGATTGGGCTCCAGTTTTGTATTTTTTTGAATTTTTTTGAATTTTGTATGAATATCTACATAATGGTACGCAATACCGAAATTTTATATTGGTGGTGTTGGATTGGTCTTTCTTTTGGAAAATTTGAGTTTGGGGGCAAAAAAATCGGTTCAGTTTGCCGCCCTGCCTACTTTTTGTTCGTGTGTCATTTTGATCTATTAGGGCTTGGAGATTTACCATAGGGGCTTCCGGGGTATTGTGAGATTACTGGGGAAAAATTTACAACATTCGCTGTGTGTGATAGACTAACGTCAGATGGATTTGAGTGAGGAGAACCAAGGATTCAAGTGAGTAAAGATTTGATTAATTAATTGAAAAGGTTGGTTAAACTTTGGGATTGGTGAACCATGCGCTATAGGATATGCATATAAGTTCGTTACTTATTATATGTACGGACTAGAGTGTCGTATATATATATATATATATATATATATATATATATATATATATATATATATATGTGTGTGTGTGTGTGTGTGTGTGTGTGTGTGTGTGTCCGCGCGCACGCTATTTGTTTTATTAAACATACCTACTCACGTGAGCTATCGTAAGAGGTTTCACGTAGTGGGCAGTCCACCCTGACGTTGACCAACAAGTGTTAGGTTGATTCCCAGGTGCCACTATCCATATGTGTCGATAGGTATTGGTTTAGAGTCAAGTTGTGACCCAAGGATCTTTGTCATGATCACATCCATTGTATGTGTTTTCGTTTGGGATTGGTGGTGATATTTTAATCCGGTGGCTCGATCTAAGTCTAGATGCCCGTAGTCGGATATCATACGAGGGATGCATCCGTGAGGTGTCAACTCGAGGATTCAGTTATATGTATATAGCGAGTGATATAAATGTATGTTCATGTGATTTAGTATGTATCTCTTTATAGCACGACCGTAGCTATGTTATGTTCATTACTTAAATATGTACTTATAGCCAGTGTGTCTTTATTATGTTATTTATGAATGAATATTTAGTGAAGGTAGTTATACCTATCTAATAGAGCGTATTAGTGAGATTGGGTTTGGATAACAATTACATGTCCTAGTTAGACCGGGTAGTTTAATTAGGATAATAAATGAATACGCTAGGTGCGCATAATAGTTGAGAGGTGAGGTTTGTCTCATGTGACTGCGAGAGGTTAATCTTTAAAGTAATACACTAGTGTTTTAATCAATTTAAAACAATTATGTACTTGCAAAATATTTTCTACTTTCCGGGCTTTGACCCGCAGGATTTTATTTTTCTTTTATTATCCCATGTGCAAAGCAACAGTAGTAGCCGGGACCGCATGCATAGATTCATTCTTGCCATGTAATAATCGTATACGCTGCATCTTTGTTTGTATACCTCAGTCCATTTTATCTAGATAGGATCAATTAATCTAGTTTCAGCTTTTGTCATATTTCCCATTGATGGATAGGTTTATATTACTGTTAGACATTTACATTTTGTACTAAGTTTATTTATTTAGTTCTACAATGTGCATGTTTTATTTGGCAATCGATTGTTTATTCAGTTTACACATATTATTTATTGATGCATGGTCACTATGTCACTCATTCTGACAAAATGGTCTGTTCACATTATTTATAGTGTATTGTTATTGCGACAGTGATACTAAAAATGAACCATATTGAGATTTTTGTTTTATTTTCGTAGAGGATTGGCCACTCAATATTAAAATAAGAATGTTATCACACTAATGACCTTTTGTAAAACTTAGAATTCAAAATTCACGGAAGACCCTTTTACAGATTTAATCATAAAAGACTTCGCGCCTAAATAATATTTTGGGGACTAAGTGTTTGGACATAAATTACGTGTTTTCAGTCCTAAAAATGCAAGTACCGAGCATCTTAAGGTTATAAGGTCTAAATGACCCATTCTAAAACCTTAGTCTTGACTTCAGAAAATTTCCAATACACGTTATTTTTCTTTTCTGAATAATCTTCTTTTTTTTTTGGGGGGGGGGGGGGGAGGGTATAATATATTTTGACTGACTTCACACAGATCTCAAGCAGTGCAAAACATTCCTTAGCAATGCAAGAAATAAAACAAGTACAAAGTAAAGACTGTATTAAAGAAAAAACTCAATATTCGAACTGTTCTTAAATTAAAAATATAAGCAATGGGTTACATAAAATGGTCCATGCCTAACTAAAAATTTAAACAAAAAATAGACTTACACAAAATCCTTCTCAAGGCTTGGGTTTGATAGGAGTTTCCTTCACAAAGGCTTTATATTCCTTCATTAAAGGGACGGACTAGGGATGAGGGATGTAAGTGCTTTTTAGAGTTTCTTTCTTATGTGGAAGTAGAGACATAGGCCCTTTCTTCATATTTAGAGATATCCCTATTGGAACCTTCACCAAATTGGAGGGCTTCAGTAAATAAGCTGGAAATATCCACCTTAGAAAACAAATTTTGAACCTTGGTCGTCTAGATGTCAAACCTAAAGCAACAATTGATGATGCTAGGAATCCACATTAGTTTTAACATTGAAGTGAACCTCCCTCTATAGATCAGATTAAAGAATAGAGACCTTGGCATATTATTTCTATAGCTCATGGCCCTTGAAAGACAAATCCTTCTTCACAGTAGTAAGCCCTTTGTTGATTATTTTAGAAGTTCTTCCTCACCATCGGCATAGAGAAGTCAGTCATGAAGGACTAGGACCTTAGTTTTTGCCCATAATATTCTTTTTCTACACCTATAAGCTCAATTTAACAAAGATCATGACGTTCCTAAACCATAGCCACGGAGTCCCATGCAGTAGACAGTAGGAAAGCACTGTTCTTTAGAAGTTTGTCATCAAGGAGTTTCTTCTGCTTCTGAATTATAAGCCAACCCTTCAGATCTTCCTTCTTATTTGTAAGGCCATCCATCTCCACCCCCAGGCCATAAATGATTTGGTCTAAGATCATCCTAGTAAGTTTTCATTCCTCTTACATTTCAACTTCTTTGTTCCATCCCTTTCTACAATCGATGACGTTAGCAAGGATATTCTTTGTCAAATGTTGAACTTAGAGAATCATGAAGAGATATGAGAAAAAATTACAAAGGATAGAGGGACTAGTTAAATAAAAAATGAGATAAAAGGATCAGTTCCTCAGAATTAGCATAAGCTCCCATGTCCCTTAGATTAGTCATTCTTTAAGTACACTTTATCTTATCAATCAAGTGGAGAGCGTTAACTATTGAGGCGTAAAAATTTATCTCCTCAGCAGACAGAGGCAAGGAGTACTTCCTACCCCATTATTGTCAATTAGCCTCTCAAATTGATTTGGGACTTCATCATCCCTCCCTAAATTCTACTTATCTTGAGGGAAACCATACTTCCTTTCCTTCCACTATTTGAGACTAGGGGTTATAAGTACCATGGAATAGAATAACGACTATGGTTACCTTGGGATTTCAATTGGCCTCAATAATTTTTGCAGAAAGGGTAGGGATTAGGTTTTCAAATTTGATACTGAGATCTCATAAGGACAAAGCCTTAGATGAGTTTCTTTTATAGACTTAATCTCAAAATCTGAGAGGCCCATTTTCATTTTGGTATTTGAACTCTTAGGAGTATATGACCTCTTTCTCTTGATAAAATTGACCATGACAAGAGTCTTTTTGATAAGTCACCTCATCATTATCCTCTCTTCCCTCCATTTACTGCACCAGTAACAGGGAAAACATTAGATATCAGAACAAGTAAAAATAAATGAAAGGAATAAAGAAAGAATGTTTACTACGTACCAGGTCGATCTTTCTCTTCATTAGAGTTCAACAAAATAGTCTCTTCAACCATAGGAGGATGTTAGATTTTTCCTTGAGAATGGACTTCCTCTTCATTATATGCTACAGGAACCTCCGACATGTCCTCAACAGTAATATTACTTTTTTAGGGTGCCACAACAAAGGCTTCGGACCCCAACATCCCCCAACTATAATTTTGAGGGTTGGAGGTATAACCCCGAAGGTAACCAACTCAGTATCAAGTCATAACCCACTATAAAAAAGATGTTTAGCAGTAATAAATGCCTCACAAAGCCCAAAGGCCACCTTCAAAGCCTTATTTAGATCCCTTTTCTCCAACTCAGATGGCTTGGTGATTGGTGAAAATAAAGAAAGAAAATCAGTAAACCCATGGAAAAAAAATAACTCTCCAAAGTCAGACGTAAAACTCAAATGAAAAATAAAATCCTATCAAAAGCAATAGGGATACATAAGAAGATGGGTCAATCTACAGTAGCATCAGGACCAGTAGTAACCCAAACACCTCCCACAAAGAAAAATAAGTCTTTCCAATTCTTGGGGATAATGTGTCCATCCTTGGCAAAGGCTACACCTGCCTTTGGGGAAAGGTCCTTTAATCCTTTATCCTTCGCTATGCTTTATTTTTGTACCCGATATAACTTGAATAATTAGGTCCATGACACATCCGGTTGACCTCAACTAACATCCTTGAAGGTCAAGATAGTGTCCATAAGAGACAACCAAGAGTTAGACGTGAATTTAGTAAGGTCTATTCCGATAGACTTCTAGGTCCTCACCATGGGAAGGGGCAGAGGGAACCTAGCCCCTTGTTGTAGGAATCATTTTCTAAAATAGTTGTACTGAAGGATAAGGAAGAAAACCCTTTCATCTAGCCTGGCGTCCCTTAAAGTAACAAAAACATGTATTTGGTATTTATTCCTAATGTCCACCAATTTTAGGAGGTTCACAAATTTAAGAGAAGGAGTTGAGTGAATAATGAAGAAATCAACTGGATTCTTTATAGACTCAAGGCCGAACACTTGCATATTTTGAGCCCCCAAAACATGTTCCATTAATACTATCAACTGCTTAAATCCTCCTTCCCGATGTAGTCTAATCGGGATGACTATTTCAACAAAAACTTACGACCTTGACCCTAGGATTTAAATCAATAGATAAGTATTACCCCTTGCATTTAATCAAATAAGTAACCACGGGCTACTGATGAAACCATACTTAACCCTTGACTTCTTAAAGTCCTTAAATCCTTTATCCACCCTTAAAAGAAGTAAGAAGTCTCGATAATCTCTAGCAAGGACTACAGAGCCCCTTTGACCTATGTTGCTCATAAAAATAAGTCGTAGTACTAAACTGAACCTCAATTGTACTCCTCCCCCTCAAAGAGGCCAGTCATTCCATCACTTCTCCATAAACGATCTCCAAGACCATAACTTTAAGGTTATATCCTGACTGATGCTTAGAGTTGATCTTAGAGTGAAGGGAAATGGTCTCCCGAAGTGACCCAACCCTTAGAACTAAAGGGGATCAATGCTTAGTACCTCAAGACCATATCAAGTCAAGTTTCAAATCCCTTGAACCTCTGATAAAGTTCTTACAACCAGTCTAGCGAGTAGGTGAAAAGAGAAAAAATATTTCACCTACTGCCACTAATCAAACCCACTTCCAGTGAAGACTCCAATCATCATTTATTGTACTAAACATCTATCTTACACGACGCCCATGTTGTGATAGCCCATGCAATCCTTTATTCAAACTTTGAATAAATAGGGGGTGGTTAAAGGATGCAAAGATGTTCAAGTAATCAAACCCAGAGAGAATACAATGTTTTAGCATCTCATGAGTGTTTACTCTTTTTTCACACCCTCAAACCACTATTGAGAACGTATACTTGTAACTCGGAGAATCTACAATTGTTATACCTCTTGTCCATCTTGTTAATCCTTAGAGTAGCACACAGGAACCCTTTTGGATTGCTGAAGAAATATGAAAGACCTTAGACACCTTTAACAAACTTCAAGAGGTCTTTTAGACTTTAATAGCCATTTACATTCTAATAAACAAGCATAACACCTTCGTGGAGTAGATGTAGGATCATCTTCTAAGGTATAAACTTCTTCAAATCATTGTCTCACACTTTAACACACTTATTCTTTAATCCATATGAGGTTCGGAGGGGAGTACATGTGAGTATAAAGTCACTTACGATTTTAACACTCTTCAATATATGAACATACTATTTTTATGAGTTGATTGAATTTTATTTTATTTTCCTCATTTCTCTTGATTATAAGATCAAAATTATGTTCTTAATTGTATCAAGTGACTTATATTCGATTTTTGTATTAGTAACATATGTTTTGAAATAATGTCTTGAGGTTTGTTATCTTCATTGAGGAATCCAAGATTGTGCGGTGTCATGACCTTAGATGTCACTTTGCTCTTTCCTTCCCTCTTTATTCATCAACTTGGATTTAGTTGGCTTGAGAATTTAAAATTTGAGTAAAGTAAATACCCAAATTCTACTTGTTGTAATTTTTTTAAGTTCTAAAACAGAAACACACTCTTAAAAAAATATTTGTGTATATTTGGATAATATTATTTAGGAAATTGATTAAATATTTTACTTTTTAATTTATTTCAAAAGAGAACAATATAATGAAGTATTTTATTTCAAAATCCAAGCAAGTTTATTTTCTTTTTCTTTTTCTTTTTGTTTTAGAAGTGATCAATAGGAAACTAAGGATATTTGAATATTTTTATTTGGAGATTGAAATCTATTAGCTCTTGTTAGTATTGGTGGAAGAATGTATTTAACGCTAGAAATTTGACTATGTATTTCACCTAAGTGCTTGAAATTATCTGGGTATTGTTCAAATTGAGTAGGTATTAAAAAATTTATTAGGTATTATTAATATCAATTGAATTTGTTATTTAATACCGAATACTTAATACCCTTCAAATTTTATTAAAATCAAGTGAGAATATATGCTTTTGTAACTTAGAATTTGAGAATAATAATTTGACTAAATATTTATGAAATAATGAAATTACTCCTATTTTTCTCATATTAGCGTATATTTATAACTATATATTAATCCGTTATAGATATGCTCTTGTCTGGAAGCACGCTGATAATAACAAAATGACGAAAAAATTTAAAGTACGTAATTGCAAGAATGCAAATATTCGTTTGCCAACAAAACAAAATTTAATTTTTTAAAAAATGGGCCTTCATCTCCTTTGTTTATACAACTAAACCCACTACTTAAGAAATAACAAATAGTCCAACAATGTTCAAATAGTCTAAATTTATCAATTGAATTGACATTGTGCCTCAAATTAACAAAGTGTCAATTCTGAAAAAAATGAACATAGTCTCTTTTATTTATTGGTCTATCCAACTTGCTTAAGGGGTAACAGTCAATCTTAAAATATTCAAAATGTCCAAATTCATCAATCAAATACTTTAACGAAACAAACGTCTTTAAAATAATCACGATGATTTTCGGGAAAGCTAACATAAAAATAACAAAATAACGGTAAACCCGATTTGATTCCATACAAATAAGTTATTTTTTTTAAATGGACAAAACTTGCTTTGTTTATATGACTATCCACCTGTTTAAGGTATAAAAAAATACTTCCACAACAAAAATAATGACGCATACATCACCTATTTAACAATATTCAATAAAAATGCCACCCGTTTACGCTTGCCAGACTCTTTTTCGGGCATCTTTTCTTTGCCTTTGTCGTTTGCGTTGCTCCATTTAGTGTGAGGCTATGGAATATAGTGGCATATAGAGTGTTAACTCAATGACAAAAAAATAATTTATAAATACAATTCGAAAGTAAAAATCATATAGTGGCGAATAGGGACCTCAGTAGCTATAGCATTAGGTTAGACAACATCTTGAATAACAATATCGTTGTATCTCCGATGCGGGATATGAATCTATGTTTTTTTTTTTTAAAGTAAGGAAGAAAGTCAAGAGTATATCCAACCTATAACATGTTAATATTTGAACTTTATAATAGCTTTACAATGTTATTAAGGCAAAACACACCAACTGTGAGGACACCTTCTCCTTCCCTTTCCCTTTATCCTGAAAAATAAACGAAAACATATAAAATCCGAAAAAAAAATGAAATAGAAAATGATTTAAGTCATGGCAAGAAAATGGGAAGAAATTAGTACGTGAGTCGGTGGCATATTCTCCTTTCCCTTCGACCGTTGATTGACATGTTTGTCACTATTGGTTGATTGACCCTACGAATATGAAAAGGGAAATATATATAAAAAAATTGAGGACATTGATAAGAACTTTACACGCAAATATGATGAACGTGATTACTATAAAATGAATATCATTTATATGATATTCATCCTCGATAAGAACATTAATATTATTGTTGCGCAACCGTTGGATCTGTGATTGTAAACACAACGATGTAAGTTGAAAGTGAAATAAATTATTATAATATGTACAATTAGAATATAGGAAAATGGTTGTTACATCATATGATGCACCTTCATCCACCTATAAAAAAAACAAAAAAAAAAACAATAAGTTAAAAAGGTCATAAGATACACCGAATATAAGACTGAAAAATAGCGTACACTGCCAAATACAATAATGTCCTACATGCCAAATCAAATCAGTATAAACCTGCCAAAAACAAATGAAAATTACCATGAAATCAAAAACTAAAACACAAACAAATGCACTAATAAATAATAAAACTGAACCTTTTTTGCAGTAACTAAAACTGAACCAAATGCTACAATTGAAACCAATTAATGCAAACGCAAAAATCGCACCAATAATGAAACACACCAATAATGAAACATACCAATACGAATATTTTCTTAGAACTAAACAAATGCACCAATAAAAAAATGAAAGGTAAATTAAAAAACAGAAGCTAAAAAAAACTGAAAGCTACTGAAACTGATTAATAATTAAACTGAATCTAAAGCTAATTTCTTACCGCAAGTATAGCCTAAAAACTCTTTAAAACATATTAACATAACGTATCAATTGTTTATATACACGTAACAGGAATCAATCATTTAAAAAAAGTATAAATAGTCAAAAAGTCATAAAAATCGATTAGAAAGGACCTGGTGATTAATCAATTAGAAAGAGCCTCTGTTAAGTCATTATCATTAATCAAACATGCAATCAAACGGGTATGTTAAGTCATTCTCATTTAGAATTGAGGAAGAAAATAAAGTATTAGTCTTAATTGTTAAATATTAGTAGATAATTTTATCCCACAAATGTGTCCATTCAATGTCAAAACTTTTACTCATGTAAATTGTGTTGTCATTGTACTGGTTTTTTAAAATATATTAACATGATAAACCATTTAACCCTTAGATGTTGGTTTCTAAGGTCTGCATTTAGGAGGTGACTGGTTGGTACACTATAGCTACACGTTTAGTTCTTAAATCGTATAGCCTCTGTCCAATTCAAAGTTTGAACCATTTTTAAAAGAACTAATGCCGGAAGGAGAACCTACTGTATCTAAAACCCATATGTCGTATTTAGTTCACAACAGATGAATAAGTTTTCAAAAAAAAACTATTGCACGAACCTTTTAGTTTTTAAAAAAATGGGAATTTTAAAAAAAATTACATACACGCATACACCTTAAGTCAAAAAAAAATTATACACATAATTGTAAACAATTTAAAAAATTGCAGTAAATTTTTATGTGTTTATATGACGATTCACCGTGCTTATAGTTCATCTTGGATCTCACATAAACAACATCATATCCATAAAACTCTAATTTAAGTCCAAAAGTGTTTTTACAACATCACGAAACATTTTAGAAATATTGACCTATTGATAGCTGCCAATATTTCACAAAACATCTCATTTCCTATCATTAATTATAGCAAATATAAGTAATAATTTTTTGGTCTATTTTAGAAACACCCTTAAAAGATCTAGATAATAAAAAATGCTTTACAAATTTATAATATTATAATACTGTAAGAGTAAATTAAATTATGTAATCAAATATTTTCACTCAATACAAAGTCAGCGACACACGCAATTGTAATTATGTATTAAAACATTATCACTAGATAGTATATCACACCTAACAAATATAAATACTCCAAACATGGTAATCTATCTAATCATATTCTTTTACTAAAAAAATAATTCAGACTAAACCACTTAAAATTAGGGTGGATATTCGAGCCAACGGGATATTTTTGGGTCTGGCCTAATACAGCTTTAGTTTATCCAACACAAACACGACATGTTTTTGGATAAAAGATATTAATTATAAAGGAATGTTAAATGTTCCAAATCAGGTTACTTAATCGTATTAAAACCATGGCATGAACACGACTAGCTATCGGACCAAAATGTTCAGGCCCCTTCATGCTAATTTCGAATTGAATTGTGTCATGTTAAAAATTGGCGCCCCTAAATCCATATTTTAATCCTTCAAAATGAATAAAATATATAAGAACAAATTCCCAAGAAATGGTATATTCATAGTGACGTTATATTTATTTTAAGAAGTTAAAGTGAACTTCAACGAATTGTATTATTTTATTTTATTTTATTTTTAGATTAGGAATTTAATTTTCTAACTTTAATAGATTTTACATTTTCTTTACTTTTATTTTTTAATTGTTCCTTAGAAAGTTTTGTTCTTATTTTTAATTAGGTGCACATCACGCACACACACACACACACACACCTTACACTCATGCACCTTGCCACACCTAGAACTACCCAATCATTTTCTACCCCCATCTTTTTCTTTGTCTCTAAACCTCCGTTACCAAAACCTCCACACAAAAACACCCACTGAACCAGATAACTTCTACATTGTTTTAACAAACCTTCTCAGATCCCACAACCCGAACTCCTCCTAACATCCATCGACACCCATGTTCCAAAGTCGTACCTTAGTGTTCCTAACCCAGATACCCAAAAATCAAAAACTAGTGCTCAAAGAAAAATGGTATTGTACAAAGAAAAACTAAGTCATAACAAAATAATGATATTGTATAAACAATAATGGAATCAGAAACTAACCGTGCTCAAACTTGCTGAGTGAAATCTGAAAGATGAACTCTTACCACTTTATCAAGACAAGAACGACACCCTGTTAATAAACATATATGAGATTTTATTGTTAAACCAAAAAAACTACATAATGGAAATCATAAGAGGATTTTAATAAAAGAAACAAGGGAAATGGAAAAACTTAGTGCCGGTTAAAATAATAGAGGACCGGATGAAAAATAAAAAATACAAAATACCACATACATTCCAGTTCAGTACCAGTTGAAACACAGTTGCTTGCGGGGTGAAAAATTATTGTCGGGTAAAAAATTACCAACTAAATGAAATAAAAAATGATCAACTATTAAAACAAAACACATCTACATCTACCTAAGAAACTAATCAAACAAAAAACATCTAAAGGGGAAAACTCAGTAGCGGTTGCGAATTACATAAGAAACTATTGAAACAATAAACATCCAAAGGGAACAACCTACACTACAACAAAATGGTCAAATTGGCACCCTTCAACCGGCCAGCCTTGTCACGGTCAATGACCGTGACAAAAAATACACATTTTTCATCACGGTCATTGACCGGGAAAATGCCGTGATAAAAGGTTGTCGCGGTCAATGACCGTGGCAAACCTAATAAACTTGTCACGGTCAAAGACTGTGACATGTTTGTGACAACTTTCTCAGTAAAAAAAAATCCTCCCTCATCTTTTTTCCCACCGTTTTCTATTCCTTCCATCTCTCTCTCTCTCTCTCTCTACAATTTTGGTATGTTTTCTCTCTCTATTTCTCTTCCATTTGTGTATATGTGTGTGTGTGTGTATGTGTATATATGTGTGTGTAAATGTGCATGTGTGTGTGTGTGTGGTGTATATATGCGTGGGGGGGGCAGTGCTGGGGGGAGAGGGTGTATATGTGTGTGTGTATGTATGCGTGTGTGTGTGTATGAGCGTGTGTGTGTATATATGTGTGTGTGTCTGGTGGGCAGTGGCAGTGGGGGGAGGGGGCAGGGATGAGGCATGGGGGTGGGCAGGGGGCTGTATGTGTTTGTGCTTGTGTGTGTCATAGGGGGGAAGGGGGTGTGGTGGGGGTGGGGGTGGGACAGGGGAAATGGGGCGGGGGGTGGAGCTTGTTAATTTTTTTAATTAAATTTTTATTGGTTTATTAGATATTGCCCCTCATATGCAAGTAGTGCCCCTTGTAAAAGAATTGATTGATTAAATATTGATTGGTTGTTAATTTTTTTACTAAATTAATAATCAGTGCCCCTTTCATATGCAAGTAGGATTACCCCTCATTTTAAATTAGTAAATTAATAATTGTATACATTAATTGTTAGTTTAATGGTGAAAAGAATTAATTGAGTAGATGAATTAGAAGGAGTACGGGATACACATTTGTTATTGCTATTGCGGCTGGATTATAGTGGATCGATGTTCAGTTGATTAATTTTAGAAGTGGCATGACCACCGAATTCTTGTCCATATGGGGGTGGGATTTTTCAACTTTTTTTTAAAATTACTTTATATCACGAACAATACATATATAGTATGAAAATTAAATGAAACATACTCGAAATTACATATAGTGCGCATAGATACTAGTTGATATGCCCCAAGTGTGACCTCGGCCCAAAGACACAAACCTCGGCCGAGATTATGGCCGACGTTGGGAACACGCGATATCAGCCCTCGGCCATATCAAGGTCGGCCCAGGCCGACCCTACTACCAGCCTTTACAAGGGTCACCACAAGGATTAGCAGCATTCACGTATGCCTTTAAATGGCAACCTCGGCCAGACATAGGCCGGGCTCGCAGGAAGCCACCAGCAACCTCATCAAGACATCGGTCGATACTCCAAACACTCCAGCTCAACCTCGTCCATTGTCTCGGCTGGGATTAGGCTGACCTTGTCCATTGTCTCGGCTGGGATTAGGCCGAGACCTCCATGGAATACTCGGACTGAACAGGTACCTAGACTTACCAACCTCGGCCTCCCATAGGCCGAGGTCATACCCCAGGCGCGATAGCCGAGCATCGGCTGACATTTGGATAAGGGAACGTGGACACAAATCAGTTATAACAAGATTATTCCCCACACGTGGGGAGAATATTGCATCATCATTCTCTACATGTGACAGTGACAGATGGCTTTCCCATATTGGTGAGGCAAACACGCAATGGCTCATTGCATGCATGGGGGGTACATTACACCCCCTAAATATTATATATAGAGGTCATACTCTACCTTGCAAAGGATCCCAGATATTTAACCCTAGCTAAAACTCTGTCTAGATACACAGTAGAGAGAGAAAGCTTGAGAGATTGTATCCATGGCCATTAGTGCCTTACTGCAGTGAGGTTATTCACACACACGGTGGACGTAGGCCAATCTAGGCTGAACTACTTATATCCTAGTGCCCTCTCCTCTTCTCCTTATCTCATTATCTTATCTTATCTTATCTTATCGTTTGTGGGAACGAGAAGCTATCTCTTCCTCTTTTTTTTTGCGTAACCTCACCGGAGACTCTGGTGGTGAACCAGGCCTCCCCCTAGCGCGGAGCTGTTTCACCATTGAAAGAGGTCCTGTGAGGTACTAAGCTCATCTGCTACTCAAGCTCTATAGTGAACATATGGCACCAGACTTACCACCGCCTCTTCCGCCACCTGGGGTGGAGTGCCTAGTTCTAGTCAAGCACCCCCCAGTCCGAAATGGCTGAGGTAGCTGCCGCCTTGAGATCTTAAGCTGCAACACAACAAGCCATGCAGGAGAAATTTGCACAGCTCAGCCAAACTATGATGAGGCCACCTGGAGTCTCACCGGACATGATCACTCCGGCGGCAATTCAGCCACATCTTGATGCCAGGGAACCACCCCAGGCACCAATGAAGGACCAGCCTACACCCCAGCGGAGAAGGGGCGTTGCTGACCCTAGGCACTTGCGCCTGGGGAGGCAGGGAAACCCTTGCCCAGAGGACAGGTATGATGATCTAGAGGCGAAAGAAGCCCCGGAAGACTGCTGAGATCCGTATGAGGTGTCAAATAACACTGTACGGCCTCTTAGGAAAAGTCAAGGTTATGTTAGCCGAAGAGGTGAAGAGGCCCAACAAAGAGGGTCGGCCTTTGATAGGTTGAGCAGAGGGTCGGCCTTTGAGAGACTGGGTCCGATGAATGACCTAAGATAGAGACTGTCGAGATCAAGGAGCTCAGCAGGCTCTCAGAGAGGGAACAGGCAGGGTCGGCCAGATCAAGGCTGACACTGTGAAAGAAGAGGCAGGGAACAGGTTGAGGTCAACAGCCGACGTGTCATGGCACGGGAACCCTCGGTTCATCCCAGGGAGGTGGCAGGGGATAACCTCGGTCAAGTCGATGGCAGAAGACCATGGAATGATTCTATCCAACGCCTTGAGGAGAAGATAGGAGACCTCATTAAAAGCAGGGACCCATTACAAAGGGGTTACTCAGAGGGCTCCCCATTTGTGGCAAGGATAGTGGGGTTCCCAACCCCAGCTAAGTTCAAGTCTCCTACGGTGTCTCCCAAGTATGATGGCAGCACTAACCCTGTGCATCATATCAAAATGTACCAGTCGGCAGCAGACATCTACTCGATACCCAATGAGGTGAAGTGTAGGGCCTTCTCTGGGACCTTAACAGGGGCAGCGCACAGTTGGTTCACCTCCCTTCCGAAGAACTCAATTGAGAACTTCAAAGGCTTGGCTGAGCGATTCATCCACAACTTCTGTTTTGGGGTGAGGCCTCAAAAGAAGACCACCCACCTGCTATATGTCAAGCAGGCCAAGGGTGAGAGACTAAGAGACTACATAGCAAGATTCAACAAAGAGAAATTGGAGGTCGAAGATTATGAAGAGAACATAGCCATGACCGCCCTTATAGGAGGCCTCCACAAGGGGAAGCTATTGTGGAAACTGGCGAAAGACCCCCTAGGTCTATGGCGGAGCTGTTGGCAATCGTAGGGAAAGTAATGAATGCGAAAGAGGCAATGGCCGCCAAGTATGAGTATGAGAGCCGCGGTGGCAGTGGAAAGTCCCAAAGCAAGAAAGATGGGAGGAAGAGGTCGGGTGATGACAAGCGCTCACTATACACCTCTGACTGTAAGCTGTGAGCACATCCTCAATGAGATTAAAACTGACAGGACTCTGAGATGGCCAGAGAAACTGAAGGCCCCACCACATAAGAGGAACAAAAACCTATGGTGCGAGTTCCATCAGGATCATGGCTATGTTACGGATAGATGCTTCGCTTTAAAAGATGATATTGAAAAGATGTTAAAATCTGGAAAGCAAAGGAAGTATGTGGATGGTAAGGCTCCAAAGGGTGGAAGAGATGACCCTAAGAAAAGGAGAAATGACAGATGCCGTGACAATGTCCCGGCCAGAAGAGACGATGATTCAGAAGGAGATGATGAAGACGATCCGGATCTTCCGCCAAAAGATGACAACACCCCGGTGAAGAGGGTAGGTACGATCTCCTTTGGTGTTAACACCATATGTGGAGGATTTGCAGGAGGTGGATCTGAAGTAGCTGATAGGAAGGCTCATGTAGCAGAGGCCAGGTCAGTGGCCAAGCTTGAAGTTATGAATCTAACATCTTCCGATACAGTGCAGAAGAGGAAGAAGGTATTCATGGAAACCCTCGTAGTGGGGTTCTCCATAATCGACTTCAAGGGTATCTTACCCCCATGATGACCCTCTGGTCATAACAACAAGGGTACATGGGTGTGAGGTGCAGAGGATCCTCATAGACGGGGGAAGCTCAGCGGACGTGATGTTCTGGCCTTTCTTCAAGAGCCTAGGTCTTAGCAGAGCGAGGCTGCTGCCCTATCATCACCCATTGATAGGCTTCAGTGGCGAAAAGGTCCACCCCTTGGGCATGTATGAGATGGACGTACGGATGGGTGATGAGTGGCCTAAGAGGCTGACCAAGAAGATAAACTTTTTCGTTATGGACGAGAAAGTTTTCTCGGCCTACAACCTCATCATAGGAAGGGTGGCCCTTAAAGAGTTTGAAGTTGTGCCATCGACGGTCCATCAGATGCTAAAATTCCCGACTCCTTATGGAGTAGGGGAAGTGCAAGGTGACCAGATCACAGCGCGAGAGTGTTACTTCAACTCGGCCGAAGAGAGAGAAGCCCATAAGAGGGAAACCACCACTTATAGCATTGACACTCTTGACCCAAGAGATGAAACAAAGTTGAAGAAGGGAGAGGCCGCAGAAGAGGTAGAATCCATCGTCCTCAATGAGGACGAGCTGGAAAAAACCGTCCAGGTCAGTAAAGCCCTAGAGCCAGGAACCAAGGAAGAGCTGATAAACTTCCTCAGGAGGAGACAGAGTGTCTTCGCATGGAGTCACGCAGACATGACTGGCATCGACCCTGAGGTGATGAGCCACAAGCTCAACGTGACCAGAGATGCCAAGCCGATCAAACAGAGACGAAGAGTATACTCCAGGGAGAAATACGACGTCATTCGAGAAGAGGTCAAAAAGTTGGAAGAGGCCGAGTTCATAAGAGAAGTTACCTATCCGGAGTGGCTTTCAAATGCAGTCATCGTGCCTAAGGCCAATGGGAAGTGGCGAATGTGTGTGGATTTCACTGACCTGAACAGATCTTGTCCAAAAGACAGCTATCCCTTACCTCGGATAGATCAGATGGTAGACACGACGGCGGGACACGAGATCATGAGCTTCATGGATGTGTATTCAGTCTATAATCAAATCTTCATGGATGCTGAAGACTCTGAGAAGACAGCCTTCATTACTGACAAAGGGACGTACTACTATAAAGTGATGCCCTTCGATCTGAAAAATGCAGGGGCAACGTATCAACGTCTTGTCAATAAGATGTTCGAAGAGAAAATAGGTAAGACTATGGAGGTGTATGTAGACGATATGCTAACAAAGAGCTTGAAAGCTTGTACTCATGTAGCAGACCTTGAGAAGACCTTCGATGTTATGGACTCATACAGAATGAAACTCAACCCAAAAAGTGTGTCTTCGGAGTAGGAGCCGGGAAGTTCCTGGGATTCATCGTTAACCAGAGAGGAATTGAAGCGAACCCTGAGAAAATCAAGGCATTACTTGACATGAAGACTCCTAGGAGTATCAAAGATGTCCAAAGACTTACGGGGAGAGTGGATGCCCTTAACAGGTTTGTTTCTAGGGCAACGGACAAGTGTCTTCCATTCTTTAAAGTTCTAAGAAAGGCCTTCCAATGGGACGAAGAGTGTGAAAAAGCCTTCAACCAACTCAAATCTTACTTGGGATCCCCCTTATTGCTATCTCAACCCGTCGCAGGAGAAAAGTTGTATGTGTATCTGGCAGTCTCCGAATCAGCCATCAGCGCGGCCATAATACGGGAAGACGATGGGATCCAAAGGCCTGTGTATTTCAACAGTAAAGCCCTTCAAGGGGCTGAATAGAATTACCCTCGCATGGAAAAGTTGGCATATGCCCTGATACATGCTTCAAGAAAAATGAATACCTACTTCCAAGCTCACTCCATGGGAGTCCTCACTGACCCCCACTAAGACAGGTTCTGCATAAACCTGAGAAATCCGGGAGGTTGATGACCTGGGACATCGAGTTGGGGGAGTACGATCTTGCCTACCAACCTAGTACAGCCATCAAAGGGCAGGCCCTCGCAGATTTTGTTGCTGAGTTCACATGGGAAGAGGCCGAGGCAGAGAAAGGCCTGGGGGGCATGGAAGAGACAAACCCCAGTGTCTTCCGAGAGGAGGAAGAGATGACTCCAAGTGTCTTCCGAAATTTAGAAGAGGTCGCATCCAAAAAAGTTATGAGCAGAATTGCGGAGGACGAGGAGGATCGATATCTCTTCAAACAAGGAGTCATGACAGAAGGAGCCTTTTCATCAGATACAGACGTCTGGAGTCTCTTCGTTGATGGCTCTTCCTGCGACAGTGGAAGTGGTGTGGGGTTGATACTCTCGGCTCCGGATGGTGCGAACATTGAGTACGCCCTGAGGTTTAACTTCCAGGCCTCAAACAATGAGTCTGAGTATGAGGCCATGATAGCAGGTCTCTTATTAGCAACAACTCTTCGCATAAAGCGACTCCTACTCCATAGCGACTCAAGGTTGGTTGTCAATCAAGTACTGGGGATATACGAGGCCAAAGATAAAAGGATGGCCAAGTACTTAAATAGGGTAAGAAGGTTCTTAGAATTTTTTGAAGAGGCAAAACTGAAGAGAGTGCCTCAACTAAGTAACAATCACGCTGATGCATTGGCAAGGCTGGCCTCGGCAATGAAGACAGATGTGGGAAGGACCATTCCGATCGAGGTATTGAGAAAGTCAACCATCGAGGAAGAAGTGGTATGTAACCCATGTCATAGTTGAACCTAGGAGACTCATGGATCGACCCCCTCGTCAAGTATATCAGAGGGGGAGAGCTACCTGAGTCCAAGCTAGAGAGGAGAAAGTTGAGATATAGGGCTGCCAAGTTCTCAATGGTAGGAGACGTCTTGTAAAAAAAGGGGTTTATATTTCCTCTCCTCAGATGTGTGCATCCCATGGAAGTTCCTCGGTCTTACAGGAGGTTTATGAGGGTTCTTGCTCAAGCCACATAGGGGGAAGACCCTTGGCTAAGAGAATCATCACACAGGGGTACTGGTGGCCAACTTTGTCCAAAGACTCCGCCGCTTATGTAAAGAGATGTGATAAATGTCAAAGGTACACCACTATTCCTCATCAGACCCATCAGCCTATGACGTCAATCACCTCTCCATGGCCATTTGCAGTATGGGGTATCGACTTAGTAGGACCCCTACCGAGGGTTTCCAATAATTATAGATTCTTGATAGTTACCATAGACTACTTCTCAAAGTGGGTGGAGGCAGAGCCAATGATAACGATCACAGAGCAGAAGACCTTCCAATTTATTTGGAGGAATATCATATGCAGATATGGCCTCCCAAACACTCTTATCTCGGATAATAGGACCCAGTTCAAGAACTCCTCTTTAGATAAGTATTGCCTAAGAGTAGGGATTAAGCAGTTCTTCTCATCTCCTAGCCGACCTCAGGCAAATGGTCAGACCGAGGTCACAAACAGAACTATCTTGGATGGAATCAAGAAGAGGTTAGAAGATGCGAAGGGAAGATGGACTGAAGAGGTCTACGCTGTGGTATGGGCCTACAGAACCACGGTAAGGACACCAATAGGAGAAACCCCGTTCATGCTGGCACATGGCTCAGAGGCCGTTATACCAACGGAAGTAGGACTCCCAACTCATCGGATTCAGACCTACGACCCTGACAATAATGGGGAAGAGAGGAGGTTAAACCTAGATCTTATCGAAGAAAGAAGAGAGGACGCAGAGGTCAGACAAGCAGCATACCAGCAGAGGGAAACGAAATTCTATAACCAGAGAGTGAAGTCAAGACCCATTGCGGTAGGAGACCTAGTGCTAAAGAAGACCCTACAGAAAGCAAATAAGCTTCACTCGAACTGGCATGGCCCCTATAAAGTAACAGAAGAGGTTGTGCCTGGCACTTACAGGCTAGAAAACCTAGAAGGAAAACCTTTCACTAACCCATGGAGTGCTGATCACCTAAAGAGATATTACATATGATGTTCCATAGAGTTTTATGTAAATGTACCATCTTATTATGAAGAGGTTATTAATAAAGATCAGTTCCCATGACAGTTCTTGCTTCATTCTTAGATCAGAGATTAATTATGGGGATAACATCGTAGGTGATGACCTCAGCCCTTTATAACACCATTCAGTGGTGACGAGGTCTGAGATCAGACACCATAATGGGATGACCTCAGACCCTTAACATCATTAATTTGGTGAGATTAATTATGGGGATAACATCCTAGGTGATGACCTCAGCCCTTCATAACACCATTCAGTGGTGACGAGGTCTGAGATCAGACACCATAATGGGATGACCTCAGGCCCTTAACATCATTAATTTGGTGAGATTAATTATGGGGATAACATCCTAGGTGATGACCTCATCCCTTCATAACACCATTCAGTGGTGACGAGGTCTGAGATCAGACACCATAATGGGATGACCTCAGACCCTTAACATCATTAATTTGGTGAGATTAATTATGGGGATAACATCCTAGGTGATGACCTCAGCCCTTCATAACACCATTCAGTGGTGATGAGGTTTGAGATCAGACACCATAATGGGATGACCTCAGACCCTTAACATCATTAATTTGGTGAGATTAATTATGGGGATAACATCCTAGGTGATGACCTCAGCCCTTCATAACACCATTCAGTTATGACGAGGTCTGAGATCAGTCACCACAATGGGATGACCTCAGACCCTTAACATCATTAATTTGGTGAGATTCATTATGAGGATAACCTCTTAGGTGATGACCTAAGACCCTCATAACACCATTCAGTGGTGACGAGGTCTGAGATCAGACACCATAATGAGATGACCTCAGACCTTTAACATCATTAATTTGGTGAGATTCATTATGAGGATAACTTCTTAGGTGATGACCTCAGACCCTCATAACACCATTCAGTGGTGACGAGGTCTGAGATCAGACACCATAATGAGATGACCTCAGACCTTTAACATCATTAATTTGGTGAGTAATTATGAGGATAACATCTTAGGTGATGACCTCAGACCTTCATAACACCATTCAGTGGTGACGAGGTCTGAGCTCAGGACCATTGGTTGAGTTTAAACAAGACCATTGCAAAAAGACAAGCTTAGAAAAAGGACTTCAGAGGTTGAAGCTCAGATTACAAATTTATTTTTAGCAGACACCATAACAATGGAACTAAGAATGAAAAGCATCACATGACATTCAATGAAAAGAAAGTGAAGATGGTCCTCATCAGAGGTTGATATACATTCAGAAATAATAAGATGTTCAACGATTACAGACAAGCTCCACAATGCAATTGAGTTACAAACAATGATAAAAAAATCCTAAGGGTTTGAAGGGGGAACGTTGACATCCTCGGCTTGATTGGTCACCTCGACCGCATCATCATTATGATGGTCTGCCCCTCCAACCTCGGTGCCCTCCAACGTAGCAGTCTCGAAAGGAACAGCAGCCTCTTCCTCAACCTCCTGAAGAGCCTGGGCAAACTGAGGATCAGCAAAGCCGAGACCAAAGAAATCAGAGGCCTTCAAAGTGCCGGCCTCTCTCTCCCTAACGTCAGCCCATTTAATAGTGGTTTTGATACCTCTTTCAAGGTATTCAAAGCCGAAACCCATTGATAGATAGGGTTTTGCCGCGGCGCGAGAGTCACCTACGCACCGGTCATTTTGAATTCGGCTCACCTGAACTATACAAAAACCTAAATTATGACTACACCCAACGGGTGAGTATAGCGGTAAGTCGGGTATCGAAAATCCACAGAGACGAGTTGCTAGAATTTATATGATTTAATATTCCGAAATAAAAGTGTAAAAGGTAACTTTAACAAAAAGGAAAAGATAATAAAGAGAAAAGATTAAACTAGGCGAGTGTAATTAAACTATGTTAACAAAGTGAATAAAAACTATAGGTTGCGTCGAATATCCCTTACCTCGAGTTAATTAGTATAAAATGGTTACATGGGTCGATGAGTTATTAAGATTGCGTCTCGTTTCGACAGTTAATTAAATCAAGAGTTGTCACACCCCTAAATTCGCATAAAAGTCTAATAAGATTTTGGTGTCAACAAATATCTCGGAAATTACGCATGCAAGGTCGTAAGCACGGAGCATACATGATATACCCCGTCAAATTCCCTAGGCGTAATAACTAGGACAACACACTCGAAATAGACCCGTAAACTCCATCACCAAAGCAAAGCAACACGTCAACCCTAGGTGAGTTCAATCCGACACAACCTAATTTAACCTAGCTACAAAGCATGGTAAATAGCAAGAAATAAATCAAAGAAAGTAAATCTACACTAGAAGGAAATAAATGGAATGCAAGTAAATAAAGCAATAAACCTAAATTAGAAAGCAAGAAATGAACAACACAAAGCTTAAACAAAGAAACAACCATTAATAACAATGGAGGAGATAATGAATAGTGCTTACAATACCCAAATGGGTGCAAACCCTAGGAAGAGAAGCTCCACCCAAAAATCCCCTATCTCCAACCTAAAATGAAATATATCTTCAAAGAAAAGCCTACAACATTCTATTTATACCCCAAAACAAACCCCCAACAAAACCAAGCCAAAAAACCAAAAATAAGACAATTTTCATCCATATCTGATAGGAACGGTCGACCTCTGTTTTGGGACCAAACGACCGCACTTTTGGAATTTTCCTTGGGTTGTAGGCAGCCCACTTTTCCACTTTGAACCAATTTTGGCGCGTTGCACGAAAATGACTATAACTCCCTCATACGGAATCAAAATGAGGCGTGGTCGGAACCAACAAGAAGCTAATTCAATTATATACATGATTATGTTTTGAAACCCTACAAATTATGCAGTATGAAATTACCAAAATGCCCTTGAAGTAGAAGAAAATACCAAAACCTTCCGAAAATGGGCATAACTTCCACATACGGAGTCAGAATGACGCACGGTCAGTGGCCACGGAAAGATAATTTGATGATATACATGTTGGTAACTTCATTACATAAAAAAAAGTTAGTTTGAAAAGACCAAATTGCCCTTGAAGTAGCATTCGACGAAGGAACTTCTCTGAAATGCAACCGAACCTCACTTTTAGCGTTCCAATACCTACAAAAGCACAAATAACCCCTGCAAAGCATGTATATATCCAAATCCAAGGTTGTCTGGTTAATGAGCATAATTATAGGAATTTAGGACAGTAAAAGTGCTAGAATGCATAAAGATAACGGGCGGAAATATGCAATATTCGATACGAATCACACCCCCTAACTTAAACATTGCTAGTCCCTAGTGATGAAACAAGCAAAACTAGTCCACAAAAGGAAATACAAAACGTATATATGCATCAAAATATAATTGCCACTTTCGTAGGGAACACGATTGCATTTAGCATATGCAATAAGCCGTTAAACCCCTAGGTTACCCTAGTGGAAGAGTGTCGTCTCGTGAGGGTTTTCAGGGATGATACCCACAAACATCATATGGTTTCCTCAAAATATTCCCAAACCAACGTACGACAAGCCCAACAAAAGCTAAAAAGATTTTATATGCATTATTAGCAAAGTGAATGAATTCTCACAAAAGTCTGAATCATTAACATTATAGAATGCACCTCATAGAATTGAAACCTTAAAATGTGGGAGGGGAGCGCATGCAAAGTGTGATTTGGCAAAAACTTATATAAACCGGATAACATTCAAGAAAGCATATATTCAATCCTCACGGGCATTACGCTCATCAAGCGAATTCACTCAAAACAGGGAGGTAACACACGGGACATGTGGGCATAAGGAGTAAATGTAAATGGAAACTAGGCCACACACATGTCACAGAAGAAGAACGCGATATAAAAACTGAAAAATTATAATCTCAATGAAAGGATACCGCACACTAAAAGAGGCGAAATACATTTTCACAGATTATCACAACTATTATGACTTTTAAATTACATCAACCTAATATCACATAGGACTTGTATAGGGTTATAATGTAGGCTAGGTTTTGAGTACTAAATAAGGGAATGTATGTACGGATTCAAAGTGTTCGGAATGAAAACTAGGGATAATAGGACGACGCGGGCAATATCAAAATTGGAAAACAAGTTCCAAAAGGCATCGAATATATCATCGGGGAGAGTAATCAAAGCTTATTGAACTATATACACAATATTTACAACTTTCTCTTTCTTTTGTTCTCTTCTTTTTCTCATGTTTCTCTTTTGTTTTCTTTTGATTTTTGCTTTCTCTTTTTCACTCTTTTTCTTCACTTCTCTTTTATTTACTTTTCAAACTCTCATATGCCCAAATTGCAACGGACATCGTAACAACAACATTCAATCCCAAGTGACATTCCAAACAAAGGTATGGAAAGTGTATGTATGGGTTCAAACTCCAATTTGGAGTTGGTTATGGGATTTGGGGTTATGAAACGAAAGGCTATATTTAGGCTCAAAGGGGTTAACGAGAGTAAACATATAAGGGTGAGGTCAAGGTAAATATGGGTGATATAACAAAGATGGCCTATGATCATTTCCTAAAGTTTACGCAATTCTCGAATCAAAACAATATATGAAAATCATGCTCAAGTAACACATTTCAAGTATGAACTCAATTAATGAACGGTCAAATGAAAGAATAGTGAGATTATCGAAGAATTCGACGTTTTCAAAGAGGAAAGAATAGTGTATAACACTCACAAACGACGAAAGGTACAAAGCTTACTCGGTGTAAGTATATACAATGCAACAAAAGATTACCGAGTTATAAAAATCTTAAACCAAATCAATAAAGCAAGGAAAGTGCATGTGCTCACGGGATTAAAGTTTAATTCATGAAATTATTCATAATATCAATAATCGAGACTAAAGTCTAATAACTTTTAAAATCGAGAAAATGCATCATTGGGATGTCTATTGGATCGGGCAATTATTGAAATTTATCATCGGAAACAAAGCCAAAATGCCCAAAAAAGGAGAAAAAAGAAAGAAAATCTTTTTAAAATTTTTAATTTTTCTAAGAAAAGCAGACTAAGTAACTAACATGTGAGCAAAAACATGGACTAAATGAAGAAATGGATAGAATATCCCACACCCCCTAACTTAAAACTTGACATTGTCCTCAATGTAAATTAAGAACCAAGTCAAAGAGAGGAAAAGAGTGATATTACCCAAAAATGGAGCGATCCCCATAAGAACAAGTCCAAAGAATCTACAAAACAAGTTAGTACCGAGCATAGCAAAAACAAATAATAAAAAGTTAACTAAGTACACTAGACTAAATTAAAAATAAAGAAAGAATAAAAAGCTAACTATATACAACCTACTATTTAGACTCCACACTAACTGTACACTAGAAGTCTAAATAGGTGAGAGTCCACCATAAAAACGATTTGACTTTGGAGGATAACCGGTGTACCCTCACATACAAGCATGCCCTTCGAAAAATATGGATTCCGTTTTAACAACGGGAGTCATGTGTAAGGCGGAGGAAATGAACCAACGCCAATTAAAAGTTTTGGAGGGACGATGGGGGGTTTGGATTGCACGGGTGACAAAAACAAGTGTGGACCGAGAAAAGTAGAATATCCTCCCAATGATTTTGAAGTTACAATGGGAGGCGGCGCACACCAAGGCAAAGATGCGATCATAGAGGGCGACTCGAGCAAGTACTCCTCATCGGCGATAGGGTTTAAAACGTTAAAGTTTGAAACCGAATCATTGGGTACTTGCGACGGTGTGGTAATAGAGAATGAGAATGGGGATGAAAGAAATTCAAACTCATGAGATGAATCATCATCGCATTTCATTGCAAATAGATATTACGTCATTATCATCCTCACTTTCAATATCAATTACGAGATGGGCAAAGTCTATAATGGTTTGTTCCAAAGTAGGCACAAGTACCTCGTTTGGTTCAAAACATTCCTTGACTTCGAAAGTCTCGGAAGCAAAATCATCGTCGGACTCAAATAATAAATCCAATTCATTTTCCCAAAGATGATTTTCTTCCTGATAACGATTTTCAAGTTTCTCATTCTCATATATACGCAAGCCCTCACCGAATGTCATAGGTCGAGGTGCGGATGCATGAAAATGGGAACTTTGAAAATTACCATCGGACTTAAACGAAAACTAATTATTATAGGAATTTGGAAAACTATTGCAATTCGTTTCAAAATTCCTATTATAAGGAGGTAAAGGCCCAAAATCATTATCATCATCATCAAAATTCCAATAACCTAAGTTTTGACTTTCGTTATACTCGCCCAAAGTAATATTTGAATTTGTTTTACTTTGGGATGCTAAGTATTCACCGAAAGTCATAGGCCTAATATTTTGAGAATTATAACAAGGATTACCGAAAGAATTGGAATAAGACATACTTACCCCAATAATGGCTCAAGTGGCGAATTCCACAAAATTGGTGCGCGTGGGAAAAATTCGAGCGTTTCTAAGTGCCCAAATGTGGAAGTCCTGTAAAAAGGTTAGCAAATAATACAAATAGAAAGAAATAATATGAAATACTAAATCAAATAACGTCTAAAACAAACTAGTCCCCGGCAACGGCGCCATTTGATAGAAAGGGTTTTGCCACGGCGCGAGAGTCACCTACGCGCCGGTCATTTTGAATTCGGCTCACCTGAACTATACAAAAACCTAAATTATGACTACACTCAACGGGTGAGTATAGCGGTAAGTCGGGTATCGAAAATCCACAGAGACGAGTTGCTAGAATTTATATGATTTAATATTCCGAAATAAAAGTGTAAAAGGTAATTTTAACAGAAAGGAAAAGATAATAAAGAGAAAAGATTTAACTAGGCGAGTTTAATTAAACTATGTTAACAAAGTGAATAAAAACTATAGGTTGCGTCGAATATCCCTTACCTCGAGTTAATTAGTATAAAATGGTTACATGGGTCGATGAGTTATTAAGATTGCGTCTCGTTTCGACAGTTAATTAAATCAAGAGTTGTCACACCCCTAAATTCGTATAAAAGTGTAATAAGATTTTGGTGTCAACAAATATCCCGAAAATTACGCACGCAAGGTCGTAAGCACGGAGCATACATGATATACCCCGTCAAATCCCATAGGCATAATAACTAGGACAACACACTCGAAATAGACCCGTAAACTCCATCACTAAAGCAAAGCAACACGTCAACCCTAGGTGAGTTCAATCCGACACAACCTAATTTAACCTAGCTACAAAGCATGGTAAATAGCAAGAAATAAATCAAAGAAAGTAAATCTACACTAGAAGGAAATAAATGGAAAGCAAGTAAATAAAGCAATAAACCTAAATTAGAAAGCAAGAAATGAACAACACAAAGCTTAAACAAAGAAACAACAATTAATAACAATGGAGGAGATAATGAATAGTGCTTACAATACCCAAATGGGTGCAAACCCTAGGAAGAGAAGCTCCACCCAAAAATCTCCTATCTCCAAACTAAAATGAAATATATCTTCAAAGAAAAGCCTACAACATTCTATTTATACCCCAAAATAAACCCCCAACAAAACCAAGCCAAAAAACCCAAAATAAGTCAATTTTCGTCCATATCTGATAGGACCGGGCGACCTCTGTTTTGGAACCGGTCGACCGCACTTTTGGAATTTGCCTTGGCCTGTAGGCAGCCCACTTTTCCACTTTGAACCAATTTTGGCGCGTTGCACAAAAACGGCTATAACTCCCTCATACGGAATCAAAATGAGGCGTGGTCGGAATCAACACAAAGCTAATTCAATTATCTACATGATTATGTTTTCAAACCCTACAAATTATGCAGTATGAAATTACCAAAATTCCCTTGAAGTAGAAGAAAATACCGAAACCTTCCGGAAATGGGCATAACTTCCACATACGGAGTCAGAATGACGCACGATCAGTGGCCACGGAAAGATAATTTGATGATCTACATGCTGGTAACTTCATTACATAAAAAATAGTTAGTTTGAAAAGACCAAATTGCCCTTGAAGTAGCATTAAACGACGGAACTTCTTCGAAATGCAACCGAACCTCACTTTTAGCGTTCTAATACCTACAAAAGCACAAATAACCCCTGCAAAGCATGTATATATCCAAATCCAAGGTTTTCTGGTTAATGAGCATAATTATAGGAATTTAGGACCGTAAAAGTGCTAGAATGCATAAAGATAACGGGCAGAAATATGCAATATTCGATACGAATCACCCATAAACTTATCAAAGGACTTATAGTCAGCAATTATCTTCTCGGAGGCATCATCATGGGCGGCCCTGACAGCTGAGTTGACTTTCTGCTGCAGAATGTCGTCCTTAGCCTTCAGTGCTGCAGCGTGATCCTTGCCGAGCTGGGAGATGTCCTTCTCCAATCCCTTCACCTTCTTCTTAGAGTCCTTCATCTCAGATTTGAGACGGTCAATCTCTGTATTCAGAGTGTTCTGAACTCTCTCGGCCTCTTGCCCCTTTTGGATGAGGGGCAATTTCCTCAGAGTCCAGTTGGACAAGTGGTGCATAGCTGCCAGGCCCTGCATATTTTGTGATAATGAATAAGCTGGAGAAAATTCAGATGTTACACTTAGGTGAAGAACAATCAGAAAGATCAAGTCATACCTGAATGGACCTGTGAATGCCGAACTCGACCAACAGTGGGGTGTCCAGTGACCTGAAGAAGCGTTTATCAGCCTCGGTTATTGTGGAGCCGAAGGCATCTAAGACCTGAAGACTATGGCCGACTATGCTGTCAGTTATTTTCAACTGATCCAGACGAGCCGACAGGGCGTCAGCTGAAGAGATGGGGATGGCAGCGTCAACAGTCTTCTTCTTCGGCCTCTGATCCTCAGGGGCATGACCTTCTGGATCCCTCTTCTTTATGGCTTGGGTCTTAGAGGCAGAGGGAGCTGGGGGAGGAGCGTTGAGGCCTTCTTTCTTGGCAAGTCTCATCAAACTGGGTGCAGCCATCTCCCAAAGCTCGTTTGAAATATCCTGTGGTCGCTCGGCAAAAATTAGCAGATCTGAGTTAGATAATCAGACATGAATAAACTCAGAGGTTAAACTTAAAAAACAAAAATGCTTACCAAGCTCGGCAAGGGGACTTCCACCTAGACCTGTCACAAAGAGGAAGTGGGGAGTCATCAAGTGCTCGAACCTCACGAACAGACCATGTACCCTCTGATCTTGAAGGGCTTTCACCTTCTGAACGTTCGATGGGCTCAGGCCAGGGTCAGCCCTTGCAGACATTGTGACTTTACCCCACCTCAGGGGAATCCTCGGCTCTAGAATTGAGGAGGGAACACATGGGCCGAATTCCCATGGCCCATAAGTAAAGAAATACCGAGGCTTCCAATTATGGTTGGAAGTCTGAGTTACTTGAAACATTTTCTTCTCAGGCTTCCGAGCTACAAAGTGGTAGTAGCTCGGATGATTTTTGGCCGAGGAAGGGACGTAGCAACCTACGAAGACCTGAACTGAAAGGTCTGAGTGGTGGACAGCCTTCCATAGGACTATGGCCCCTATTATGACTCTCCAATCATTAGGGGATAGCTGAGAGGGGCACAAATTGATGTAAGAGAGTATGGATTTGATAATGGGGTGAATGGGTAGACAAAACCCCAACTTGAACATCTGCTCATACAGGCAGATCTCGCCGTCTCGTCCATGACAAGCCATCTCCTCCCTCAGAGGTCTCCTAAGCTTTATTGAGGGACTGATAGAATACAGATATCTGAAGCAGAGAAGGTCTACCTCGGTAATAGTAGTCTCGATCTCGGCCGCCTCAGAGACGTCGACATCGCTCTCAGCCTCATCATCATCATCCAACTCAATGTCGGCCGGAGCAGATGTTGATGGGTTACTCGGGAACCTCTGAGCGAACTCGACACCAGTGAAGGCCGACAGAGGAATGGCATCAAGTGGTGGTGGTATAGCCATATTTGGCTCAACAACTTCAACCTATGAGGAAGAGGCAGAGGTGCTTGAGTGATTATGGGACGAGGCTCGGCTGGAGACCTCGGCCTGATTAGGAGCCTGATCAGGCCCAGGTGTGAAGTCCATGGCCTCGCGAAAGGAATCCACAGACATTGGGTCTAAGGTAGAAGATTCAGACTCAGACATCGGTATGGGATCAGCAGGAACCTCTTTCTATAGAAAAACTCTGGGGGGTCAGGATATATCACTTTTAGAGGTGGTGGAAATATGGATCTAATGGGAAACTCTTGTGACCTACGAACCTCCTCCTGCGCTCTTTCTATTTGTCTAATCTTTTCTAAAGTCTTCTCTCTAAGGGAGGGGAACTCCTCAAGAAGCTGATATAAGGGTCTGAGCATCAGAGGATGACACTACACTTAGGATTCCTAAAACCACAAACAAGGTTGGCAAGTCTAGTAAAGCAGTAAAAGATCAAACTACTTAAATTTGGCAAGAATAGTTCGCCTGAAATTATGGTGGTCTCGCCGAAAAACTAAGAAACTCGTCGGAAAATGTGAAAATAAGGATGCTTGCAGGAAAAATGAAGGAAAAGTATGGTAGAGGTTACCTGAGGATGAAATGGTAAGGAAGAGAGGAGAAGATGCGAGAAATCACCACCCAAAAGCCGTGAACAAAGATCTTTTAGAGAGAGAAAGCTGCAGGAATGAGAGCGCTGGAAATGGGAGAAATGAAGAAGAAAGAAGGAAAAATGGGGGTTCAAAACCCTTAACTACTTAGGCACAACTCCCAAGGCCCATCATTACCTTGGGAGCCCCAAAGGGCGGTTAACAGCACACGCCCACCTAGCAAGCCTACTTCAGCAATGGACAAGTGTCAAATAAGCATTGGCTCGTAATAGACAGGCCTCGAAGGTATGATAATCCCTTAGACACCTACCCCCACATATGACTAAGGGCTGGGGGGTGATTGATATGCCCCAAGTGTGACCTCGGCCCAGAGACACAAACCTCGGCCGAGATTATGGCCGACGTTGGGAACACGCGATATCAGCCCTCGGCCATATCAAGGTCGGCCCAGGCCGACCCTACTACCAGCCTCTACAAGGGTCACCACAAGGATCAGCAGCATTCACGTATGCCTTGAAATGGAAACCTCGGCCAGACATAGGCCGAGCTCGCAGGAAGCCACCAGCAACCTCATCAAGACATCGGTCGATACTCTAAACACTCCAGCTCAACCTCGTCCATTATCTCGGCTGGGATTAGGCCAACCTTGTCCATCGTCTCGGCTAGGATTAGGCCGACCTTGTCCATCGTCTCGACTAGGATTAGGACGAGACCTCCATGGAATACTCGGACTGAACAGGTACCTAGACTTACCAACCTCGACCTCCCATAGGCCGAGGTCATACCCCAGGCGCGATAGCCGAGCATCGGCTGACATTTGGATAAGGGCACGTGGACACAAATCAGTTATAACAATATTATTCCCCACACGTGGGGAGAATATTACATCATCATTCTCTACATGTGACAGTGACAGATGGCTTTCCCATATTGGTGAGGCAAACACACACATGCTCATTGCATGCATGGGGGGTACATTACACCCCCTAGATACTATATATAGAGGTCATCCTCTACCTTGCAAAGGATCCCAGATATTTAACCCTAGCTAAAACTCTGTCTAGATACACAGTAGAGCGAGAAAGCTTGAGAGATTGTGTCCATGGCCATTAGTGCCTTACTGCAGTGAGGTTATTCACACACACGGTGGACGTAGGCCAATCTAGGCTGAACTACTTATATCCTAGTGCCCTCTCCTCTTCTCCTTATCTCATTATCTTATCTTTTACATAACTATGTTGCCATTGCATTTCTTAGATTGAGCTTGAAAACACCTTATCTGGTGGTGCTGATTCCGGCATCATCACTAGCATTCTAGTTCTTATGCGTATGCATTCAATAGCCTTTAAACCTGCTCGGGAGTCATTATCACTGTAATGAGATCTCTCGAATTATCTCGTTTGGATAGTTTGGGACTACATAATTTCTGTATAATAATACTCTTAGTGGCTTAAAGTTGCTACTTTTGGAGGAAGTTCCGCAGTCGTATCCTAATGTTCTCTGGGTACATACTAGATTGATAAGGGTGACTGTTATTTCAATTGATAAATTAAAATAACACTCACACTTGCCAATCCACGTCATGTACTTGAAAAACTATGGGAATATGCTGCTAATTTTTTCTCAAATCGTAACAATATGCCTGAGTTGTTAAGAATATTACAGAAATATGCAGTCTTGAATGGGATAGGACCACTCACCCTTTAGAGGAGATGGAGGAAATATGAATTTCTATTATAAATTGAATTTGATTTTGAAATTTAAAAAACGAATATAAATAAGACACAATTAAATTAAACATACTATAAATATAAGTTTTGTTTATACTAATCGAGGAATATATGCTTCTTACCTTTAATAGGTGATTAGTTGTGCTGTGATGGGATATCCTAAATACAAAGAGTGGATGGGAGAAACAAATAGAATGGGTGATGTATTTCGGAGAGGTGCTAATGAATTTGTGAAATATGCAAAGAGATGTCATAATGATGAAGATTTTTCGTGTCCGTGTACTAGGTGTAAGAAGGGTAAGTGTTTGAGTAGAAAACAGTTGAACTATATTTATTAAGATGGGTATTCAAGATATTTATCAATTTTGGAGTTTTCACGGTGAATTTAAAGTTCCTTTTGTCCCCGAACAACCTTCACAACAACCTTCAACAAGTAGGATAGATGTAGAAGGGGATGACGTAGATCATAATATGCTAGAGGGTTTAGTTGATGATGTGTACGGAGTTTATGAAGCGGAGGACAATGAGGTTACTGATAATGTACAAGGTTCAGGTGCTCGTGAAGATATCACGATAAACCTTGATGATGACTACCAAAATTTAAAATTTAAGGCGACCCAACCGTTATACTCTGGTTGTGAGAAAGATCAAAAAAATTTACATGCCATGGTTGGTTTGCACAGTTTGAAGAGGTAGTACGATTTGTCTGGAAATAGCGTGACAGGAATTCTGAATTGGGTGAAGGGCTTACTAATCAAGGAGAATATGCTTCCAAATAGCTATCTTGTTATGAAGAAAAGTTTGAAAGGTTTGGTAATGAAGTATAAATCGATTCATGCTTTTGTGTATGACTGCATACTATATCGAAAGGAGTATGAAAATCTAGATCATTGTTCGGTATGCGATGAACCTAGATATATCCAATCTACTAGCAAGGAAGGCAAAAGCTCAAAAGGGCCTCAAAAAGTGTTGAAAGATTTTTTCGTTAGGCCTAAATTAAAGCAAATTTTCACAGTACCATGGATAGAGGAGGCAATGACTTGGCATGCTACGGTAGAAGTAGGGGGTAATCTTATGTGTAATCCTATTGATTCTACAGCTTGGAGGAGGATGAATTATGAGTATCCCGATTTTTCTCAAGAACAGCGCAACATTCGTTTGGCTATATCAACATATGGTTTCAATCCATTTAGAAATCTAAGCACCAATCAGAGTATATGGCCAGTGATCCTAGAACCACTCAACCTCCCCCCTTCACGATTAATTGTAGAGGAATATATCACCGTGGAGTAATCAATCTATACTCGGAAATATATGCCTCACTCGAACAACTTTGATGACACTAATGAGTTCATCGATGATGGTTGTCATGTGATGGGAAACGAGTGAAATTAACGAGTTTGCAACATGAACAAGTAGCTCGTTATCTATTTGACACACATGAAGATGTCGAAGAATGGAAAAAGTAAGTTTAAATTATTTTAAGTTTTACATTATTTTAGAATATTTTAGATTATTTTATACATGATTAATATTGTAATATGCAAAAAATATGAAGCCTGTGAGAACAATAAAAGACGAAAAATAATGGTACAATCAGATAACGAATTTATGTTGTGGTTGTCACAAGAAGTAATTATAATGAAAATGGTCGTTATATAACGTTATATTACACTCAAGTTTTACAACTAACCTAATTACTTTATCTATATTCTCAGCTCTTAAAGACGGGTGATGCGACATCAATGCTTGCTCGTCTAGCCACTAGACCTTTGTTCATGAAATAAGAGTACAAAAAGTATCGATTGAACAATTATGTATTTGGCATAAGAGTGTACGAGGAAAGTAAAAATGTACAAAACTCGAGAATTTCACACAAGGCTCTTACTTTCTTTCGAACGAGCACAAAAGATAAAAATCTCGTTGAAGCTGAAATGACTTACTATGGTGTAATTGGAAATATATTTGAATTGGATTATATAAGCTTCAAAAAAAGTTGTATTTTACTGTGACTGGGTAAGAGTTGAGGATAAAAATGCTTTTAAAGTTGATCTTAACCCTAATTTCATCATGGTTGACTTGTCCAACTTGAAGAGCAACGAACACGTGAATGATGAGCCGTTTGTTTGTGAATTTCAAAAGGTCAACTAAGTGTTTTACTCGAAGTATATCAACAACGAGTCGTGGTCAATTGTCCTACATGCGCCAAAGCGTCTAAATAGTAGTGTGGATGACTTGGCTGCTCCTATCGAATATCAATCCATTTTTTTTATCCCGAATTTGAAATAATTTTTTAATTTGTAATAAATATTCCAATTTTTACTTTACCAATCCATTTCTAATGCTTTTAATTGATTTTCACTTTATCATTTTCACTCTTGTGTAGTGTGCGTGTGTGTGGGCAGTAGGGGTAGGTGTGGAGATGTTTATGATTTTCAGTAATTGTACATATTATGAGTTAGATGTTGTTATTTTGGAATTCAGAATTGAGGTGTTAAACAGTAATAATTCACTTGGATTTGTAGTAGTTGTACATATTTGCATGTCTTCTTCTAATTCATTTACATGTACCAATAAAAACATTTTTTTTACAGAAAACATCTCCTTCAGGAATTAAGGCGAGGATGATGATGCTGATTATGATGATGTCGTCTGGGCTCGGTGGTAACGGAGGCGACGATGGCTCCTCAACCCCTAGGATCCCCAAATATGGCAAATTGGGGATGGCCATCGAGAACAAGATGGGGCTATTAGATAGATCCCTCGAGCTAGTAAAGACGATCATCAGCCTGGGGTACACTAGTTGGAAGGAGGTGCCAAATGAGCTCAAGTTAGCTATTTGGACGGCACTACAGGTAATGTATTTATATTTATATTTATTTGGATATGAATATGAATATTTCAATTTCAATTTCATTTTATATTTATATTTATATTTATTCGCAACTAACATTGTACTTGTTAGACAGGAACAATTCAGCCTTGGCCCAGAACTACATGATTCCATCTTGGAGCAGTTGAGGGAGCAACACAAGACGTGGAAGAAAAATATGTGGACCTGGTACTTTGGGAAGACCCGAGACTCCGTTATCAGAATGCGTGACTCCGTCCCACCAAAGGATCCGTTCTTATTAGCATAATGACAAAAGTTTATTTACAATGAGATCGGGGAGCGATAATTGGCATCTCGCCAATCGAGGAGGGAAAATCGGGCGAAAAAGACGGACGTGCACTACTCCGGCCGGACATCTTACGCTGAGGTGGAGCATAGGATGATGGTAAGATTTTATTTTTTTATAATTACAGAAATATGTTATTCTGCATTATTTTACTTTGTGGGGCCGATACTAATTTTGCATTATTTTATTTCAGGGGATGGGGAGTGGCCCTGGGGGTAGGCCACATAGGCTCGATACGTATATGGCAATTCAGACGAAGAAGGGAAAGGATAAAGAGGTTTCCTCGATTATCGCATCCACGATTGTAAGTAATATGATACTTTACTTTTTGTTAATTACGTTATAATTTTTCTATTTACTTATTTAACTAATCATATGCTTTTTATCGTTTCAGGTAAAGCTTAAGGAAGTGCATGAGTCACAGTCTAATGCCGACAAGGCATCTTTGTCCACGGACGCACTCAGCCAAGTGCTTGGCGCTGATCGCAAGGGGAGGACAAGGGGTGAGCTCGCGGGTGGCCAAATCTAGGATCATCGGATTGAAGATGAGCAAAACCGGGTTGGCTCGAACGGTGGACTCGTATGATGCAAAGCTCTCCCGTTTGGAGGCGACGTTCCAAGATATGTTCTCATTCATGAAGCCTTCATTGGGAAAAAATCGTAAGGGTAAAGGGAAGGAGAAGGTGGTGGAGGACGAGGATATGAACCCCGCTGCTTCATCGTCGATAGGTACAGACTCTGATGATCCACTCCTCTATTTGGCTCCCTTCGACCGACTGATGTCGACACTTGGTCGGCCGAGCGTGTTTATACAAGATATATTTGATGGCAGCGAATAGGGCAGGGGTTGAGGGACTCGAATACCGTCCAGGGTATGTCAGTTCATGAACGTGCGCTTCAAGACATCGAGGCCAAGGTGCTCGTGACGCATGTGATACCCGGGAAGGAGAACTTCCCATTGTGGTTATACGAACAATGCAGCACGATGAATACATAAGGGTGTATGAATTCGTATATCGGGTGGCCTATCTACCTCCTCAGACCTGCCCCAGACATTTACAAGGGTGTATGAATTAATTTAAGTTGTTACATTTGAATTATATCGTGATGTATATTATTTTGAATGTATATTTTCATTATCTCTATTTTATTTATATATATGATGTTTGAACAGGTACATCGTTGCTATAATAGGTACAAATATACTACTGGGCAGTGGCAGTGGACATACTGCCCAACAGATTTTTTTTCAATTTTGCCCAGAATTGTTACGATCATTGATCATGATAATTTTTTAAAGATTACCACGGGTTTGTCATGGTCCTTAACCATGACAAAACTTGTCAAGGTCAAAAACCGTGACATGACCGTGACAAGTCCAATTAACTTGTCACGGTCAATGACCGTGACAAGCCCGTGATAACAAACACTGTCACCTCTAGACTTGTCACGGTCATTGACCTTGATAAGTTAGACTTGTCACGATCAATGACCGTGACAATCTGACAGATTTGGTATAGTTCTAGTACAAGGTGAAAAAAAATCAGTACCACTTTAAAGAGAGAGGTTTGTGATAGTGAGTTTGTGGGTTATGTCTGATATGCCGAGTATCGTGCGGTATGTTAGGTAGGATAGACTACAAATACCATTTTCTCCTTGATTTTGAATTTTGATGGGGACTAAAAAAATAATTGAGTGTTGATTTTGGGGAGAACTAAAATTTGGGAGGGGTAAATTAGGTAGGGCAAGATTTTATTTATAGTTTTTTGGGGTTTAGTTCCATGACCAATATTTTTGTAAGCTCTCCTCTCATGTATTTTTTAAATTGTATTTAGACCCATAACTACTGAAAACCTCCCTCAATCGCTTTGTAACAACCCCTTATTCTCTCTGCAGAGAATGACACGTGTCCTATAGTTGTTACAATAAGATCAATGACTAAAAAAATAAAAATATGGGAGTGGATACAAATAAATCTTTAAAAGTAGGACTAAATACCTGTGATACCTTTTATTTATCTTATGACATATAAGAGGTTTATATGATGTCATGTGAATAGTGCAATTTTTTACTCCCTATATACATATATTAGGGTGTACCCGTGGCGATGGCAAGGTAATAAACTTGCTCCCGAATATTTTTGTTATGGAACACTCGCACTCCCAATTATTGAACTCTCCCCCAAACACATCTAATCAATACCCTTACCATAAAATGAATATTCGAGACATCCAAACCATTATTTTTAATGTGTTAATTATAAAAAAATGAGGCATAAATGTTAATGACAAATGTGTATGCACGTTATATGTAGATAAACAATCAATGCTACCTAATATTAAAAATACCAAATTTGTCTCTAAATCTAAATATATACTCCATTTTCTAAGATAAGAAAGTAAGAGAGACTTCATTAAAAAATATTCACCTATTTCATAATTTTAAAATTTTTGAAAAATAAATAAATATTACAAATTAAAAAAACAATCTATAATAAGCAATGTTGTCATGTTAGTCCCTTATATTTGTTTACATTGCGTGCTAGTGTGTTATGTTAGATTTTTTAGTATAAGATATTAGAGTTGATTTGAGAGCTTTTATTTTTTGTACTATATAATTCTTATCATATGTACTGTAGTCATCTTACACATGACATGACCCACAATATTTTAATAGTTTTTTTAGGTCTACACCTAAGTTTACATGCCAGTTGTGGATCTTTCACTGGAATTAAAAAAAAATATGATATGATCTACTCACCAAATAAAAAAACTATTTTTTTAAGTTGAAAGCCGCGTGAGAATAAGAGCTTTTCAAAATACTTTTGTATTTGTTTTCAAGACTCATTTAATACCCCGCTTTTTTTTATCTATTTTATAGCTTTGTTTGAAAGTTAAAAAAGTACACCAGTGATTGAGTGAAATCATCAATCTTATTATCTTTGTAAGGATTTTATTTGATGAAAACCCATTATCCTCTTTTACTTCCCCGAGAAAGATTGAAATCCACGCTTCAACAATTTTGAGATGTATAATGGTGAACAGCACAAAAACTTATCTTCATAAAATTCCCATTGAAACTAATCTGTAGTTAAGACAAATAAAATTAACGAAAACGAATATATAAAAGCACTCATTTTTTTCATAAAAATTATTTTGTTATTACTTAAAAAAGTATTATCTCAAGTTTTAATAAGTGAAAGGAACTAGGTATAACAACAAAATAGTTCACCTTGCATAACCTCATTCAAAATATCTAGTTTCTAAATTCATTATTATCAAAAGAATATCAAAGAATAAACCAGAGAATATCATATGAAAACAAAACAGTCCCAAGCACTGCTCAACCTTACGAAATGGTGACGTTTTCAGTAAAGACTTTTTAATTTGAGGGTTTTCCAAGGCATAGATCATTGTGACGGTACATGAATAGATCTAGATACCACAATAGAATAAACCTATGCCTATTTATTGATAACATAGTCTATGGATCATTTCTTCAAGTTAATGACTATTATTTATTGAATGAATCTATCAAAGATTCATATTGAAACACTGAACATTCCAACAATTTTTAATATGACATAATATTAAAAAAATAATGTACAAAGATTGATAAATGATTGTTACAAACACTGAATTGTTGAACATTCCTGTGCTGAAATGTGCGATTGATATCATATTCAAATAGTTGTTTCATCAAGTTAACGACTTTTTCAAAGATTAAACCGAAATAGAATAAACATATTCTATAGATTGTTTTAAAGGCGGATATCATTTTCCAAGCACTGCAAACTGTTAGAAAGAATTTGGTGTTCCTGTCTTCTCATAATATAATCCTTGGCCCGACTCAAAGATTTGTTCAAAGTTAAAATATATAAAAGAATCCTAAAAAAAGGAATAACTCAGTTCAAAACTATGGAATCATGTACTAAATATGAAGTTCTAGTTAATGATCAGTTCAAAATGTTACCTCGTAGAAGAGGTGGTGGTGGATCTTTGCAAATTTTCACTGGAGGTGGTGGAAGCTGCAAGATTCTTCTTAGAGAAACCCAAAATCCAACAACCAACACCCCCAAACCGTAACTCACACAAACCCAAAACCTGCATCACAGGTAATTTGCAAATGCCCTCATCACTAAGCACAACATTTACGATAGCTCTGCAAAAGCACTCATGTTAGATGAAAGTTCCAAATAAAAATACAATAATCAGATTGAATGTGTGTTCATGGGCTCACTCTTCCCTTTTTTCATTTTTAATATCCATTCTACAAAACCATTCAATCTAGAGAGATTCAAGCTTTTTCCCCAGAACACACACTCAATTTGATTGTTGATGTCCTGTTCTGCTAGTGATGGATTCTCCAAGGGTTCTAGCCTTTTCCGCAAAAATTTCAGCCAACAAATGTCCTAGAAAACAATGATTTCTATAAAGAAACAGAGTAGGTGTGGATGCACATTTAAGGTGTGGTTTAAAAAATCTTCTGTTGTGAATAATGTCTAATAAATAAAAATCTCAGCAGTAGGAGACAATTGTAGTTGTAGATTAGAAAAATTGGTACTGACTTGCAAACATTATATTGAAATATACATAATTTTATTTGGTAATGGGTAGTTTAACATTCGTAACCATTATCAAGACAATACCTTGTATTGGAACTCCGTGTACATCTCGTGCTATGCTTGTGCTACTGTGCTTGTAAACAGATGGTATATGAGTTGATCGAGTCATTCACCTTAAATATGTAAGACGAATTCTTATTGAAACTCGAAAATAAAATTTTTGTGAGTGTTGTAAATTACCTAATACAATGAACATTAATCGAGGAAAGAGTTGTGAGGTACCAAAGATAAAAAATATAAGATATGGGAACACCTAATTACTGTCAATCTTAATTCCTTATTTTGTTAATAAGATTCAATACAAAATCTCCATCACCTGTAAATAATTGATGTGAAATACATTAACATACATCATTAGGTTGTTTAGAAATACATTCGCTCACCCCAAACTAATAACCGAGTGAAAAACGTTAATGCAAGTTTTAGACTTTCAACCACTGTTATGTTATGACACCAAAAACAAAGTTATTTCAGTGAACTTTGAGGCTCAAAAAAATTCTCACACCAAAATCACCTTGAAAACCATCCGCGGACATTCAAAAAAAGAACAAATCAAAAGATAATTAGAATTAAAAACTTTGTAACAACATTTACTTGAAGCATTGATAACGTAAGACCCAAAAATATGACCAATAATAAAAGCACCAAAACATGGCCTTGATAATGTAAACAAATCAAACTAATCAAATCTGTAAGAAAAAATGAAATAAAATGCATCAATTTCTTTTGCAAAAATAAACTTGCATACCTAATTTACCTGAAATAAAAAAAGGCCACCATGGATGTCTCTTCTAACTAAAGATTAGCCCACCTACAAAACAAATTAAACAGGAGAATAAGAACCCAATTAAATAGGAGAATAAGAACCCAATTAAATAGGAGAATAGGTTACTCATAGTTTATAAAACCCAGTTAAATCCAAAATAACAACTTTTGGAACCACAATAGAGAGAATCAAAGATAACAAAAAGTGGGTTTCACCCCCGGGAGTAGTCTTGTTGTGCAAAACCCCATTTTTATCCCCTGTGGTTGTCGTTCAACTTAAAAACTACAGTCGAAGGTGACACCGGACTCTGACCGATGAATGGGAGGGTTTTTCAGGGCCTTTTTTATTAGACTCCTCGTAGCGCTCATATAGAGTTTGGGAAGCTTCTTTCAAATTTGTTGAGAGAGGATGAAGGATGTGAAATTAAGAGAGAATGACAGAGGGAGAAAGAGAATAGCTGATGTGTTTTCTCGAGCCTTGTGCTTTGTCAAGTGGAGAGACTCTACATAGTTAGTTTTATTAATTATTCACGCAAGCCATCTAGGATACTTCTCAACCGTTAGATTTATCCCCTGTACATCATCTTGAACCCATATATACATTAACTCTTAACCGTCAGTTGATAAAGACCAAACTCACTAACTTTCAATCTCAGCCACAAATTAGAAAAAAAATGAAAAGTCCTTCCTACTTTATTTTATATATATATATATATATAGTGGATGCTATATTAATATTTAGAGTAAAGTATCAAAATGGTCCCTTATCTTCGGCCCTGTCTCAATTTTCTCCTCATCCTTTTGTTGATCTCAATTTCATCCCTAAACTTTCAATTTGTTTCAATTTAATCTTTGGTAAGCACTATATTAAAATTAATGAAAGGTTAGGGATTGAGACAAAAAAAAAAAGACGAGCCAAAGATGAGAGAGTACTTTGATACGTTACTCTTAAAATTTCTTATAGTTCCTCTTTTAAGTTTACTCATTAAGAGTCTTTGTATTACACTGATATTACCCAGCATATGGAAAATTTTGGTAGCCCTTCTTCAGTTGCACATCATAGTAATAAGTTTTGAACACAAATTCTTTTACTAGTTCATTAGATAAGGCTTTTCACTGGTATTACACGAACTTTTCTTTTGTTGCTAAATTTGTTCTACGCAAAATCATAAATTTTAAGATATGATGCTCGTAGGTGTTTTTTTTGTGTGTATGTTTCTCATAAGAGAAATCATAAAGTGATTGGCTATTCTTTAGGGAAAAAGAGGAAAAGTGTGGAATTTTTAAAAGGACATATATCAAATAGTCTCTCAAATATTTTTTTAATACACGTTTAGTCCAAGACTTTTTATTTTGCTACAAAAATGTCATTCGCCATGCCGCTGGCGTGGACCTTTAAAAATAAAATAATATTAATTAAATGAGTATTTAAGGAATTTTTTGGTACAAAATAAAAGATTTCGACTAAATATGTATTAAAAAATATTTAAGGAATTTTTTAATATTTAATCCATTTTTAAAATGGACATTTCTTTTACCGAATAAGGGATTAGTAAGCGATAGTTGTTAGGGAATTTTAATTATGCAGAAAATATGAACAGATGATTGGATTTGAGGCGTAATAAACTACTGTCCTTAAGGTGTTATTTGCCCCCACTCGTACAGAGTTTGCTAACGGGTCTAGGCAAATTACCACCAAGATACAACAAATCCATGGGTTTATTCAAGTAGCAAACTTGAAGAATAGCCCAGAACACTCTATGAAAATTGTAAGAAGAAATAATAGAGAAAGAGAATTTTTGGCATTTTTTATGACAGGATTTTGCCTTCTATATATAGCCTCTTATGGTGTCTGTTCATGAACAGACACCACATCCAAAGGTCATTTAATCATGGCCCTTGGATATATAACTATATTTTGAACTTTCCAGATTTGAACTAAAAAGGTGCAACTGTACGGATTAACACTTAACGAAGCGGCGCCAAAATCCGACGGTTTAGATCCACTCGTGCCATAATTATGTGTCATTTATTATGGATTTAATCTCGACCGTTTGATCTTTTGACATTGTCAAAAATCAAAGGCTCCTAATACTCCTCGCGACGATGCGTACGTGCAAAGGGCGCCTCTAAAGCGCCGAATCGCACACGCGCGCGCGCGCGTGTGCGTGTGCGGATGGTGCAAAGCACCATCCTTGGACCTAAGGTGTAAACTAGTAGCATACACTTCAATGCACACAAGTAATCTCTTATGACATAAGAGCATTTATTAACCCACTAACTTTTTCACACTTTTCCAATGTAGGACTTTGGTTTTCCCACTTCCCTTTGTCTTTTCTTATTCCAACTAATTAATGGTTTTAACCTTTCATTTTCTATAACCATTAATACCCATTAATATTAAAATCATCCAACAATCCCCCACTAGATTTTAATATTAATGCAATTTCTTCTTGTGATATGCTCATGCATACAAGGAGGTATCTTTCGATTTAAACCTTCAGTTAGTGAATATATATCAAAGTTCTAATAAGACAATGGTGTGCCATGCATTAAACCTTGTCTTATTATTTAGGACCGGATATATATCACACATGAGATATCTCAATCTCTACGAGATGTTCAATATGTTTTTAGCACTATTATGGCCATGTGCACTATCTTGACCTCATGAATATTTACAAGAATAAACCCAAAATCTTGCTAGAAGTGGCACCACTTCCTATATTCATATAGGTGAAGTTCTCTCGCATGTACTTGCTACTTTAGAAAACGAACTTCATTAAGAGTTAAACTCATCCTCTTGACGTAGCAATATAAACTGAACATCCTAGAAGGAACATGAAATTGAATAAATTTCAGTGCAAAAACTAATCACTTATCAGTAACTTGTTATTACCCATTAAAATTTGGAATAATCGTAATGCTATTACAAAGTTGGGTTACCATTACTGGTAACTATTGAAAAAATGGTTTTAGTCCCATTCCACTAGATGTGTCCTTTACCAAATCTCTAGAAAGTCCTTTGGTAAGAGTGTCATCTAGATTCTTATTTGTTCGAACATATATAATATTAATAACTCCATAAGTTATTAATGGTTTAACATATTCATGTCTTAAACTTATGTGTCTAGATTTTCCATTATATGCTTTGTTATACGCTCTAGACAATGTAGCTTCACTATCACAATATAAAGAAAGAGATGGCATTGGCTTTGGCCATAACTTTATGTCCAATAATAAATTTCTTAGCCACTCTACTTCTTTTTTGGCTGCCGCCAGTGCCATAAACTCAGATTCCATTGTTGAATGTGTAATGCAAGTTTGTTTCTTGGATGCCCAAGATACCGTCCCACCCGCTAAGGTGAATATCCATCCAGATGTGGATTTATTACCACTTGCACTAGTTATCCAACTAGCATCAGAGTATCCTTCAAGAACTGCTGGAAAGTCATAATAAAATAGACCTAATTCTTTGGTCATCTTGAGGTAACCAAAAATCCTCCCAATTGCTTTCCAATGATCCACACTTGGATTATTAGTGTATCTTGACATTTTACCTACTGCAAATGCAATATCTGGCCTTGTACAATGCATCACATACATTAAACTTCCAATTTCACTAACATATTCAAGTTATGCAACTGCTCTGCCAGAATTTTCTAATAATTTTATACTAGAATCATATGGGGTATTTGCTTCTTTTATTTTCAAGTGATTAAATTTGTGAATAACTTTGTCAATTTAATGAGATTGACATAATGCATAACCCCCACTATCTTTCTTAACTTTAATACCCAAGATGGTATCCACTTCATTAAGATCTTTCATCTTGAATTGTGAACTAAGATACTTCTTAGTTTCATATACACCTCTCATGTTTGTACCAAAAATTAATAAGTCATCAACATATAGACAAATAATTACACCATAGTCATTGGTGAATTTAGAATAAATGCACTTATCAGCGTTGTTATGTTTGAAACCATCAGAAAGAATGATTGTATCAAACTTTTCATGACATTGCTTTGGTGTTTGTTTCAACCCATAAAGTGACTTAATTAATTTCCAAACTTTATGTTCATTTCCGGGAAAAACAAACCCTTCGGGTTGTTCCATATATACCTCTCCATTTAGGTCACCTTTCAAAAATGTTATTTTAACATCCATTTGATGCACAAACAGACTATAAATAGATGCAATTGCCTTTAAAACACGTATGGATGTAATTCTACCGACAGGTGCATAAGTATCGAAATAGTCAATCCCTTTTCTTTGTTTAAAACCTTTTGCTACCAATCTAGCCTTAAAGGTTTGAATAGAACCATCGGTATTGTATTTTCTTCTAAATACCCATTTACTACTAATAGGTTGTGATCCTTGTGGCAAGTCCACAAAAACCCATGTCTGATTGGATAGAATTGAATCCATCTCCTCATTAATAGCTTCTTTCCAAAAAGAAGCATCTCTTGAAGTCATTGCTTCGTTAAAGGTTTTAGGATCTTCTTCTACGTTAAGTAAAATAGGCATTTTATTAAGAATATTATCTCTATCTCCTTCAACCAAAAGGGCTAAGGCTTGAGATGAAATAAAATCAGGGCCAAAAGATTTTTCTTTTCTAGCACGCTGACTTCTTCTAGGTTCTATTTCTGTTTCGGGTTCATTCCTTTTATTATTAATTGATGGTCTAGGAATGCACCTAGTGGATGTATCAGGATTAGCATCTAATTCGACACATGAATCTTTATAAAATTTATTTTCAATAAATTCAACATCCCTTGATTCAATTACAACATTAGAATTCAAGTCCAACAACCTATATGCCTTAGAATTTTCCGCGTATCCTATGAAAACACTTTTAATTTCTCTTGCTCCCAACTTTGAACTTTTCGGGTCATGAATTCTATAGAAAACCAAACAACCCCAGACCCTTAGGTAGTCCAGATTTGGTTTTCGATTCTTCCACACCTCGTATGGAGAAACATGTATTTTCATTGATGGAACTCTGTTGAGTAAATGACAAGCGGTGAGTAAAGCTTCTCCCCACAAATTATTTGGTAAGTTTGAATTAAACAACATAGAATTGATCATATTAGTAAGAGTCATACTCTTTCATTCGGCCAAACCATTTTCTTGGGGAGTATAAGGGGAAGTTCTTTGATGTATTATTCCATGTACTTCACAAAATGAGTCAAATTCATTTGGAAAATACTCTCCCCCTCTATCACTACGAAGAATTTTAATTTTCTTTTCCTTTTGATTTTCAACTTCTACTTTAAAACGTTTAAACATTGAAAAAGCTTCATCCTTATGTCTTATCAAATATACATTTGTGAATTTTGAACAATCATCAATGAAAGTAATAAAGTATCTTTTTCCGCCTCTAGTTAAAATACCATTATACTCACATATATCAGAATGAACTAATTCTAATAATTCATCACTTCGTTCGACTTTAGAAAAAGGTCTTTTTGTTAATTTTGCTTGAATAAAGATTTCACATTTTTCATGAGAAGTATTATCACAAGTTATTAATTTATGTTTAGACATATATTTTAATGATCTAAAATTTAAATGCGCTAATCTAGCATGCCAAACATCAAAAGACTCAACAATATAAGCAGAATTATTCATATTATTAATCAAAATACTGAGTTTGAACGTTCCATCACAAGCATACCCTTTCCCAACAAATGCCCCATTTTTAGACAGAATTAACTTATCAGACTCAAAGACGGCTTTAATGCCGCATTTACAAATGAAACTTGCAGACACTATATTTTTTCGAATTTCTGGTACATGCAGAACATTTGTCAATGTCAACTTCTTTCCAGATGTGAATTGTAGTTCAACGTTTCCTTTTCCCAGAACATTGGCAGAATTATGATTCCCCATTAAAACCACTTGACCGTCCTCTGCTTTTTCATATGCGGACTACAGTGATTTATCATTGTAGACATGTATGGTAGCCCCAGAATCGAGCCACCAGTCAGAAGACTTTGTTATTGCCGCCATGTTTAGTTCGGTAATCATACCAATTTGCATGTCCGATACCATTGCTACAAGATCCTCGATATTATTTTCCACCATAGTTGCATTATTTGTATTATTGGATTCAGTAGCATCTATCTTTCATTTCTTGTTTCTGCAATCAAGAGCATAGTGGCCATTTTTGCCACAATTGAAACAAGCCCCATTGGACGGTTTCTTATTGGAATTATTTTTCTTGAACTTCTTACCATTAGGTTTGAAATTCTTATGATGTTTCTTTCCTTCAACAAAGTTAACTTTGGTGGAATTATGAGAAACATTTGTTTGATCACGGGATCTGGTTTCTTCTTCAATTCTTAAATGTTTCTATAATTCCTCCAAACTTATATCATCTTTCCTATGTAGGAGTTTCTTATGGCAATCATTCCAACTTGGTGGTAATTTTGCAATAATTGCAGCAACTTGAAATGATTCAGAAATTTTCACCTTTAATTCACGAAGCTTTGTGACAAGGATTTACAAGTCATGTACTTGGTCTAAAACAGTTTGGTTATCACTTATTTTGAATTCGAAATATTTTAGAATTAAGAATTTACCTTTACCTTCTTTCTCTGTTTTGTATTTATATTCAAGAGCATTCCAGATTTCCCGCGGAGACTTCATAGAGTAGTAAAGATCATATAATGGATCAGACAGTGCATTCAGAATATGCCCACGACACACCCATTCGTCTTCTTCACGTTTCTTCCATTGTTCTTTGACAGTTTCATTATCGTCTTCTTTTGGTTCCGGAATTGCTTCTAGTTTAGGATCCAGAACATATGCAATTTTCAAAACTGTGAGAAGGAAGAATAATTTTCCTTTCCAGCGAGTGAAATTTGTTCCATCAAAGCGGTCTAAATTCACATTGGGATTCAAAAACATATTCATATTCTTTTCTGCCTCCATGAAATAACACCTTAATACTGTTGAGGAATTTTAATTATGCAGAAAATACGAACAGATGATTGGATTTGAAGCGTAATAAACTACCATCCTTAAGGTGTTATTTGCCCCCACTCGTACAGAGTTTGCTAACGGGTCTAGGAAAATTACCTCCAAGATACAACAAATCCACGGGTTTTTTCAAGTAGCAAACTTGAAGAATAACCCAGAACACTCTATGAAATTGGTAAGAAGAAATAATAGAGAAAGAGAATTTTCAAAAAATTTTATGACAGGATTTTTCCTTCTATATATAGCCTCTCGTGGTGTCTGTTCATGAACAGACACCGTATCCAAAGGTCATTTAATCATGGCCCTTGGATATATAACTATATTTTGAACGTTCTAGATTTGAACTAAAAAGGTGGAACTGTACGGATTAACACTTAACGAAGCGGCGCCAAAATTCGACGGTTTAGATCCACTCGCGCCATAATTATGTGTCATTTATTATGGATTTAATCTGGACCGTTTGATCTTTTGACGTTGTCAAAAATCAAATGCTCCTCGTGACGATGCGTACGTGCAAAGTGCGCCTCTAAAGCCCCCTAAATGCCCAATCGCCCACGCGCGCGTGTGAGGATGGTGCAAATCACCATCCTTTGACCTAAGGTGTACACTAGTAGCATACACTTCAATGCTCACAAGTAATCTCTTATGACACAAGAGCATTTATTAACCCACTAAATTTTTCACACTTTTCCAATGTGAGACTTTGGTTTTCCCACTTCCCACTTCCCTTTGTCTTTTCTTATTCCAACTAATTAATGGTTTTAACCTTTCATTTTCTCTAACTATTAATACCCATTAATATTAAAATCATCCAACAACCCCCCACTAGATTTTAATATTAATGCAATTTCTTCTTGTGATATGCTCATGCATACAAGGAGGTATCTTTCGATTTAAACCTTCAGTTAGTGAATATATATTAAAGTTCTAATAAGACAATGGTGTGCCATGCATTAAACCTTGTCTTATTATTTAGAACCGGATATATATCACACATGAGATATCCCAATCTCTACGAGATATTCGATATGTTTTTAGCACTATTATGGCCATGTGCACTATCTTGGCTTCATGAATATTTACAAGAATAAACCCAAAATCTTTCTAGAAGCGGCACCACTTCCTATATTCATATAGATAAAGTTCTCTCGCATGTCCTTGCTACTTTATACAACGAACTTCATTAAGAGTTAAACTCGTCCTCTTGACGTAGCAATATGCACTGAACATCCTAGAAGGGACATGAAATTGAATAAATTTCAGTGCAAAAACTAATCACTTATCAGTAACTTGTTATTACCCATTAGACTTTGCAGTAGTGGTAATGTTATTACAAAGTTGGGTTACCATTACGGGTGACTATTGAAAAAATGGTTTTAGTCCCATTCCACTAGATGTGTCATTTCCCAAATCTCTAGAATGTCCTTTGGTAAGAGGGTCAGCTAGATTCTTATTTGTTCGAACATATATAATATTAATAACTCCATAAGTTATTAATTGTTTGACATATTCATGTCTTAAACTTATGTGTCTAGATTTTCCATTATATACTTTGTTATACGCTCTAGACAATGTAGCTTCACTATCACAATATAAAGAAAGAGATGGCATTGGTTTTGGCCATAACTTTATGTCCAATAATAAATTTCTTAGCCACTCTGCTTCTTTTCCGGCTGCCGACAGTGCTATAAACTCAGATTCCATTGTTGAATGTGTAATGCAAGAGATTTTCATGGATGCCCAAGATACTGCCCCACCCGCTAAGGTGAATATCCATCCAGATGTGGATTTATTATCACTTGCACTAGTTATCCAACTAGCATCAGAGTATCCTTCAAGAACTGCTGGAAAGTCATAATAAAATTGACCTAATTCTTTGGTCTTCTTGAGGTAACCAAAAATCCTCCCAATTGCTTTCCAATGATCCACACTTGGATTATTAGTGTATCTTGACATTTTACCAACTGCAAATGTAATATATGGCCTAGTACAATGCATCGCATACATTAAACTTCCAATTGCACTAGCATATTCAAGTTGTGCAACTGCTCTGCCAGAATTTTCTAATAATTTTATACTAGAATCATATGGGGTATTTGCTTCTTTTATTTTCAAGTTATTAAATTTGTGAATAACTTTGTCAATGTAATGAGATTGACATAATGCATAACCCCCACTATGTTTCTTAACTTTAATACCCAAGATGGTATTCACTTCATTAAGATCTTTCATCTTGAATTGTGAACTAAGATACTTCTTAGTTTCATATACACCTCTCATGTTTGTACCAAAAATAAATAAGTCATCAACATATAGACAAATAATTACACCATAGTCATCGGTGAATTTATAATAAATGCACTTATCAGCGTTGTTATGTTTGAAACCATCAGAAAGAATGATTGTATCAAACTTTTCATGCCATGGCTTTGGTGCTTGTTTCAACCCATAAAGTGACTTAATTAATTTACAAACTTTATGTTCATTTTCGGGAAAAACAAACCATTCGGGTTGTTCCATATATACCTCTTCATCTAGGTCACCATTCAAAAATGTTATTTTCACATCCATTTGATATATAAACAGATTATAAATAGATGCAATTGCCATTAAAACACGTATGGATGTAATTCTAGCAACATGTGCATAAGTATCGAAATAGTCAATCCCTTTTCTTTGTTTAAAACCTTTTGCTACCAATATAGCTTTAAAGGTTTGAATGGAACCATCGGTATTGTATTTTCTTCTAAATACCCATTTACTACTAATAGGTTGTGATCCTTGTGGCAAGTCCACTAAAACCCATGTCTGATTTGATAGAATTGAATCCATCTCCTCATTAATAGCTTCTTTCCAAAAAGAAGCATCTCTTGAAGTCATTGCTTTGTTAAAGGTTTTAGTATCTTCTTCTACGTTAAGTAAAATAGGCATTTTATTAAGAATATTATCTCTATCTCCTTCAACCAAAAGGGCTAAGGCTTGAGATGAAATAAAATCAGGGCCAAAAGATTTTTCTTTTCTAGCACGCTGACTTCTTCTAGGTTCTATTTCTGTTTCGGGTTCATTCATTTTATTATTAATTGATGGTCTATGAATGCACCTAGTGGATGTATCAGGATTGGCATCTAATTCGACACATGAATCATTATAAAATTTATTTTCAATAAATTCAACATCCCTCGATTCAATTACAACATTAGAATTTAAGTCCAACAACCTATATGCCTTAGAATTTTCCGCGTATCCTATGAAAACGCTTTTGATTTCTCCTGCTCCCCACTTTGAACTTTTCGGGTCATGAATTCTATACAAAGCCAAACAACCCCAGACCCTTAGGTAGTCCAGATTTGGTTTTCGATTCTTCCACACCTCGTATGGATAAACATGTGTTTTCATTGATGGAATTCGGTTGTGTAAATGACAAGCGGTGAGTAAAGCTTCTCCCCACAAATTGTTTGGTAAGTTTGAATTAATCAACATAGAATTGATCATATTAGTAAGAGTCTTATTCTTTCTTTCAGCCAAACCATTTTGTTGGGGAGTATAAGGGGCAGTTCTTTGATGTATTATTCCATGTTCTTCACAAAATGAGCAAATTCATTTGGAAAATACTCTCCCCTCTATCACTACGAATAATTTTAATTTTCTTTTCCTTTTGATTTTCAACTTCTGCTTTAAAACATTTAAACAGTGAAAAAGCTTCATCCTTATGTCTTATCAAATATACATATGTAAATTTTGAACAATCATCAATGAATGTAATAAAGTATCTTTTTCCGCCTCTAGTTAAAATACCATTATATTCACATATATAAGAATGAACTAATTCTAATAATTCAGCACTTCGTTCGACTTTAGGAAAAGGTCTTTTTGTTAATTTTGCTTGAATACAGATTTCACATTTTTCATGAGAAGTACTATCACAAGTTATTAATTTATGTTTACACATGTATTTCAATGATCTAAAATTTAAATGCGCTAATCTAGCATGCCAAACATCAAAAGACTCAACAATATAAGAAGAATTATTCATATTATTGATCAAAATACTGAGTTTGAACATTCCATCACAAGCATACCCTTTCCCAACAAATGCCCCATTCTTAGACAGAATTAACTTATCAGACTCAAAGACGGCTTTAATGCCGCTTTTACAAATCAAACTTGCTCACACTAGATTTTTTCGAATTTCTTGTACATGCAGAACATTTGTCAACGTCAACTTCTTTCCAAATGTGAATTGTAGTTCAACGTTTCCTTTTCCCAGAACTTTGGCAGAATTATGATTACCCATTAGAACCTCTTGACCGTCCTCTGCTTTTTCATATGCGGAGTACAATGATTTATCATTACAGACATGTATGGTAGCCCCAGAATCGAGCCACCAGTCAGAAGACTTCGTTATTGCCGCCATTTTTAGTTCGTTAATCATACCAATTTGCATGTCCGATACCATTGCTACAAGATCCTTGATCTTATTTTCCACCATAGTTGCATTGTTTGTATTATTGGATTCAGTAGCATCTATCATTCGTTTCTTGTTTCTGCAATCACGTGCATAGTGGCCATTTTTGCCACAATTGAAACAAGCCCCATTGGACTGTTTCTTATTGGAATTATTTTTATTGAACTTCTTACCATTAGGTTTGAAGTTCTTATGATATTTCTTTCCTTCAACAAAGTTAACTTTTATGGAATTATGAGAAACATTTGTTTGATCACGGGATCTGGTTTCTTCTTGAATTCTTAAATGTTTCTGTAATTCCTCCAAACTTATATCATCTTTCCTATGTGGGAGTTTCTTACGACAATCATTCCAACTTATTCGTAATATTGCAATAATTGCACCAACTTGAAACGATTCAGAAATTTCCACATTTAATTCACAAAGCTTTGTGACAAGGATTTGCAACTCATGTACTTGGTCTAAAACATTTTGGTTATCACTTATTTTGAATTCAAAATATTTCAGAATTAAGAATTTATCCGTACCTTCTTTCTCTGTTTTGTATTTATATTCAAGAGCATTCCAGATTTCCCGCGGAGACTGCATAGAGTTGTAAAGATCATATAATCGATCAGACAGTGTATTCAGAATATGCCCACGACGCACCAATTCGTCTTCTTCACGTTTCTTTCGTTGTTCTTTGACAGTTTCACTATCGTCTTCTTTTGGTTCCGGAATAGCTTTTAGTTTAGGATCCAGAATATATGCAATTTTCAAAACTGTGAGAAGGAAGAATAATTTTCCTTTCCAGCGAGTGAAATTTTTTCCATCAAAGCGGTCCAAATGCACATTGGGATTCAGAAACATATTCATATTATTTTCTGCCTCCATGAAATAACACCTTAAGATTGTTGAGGAATTTTAATTATGCAGAAAATATGAACAGGTGATTGGATTTGAGGCGTAATAAACTATTGTCCTTAAGGTGTTATTTGCCCCCACTCGTACAGAGTTTGCTAACGGGTCTAGGCCAATTACCTCCAAGTTATAACAAATCCACGGGTTTATTCAAGTAGCAAACTTGAAGAATAACCCAGAACACTCTACGAAATTGGTAAGATGAAATAATAGAGAAAGAAAATTTTTGAAATTTTTTATGACAGGATTTTGCCTTCTATATATAGCCTCTTGTGGTGTCTGTTCATGAACAGACACCACATCCAAAGGTCATTTAATCACGGCCCTTGGATATATAACTATATTTTGAACGTTCCAGATTTGAACTAAAAAGGTTCAACTGTACGGATTAACACTTAACGAAGCGGCGCCAAAATTCGACGGTTCATATCCACTCGCACCATAATTATGTGTCATTTATTATGGATTTAATCTGGACCGTTTGATCATTTGACGTTGCCAAAAATCAAAGGCTCCTAATGCTCCTCGCGACGATGCGTACGTGCAAAGTGCGCCTCTAAAGCGCCCTAAAAGCCCAATCGCCCACGCGCGCGCGCGCGCGTGTGCGTGTGTGGATGGTGAAAAGCACCTTCCTTGGACCTAAGGTGTACACTAGTAGCATACACTTCAATGCACACAAGTAATCTCTTATGTCACAAGAGCATTTATTAACCCAATAACTTTTTCACACTTTTCCAATGTGGGACTTTGGTTTTCCCACTTCCCTTTGTCTTTTCTTATTCCAACTAATTAATGGTTTTAACCTTTCATTTTCTCTAACCATTAATACCCATTAATATTAAAATCATCCAACAATCCCTCACTAGATTTTAATATTAATGCAATTTCTTCTTGTGATATCCTCATGCTTACAAGGAGGTATCTTTCGATTTAAACCTTCAGTTAGTGAATATATATCAAAGTTCTAATAAGACAATGGTGTGACATGCATTAAACCTTGTCTTATTATTTAGAACCAGATATATATCACACATGAGATATCCCAATCTCTACGATATGTTCAATATGTTTTTAGCACTATTACGGCCATGTGCATTATCTTGGCTTCATTAATATTTACAAGAATAAACCCAAAATCTTGCTATAAGTGGCACCACTTCCTATATTCATATAGGTGAAGTTTTCTAGCATGTCCTTGCTACTTTAGACAACGAACTTCATTAAGAGTTAAACTCATCCTCTTGACGTATCAATATGCACTGAACATCCTAGAAGGGACATGAAATTAAATAAATTTCAGTGCAAAAACTAATCACTTATGAGTAACTTGTTATTACCCATTAAACTTTGGAATAGTGGTAATGCTATTACAAAGTTGGGTTACCATTACTGGTGAATATTGAAAAAATGGTTTTAGTCCCATTCCACTAGATGTGTCCTTTACCAAATCTCTAGAAAGTCCTTTGGTAAGAGGGTCAGCTAGATTCTTATTTGTTCGAACATATATAATATTAATAACTCCATAAGTTATTAATTGTTTGACATATTCATGTCTTAAACTTATGTGTCTAGATTTTCCATTATATACTTTGTTATACGCTCTAGACAATGTAACTTCACTATCACAATATAAAGAAAGAGATGGCATTGGTTTCGGCCAGAACTTTATGTCCAATAAAAAATTTCTTAGCCCCTCTGCTTCTTTTCCGGCTGCCGCCAGTGCTATAAACTCAGATTCCATTGTTGAATGTGTAATGCAAGTTTGTTTCTTGGATGCCAAAGATACTGCGCCACCCACTAAGGTGAATATCCATCCAGATGTGGATTTATTATCACTTGCACTAGTTATCCAACTAGCATCACAGTATCCTTCAAGAACTGCTAGAAAGTCATAATAAAATTGACCTAATTCTTTGGTCTTCTTGAGGTAACCAAAAATCCTCCCAATTGCTTTCCAATGATCCACACTTGGATTATTAGTGTATCTTGACATTTTACCAACTGCAAATTCAATATCTGGCCTTGTACAATGCATCCCATATATTAAACTTCAAATTGCACTAGCATATTCAAGTTGTGCAACTGCTCTGCCAGAATTTTCTAATAATTTTATACTAGAATCATATAGGGTATTTGCTTCTTTTATTTTCAAGTGATTAAATTTGTGAATAACTTTGTCAATGTAATGAGATTGACATAATGCATAACCCCCACTACGTTTCTTAACTTTAATACCCAAGATGGTATCCACTTCATTAAGATCTTTCATCTTGAATTGTGAACAAAGATACTTCTTAGTTTCATATACACCTCTCATGTTTGTACCAAAAATTAATAAGTCATCAACATATAGACAAATAATTACACCATAGTCATTGGTGAATTTAGAATAAATGCAATTATCAGCGTTGTTATGTTTGAAACCATCAGAAAGAATGATTGTATCAAACTTTTAATGCCATTGCTTTGGTGCTTGTTTCAACCCATAAAGTGACTTAATTAATTTACAAACTTTATGTTCATTTCCGGGAAAAACAAACCCTTTAGGTTGTTCCATATATACCTTTTCATCTAGGTCACCATTCAAAAATGTTGTTTTAACATCCATTTGATGCACAAACAAATTGTAAATAGATGCAATTTCCATTAAAATGCGTATGGATGTAATTCTAGCAACAGGTGCATAAGTATCGAAATAGTCAATCCCTTTTCTTTGTTTAAAACCTTTTGCTACCGATCTAGCCTTAAAGGTTTGAATAGAACCATCGGTATTGTATTTTCTTCTAAATACCCATTTACTACTAATAGGTTGTGATCCTTGTGGCAAGTCCACTAAAACCCATGTCTGATTGGATAGAATTGAATCCATCTCCTCATTAATAGCTTCTTTCCAAAAAGAAGCATCTCTTGAAGTCATTGCTTCGTTAAAGGTTTTAGGATCTTCTTCTACGTTAAGTAAAATAGGCATTTTATTAAGAATATTATCTCTATCTCCTTCAACCAAAAGGGCTAAGGCTTGAGATGAAATAAAATCAGGGCCAAAAGATTTTTCTTTTCTAGCACGCTGACTTCTTCTAGGTTCCATTTCTGTTTCGGGTTCATTCCTTTTATTATTAATTGATGGTCTAGGAATGCACCTAATGGATGTATCAGGATTGGCATCTAATTCGACACGTGAATCTTTATAAAATTTATTTTCAATAAATTCAACATCCCTTGATTCAATTACAACATTAGAATTTAAGTCCAACAACCTATATGCCTTAGAATTTTCTGCGTATCCTATGAAAACACTTTTAATTCCTCTTGCTCCCAACTTTGAACTTTTCGGGTCATGAATTCTATAGAAAGCCAAACAACCCCAGACCCTTAGGTAGTCCAGATTTGGTTTTCGATTCTTCCACACCTCGTATGGAGAAACATGTGTTTTCATTGATGGAATTCTGTTGTGTAAATGATAAGCGGTGAGTAAAGCTTCTCCCCAAAAATTGTTTGGTCAGTTTGAATTAATCAATATAGAATTGATCATATTAGTAAGAGTCCTATTCTTTCTTTCAGCCAAACCATTTTGTTGGGGAGTATAAGGGGTAGTTCTTTGATGTATTATTCCAAGTTCTTCATAAAATGAGTCAAATTCATTTGGAAAATACTCTCCCCCTCTATCACTACGAAGAATTTTAATTTTCTTTTCCTTTAGATTTTCAACTTCGGCTTTAAAACATTTAAACAGTGAAAAAGCTGCATCCTTATGTCTTATCAAATATACATATGTGAATTTTGAACAATCATCAATGAATGTAATAAAGAATCTTTTTCCGCCTCTAGTTAAAATACCATTATATTCACATATATCAGAATGAACTAATTCTAATAATTCAGCACTTCGTTCGACTTTAGGAAAAGAACATTTTGTTAATTTTGCTTGAATACAGATTTCACATTTTTTATGAGAAGTACTATCACAAGTTATTAATTTATGTTTAGACATGTATTTCAATGATCTAAAATTTTAATGCGCTAATCTAGCATGCCAAACATCAAAAGACTCAACAATATAAGCAGAATTATTCATATTATTAATCAAAATACTGAGTTTGAACATTCCATCACAAGCATACCCTTTCCCAACAAATGCCCCATTCTTAGACAGAATTAACTTATCAGACTCAAAGACGGCTTTAATGCCGCTTTTACAAATCAAACTTGCAGACAATAGATTTTTTCGAATTTCTGGTACATGCAGAACATTTCTCAACTTCAACTTTTTTCCAGATGTGAATTGTAGTTCAACGTTTCCTTTTGCCTAGAACTTTGGCAGCATTATGATTCCCCATTATAACCTCTTGACCGTCCTCTGCTTTTTCATATGCGGTGTACAATGATTTATCATTGCAGACATGTATGGTAGCCCCAAAATCGAGCCACCAGTCACAAGACTTCGTTATTGCCGCCATGTTTAGTTCGGTAATCATACCAATTTGCATGTCCGATACTATTGCTACAAGATCCTCGATCTTATTTTCCACCATAGTTGCATTGTATGTATTATTGGATTCAGTAGCATCTATCTTTCGTTTCTTGTTTCTGCAATCACGGGAATAGTGGCCATTTTTGCCACAATTGAAACAAGTCCCACTGGACTGTTTCTTATTAGGATTATTTTTCTTAAACTTCTTACCATTAGGTTTGAAGTTCTTATGATATTTATTTCCTTCAACAAAGTTAACTTTGGTGGAATTATGAGAAACATTTGTTTGATCACGGGATCTGGTTTCTTCTTCAATTCTTAAATGTTTCTGTAATTCCTCCAAACTTATATCATCTTTCCTATGTTGGAACTTCTTACGACAATTATTCCAACTTGGTGGTAATTTTGCAATAATTGCACCAACTTGAAACTATTCAGAAATTTCCACCCTTAATTCACGAAGTTTTGTGAGAAGGATTTGCAACTCATGTACTTGGTCTAAAACAGTTTGGTTATCACTTATTTTGAATTCAAAATATTTTAGAATTAAGAATTTTTCCGTACCTTCTTTCTCTATTTTGTATTTACATTCAAGAGCATTCCAGATTTCCCGTGGAGACTGCATAGAGTTGTAAAGATCATATAATCGATCAGACAGTGTATTGAGAATATGCCCACGACGCACCAATTCATCTTCTTCACGTTTCTTCCGTTGTTCTTTGACAGTTTCATTATCGTCTTCTTTTGGTTCCGGAATTGCTTCTGGTTTAGGATCCAGAACATATGCAATTTTCAATACTGTGAGAAGGAAGAATAATTTTCCTTTCCAGCGAGTGAAATTTTTTCCATCAAAGCGGTTCAAATGCACATTGGTATTCAAAAATATATTCATATTCTTTTCTGCCGCCATGAAATAACACCTGAAGATTGTTGAGGAATTTTAATTATGCAGAAAATATGAATAAATGATTGGAATTGAGGCGTAATAAACTACTGTCCTTAAGGTGTTATTTGCCCCCACTCGTACAGAGTTTGCTAACGGGTCTAGGAAAATTACCTCCAAGATACAACAAATCCACGGGTTTATTCAAGTAGCAAACTTGAAGAATAACGCAGAACACTCTACGAAATTGGTAAGAAGAAATAATAGAGAAAGAGAATTTTCGAAATTTTTTAAGACAGGATTTTGCCTTCTATATATAGCTTCTTGTGGTGTCTGTTCATGAATAGACACCACATCCAAAGGTCATTTAATCACGGCCCTTGGATATATAACTATATTTTAAACGTTCCAGATATGAACTAAAAAGGTGCAACTGTACGGATTAACACTTAACGAAGCGACGCCAAAATTCGACGGTTCAGATCCACTCGCGCCATAACTATGTGTCATTTATTATGGATTTAATCTAGACCGTTTGATCATTTGACGTTGTCAAAAATCAAAGGCTCCTAATACTCCTCGCGACGATGCGTACGTGCAAAGTGCGCCTCTAAAGCGCCCTAAAAGCCCAATCACCCACGTACGCGTGCGCGTGTGCATGTACGGATGGAGAAAAGCACCATCCTTGGACCTAAGGTGTACACTAGTAGCATACACTTCAATGCACACAAGTAATCTCTTATGACACAAGAGCATTTATTAACCAAATAACATTTTCACACTTTTCCAATGTGGGACTTTGGTTTTCCCACTTCCCTTTGTCTTTTCTTATTCCAACTAATTAATGGTTTTAACCTTTCATTTTCTCTAACCATTAATACCCATTAATATATTAAAATCATCCAACAATCCCCCACTAGATTTTAATATTAATGCAATTTCTTCTTGTGATATGCTCATGCATACAAGGAGGTATCTTTCGATTTAAACCTTCAGTTAATGAATATATATCAAAGTTATAATAAGACAATGGTGTGCCATGCATTAAACCCTGTCTTATTATTTAGAACCGGATATATATCACACATGAGATATCCCAATCTCTACGAGATGTTCAATATGTTTTTAGCACTATTATGGCCATGTGCATTATCTTGGTCCATGAATATTTACAAGAATAAACCCAAAAGCTTTCTAGAAGTGGCACCACTTCCTATATTCATATAGGTGAAGTTCTCTCGCATGTCCTTGCTACTTTAGACAACGAACTTCATTAAGAGTTAAACTCATCCTCTTGACGTATCAATAGGCACTGAACATCCTAGAAGGGACATGAAATTGAATAAATTTCAGTGCAAAAACTAATCACTTATCAGTAACTTGTTATTACCCATTAAACTTTGGAATAGTGGTAATGCTATTACAAAGTTGGATTACCATTACTGGTGACTATTGAAAAAATGGTTTTAGTCCCATTCCACTAGATGTGTCCTTTACCAAATCTCTAGAAAGTCCTTTGGTAAGACGGTCAGCTAGATTCTTATTATTTCGAACATATATAATATTAATAACTCCATAAGTTATTAATTGTTTGACATATTCATGTCTTAAACTTATGTGTCTAGATTTTTCATTATATACTTTGTTATACGCTCTAGACAATGTAGCTTCACTATCATAATATAAAGAAAGAGATGGCATTGGTTTCGGCCAGAACTTTATGTCCAATAATAAATTTCTTAGCCCCTCTGCTTCTTTTTCGGCTGCCGCCAGTGCTATAAACTCAGATTCCATTGTTGAATGTGTAATGCAAGTTTGTTTCTTGGATGCCCAAGATACTGCCCCACCCACTAAGGTGAATATCCATCCAGATGTGGATTTATTATCACTTGCACTAGTTATCCAACTAGCATCAAAGTATCCTTCAAGAACTGCTGGAAAGTCATAATAAAATTGACCTAATTCTTTGGTCTTCTTGAGGTAACCAAAAATCCTCCCAATTGCTTTCCAATGATCCACACTTGGATTATTAGTGTATCTTGACATTTTACCTACTGCAAATGAAATATCTGGCCTTGTACAATGCATCGCATACATTAAACTTCCAATTGCACTAGCATATTCAAGTTGTGCAACTGCTTTGCCAGAATTTTCTAATAATTTTATACTAGAATCATATGGGGTATTTGCTTCTTTTATTTTCAAGTGATTAAATTTGTGAATAACTTTGTCAATGTAGTGAGATTGACATAATGCATAACCCCCACTATGTTTCTTAACTTTAATACCCAAGATGGTATCCACTTCATTAAGATCTTTCATCTTGAATTGTGAACTAAGATACTTCTTAGTTTCATATACACCTCTCATGTTTGTACCAAAAACTAATAAGTCATCAACATATAGACAAATAATTACACCATAATCATTGGTGAATTTAGAATAAATGCAATTATCAGCGTTGTTATGTTTGAAACCATCAGAAAGAATGATTGTATCAAACTTTTCATGCCATTGCTTTGGTGCTTGTTTCAACCCATAAAGTGACTTAATTAATTTACAAACTTTATGTTCATTTCCTGGAAAAATAAACCCTTCGGGTTGTTCCATATATACCTCTTCATCTAGGTCACCATTCAAAAATGTTGTTTTAACATCCATTTGATGCACAAACAGATTGTAAATAGATGCAATTTCCATTAAAACACCTATGGATGTAATTCTAGCAACAGGTGCATAAGTATCAAAATATTCAATCCCTTTTCTTTGTTTAAAACCTTTTGCTACCAATCTAGCCTTAAAGGTTTGAATAGAACCATCGGTATTGTATTTTCTTCTAAATACCCATTTACTACTAATAGGTTGTGATCCTTGTGGCAAGTCCACTAAAACCCATGTCTGATTGGATAGAATTGAATCCATCTCCTCATTAATAGCTTCTTTCCAAAAAGAAGCATCTCTTGAAGTCATTGCTTCGTTAAAGGTTTTAGGATCTTCTTCTACGTTAAGTAAAATAGGCATTTTATTAAGAATATTATCTCTATCTCCTTCAACCAAAAGGGCTAAGGCTTGAGATGAAATAAAATCAGGGCCAAAAGATTTTTCTATTCTAGCACGCTGACTTCTTCTAGGTTCTATTTCTTTTTCGAGTTCATTCCTTTTATTATTAATTGATGGTCTAGGAATGCACCTAGTGGATGTATCTGGATTGGCATCTAATTCGACACATGAATCTTTATAAAATTTATTTTCAATAAATTCAACATCCCTTGATTCAATTCCAACATTATAATTTAAGTCCAACAACCTATATGCCTTAGAATTTTCCGCGTATCCTATGAAAACACTTTTAATTCCTCTTGCTCCCAACTTTGAACTTTTCGGGTCATGAATTCTATAGAAAGCCAAACAACCCCAGACCCTTAGGTAGTCCAGATTTGGTTTTCGATTCTTCCACACCTCGTATGGAGAAACATGTGTTTTCATTGATGGAATTCTGTTGTGTAAATGACAAGAGGTGAGTAACGCTTCTCCCCACAAATTGTTTGGTAAGTTTGAATTAATCAACATAGAATTGATCATATTAGTAATAGTCCTATTCTTTCTTTCAGCCAAACCATTTTATTGGGGAGTATAAGGGGCAGTTCTTTGATGTATTATTCCAAGTTCTTCACAAAATGAGTCAAATTCATTTGGAAAATACTCTCCCCCTCTATCACTACGAAGAATTTTAATTTTCTTTTCCTTTTGATTTTCAACTTCTGCTTTAAAACGTTTAAACAGTGAAAAAGCTTCATCCTTATGTCTTATCAAATATACATATGTGAATTTTGAGCAATCATCAATGAATGTAATAAAGTATCTTTTTCCGTCTCTAGTTAAAATACCATTATATTCACATATATCAGAATGAACTAATTCTAATAATTCAGCACTTCGTTCGACTTTAGGAAAAGAACTTTTTGTTAATTTTGCTTGAATACAGATTTCACATTTTTCATGAGAAGTACTATCACAAGTTATTAATTTATGTTTAGACATGTATTTCAATGATCTAAAATTTAAATGCGCTAATCTAGCATGCCAAACATCAAAAGACTCAACAATATAAGCAGAATTATTCATATTATTAATCAAAATACTGAGTTTGAACATTCCATCACAAGCATACCCTTTCCCAATAAATGCCCCATTCTTAGACAGAATCAACTTATCAGACTCAAAGACGACTTTAATGCCGCTTTTACAAATCAAACTTGCAGACACTAGATTTTTTCGAATTTCTGGTACATGCAGAACATTTGTCAACGTCAACTTCTTTCCAAATGTGAATTGTAGTTCAACGTTTCCTTTTCCCAGAACTTTAGCAGAATTATGATTCCCCATTAGAACCTCTTGACCGTCCTCTGCTTTTTCATATGCGGAGTACAATGATTTATCATTGCAGACATGTATGGTAGCCCCAGAATCGAGCTACCAGTCAGAAGACTTCGTTATTTCCGCCATGTTTAGTTCGGTAATCATACGAATTTGCATGTCCGATACCATTGCTACAAGATCCTCGATCTTATTTTCCACCATAGTTGCATTGTTTGTTTTATTGGATTCAGTAGCATTTATCTTTCGTTTCTTGTTTCTGCAATTACGGGCATAGTGGCCATTTTTGCCACAATTGAAACAAGCCCCATTGGACTATTTCTTATTGGAATTATTTTTCTTGAACTTCTTACCATTAGGTTTGAAGTTCTTATGATATTTCTTTCCTTCAACAAAGTTAGCTTTGGTGGAATTATGAGAAACATTTGTTTGATCACGGGATCTGGTTTCTTCTTCAATTCTTAAATGTTTCTGTAATTCCTCCAAACTTATATCATCTTTCCTATGTAGGAGTTTCTTACGACAATCATTCCAACTTGGTGGTAATTTTTGAATAATTGCACCAACTTGAAACGATTCAGAAATTTCCACCTTTAATTCACGAAGCTTTGTGACAAGGATTTGCAACTCATGTACTTGGTCTAAAACTGTTTGGTTATCACTTATTTTGAATTCGAAATATTTCAGAATTAAGAATTTATCGGTACCTTCTTTCTCTGTTTTGTATTTATATTCAAGAGCATTCCAGATTTCCCGCGGAGACTTCATAGAGTTGTAAAGATCATATAATCGATCAGACAGTGTATTCAGAATATGTCCACGACGCACCAATTCGTCTTCTTCACGTTTCTTCCGTTGTTCTTTGACAGTTTCATTATCGTCTTCTTTTGGTTCCGGAATTGCTTCTAGTTTAGGATCCAGAACATATGCAATTTTTAAAACTGTGAGAAGGAAGAATAATTTTCCTTTCCAGCGAGTGAAATTTGTTCCCTCAAAGCGGTCCAAATGCACATTGGGATTCAGAAACATATTCATATTCTTTTCTGCCTCCATGAAATAACACCTTAAGATTGTTGAGGAATTTTAATTATGCAGAAAATATGAACAGATGATTGGATTTGAGGCGTAATAAACTACTGTCCTTAAGGTGTTATTTGCCCCCACTCGTACAGAGTTTGCTAACGGGTCTAGGCAAATTACCTCCAAGATACAACAAATCCACGGATTTATTCAAGTAGCAAACTTGAAGAATTACCCAGAACACTCTATGAAATTGGTAAGAAGAAATAATAGAGAAAGAGAATTTTCGAATTTTTTTATGACAGGATTTTGCCTTCTGTATATAGCCTCTTGTGGTTTCTGGTAATGAACAGACACCACATCCAAAGGTCATTTAATCACGGCCCTTGGATATATAACTATATTTTGAACTTCTCGCGACGATGCGTACGTGCGAAGTGCAAAGTGCGCCTCTAAAGCGCCTTAAACGCCCAATCGCACTTTCGCACACACGCGCGTGGGCGTGTGCAGATGGTGCAAAACACTATTCTTGGACCTAAGATGTACACTAGTAACATACACTTCAATGCACACAAGTTATCTTTTATGAGACAAGAGCATTTATTAACCCACTAACTTTTTCACACTTTTTCAATATGGGACTTTGATTTTTCTGCTTCCCTTTATCTTTACTTATCCAACTAATTAATGATTTTAACCTTTCATTTTTTCTAACCATTAATACCCATTAATATTAAAATCATCCAACAATAGTCATATATAATTATTATTATTAGCATTCGGTCATTCTTTATTACTGTCCATCCTATTCAAATTATGCGGTCTGAGATGGCGAATCATGTTGATGTGTTATTTTCTCATCAAATAAAAATATTAACTTCACTGTGACTACGACATAAGTTATCCAAACTTAGATATTCGTATAAAGTATTGTGAAACATTTTATAATACGCCGCCGACATCGCGAGGGGCTTATAAAGTATAAACTAAGCATCACTAAAAGTTAAAATATGTATAAGAAACAATAATGCTGATTCCAAGTAGTAGAAAAAATCCAAGAAACTTCACAAATGAACATAAACAGAGTTCAACTTTTTCTAGTCAAATGCGACACATTATATATATTCATTGAAACCTGTTTTGTTCACCGCTGTATATGTACTTGAGTGCTAAAGCAAGGGGGGAAATCAATCCAGAAATCAACCAAGAGTCTTCAAGTTAAACTAGCATGGATGTGAGCCTCCCACCCTCAATCACTACCATAACCGGAGTGTTTGCTCTACTTATATTCTTCAACTACTTATCATCTAAAGTTAGAACTCGCAACAATAAACCATCACCACCTGAAGCTAGTGGGGCATGGCCCATAATAGGCCACCTCCACCTCTTAGGTGGACCTCAACTTCCCCACATAACCCTATCATCCATGGCCGACAAATTCGGACCCATCTTCACCATCCGGCTAGGAATCAACCGAGTCCTTGTGGTCAGCAGCTGGGAATTAGCTAAAGAACTCTTCACCACCTTTGATATAGCCGTTTCCTCCAGGCCCAAATTCATAGCAGCCAAACACTTGAGCTACAACTATGCCATGTTTGGATTTTCCCCATACGGACCATACTGGCGTGAACTTCGGAAGATAACTTCAATCGAACTTCTCACAACTCGAAGGGTAGAACTTCTAAAGAACGTTAGAGTTTCCGAAACCCAAATCTCAATTAAAGAGCTTTACAAAGTTTGGAAAGAGAACAAAAACGGGGGTGGTGTGGTTGTGGAAATGAAGAAATGGTTTGGGGATTTGAGTTTTAACATGATGTTGAGAATGATTGCTGGGAAAAGATACTTTGGGTCTGGTGGTGATTGTGCTGGGGAGGAGATTGAGGCTAGAAGGTGTCAAAAAGTGATGAGGGATTTCTTTTATTTTACCGGTTTGTTTATTGTTTCGGATAATTTACCTTTTTTGAGGTTTTTGGATTTGGGTGGACATGAGAAGGCCATGAAAGAGTGTGGGAAGGAGATGGATGAAATGATTGGGAGATTGGTTGAGGAGCATCGTCGGAATAGAGACTTGGGCGTGGTTGAGGGTGAGAAAGATTTCATTGATGTTATGTTATCGGTAGTTGGAAGCAAGGATTTTAGCGGTTTCGATGGGGTCACCGTAACCAAAGCTACATGCATGGTAACTTATACATATCATTTTTCAAACATCAAATGTTTTAAATTAGAGTCTTCATCCTTCAACTTACTTATCATGCATTAAAATTATTACATTACAATCTACAATACTTATTAAAATGCTATATCAGTTACTTAGGGGATGAATTGGTGGATGAAATTAGTATTCATAGCATTTTTCTTTAAATTATTTTAAGAATAATTCTAGAGACCGTTTAAACAATGTCTCATACATATATTAATTCGTATTTCAAACTGATCTTATGTAATCTCCAAAGATGAAGTAATGTGTACTGAACATATCGTTAGATTTAATGGTTGAGTTTCTTTAGAACTACTCTTATTTAAATATCTTGTTAATTCTATTTTTCAAAGTCTTCTTTAAAACTTTTAAATTTTAATGTTTGTAGTGGAAAAAGATTAGGCGTAGATGTTTGAATATTAGGGGATAAACCAAATTACCCCAAACTTTAGTAATTACATTAAATGGTACCTCACAACGTTTTTATTAATTTTTTTATGACAATGCATTGATTGGTATAGCAAATAAATTCGATTTAAGAAGGGTTTTCTAGTTAATTAAAATGTTATTGTAGGTTATGTCTAATTACCTTAATAGTTTTATAAAGAGGTTTTGTAATGGATTTTACAATTTTATACAAAAATAAAAAGTAATTTATCAAATTCACGGTTTGCCTAACAAGTCATTATAAGGTGGGAATGGAGTCGGAAGATAAAAAAATAAGTCTTACTTTGTTCAGTTACGATGGTATTAAAATAAGTATATTTTAGCTTCAAAGGCTAATAATACTCAACAAGTAATTCAATTTTCTTTTTTAATAAGTAAAGAGTTAAAAAAAAATCTTAGTGTATGACACTATTAGTTCTCCTAGAACTGTCGCCCAACAAGTCTTTTCCATTTAAAAATTAGAGATCTTAATTAATTAGTCTTATTTTTTAAGATTCATTTGTAGTCACTCATATATTTTTATTTTTTTAGTTGTTGGCCATGTTGTAACAATTATGAGATAAATGCCACTAGTGGCGAATTCAGGATTACGGTCCAACCGGGACGAAATCGGTTTAAAATTACATATGCGAAAGTTTCGAGTGTTGCCGGGAGTTCGGGGGCCAGAGCCCCCGAGGCGATTTTTTTTGGGTTATTTCTAATTTTAAACAAAGTATAGCTTTATAATGATCAAACAATTACTCTCAATCATTATTAACAATATCTAAATAATTTCTCCATGACTTCCTATTTAAAAAATACCACATATTTCACACTACATATATCACCACATATTATCACCACATAATTAAATTGAACATTGAACGACTTCAAATTAAACTACACATACATACAAAAAAATAAATTGAACAACTCCACATACAAAAAACTAAACTACTCAACTCCACATGCATAAAATTTCTACCACATACAAAAAATATATAAATACATAAAAATAATACCTGAAAACCCTTCTTTTTTTTTTAAAATTCAACAGGGGCCACGGCACCCCTTCGGCCTTATGTGGCTCCGCCAGGGAATGCCACACTATGTAAAAAGGAGTGGTGATTAAAGGAAATTATAAGATAGTTAAAAGCAATTTTGAGTAATTATGAAATTTACTATAATAAAAAATAAATGAGATGAGAATCTAATAAAACTTTAAAAATGAGATTACAATTCAAAAGAAAAAAAAAATATTTATAATAAGATTGAGAGCTTGGAAGCTTCTCATGATCTAACATTAGTGATTATAATTAAGAATATCATAAATTACATATTTTTGTGTCACTAGCTAAGAAGAAAAGGACAAAAATACTTTAAAACGAATCTTAGGACGCTTTAACAAAAATTGTACTATAAACTTGTCTTGAGAAAGGTTTTTTTTAGGGTAACACCTGGCTTTCCAATCCTGTTAAGCAAAAGAGCTGCCCACTTGCATTCAAAGAAATCATAATTGAATTTCTCATTCCAGGGCGCATATGCATTTTGCCACTTCGGACCATGATTGATTAGTTGACCTAACTTCGTAATCCAGCCAAAGAATCGAGTGTTTTGTAAATTCTTGCAGTTACACATAATTCTATACTGACAAGTTACAACAAATATCAAATAACGAAACAAACAAATATTAAGAAGAAGTTAAATGCATTAGATTGGTTTATTCCCAATAAGCAATGGGTGCCTGGTTTTCCACATGACCAAAATTTATTACCAATATTTTGTTCACGTGTGCTCAGATAGAAGGGGTATGATACGAGAATTTCATTGTTTTTCTTTATAATATGGATCATTTGAACCTATGGTCGTCGAAATGACCAAAATTTATTGACAATGTCTCTTTTACAATAATACTGCTATGCCCGGATCATATTCAAGACAAAAATTGTTTACATTATGCAGAGCTTACTTGCGGGAGGCAGTGACACTTCGACGGTTATGCTAACTTGGACACTGTCGCTACTGTTAAACAATCACCACGCCCTAAGAAAAGCACAAGAAGAATTGGACCATCATATTGGCAAAGAAAGAAGAGTAAATGAATCAGATCTAAAAAATTTAGTCTATTTCCAAGCGATTATTAAAGAGACACTAAGGCTATACCCGGCGGGGGCACTTGGGGGCCTACGAGAGTTCACCGAAGACTGCACCGTAGGTGGATACCATGTCCCGAAAGGCACAAGGCTGATAATGAACGTGTGGAAGCTCCAACGGGACCCTCGTGTGTGGTCCAACCCGTTAGAGTTCAAACCCGAGAGGTTCTTGACCACCCATAAAAATGTGGACGTGACAGGTCAACATTTTGAGTTGATTCCATTCGGTGCTGGTAGAAGAATGTGTCCAGGGACAACTTTTGGGCTTCAATTTTTGCACTTGGTGTTGGCTACTCTATTGCATGCTTTTGACATTTTCACTCCCACCGATGCACCCATTGACATGACAGAGAAAGCAGGTCTAACGAACGTCAAGGCCACCCCTCTTGAGGTTCTCCTTTCCCCTCGCCTCTCTCCTCATCTTTATTAATTAAGTTGGAAAATATACTTGTGGAATCTAATATATCTATTTAAAATTGATGTCTTTAATTTTAGGTTTGTGACATGACTTCAATATTAATATGTAATCAACAAGCTCTTTTCATTAACAACTCACACTCTCTCTTATTACTCCCATCTCTTTATATGATATAATGTTTGTCTCTCTTCTTTCTCCATTAAATATAAACTTCCATCTTTTTTTCCTCCCCTATTTCTATCCAATCTTGGTTTATAATCAACCACTCTTTTGACTCTCACATGTCTCTCAATTTTATATTTCCCTAATTATTTTCATCTCTCAAACAAACAAATTATACCCCATAAGCTCTGATCTCAAAATTGATCCCTATAGACTTGAGTAAGTAAACTTTCAGCATGCTTGCCTGCAAGATTATTCTCCTTGATACGGTCGGAAACGACACTCTTTTCTTGCTTGATCTAGAAATGATATCGAAACCTTTTTTTAAACACGTGATTTGTGTTACCCAACTGTATGTCCAGACATATTGATTTGGTGGGTACCCTGGTCGAAGTTAAGGAATTGAACACTTTGCAATTCTAAGGTGAACTTCCTCTTGATTATAGTACCCCAATTTTATTCCCTTATATTTAGCTTAAAGAATGAGATGGACTTTTCAATTCAGCCTATAATTTTTACTTTTACTTTTTGGAGATTTACACTTAAGATATCTTCTTTCTTTTTATTGAAGTTATGCTTGATAGTTGGAGTGGATTATACAAGGGAATGTGATATGTGCTATTTATAAATAATTGACAACAAAAACTATGGTTAACTCTTACATATTTTATTTATATACGTATATTCATCAATATTTTAAAATCTGTTCAGAGCATCTTTAGTGCAGTTTAAATAGTGTATTGGCCAAAATTTGAAAAATATATAGAAATGTGATGGTAGGAAAAAATTTACTTTCCTCCCCGTCGACGTGGATGTTTTTAAATTGGTAAATTTGTATGATAAAAGTTGGTATTCCCATTATATTGAATTCAAGTGGTTAGTTTTGTTACACAATTGTTAAGTTTATATGCAGTAAAGTGTGATGGTTAGCTTATGGAGATTCCTCCTAAAGAAATGAGGTGTCATACAATGGAAAGAGTCCGAATTAAAGAAGAAATTGGTGGGAGATATTGAACTAGATGAGTGTAATGTATATATATAACTAAGCAAATACAAGTAGTTTAAACACTAGTTTAACCAGGTGGTGGAGTGAATCCAACAGTTTTCAATTTTGTCAATGTAGATATATTTCAAAGTATATAATAATATGCATAGTTTAGATTAGTGATTATGCATATATATAAAAACTTTATAATGTCTTATAAACTTCCCAATGGCTGCTAACAACAATAACTTATATAATTATTGATTACAATGCGAATTATAAATTGCCCGCGCATCGTGCAGGGCTGAAATCTAGTGTAGGAGTATTTTTAAGTTGTTGAACATGGTTGTAACTTTTTAAGACATGTATTTATTTTTTACTATAAAAAATATCTTTTTCTTACTTACTTTCTTTCAATCAATCGAAGTGTTGTATTTAATCCTAGAACTAAGCAAGATTTGAGTATCTAATATTGTCATAGTTTGTAACCTTGGGCCTAAACAAATTGGTCGATTGTTGATATAATAAAAATTATAAATTTTACTTATTCTTGGAAAAATTGTGACATGTTTTTAAATTATATTTTGCCTGTTTAGTTTTGTGGATTCTATTTTTGTAACCAAAGCCATTTACATAAAGTCATTTATCAACGTGGCATTCCCAATGTTAAGAATTCCACGTTGATTATGATATTTACTCTTAGATATTTGATTATTAAATAAATTATACATTTGGCTTATATGCTTTCATGATTGTTTCAAAATGGCTCAAAAATTATACAAAGTTGGAACATGACCCTTAAACTAGTAAAACAATTCAATGCGACCCTTCCGTCGGTTCCAATCATTATCATTAATGGAAAATGGTTATGTGCAATGCACATGACCTTTTTTAGGAGAAAATATGTAATAAAATATCCATTAGAGGGCATTAATGGAATAATAAGATTTGTTTTTTTTTTTAAGAAAAAACAAACAGAGTAGTGCATCTCTCCTCTCTAAGATTTATCCAAAATACATACCCTCATGATCCGTCGATCCAAATTAAGGTGCATAACTTCTAAGCAAGGTGTGAGACTTAGGGATTTTGGATTTAGACATATTTAGGGATTTTTTGTGAGGGTTACAATAGTGATGTCGGGGTGCAAGGGGATTAATTGTTGTGGCATGGGGGATGGGATTGGTGATGGTAGAGATTTATATTTTGAATTGTTTAGTGGGTTACGAATGTGGAGGTGATGGTGTTGGAAGGGGATGGGAAGAAGGATACTGGTGGTGTCTATGTTTTTTTTGGATGTTTGGGTCTTGCCATCCTGTTGGGGTATGTGGATATTGTTGGTCGTGGAAACAACAATGGAAAAGGGGGTTAATTAGTGAGGTGAAAGAGGTGTAACACCTTACAATGAGTTTATTGTGAAAGTGGTCAGAGGGGGTTACGTGGTTCTCGAGATCAGAGAGAGAGAGAGAGAGTTGTTTGGGTGGGGTGTTAGATAAAGGGTTATTTGGATAGGGGTAGATAAGGTTTTTTTTTTGGCATGTGTGAATTAGGTAGGAGGGTGTTTGAAGAATTGTTTAAGGGTTATTTGATATTTGGTGTTAAGTTTATTTACTTTTTCGCCTCTAAAAAGGTCATGTGCATTGCACATCATCATTTTCTATCAATGTTAACGGCTGAAATAAATGAAAGGGTCTTGTTAAATAGTTTTGTTACTATAAAGGATGATGTGGAACTTGTTATAATTTATAGGTCATTTTGTAACAATTTTGAAAGTTCGTGGGTCAAATGAGTAATTTACTCTTTATTGTTTCTCTTCTTTTATATTCTTTGGTTGCCCTTGCACTGAACCAACAAGTATGTGATTTAGATCAATGAACATTTCATATCTTTTTGTTTTATAAAAAATGAGCATCATTCAGCTCAATGCGCATCCCCCATATGTTATCTTTCGGATTGTATATATATGGTCATGAACAACTCAACGCAATATTCCATTTGAATTGAATATTTGGTGTTTTTATATTTGGTATGCATGCCTTCCTTTTTATTCCATCTTTAAGCAAATCTCATATTTTCAATGGTAGTACATAAAATTATGACAAATAAAAAAGTAATCTATTCAAATAATACGCATGAGATCAATATAATCTGTGGGTATGACTGGATTCAAAGGTAATCATAATTTTTAGGAGGAAAATTTTTAAACATAATTTTGTAAAACTATTTTACTTGAACATTAATAATTAATTTGAGATGGAGGCAATGTCATATTTTACTAAAATGGATATTGAAAGTAGGACTTACTGTAAAACTCACTTCAATGAATTAAACAATATAATGAAGTCCAAGGATAACATAGAATCAGCAAAGCAAAGTATTTTTCAACTAGAGCTAACCAAAACATACATTTTTATTTATTTATGAAAATGCCACCATTGTACCTGTTTATTTTACACACAGTTTTGAATTTCGTATGGGTGAAATAAAATAAAGAACCTATCAATGATAAATAAGAAATAATCAAAAGACAAAGCAACCCATGAAAAATAATAATGCAAAAACGTAAGAAGAACACAAGTGATACTACTTTGGGTGGAAAAATTCAAATTATGTAAAACCACAATCACACCCATCATACCTAATGGAATCTTTGTTAATTAAAGAATTTACAAGTAGAAGACTTATGCTCCACCCCAAGCGTAGGTTTGATTAAATATTAAATTGTGTGTCCTTATTTAATTCATGATTAAATCAATTAAAATTTGACCTTATACATATATAAACTAATAAATAAATATAATCGAAGTGCACTTGCCCACTTTCCTGAAAAATTTAAGTGATTTTCAAAAGTTTGCCTAAAACGAAGAATGCTAAAAAAATAGTTTTTATGTTCTAACATATGTTGCATTTTTATTCTTAAAATCACATATGGAGTTTATTTATTACTATATGTGTTTCAGGTTCATTTTGAAATGAGAATCATATTTGTGAGAATGACTTATATTTATTTTAAATGTATTGTATTAATGTTGGTCAATTGAACTTAGTGGAAATTCTGGTGAGTTGGGTTTGACCTCATCATATTAGATTGGATATTCAGTTCTAGTTCAATTGAACAATACGCAACCTACAGAAAGAGAGTCAACATCATATCGATAAATATAGGAGTATGACCCCAGTAGTGTATTGTAACACCCCATATTTCCGATTATTTAAATTTATTTAATTCGATCATTTTTAAATTACACGCGTATCGTAATTTAATTTAATTTAATTAAATATTACACGTTGATTAAAATATTAATTGGGAGAGAAAATGATTAATGTTTATTAAATAAAATTTCTAAGTGGATAGTAAATAATTATTTTAAGTCATAGCGAGTGATAGTGAATTGATAGTGTTATATCTCAACCGGGTGTCGTATGTAGACTATTTGAGGTTGAGATATGAAATTATTGTAGAGTAACTCAGATGGTGATTTCGAGGTCATGATTGATTCCGAATGGATCAAAATAGTCAGAATTGTATATCCATGTGTATTGTTTGGGTCCCGGGCGATTTTAGACCAACTCTGCATCATATGAGGACGTTTCGGTCATTTGGTGGACTAGGGTAGAGAGAACTCTGAAAATTAAAAGATTATATCAGCCCCTTGGATTTAGAGGCTAGGGTTAATGCAATCTTGAGAGAGGAGAGGTCATAGGAGAGGAAGAAGATAGAGTTCTTGGAGTTTCAACACCTTTCTTTCATCACCTTTACCAAATCATGAGGAGAGGAAGGCATCTTCATCACACAAAAATAAAATCAGAACTCCTATTGCAAGGGCAAGTATTTATCTTGCATGTCTTTAAAGAAGTTATAATACCCATGGTAGAATTGATGTGATTTAATATGAAACCTAAGTTTTTGAGATAAAACGATGAGATAAATTCATGTTAGTGATTAGGATTCATGTTAGAGTTTTGAATTCTGAGATTGATAATACAAAATCTGATTTTTGATAGACTTTTAAAGATAAAAATCTGGGCTTATTGAAGAACATGCATGAAATTGTGCAACTAGGGTTTTGTAGACAAATCATGGATAAATTCTTGATTATTATGGATTTAATGACGTTTGAGTATTAGAAATTTGTTAGAAATCATTCATATACTCTTATTGATGTTGGGTTAAATTATGTTGGTGTTTGGGTACAGTGCATGATAGTTTAGTTGGATAAAAATGATGATCTGCCAGGGGAGAATCGATTCGGCTGGATGATCGAATCGATTCGGTAGGCGAATCAATTCAGGTTCTTCACCGAATCGATTTGGCTTCCCAAATTTTGGCAAAATTTTAGTTTATGCTCTAAATTTCACAAATAATCAACGAGGGGACTTTTGTATTATTCTTAAACTATATGGAAGGGCCTATTAAATTCCAGTAGACTATGGTAAGGATTTGATTTAGCGAAATTGAGAGAAATAAGGCGAGGACCTTTGGGGGATAATATGAAATTTAAGGAATTTTGGGAATCGGAATGGGTTAGGAAGAGTGTGAGTAAACCCAAGTTGTGAACCAATAGGATAGGGATATATTAACTATTGATATTAATTAAGGGGTAACTATGACACTTCGGGTAGCGAGTGATACTCGGGAACGTATGAAAAGAGGTTATAATTAGTACGTTGAGTATTAGAGATATATATACTACGTATGGGTTTGTATGATGGGTTGTGGATATACCTACTGAATAATATGTATATACAGGTTGAGTGAATACCTATTTTTGTGATTTTATTATGTATGTGAACATACCTATGCTATCGGCTATCACCAGAGGTTCCGCGCAGAGGGTGATTCCAACTTGATGATTCCACCTTGACGATTCCAGTGAGGTCTAGATAGGTGCCCCAGAACATAAAACTTAGGGAGGTTCACTATGTGCTATGTATTAGTGTGACTGGAGTGTCATTTGGGTATATTAGGTATGTGCATATCCCAAAGCCTTAAAACTATGTTCGCCTCCATTGTGTGTTGTTTGATTGAGGGTTCGAGGAGACATTTCGAACCAATAGTCATTGATTTGGTACGAGAGGTACATGGATAGGATAACAAAATATGACAGCATCACGGAGGTCATTCAGGAGGATGGTATAGTTGTATATATTATATGTGTGTGAAATATATATAAGTGTGATTAATTTACTTGTGTGTGATGGTAGAACCGATAGATTGTGTACATCTAAAAGTAATTTAAGTTGAGAAACTTAAATAATGATTTAATAATAATATACGAATAATATTAATTATTGGTAGTACAGTAGCGCATCGTATGTTTAATATGGGGGAGCTAAACCTTTTGTGGTTAGTTAGATACGTTATCTAGTTAGGCAGGGTAACATAGCTAGGTAGGAGACGTTAGGTGTGCACTTTAGTTGAGAGGTGAAGAACTCAAGAGAGTGTATGTAAAACTAACGTATGTATCTAATAACTAATTTAAACTACGATTTAAATACTTGCAAAAAATATTTTGAAAAGGTTTTTGGATTTTAACCCTTGCCAAATCTATTTTGCAAAATATTTTAGGTGTCCAGCCACAGGGACGCTAAGCTTGATGATTCAATCCTAAAATGCATAGCTGCAACATTTATGGAGGTTTGGCGGATTGTTATAGACGCTTTAGTTATTCATTCCTAGATTAGGATTTTCACTTCAGTATTTCATTTGGTCATGTTTCCCCTTTAGACGATTTAGTATTTCAGTTATTCAACATTTATCAGACTTTTTGCAGATTCAATTTTATTTACCTTAGACTTGTAGTTGGATTTTGTTTTGGTAATCAATGGTTTATTCGGTATTATCTTTTTATCTATTTATTATATGATCGATTCAGACTATTGTATCGCATGGATGGTTTGGTTATTTTATTTTATTACGTATATTGTTATAATGAAAGATAAAATTTGGCATCAATATAATTTAACATAGGTGGTTAGTAAATTAAAAAGTTTTCGAGAGTGACGCTAAGAATGAACTAGATGAGATTCCTAGTTATTTTGATAAAGGACTGATCACCCGTGGTTAAAATAGGCGGGGTGTCATAGATGGTATCAGAGCATCAGGTTCTAGTGTCCATAGGATCTATATGGCTTACTATGATTTTAGCATAGCGTTCGTTGACATAGAGTCCTATTATTAGGATTGTTGCATTTGTGATTACGTATTGAGATTACGCTCTTTTGTAATTATGTTTGTATTAAATGTGAACTCATACAATTTCATCTGGTTTCAGATGCTACCCCAAGAGAGGATGACCAGCAAGGGCAGCGGCTAGAGACGATGTGAGGGAGGCTCAGCAAGAGCCACAGGAACCGTAATCACAACCACAACTATCACGGGGGTTAGTGTCAGTAACAGAGGTAGCAGTGATTGTGGTCCAGGTGGTTAATGTCGCTATAACTGCCATGGCTCTCCACTTTCTTCAGGCCCAACCACCGCAACCAGTGGCACTAGTTTTCCAGGCCCACCCAGGGCCGCTAGATTGACAGAAAGTGAGGACCCGAGTTTTAGGGTAGCTCAGACGTAATTTTAGCATGCCAATGAAAGAAAGATATTTAGTGCCACCTGCACATAATTGACTGTAGCGATGTGCAAAAATAGATGTTGGCCACTTTTAGACTGTTCGAATCAGCTTTACAGTGGTGGGAGTCTGTTACCACTACCGAGGAGAGGGACACTATGTCCATTGCTGAGTTCTGGGTGTGGTTTGACGACAAGTAATTTCCACCAGCCGTTGAGACAGAGATGCGGAAGAGGTTCATTGAAGTGGTTCAGGGAGATAATTATATGACTGAGTACATGGAGGAGTTCACACATTTGGCTAATTTTTTTCCAGATGAGGCGAATAATGAAAAGGATAAGAAACTAAAGTTTATTGATGGACTAGCCTGAAGGATCAGGCACCACTTGATTGGCAACCCAATATTGAGGACGTATACAGATGTTGTCAATGCCGCACTTCTATATTGTCAAGACCATCTCTTTCATCTAAAGGGAAGAAAAAGAGGAGGTGAGCCTAGACATTGAGGCAAGTTACGTGGGAGCGGTGCTAGCGGAGCACCACAACAGTAGTAGATAGGCAAATATAAGGGGTAGGATTCCAGGAAGGGGGATCCAGCCAAGAGGTTTAGATCTGGGGGTTACCGACCCGATAGAGGTTTTAGGTAGCAGCAGCAGGTTCCTCAGGGTCGTTAAGGCCAAGGGAACAATAGGGAAGGCCAACAGGGTAGAGGCCACCAAGGCCAAAAATAGGGGTAGCGTCGATAGGGCCATTATGGTCAGAAGTAGAGAGACTTCTCGGTACATTGCTTTATTTGTTAACAGATGGGCCACAAGAGAAGAGACTGCTAATAATAGAGTATGGCACTGTAGTAGCAGTATGCCTAGCAGGGGAAATAGGTGCAATTACCCCTGACAGCGCTAGCATCATCAGCCCTACCACAGCAGGGGCAGTTACAATATGGATGTGTGTAGAACGTCAGAGATGAAGTTCTACGACAGGCACCACAGGTGCCATCGGTAGTAGAGGGTACGTTTCCTATTCACGAGCGCAGGAGTAAGATATTATTTGATACGGGGCATCACACTCTTTTATAGAGACGAGATTTGTACAAGCTGCCAATCTATTAGAGACAACCGGTAGTCTCCTTATGTGTGTAGAGTTACCATTGGGTAGTGGGTCACTTATACACACAACCTATAGGGGTGTGGATATTGATGTGGGGAGATTATCTTTAGCCTTCGACCTTCTAGTGTTAGATATGGAGGGGTATGATGTCATTTTGGGTATGGATTGGTTAGTTGGATACCGATGGAAGGTGGATTGTTTTGGGAGGACCATTATGTTCTCTATCTAAGGACTGGAGATGTTCCTAGTGATGATGCCTCTTCCCGAGAGGGTCGAGCACACATCTGTATTATATTAAGGAGGAGATCTCACAGGAGGTGGTTATTTCTTTAGACTCAATTATAATGGTGAGGTAGTTTAAGTACGTGTTTTAAGAGATAACTGAGCTGCCGCCTAGTTGAGAAATTGAGTTCATTATTGACCTAGCACGGGTACAAGGCCTATCACACGAGCGCCATATCGTATGGACCCATCTGAGATGCAGGAGTTGAGAGAGTAGATTCAACAGCTTCTGGGGGAAGGTTTCATTAGACGGAGTACATCACCATGGGGTGCGCTGGTGTTGTTCATCAAGAAGATGGATGGATCACTTCAGTCGTGTATCGATTACAGGTAATTGAACACGGTCACGATTCGAAATAAGTACCCACTGCCTTGAATCGAAGATCTGTTCGATCAGTTGAGGGGAGTAACTTACTTATCCAAGATAGATTTAAGGTAAGGTTATCATTAGTTGCACGTCAGATAAGAGGACATTCCTAAGACTTATTTTCTAACATGTTATAGGTCATACGAGTTTAGGGTGATGCCATTTGGGCTCACCAATGCTCTAACAATGTTCATGGATATAATGAACAAGGTTTTTAGAGAGTTTCATGACTAGTTCGTGATTGTGTTTATTGACGATATTCTGGTTTACTCTCTTTTGGAGGAGGAGCATGCCGAGCATCTGTGATTAATTTTATAGACACTGCGGGAGCACAAGCTGTATGCCAAATTTGAGAAGTGTGGGTTTTGGCCACATTGTGTCTGACAGGGTGTTGCAGTTGATACGACTAAGGTATCGGTGGTGAGGGAGTGGGGATAGCCCATGACACCGACCGAGGTTCACAGTTTTCTAGGGTTGGTCGAATACTATGAATGATTTATTAGGGGTTTCTCAAAGATTGTTGGTCTGTTAACTAATTTGACTCGTAAGGGGGTGCCGTTTATTTGGGACGACCAGTGTCAGTTAGCTTTCAATGAGTTAAAGGACAAATTGACCTCAGCACCTATGCTTGCACTGCCTAAGGAAGGAGTTGAGTATCTTATTTACACAGATGCATCCTTGCAGGGACTTGGGGGTGTATTATAGTAGGAGCAAAAAGCTATAGCTTATGCATCTCGTAAGCTTAAGCCTAATGAGATGAATTACCCCACTCATGACTTGGAGTTAACAACGGTTGTGTTTGCCTTGAGGATTTGGAGGCATTACCTTTTAAGAGAGTGTGTCACGACTCCATATGGGTGATAGTGTATCGATGGAATAAGGTTACCAATTTTCTACCAGTTCATACGGATTTTGAGACGAGATAGTATGCACAGCTATTTATTGCTGAGATAGTGCGGCTACACGGTGTTCCGATTAATATTATGTATGATCGTGATAAGATCTTTGTGTTCCATTTCTGGAAGAGATTCTAGGAGGATATGGGAACGAATTTATGTTTGAGTACCGCATATCACCCACAAATGGATAGGAAGACATAGAGAGTTAACCAAATGTTAAAGGATATGCTGAGGATGTGCATACTTGACTTCGAGGGTGGATGAGAACAATACCTTCCTTTGATGGAGTTTGCGTATAATAACTTCTACTAGTTCACTATCGGTATGGCATTATTTGAGGCACTTTACGGATGGCCTTATCGTTTGCCCGCTTGTTGGTTAGAGGTGGGGAACAACAAACTATTGGGGCTAGAGATGATTCAGGGCACCACTGCCAAGATTGAGGTGATTCAAGGGCGCATCCATATAGCTTAGCACAGGCAAAATAGTTATGCTGATGCAGATAGGAGGCACATAGAGCTAGAGGTTGGTGACCAGGTTTTGGTACGGGTGTCTCCTATGAAGGAGGTCATAAGATTAGATAATAAAGGGAAGCTAGCCCCGAGATATGTGGGATCGTTTCTGATTATCGAGAGGGTAGGACAGGTAGCATATAGGTTGGGACTACTAGAGCACTTACAGCGGATTCACGATGTATTCCACATGTCATCACTAAAGAGATACCGGAGGAGCAAGAGAGCTTTTTGGCCTATTCCATTGGAGGAGATTGACTTGTAGCCAACCATATCACATGAGGAGACACCAGTGGCTATACTCGATCATAGTGAGCGTAAGCTGCGATTTAAGGTGGCACCCCTAGTTCAAATTCAGTAGGGGCACCATAATGTGGATGAGTCAACGTAGGAGCAGGAGGATGACATGAACGAGCAATATCCAGAGTTATTCACTGTAGGTACGTCCCCATTTTGAGGGAGAAATTCCTTTGTAAGAGGGAAAGTATGTAACACACTGTATTTCTTAGTATTTAAAATTTATTTAATTCAATCATCTTTAAATTACACGTGTGTCGTAATTTAATTTAATTAAATATCACGTGTTGATTAAACTATTAATAGGGAGAGAAAATGATTAATGTTTATTAAATAAAATTACTAAGTGAATAGGAAATAATTATTTTACATCATAACGAGTGATAGTGACGTGATAGTGTGATATCTCAACCGGGTGTCATGTGTAGACTGTTTAAGGTCGAGATAAGAAATTATTTTAGAGTGACTCGGATAATCTTGGTCACGGCTGATTCCTAATGGGTCAAAATAGTCAGAATAGTATACCTATGTGTATTGTTTGGGTCCCAGGGCGATTTTAGACTAACCCGGAACCATATGAGGGCATTTTGGTCATTTGGTGGACTAGGGTAAAGAGAACTTCGAAAAATGAAAGATTATATTAGCCCTTTGGAGTTAGAGGCTAGGGTTAGTACAATCTTTAGAAAGGAGAGGCCATAGGAGAGGAATAAGAGAGAGTTCTTGGAGATTCAGAACCTTTTCTTGCATGACCTTTACCACCGGAGTGCAAATCGGGAGGAGAGGAAGGCATCTTCATCATACAAAATGAAATCAAACTTGGTATTGCAAAAACAAGTGTTTATCTTGCATGTCTTTAAATAAGTTATAATACCCATGGTAGAATTGATGTGATCTAACATGAAACATACGGTTTTCAGATAAATCAATGAGATAAATTTATTTTAATGGTTAGCATTCATGTTAGAGTTTTGATTTCTGAGATTGATACTATGGAATCTAATTTTTGGTAGACTTTGAAAGATAAAAATCTGGGTTTCTTGAAGAGCATGCATGAAATTGTGAAACTAGGGTTTTGTAGACAAACCATGGATAAATTCTTGATTATTATGGATTTAATGATGTTTGAGTATTAGAAATTCGTTAGAAATCGTTCATATACTTTTATTTGATGTTGGGTTAAATTATGTTAGAGCTTACGTACGATGCATGAAAGTTTGGTTGGATAAAAAGGTAGAAAATGTACCAATTAAACGAAGAAGACGATCTGCCAGGGGCGAATCGATTCTGCTAGATGACTCAATCGATTCGAATTGTCACCGAATCGATTTGGCTGCCCAAATTTTGGCAACGTTTTAGTTTATGCCCTAAATTTCATGAATAATCAACAGGGGACTTTTGTATTATTCTTAAACTATAGGGAGGGACCAACTAAATTCTATTAGATTATGGTAAGGATTTGGTTTAGATAAAATAAGAGAAAGAAGGCTAGGACCTTTTAGGCAAAATATGAAATTTAAGGAATTTCAGGAATCGGAACGTGTTAGGGAGAGTGTGAGTAAACCCAAATTGTGAACCAGTACGATTGAGATATATTAACCACTAATACTAATTCAGGGGTAACTAGGACCCTTCGGGTAGCGAGTGATACTAAAAAACGTATGAAAAGAGGTTATAATTAGTACCTTGAGTATTCGAGAGATATATACTACATACGGGTTTATATGATGGCTTGTGTGTATACCTACTGAATAATATGTATATAGTGAATACCTATTGTTGTGATTTGATTATGTATGTGAACATACATATGCTGCCTGCTATCACGGGAGGTTTCGTGCAGAGGGAGATCCCACCTTGATGGTTCTAGTGAGGTCTGGATGTGTGCCCCATAACATAGAACTTAGGGTGACTCACTATGTGTTGTGCATTAGTGGTACCGACATGTCATTTGGGTACGTTAGGTATGTGCATATCCTAAAGGCTTAGAACTATGTTCACCTCCATTATGTGTTGTTTTATTGAGGGTTCGAGGAGACATTCCGAACCAATAGTCCTTAATTTGGTACGAGAGGTACATGGATAGGACAACAGAGTATGCTAGCATCATGGGGGTCATTCTGGGGGATGCTATAGTGGTATATATTATATGCATATTAAATATATACTAGTGTGATTAATCTACTTATGTGTGTAATGGTAGAACGATAGATTATGCACATCTAAAAGTAATTTAAGTAGAGAAACTTAGATAATGATTCAATAATAATATATGAGTGTTGATGTAAAAAATTAGATTGCTCTAATTATTCAATCACAGATAAATAAATGAGACAAAGATTTTTAAAGTGGTTCAGCCTTGTAAGAATGGCCTACATCCACTGTTATGTTATTGCTGAGTGTATAGGAATTCTCGACTACAAATGATCTATCAAGAAATTCCGGTCCCCCTTGAACGAGGGTGATACAAGGTATTTATAGCCCTTTAGGCTGTATATGAAAGGGTGTTACATTAAATGATACACATATGAAAGGGTAATTCATTTAATGTTCTTCAAACGTGCGCGTCAAGATGATAAGCATTCAATGAATAGTTGAACTGTTGATTATCTGGCAATTAATGCTGTGGTCGAGGTGCAACTCGAACCGCCTTAGTTGCTCGTCGTCCAAGAGTTCCTCGGAGAATTGGAGTTCCTCGGAAGGTAAGAGTACCTCGGAGGGTTGGTGTTCCTCGGAGTATACTTGTTGTTCGGAGTGAGTATGTTGGTCAGGGAAACAATCTTCCTCATAATTATTGTGCCACGTGGGTTGACACGTGTCTTCTTATTATTCGTCCACATCAGCATACTAATTTTGGTATCAACAGAAGCCCCCAATGTTTCATATTTCGAACCTAGGAGGAATATGGAACATTCTTTCTCGGTATATGGCAATATTAAATGGCCTTCCTGGGTTTTAGGAGTCTTTTCTTCATATTTGAATTTCCTTCCAAATTCGCAGAATCCGCCTTTTTGCCTTTTCATAAGCGTTTCGATCTTCTTGCATTTTTTGTCCTTTTAGCCGTCGGTAGCGCAATAGTTTCTTTTATGTAATCATTTCTTTCGCCGGTTCCCAAGGCAAAGTATTTAAACTTCAGAGGCAATCCCATCGTCTTCTACCTTTTCAATTTCTGCTTTCGAGTTTTCTAAAGCATTTTTCTCTCTTGTGCGTTCATTTCCTCCTTCGTTTGTCAACAGATCTCCTTTTTCCCTGTAAGCTCTTCTTCCTTCTTCTTTTATTCATCATGGTTTACATTATCTAATCTCTTGAGAAGTTCCGATCTGACTTCTCTATTCCTTCTTGGGTAACTTTGGAGGTTCTTTCTGAGCCTTCAAGTTATTTTGATTTGGCTGAGGGACACTGGTTCCCTAGCCTATTTATTGCTGAATGTGGATTTTCTTTTCCACCAAATCCGTTATGTCTAGAGTTCTGTCAGTACTTCGACGTTGTCCCTGCAAAAATAGCCCCCAACACATGGAGAATAGTTAATGGGGTACATAGGTTAAATCAAACTCATGGAACTCGTATAGGAATTCCTGAGATTATGTACTGCTACAGATGGGCTGTTTTAGACAACGTTTTTTATTTGAAAACTAGGTTTTTGAATAGGGCCTTAGTAGTCAACCTCCCTGATGCCAACAGGGATTATTTTGAACACGGGGTAGTTATAAAAAATTGGCAACATGCCCCTTTGGTTGGAGATGCAGTATATGAGGGTCCCAGATGCCCCCCATATGGCAATGGGATAGGTATTTTTCATCTTATTTTGTTTTTGAAATTATGATTTCATGGTATTTGATAAAATGTATGACTGATATTTCAATATGTTTTTGTTTGCAGTTGATAGCAAGAGAAAGACTCCCAAAGAATCAGAAGTTAATATAAGGCAATTGAAACATATCTGGAGTTTGCATCAGAGAATTGCAGATGAGCACATCAGGTCTGCTTCATACTTGTTGCAGTATAGGAGCTATACGTCGTCCTTTACTGCTCGTCCCGTGGTCATCATCAGTGATCCAGTGCAAATTCCTGAAGATTCTGATCCGGAATCCCATATTCCTTTGAGCCAAAAAATGGGCAAGAGAAGAGTTCCTGCTCTCTTCGAGGAAACTTCCTCTGCTGGGAAGAAAAGTAAGGTTGATGTCCAAAAAGGGACAAAGAATAAAGATGTCACCTCTTCTGTTGCTTCTCAGCAGGCTGTCGAGAAGCCCCCATTGGCTCCTGTGCAGAAGGATGCACCTGTTGAAGTAGCCACTATCTCACCAACCAAAAGTTCTTCTTTAGTTGAAGTTGTTGAAAAGGAACCAAGGAGACTGAGGAAATCCTCATCGGTCAGTATTTCTGGAGCCGTTCCCCAGCTCCCAGCTGGTGGAAATAGTGTTCCAATCAGTGTTCCTCCGAGCTCTACGATGAGCTTGGCAAAATTTTCACCCATTCCCGATGTGAAAGGTACTGAAGAAGACCTTACTCGGGATATGGTTACTTCTCTGGCTGCTCGTCATCTTGCTTCAGTAAGTATCTCTATTATGAGTTTTTCATATTTTCCTTTATTATTTTCCCATATTTGTTTCTGATATCATTTCCCTTTTTTGATTACAGTTGACGAGCTGTTTCAATATAATCCTTAAAAAGGATGAAGCGATCAAAGCTTCTTGCTCCTCGTCCACTGTGGAAGGAGCACTGGAGAAAGCTATTAAATCTGTGAGTGAATCTCGTCAGAAGTATGACGAGGATAAAATTGAATGGGAGAAGAAGTTGGTTGCGTCTGATGCAGAGAAAGTACAACTGGGTAATAAGGTTAAGGACTTGAAAAGAGAGAATAAAGACTATACCGAGAAACTTTCAGGCTTTGGGGAGCTGGAGAATAAACTGAAGTCAGCTGAGGAAGAGTTGTCACTTCTGCGCGAAACAAATCGTCTGAAGGAGGAGTTGGAGGCCAAGCTGAAAGCCTCCGAGGACCTTCTATCCGAGAAGCTCTCCTCGGAGAAGATGAAGAGAAAAACGGCTGTGAAGAAATCCTTTCGAACTGGTTGGGATAAAGGATGTGATAGGGGGGTAGCTGCAATGATGACCCAGGTGAATTATGGAAGTTTGAAATTCTTCCATGATGGTTGGGTTGCTGCCTTGCAAGAATTGAAGGTGAGCGAGGACTCTGAGCTATTTCAACAACATCTCCCTGGTCCTCCTCCAGCTATTGAAGACGAAGATGAAGACGAGGCTGCATCTGAAGAATCTTCAATGACAGGGGGTGATCAAGTCCTTGTTCCAACACCCAACCAGACAACCACCAAGGAGATTTCTTTATTGCCTACTCCTCCAGAACAAGTCCCAGCTTCTACCAATCAGATCAATGTTCCACCGAGCAACCAAGCTCCTCGTCCTAGCCTCCCGAGAAAGTCTTGGGAGACAAGGAAAAGGTGTGAAGTTGTTCGGTACTATCTTTCTGTTTTTCTCTTTACTTGTACTTTGTATCCCAGATCTTTGTAACTTTTTCCTTATGATCTAATAAAATTTGAGTTCTTTCTTTCCATATGATTGTCTCTTCTTTATCTGCACTCTGTCTTGATCTTCTTTTTCTTTCTCTGTTAGTTTATGGCCAGGATGGATCTTTTGTCTGCTAATGACACAAAGTTGATGCAGCAATGCCATGAGTATTATAAAGCTTGTCATACAGACCTTAGTACATCAGAAGTTGCTGACATCCTTGGCCATGATGCTTCAGAGCAAGAAATTGAGGCTTATAGATACCTGAAGGATTTACTTGATCGAGTTGTGGCCAATAATGTGGCATACTACGAATTGATCGAGGAGCTTCATTATTCCCTAGAAGATCTTCAAAATCAGCAAAATGAATCAACTGCCTTGTTGCACAAGGAGTATGAGAATAGGTATCAACAGATTTCTTCCGAGACAGGCCACAAAAAGATCATTGCTGGATACGATGTCAGGGAGAGAACCCTAAAGGGTGAAGTTGAGGCCTGCAGACAGATCGCCGAGCTACTGGAACAAGAGAACAACAATTTGCAGAAAAAGTTGGCACAATATCAATCTGCAGCTTCATCCTCTACTGCCTTGGTACCGGTCACCGATGAAGGATTCTCATTCTTAGAGGTTGAAAACCCCAAATTAAGGCAAGAATTGGATACTTTAAGAAAGTCTGGTGTTTCTGCTACTGCTCGGGGATGAGGAAGAGGTTCTCGTGGGCGAGGAAGAGCTACCCAGGATGTTAACGAGGAATGAAGCACTTCAGTTGCTCGGGGACGATCAAGAACTCCTCATAATATTGAAGAAGCTCGTACTCTGTCAACATTGGAAACTCAAGCGTACCAGTTGAACGCAAAAGATCGAGCTTTGTCTGAGATGTCCAAGAAAATTCTGACTTTGGAAGATCAACTTACTGAAACGAAGTCAGCTTTACATACCAAGGACCTTTTCGCCAAAAACCTTCATGAACAATTGGATAGATTAACCTTCCAATTCCATAAACAGCCCAGGGAATTTTGGAATGCATGTTATAATGAGGCCCTTTATCACTTGGATGCTCGTATCGAAAATGCCAATAATGAAGGTTATAAACAAGGCTGGCTGAATGCCTTATGTGTATTAAAGCTCGAGCAAGGACATTTTTTGTGGTACTACTATGAGCCTGGAGTGCTTGACTTGCCTGTGCCACCTTTCAAGTTGGACATGGAATGGATACCTGCTCGCGCCATTCCTCGAAGCTTGATTGCGAATTATCTTGGTGACTATAACCTTCATTCTCAAATTGACGTATCTCGTCCTGAGCATCTCTTGGATACTCCTTCAGTAATGAATGTCAGAATGTTGAAGGACTTGAATTTTATCAATTCTCCTCAGACATTAAATGATCCTCCTGCTGGCGAGGAACCTGTATCAAAGGCTGAAGGGAAAAAACCAATAGAATAGGATTTTCAATGTAATAGTTAGCACACATATGTAACTTGTAATTTATTTTGAATTTTAATGAAAGACTTTCATTTTCTGTTTGCAAATCTGTATTGCTTATTCTCTTGTGCCTGTTAAACACTTTATATTTGTGCATATGTATCTGTTAAAAAAAAATAACAATATTGTGTTGTTCATCAACCAACATAGTAATAAAAATTGCAAGTATCAATGTTGCTCAATCACTTAGTAATAAAGTGATGATTATAAAATGTTTAAAATGTTTCCAACCAACCAAGGTTGTTAAATTGTGTTTGTCGACCAACTACAGTTGATGGGTTTTTATCCCCGACCAACCATACTTGGTAAATTTTTTCATAAAATGTGTCCGACCAACCAAGGTCGATAATTTATCCTCGTCGACCAACTATAGTTAGTGGGTTTTGATCACCGACCAACTATACTTGGTTCAGTTTGGAATTTTTGTATTTTCTGGAATGGTTTTACCTTCCGACCAATCATAAGTTGGCCTATTTTGTTTCTTAATCAACCAAAATTGGCATTTTAAGAATGTTGTTCTTGCCCTTTTACCAATCAAAGTTGGTCGTGGGTTTGAACTATTGCCTCCTAACCAAAGGAGTATAAGTTGTTCACGCTATTTTACCAACCGAAGTTGATCACGCTCGAACTATCAGGTTCTTTCGAACTATCTTGTCCACAAGCTCTTTTACCAACCGAAGTTGATCACGCAAGTGTACGCCTCCTAACCAAAGGAGTATAATTTGTTCTCGCCCTTTTACCAACCGGAGTTGATCACGCTCGAACTATCAGGTTCTTTCGAACTATCTTGTCCACAAGCTCTTTTACCAACCGAAGTTGATCACGCAAGTGTACGCCTCCTAACCAAAGGAGTATAATTTTTTCTCGCCCTTTTACCAACCGGAGTTGGTCGTGGGTCTGAACTATCGTCTTCTTTTTGCTGTTGAACAGCGTAGTGTACAACACTAGTATTCCCCAAAAAACTTTCAAACAAAGGAGAGAAAAAATTATGAAACATCATTGTTTTATTCATGTTGATGGAACTGCTGTACATTTTACATTACTGATAATACTTGATAAGGTGTTCAGCATTCCAAGAATTCTTGAATTCCTCTCCTTCTAGAGTTGCTATTTGGTAAGTTCCTGGTCAAACAACTTCTGTAACTCGGTAAGGTCCATGCCAGTTTGCTTCCAATTTATTGTGCTTCTGAATGACCTTCTTTAGAACATAATCTCCTTCTTTTAAATCGCATTTCTTCACCCTCTTGTTGTAGAACAAAGCTGTTCGTTGTTGATAAGCAGCATTCCTAATGGCTGCCTCTTCTCTAACCTCCTCGAGCATATCCAAATCCAGTCTTCTCATCAAGTCACTGACCGGGGAATTGAAATTCAGCACTCTGTGTGTTGGTAGACCCAACTCGGCAGGTATTACAGCCTCACTTCCAAATGCCAGCATATATGGTGATTCTCTAGTCGCTGCTCGGGGAGTTGTTTGGTAAGCCCACAATACTGATTGTAGCTCATTAATCCAGTTAGCTTTAGCTTCACTTAGCCTCTTCTTCAAACCATTTAGCAGTGTTCTGTTCGTTACCTCTGTCTGCCCATTGCTTTGAGGATGACCTGGTGCTGAATGGGTTTTCAAGATGTTTGATTGTTGACAATAGGCAGCAAACTCCTCGTTGTCGAATTGTGTTCCATGGTCTGTGATGAAGGCATGAGGGAGACCATATCGACAGATGATATTCTTCCAAACAAACTGGTATACCTTCTCGTACGTCATATCGATAAGGGGTTCAGCTTCTACCCACTTAGTAAAATAATCTACTGCGACGACGAGGTACTTGAATCTTCCTCGGGTGGTTGGCAGTGGTCCAACCAAATCAATTCCCCACATGGCAAATGGCTAAGGGGAAGTTATGGGTGTCAACAATGCTTGTGGAGTTCGTCGGATGGAGGAAAAACGTTGACACTTGTCACATTTCTTAGCATAGGCTATACAATCTGCCCTCATCGTCGGCCAGTAGTATCCTTGAGTCATCACCCTTTGCAAAAGTGTTCGACCTGCTACATGAGCTCCACAGGACCCTTCATGGATTTCTTCAATTAATTCTTTCACCTCGGAAGGATGTACACATCTTTGCAAACCTGCCATAATTCCTCGTCTATATAAAATACCATTAGTTAGTACATACCGAGCAGCTTTATACTTCAATTTCTTGGCAGCGAGCTTATCTTCCGGTAATTCTCCTTCTTCAATATATGCCCTGATGGGATCCATCCAAGATGGTCCTAGATAAAGGGTGATAATGTTCATCGTCAGGTTTTCATCTATGCTTCGACTTTCTAGTACTTCAATTGGTATTGTTCTTCGCAGCTCGGTACGAGTAGCTGATGCTAGTCGGGCCAGTGCGTCTGCTCGTGCATTCTCTATTCTTGGTATTCTGATTAACTGAATTGCATCAAATTCTGCCAATAACTCCATTACCTTGGCATGATACTTGACCATTAATTCTCCTTTAACTGCATATGCTCCCATCATTTGATTCACAATCAATTGAGAATCACTGAATACCATCACTTGTTGCACTTCCATAATCTTTGCTAAATTAAGACCTGCTATCATGGCCTCATACTCAGCCTCATTATTGGAGGCTTTGAATTGGAATCGTAAGGCATATTCCATGTCAATCTCGTCTGGGGTGTTCAAAACAATTCCTGCCCCACAACCTGCTGTGCAAGATGAGCCATCTATATATAATCTCCATATGGGTAACCCGTCTTCAAATTCCTTATCTGATAGAGTTCCTCGGTGAAATATTTGTTGCTTCCTTTCATCCTCCGCTGGCATTTTTCGCTCCTCGTCGACCATCTCTTCTCGCTCTTTTACCAACCGGAGCTGGTCTGAGTTCGAAGTTGATGATCCTTCTACATCCACAAGTTCTTTTACCAACCAGAGTTGGTCTGAGCTTGTGTTTGTTGATCCTGTAACATCCACAGGTTGATCAGCGAGTAATTTTTGCTCCTCGGGGATATCAGGATAAGTAAATTCTGCTATAAAATCTGCTACAGCCTGCCCTTTTAGTGATGATCTGGGTTTATATACAATATCATATTCACCGAGCTCTATTGCCCAATACATTAGTCTCCCTGATTTCTCTGGTTTATGAAGGGCTTGTCGTAACGGCATGTCGGTATACACGACGATCGTATGGGCCTGGAAATATGGCCTCATTCTTCTACTTTCTTCAATTAATGCCAACGCCAATTTTTCCAACTTCGGGTACCTGATTTCTGCACCTCGGAAAGCCTTACTTGTGTAATAAATTGGCTTCTGGACTCCATTCTCCAATCTGATCAGTGCTGAGCTTACTGCATTCTCTGATACTGCCAGATATAAGTACAACTTTTCACCCATCACTGGTCTGGACAGCAATGGAGGTGTTCCCAGATATTTCTTCAAATCTTGAAAGGCTTTTTCACATTCATCATTCCACTCGAAAGTTTTTCGGAGTGTTTTGAAGAATGGAAGGCACCTATCAGTTGCTCGAGATACAAATCTATTGAGCGCTGCAACTCGTCCTGTAAGACTCTGCACTTCTTTTTTCGTCGTTGGAGATCGCAACCCTAAAAGAGCTTTGATCTTTGCTGGATTTGCCTCAATGCCTCGCTGGTTGACGATGTACCCGAGGAACATTCCTTCTCGTACTCCAAAGGTGCACTTCGTCGGGTTGAGCTTCATCTGATATTTATCCAGTTGATCAAAGGTATGACCTAAGTCAACTAGATGCTCAGCAGCTTTCTTGCTTTTTGTCAGCATGTCGTCGACATAGACTTCCATATTACAACTGAATTGTTCGGTAAAAACCTTGTTCATCAGCCGCTGGTATGTCGCTCCTGCATTTTTCAAACCAAAAGGCATAACATTATAACAATAAGTTCCCCTAGGGGTGATAAAAGAAGTACTTTCCCTGTCTTCAGGTTTCATTTTGATCTGGTTGTAGCCAGAGTAAGCATCCATGAAGCTGAGCAGCTCGTGTCCCGAGGTGGCATCCACTAGTTGATCAATTCTGGGTAATGGAAAGTGATCCTTTGGGCATGCCTTGTTGAGATCAGTGAAATCAACACACATTCTCCATTTATTGTTTTTCTTCTTTACCATCACCACATTTTCCAACCAGTCTGGATATTTCACATCTTCAATGAATTGGGCTTTCTGGAGCTTGTCGACCTTCTCTTGAATAGCTTGATTCTTCTCGGGGCTAAATACCCTTCTTCTCTGCTTTACGGGCTTGATCTCCTTATTCACATTGAGCTCATGACATAAGAAGTTTGGATCTATTCCTGGCATGTCTTCATGACTCCACGCAAAAGTTTTCTTTCTGTTTCTCAAGAAAGTTATCAATTCCTGTTTTATTGAAGCATCCAACGATGAACTTATCTGGGTTACTCGATCAGGGTGCTCGTCGTCCAGAATAATATTTTCTGTAGATTCCACCACCTGTCCTTTTACAAGTTGGGATTCATCTCTGGGATCAAGCGTTTCAATTTCTGTACCTTGCTCTACTTGGTAAGTAGTAGTCTTTTTCCTTGATTCCTCAGGCTCCTCTTGCTCGGCAGACGAATAATAGCATTCCCGAGAAACTTTCTGATCACCTTTCACAACTCCCACTCTGAAATTTGTTGGGAATTTTAAACACTGATGCACTGTAGATGGAACTGCCTCGAACTTATTCAAACCAACTCTTCCCATGATGATGTTGTAAGCTGATTGCACATTTTTATCCATCACAAAGAAACGTATTCTTTCTGTTTGGCAAGCAGGCCAAGTTCCAATGAATATATCCAACTTGATCGTTCCAAGTGGAAAAACTTTCTCACCAGCAAAACCCAGAAGGGGTCTGTGATAAGGTTCCAATTGAGATAATTTCAAATTCAAGCTATCAAAGCATGAATAGTACATGATGTCTGCCGAACTGCCATTGTCTACCAGCACCCTTGAAATCACTACTTCTTTCATCCTCATTTTGATCACCAAAGGGTCGTCGTGAGGGTAAAGGACACCTGCCAGGTCGTTTTTTGAAAAGCCAATGACCAGCTTCTCTTTGTTTACCTTCCTCGGACGATCCTCCTCGGCTAAATTTATTCGCTGAATGTACGAGCAAGCTTGTGCCTCTCCGAGGTAAGCTTTTCTTTCTGCAGTAAGGTCTCCTCCTCCTGCATCTCCTCCTGTAATAACATTACAATCAAATGCCCCAAAACGTATGGAAAATACCTCTCGTTCTGGTTGCCTTGGTTTCTTGGGAAGATCGGGATCATCCTCGGCATCATCTTCATGTTCTCTCTTCTTTTTCTCCTCTGCTCGAGGAGGAGATCTAGATCTCTCTCTAGTTCGATCATTATTTCTTCTTTCACCTCCCCGATCAACATACTTTTCTAGCTTTCCTCTTCGGATGAGTGTTTCAATCTTGTTCTGAAGAGCTATGCAATTCTTAGTCATATGTCCATGATCCTTGTGGAACTCGCAATATTTATCCCTGTTCCTCGCATCGGGGTCTGACCTTAGTTTCTTCGGCCACTTTACTTCCTCGCTATTCTTGATTTCTTCCAAGACATGATTAATACCCATTTTTAAGGGAGTATAATTATCGTATTTCTTCAGGACTTCCCATGACGACTTATTATTTCTGGAACGCTTGTCACCGCCATTGCCCTTATGCTCTTTATTCTTAGATTTGTCGACTTCCACCTTGGTGTCTTTATCCATATTCTTTTTTGCAGCCATAGCCTCCTCGGCATTCATGATTTTGGCCGCTTTTGCCATCAACTCTGACATAGTTTTAGGTGGATCTTTCGCCAAAGTGTAATACAACTTATTAGGCAACAAACCACTCATCAAGGCGGTGATTTCTGTCTTTTCCTCATAATCTATGACTTCCAGTTTCTCGTTATTGAAACGAGTTATGTAATCTCTAGTGCTTTCACCAGATTTTTGTCTAACACTTAACAAGTGCGCTACTCTTTTTACTGGCTTTTCTCCAAAACAGAAATTGCCGATGAACAACTCGGCTAATTGAAAGAAAGTTGAAATCTTACCCCGAGGAAGATTATTGTACCATATCTGGGCAGATCCGGTAGTTCCCGAGAATGCCCTACATCTCATCTCGTCGGGGACAGCATAGATGTCGGCAGCAGCTTGATATTGCTCTATGTGAAGAACATGTTCGGTCTTTCCATCGTATTTGGGGGTCACCACAGGGGCTTTAAATTTTGATGGTGTTGGAAAATTTACAATGGCCTGGACAAAAGGTGTCCCTTGAACAAAAGTTCGTTGTAGGGGATTCTTCGCCTTAGCCATTTCTCCCAATCTATCTTCCAACTGCTGAAGTGATCCTTTCCACGCTTCATTTCCTTCCTCAGGCCTATTGGTTCGAGCAATCGATCGTTCTGAGGTAGCTTCCTGAGATCTATCTTGACGAGCAGCTGGTCGTGACTGTGCTGATCCTTCTCTTAGATCTGATGGTTGTCGAAAACTTCTCGACATGGTCTTAGGGGGACTCCTATTCCTCCTAGGGCCTAATCGGCTGAAAGGAGAGGCCCTACTTAACCTTTCCAATGCGCTGGCCCTTTCTGGGGAAAGGGTGACGCGTTGCTCAGTATCTGTAACCCGTATTGACGAAGTTTGCCCAGGTTGATAAGAGAAATCATCAGATTCCTCATTACGATATGATTCAGTACGCCTGGATCGCGAAGAAAGTAAATAAGTTTGCCTCTGACCACTTCGATGCCCTGACTGTGCAGGTGCACCGCCATGAAGAGTTTGTATAAGTTGCCGCATCGTATCTTGCATGGCGGTTTGTCCTTGAGCCAGATTTGTCATGATCCCGGCCAGATCTGGAGGTGCAGAGGGATTTAGAGGATTTCCAGCATTTCTAGCATTTCGATTGCTAGATTCTGGGTTATCCGCCATTGGTGATGAATGATTTTTGGTGAAAAACGATAATAACAAATCGTTCCCACAGACGGCGCCAATCTGTTGATGTAAAAAATTAGATTGCTCTAATTATTCAATCACATATAAATAAATGAGACAAATATTTTTAAAGTGGTTCAGCCTTGTAAGAATGGCCTACATCCACTGTTATGTTATTGCTGAGTGTATAGGAATTCTCGACTACAAATGATCTATCAAGAAATTCCGGTCCCCCTTGAACGAGGGTGATACAAGGTATTTATAGCCCTTTAGGCTGTATATGAAAGGGTGTTACATTAAATGATACACATATGAAAGGGTAATTCATTTAATGTTCTTCAAACGTGCGCGTCAAGATGATAAGCATTCAATGAATAGTTAAACTGTTGATTATCTGGCAATTAATGCTGTGGTCGAGGTGCAGCTCGAACCGCCTTAGTTGCTCGTCGTCCAAGAGTTCCTCGGAGCATTGGAGTTCCTCGGAAGGTAAGAGTACTTCGGAGGGTTGGTGTTCCTCGGAGTATACTTGTTGTTCGGAGTGAGTATGTTTGTCGGGGAAACAATCTTCCTCGTAATTATTGTGCCACGTGGGTTGACACGTGTCTTCTTATTATTCGTCCACATCAGCATACTAATTTTGGTATCAACAATGAGTAATATTAATTATTGGTAGTACAGTAGCGTATTATATGTATAATATGAGGAAGCTAAACCTTTTGTGGTAGTACAATAACGTTATCTAGTTAGGCAGTGTAGTATAGCTAGGTAGGAGGCGTTAGTTGTGCACCTTAGCTGAGAGGTGAGGAACTCAAGGGAGTGTACGTGGATTATTTTATAATGTCTGTATCCAATAACTGATTTAAACTATGATTTAAATACTTGCAAAAATATTTTCAAAAGGTTTTTGGGCTCTGACCCTTTTCAAATCTAGTTTCCAAAATATTTTAGGTGTCCAGCCATAGGGACGCCAAGCTTGATGATTCATTCCAGGGATGCGTAGCTGTAACATTTACAGATGCTTGCAGGATTGATATAGATTCTTCAGTTATTCATCCCTAGATTAGGATTTTCACTTCAATATTTCATTTGGGCAAGTTGCCCCTTCAGACGATTCAGTATTTTAGTTATTCAGCATTTAGCAGAATTTGTTCAAATTCAATTTTATTTACCTTAGACTTGTCATTTGATTTTGTTTTGGGAACCGATGGCTTATTCGATATTATCTATTCAGTTATTTATTATGTGATTGGTTCAGACTATTGTATTGCATGGACGGTTTGTTTTTATTTTATTTTATTTTACATATTGTTATATTGAAAGGTAAAATTTGGCATTGATTTAATTTAACATAGGTGGTTAGTAAATTAAAAAGTTTTTGACAGTGATGCTAAGAATGAACCAAATGAGATTCGTGGTTATTTTGATAAAGGATTGATCATGCGTGGTTAAAATAGGAGGGGTGTCGCATGCATCTTGATTATGGGAACTTGTTTAATGGTTCAGAAACTTATTTGGTAGATTAAAAAAGATTCCACTAATACATTAAAATTATATTGAACGGAAAAATGGTCATATTAAAGTCTAGTTGCTAACTAAATTAGACTTGCACAATCTCACAACGGTTGAAAAGGGTGCATAGATTTTTAATTCTGAGAATTATGAGGATTAAAATATGGACACAATTATTTATTTAATTGTCATGGGTGTGATCCAATATTTTGGGTCTAAATCTTCTCAAGTTGAGTAATCGATGTGTGGACATGTCTGATATCATAATCTGTAAAAGCTCGTGTTTAAGAGATATCCTTGATTGTGATACCTACGTCCTAAACTCTTATGTTTTGATATTTCCTCGATTGTGATACCCCCTTCCTACACTCTTATGTTTTGATTCTACCAGTAAACCTAATAAGTGGATTACTTTATAATCCTGTAGAGTATCAGATAAGTTAAGTATAAGATCAAGGAGTAATAAGATGTTGATGAAAATCAATTAGCACCGAATTAAATTTCACCAAGTGGGTATTATATGTTTTGTGCAGGGTATCACATCATTCACTATCTAACTTTAAAAGATAAACTCATTATTCGAGTAATTATGAGATATTTAAATTAGAGTACAATTATAATTTTTTAGTGAATTTAATTATAATTTGACGGTCCCTTTTTATTTCTTATGCGGAAAGTGTTTTAAGGATGATAAAAACAATTTCTCTTTTTATGAAAACCCTTTTTCCAATTTTTAATTCTCACCAAGTTGTGAACAATTTTAACTTAACCAAATTTTATCTTGATTAATCCTAAACATTCATATAGGTATTAAAGCAAATAAAATAAATTAAAGAATACTCACAACGCCGGATGCACGAGGAAACCCACAACGGGAAAAATCTCAGACGACCCAAGCCAGACAATCACTATGAATGTTGATTTACAACAAACAGACACTAGTCTTAGTCAACGACTCGATCCCCATGAGACTTAACGCTCTTTTGATCTTCAACCACTCCTCTCACAGTGCCCATGCAAAAAATCCTTCTTCCAAGATACCTGTCCATAACACACGCGTCCAACTATGTCTCGATGTCCACTGATATGACTTGTAACATCTACGATGTTGAAACCGGACTCCACTGAATCTTCACCACAAAACCTGCAATGTTCAAGTGTAGAACAACTCTTCTTGGTGCCACAAAGATCACTATAGCATATATTAATGATAACTCGGATCTTTGAAACTCTAAGGATGCATTTACTTTGGAAAACCTTAGAAAACTTATGTGCAGAAACGTATTGGTTCGTAAACAGTTTTTCCAGAATGCACACTTATGAAATCTTAAGAAAAAATGCCTATATATATTTCTCCTAAGGTTGTGGCTCGCTCGAACGACGGAAGCTGTGGCTCGAATGATAATACCATGCCGTTCTAACGACAGTGGCATCTCGCTTGAACGACGGTGAATGTCGCTTGATGTCGTTTGAGGAACGCGCGAATTAGAGTCCAAATAAAACTCTTCTCTAATCTGTCCTTATCAGATTTCAACGAAGTGTAAAACAATTCGAACACTTATAAAACATTTTAAAAAATATTTATTAATAAAAATATCATCCTTATCCTTATAAAAAATAAATTCCGAGTCTCATTTAAATTACGCATTCATACCTGAGTGATCTCGGAATGCAATTGATCTTGAAGACAAATAAGCTTGCACAATTTAAAAATATGGCATAATTAATTGCTTGAAGCTTTGCCGCAACATCTTCAGTTAAATTTCAACACGTCATAGTCTGTGTGGGATCGTGGCAATAAAAAAAAGACATAAAACTCAAACGTGTTTTGTTCTATGAATAAGTCAAAACTATACAACGGACACAATTGGAAATTTTGTCCTTACATAATTAAATGGTAAAATAAATATATTATGACAAGTAATATGAGATTTTTATTTTTTTTCCATTGGAAGACCATTTAAATATTACTCTTCAATCTCTGGTACACTCCATTACCCAAGTAGTTGTCCTGAACCCTATCATTACTTAGCCTAATCCCACTTTATATACCTTATATATAGGGGTTTAAGGTAGGGTTTAAGGAGAATAACACATCATAATGGTTAGAATATGAGAAAGGAAAACATTATACACATATTTGTTAAGGGGCGAGGAGAGAGAAAGTGACTATTCTCATAAATCATCAAGTTTCGTATAATACCTTGTATTTTCCTACGAATATTTCATTATTTAATTGATTATAGTCTACCCGTTATTATGGCATGCGAAATGTCATTAGTATATATATATATATATATATATATATATATATATATATATATATATGTGATCCTAAGTTTGTCTATGAAGAGAGAATCTGATTGTATTAGTGTCTATAATTGATTTATTCTGTGTAATACTAATTCATAGGGCCTCATAGGTAAGTGCTACAAGCTCTCATGCATTGGAACCCATGGTTATGGTCCCGAATATATTAGTATGAAACATTTTATTTTTAAGTGGAATCCCCTAGTATATGAAAGAGTGAAAAAGTGCTTTCGTTGTTGTGGAATAAGAAGCCTTAGTATCTTAATGCACATATTTCATTTATTCGGAGCTATTAGAGAGGGATCCACTTTTGGGGTAATATGAGTCGAAGCAATAATAAGAATATTTCTAGTGGAACTTCTTTCACAATCCCTAGACAAATGGTTCACTAATAGACGGTGATAATAACGTTTACAAGTCATTTTCAGATGTAATTGAAGGAAAAAAGGAAAGATTTCTTGAAACTCTGCTTGGCAAACGGGTCGATTATTCAGGGCATTCCGTCATTGTCGTGGGCCCTTCACTTTTATTACACCCATTATGAGTACCTTCACATATGAGTGTATGATAGATATTTGAATGTTCACTCGGGTTGACAGGGGGTCTGTTAGATAGACATTATCGAATAACGCCTTTTGATGAGAGATATGAACAAGAAGCTTCGAGAAAACTTGCATTTTTGGAATTATATGAAGCCATTAAGCAAACAACAAATCCATGGGTATTTGAATCCGAGTATCCAGGAAAAATCAAAATATTTTAGGGAAGAACAGGGGATCTTTTTGAACAACATGTTATAATAGGAAGGCCTTATATCTTGAAATCAATTCATCAAGTTGATGATAAAATCCATGGACGTTCCATCGGACATTATGTCCTTGTTACACAATAACCCTTTAGAGTAAGGCCAAGCAAGGGGAATAATAGGTAGGAAAAATTGAGGTTTGGGCTCTAAAGGGATTTGGTGTTGCTTATATTTTACAAGAGATGCTTACTTATAATCTGATCATATTAGAGATCTTCAGGAAGTACTTGGTACTACTATCATTTGGAATGAAAAGGATAATATATAGGATTGGTAGAAAGATCTGTGATACTTGGTTGGCTCAATTCATGGAAACTACAAGATATAAAAGAATATACCAATCCTAATGATCCATAGGATTAATTGTGGATCCAACACAACAATAGAAACATTTAGTTGTTTAGTCTTAGATTTTTATTTTCAATCTTCTATATTTAGAGAAGTATGTATTTATATAAACTATTCACAATAACATCTTTGTATTCCTACGGATTTTCTACTTATCATTTACGTAAAAATAGTCAATCAAAATGATTAATTAAATTCAAAATTAATTTGAATTCAACTTGACTTTCGAGTTCTGATCAATGGTTGAAGAAAGAAAATGAAAAGGATTCCAATTTCACGTCTTAAATGAAATGTGTGGACTATAATAGGCAGTATTCTTTGATATCCGATAGTAATGTAAGAAAGTAAAAAAATTGGCTCGTATATTGTACTTGCTTTTTTAAAAAATTAGGCTCAAAATTATTGGAAGAATTCTTTATAATGGAAGAACATGTTCTTTTGTTGACCTTCCCAAGAGCTTCTTCTACTTCGTAGAGGTTACATAGAAGGCGAATTTGGTATTTGGATGTTATTTTTATCAATGATTTGGCCAATCATGAATGATTTGTTAGGAAACTGTGTAAATGAAAATGCCCCCTAAATAATCTAAATGATGAGGTTCTAGAGCCAAAGATCGTAGTTCTCGAATGAGCAATAGAAAAAATTCTAGAGCATCCTCAGGATTAGGATTATTCCTCCAATGTTCATAGTACCAAGTACTTCCCGGTGAGCTCTAATATGATCATATTTATATGTAAGCATCTCTTGTAAAATATGAGCAACACAAAATCCCTATAGAGCCCAAACCTCCATTTCTCTTACTCGTTGACCCAGATAAGGGAGAGATCTTTGGAAAGTAGGTTTTTATGATCCAATAAAGAATGAAAGTTATTTAAATGTTCCTGCTATTCTATATTTCCTTGAAAAAGGTTCTCATCTTATCGAAACTGTTCATGATATTTAAAAAAAGGTGGAGGATTTTTAATAACTTCGCCCTAGTCAATTGAAGTTCAATAAAGGAGTTGAAAAAGGGGGTAGTGATTCGTATATGACTTTATACAACTTTTCTATACTATATTTTTTTTTTATTTTCCCCCTTTACTTTTCCTATTAGTATCTATTTCTGATTGCTTCCATAGAATCCCGTGTTTTATGACAAAAAAGCCTATTTGATTAATTCTAGAAATAGAAAAAATAGAAAATTCTGGCATTCCGTTTAATTGGGAAGTTTTCGTTGGAACTCATTAACAAGTAACAAACAAGGAATAATTTTTTTATTCTAGTTATATTGATTGAATACAATACTGTTTGACTAAATATCAATTTGATATTTTTCTATTTCTATTTAACAGCATATGAATAGTTCCTTGATTTTGGTTAAGTAATTCTTGAATCCTTGCCTTGGAATAGGAAAAAATGGAGGAAAATAGATTTATATTGGTGTGATATAATCCATTATCAGAGAATAATCTTGAACTCGATGGATCATCCCTTTTTCTGGTATACAAAACAAGGGATTTCTCTAAGCTTCAGTGTGGGGTAGAGCAGTTTGGTAGCTCGCAAGGTTCATAACCTTGAGGTCATGGGTTCAAATCTGGTCTTCCCAATATATTTTTATCAAAAATATTTAGGTTTGACTCTGTTAACTAGTAATTGTTACCACTTTTTATCTTGGGGTGGGAGGAAAAGAAGAGGTGAATAGAATCACTACACTATTACAACCAAGTATACGAGTGTTCTATCATTTTATCATAGTAAATAAATTTCTCCATCTTGGGCGGATAGAAGGAATTGAACCCACGTCTTCTCATTGGTATAGCGAAATTTTACCATTCGACCATATCCACATTTTTTTCGTTCTTGATTACCATATGTCCACACACACAGACATATATATATATATATATATATATATATATATATATATATATATATATGCCTCGATCATATTTGTGTAGTGCCAGGCCAGAGGCTCTCTTCAAGATGAGTCCAATTATTTTATTAATTTGAATTTTTTCATTTCAGAACAAGAAGTTTGACCCCCCTAATTTTTTTTGTTTTCTTTATTTGTGTTTTGGGAAATTATATTTAATAAGTTTATGATTGAGAAGAGTTCGGGGGGGGGGGGGGGGGGAGGTCATTTCAATTTTGGATTTGGAACGAATAGGTACAAGAGATGAGAGAATTAATGATGCCTACCAGAAAGACTAATCCAATCCATAATTATGTACCATGAATTACAATATTTTTGTTACTTAACCACCATCAGGAGAAGCAAATCCAACAGGTACACTAATTAATAAGATTGATGATGTAGTAAAGAACTTTAGGACATTATAGCTATCATTGGATTGGACGAATTATCCGAAGAGGATCTTTAACCTTAGCATGAGCGCGAAATATTGAGCATTTCTTATCATAACCTTTTTTCGTAGCAGGAGTATTTACCGATTCTCCAGGGAAATATGTTGGTCGAGTAGAAACAATTAGAGTTTTTCAATTGATCCTTTTTGAAGAATAAAGTCAATTTATTACTTATGTAGCTTACCCATTAGACCTTTTTTAACAATGTTCTATTACTAACATGTTTACTTCCATCGTGGGTAATGTATTTGGGTTCAAAGCCTTGCGCGCTCTACATTTGGAAGATCTACGAATTCCTGTTGCTTATGTTAAAACTTTCCAACAACAATGGGTTGGGTCAACTATTCAATCAAATTATATTGAGCTTGTTTCCCATCTCTTCTCGAGAAACAAGGAGCTATTTCTCTGCAAAATTGTTCTCAATTTCATATGTGGCTATTTCGCCAGGATATCTTCATTTGTTGGGGGAAGCATCCGCGCGAATCGAATTTTTTGAAGAACAACGATGTAAGGTTGGTAAACAAGGATCGGTTTTCTAGAAATGGTACAGAATGTATCGTCCAATATTCAATATGATTCCATAAGATCTAATTTTGTTCAAGTAAGGGATTCTAACCAATTAAAAGGATATTCTGATCAATCCAGAGATCATTTGGATTCCATTAGTAATGAAAATTCAGAATGTCACACATTGATCAATCAAAGAGAGATTCAACACCTAAAAGAAAGATCCACTCTTTGGGATCCTTCCTTTCTTCAAATGGAATGAACAGAGATAAAATCAGACTGATTCCCGAAATACCTTTTTGGGTATTCCTCAATAAGACGGTATTTTTTAAATATGTAATTATCTTTAATATATTAATCATTTTTTTATTTCCCAATCGTCTGGAAGGTACAAAAGAAAGATTTTGTTATTTATTCAATAATTGTTTTATCTCTAGTGGACCACTCAGTAGGATTCAAACCCATATGAAGTTTTGACCACCTGTCAGATAAAAAAGAATAAACTGATCTTGTAGGATTCCCAAGAAATTATTCGATTTCTTCCGAAAGTAGATGAATTGCCTTAATTACCTATAGGCAACATATATAAATAAGATACACAACTATATATCTATGTAACTATTTATGTTCTGGGGTTTACATATACATATAATTGTTGTTATAATTGAAATTAAGAGGGATTTTTTTATTGAAAAATTAATACTGATGAGTTATATATCAATTTGTATTTTCTTATGATACGTTTCAAACGTGGATGATTATCATACGACATTCCCAACATATCATAAGATTCCCTTTTAAAAATCCACACTTTTTATACCCAGAAAATAGACGGAATTCTAGCATTGCTCCTTGGGAGAAATACTTTTATGAATACCTTTTCGAGTTGCACCACACCATACTCTATTCTCGTAACATGATACACACTATCTAACAGCTCGCCTGGTGCTACATCATAGGCACATTGGAGTGTATATTATTGTAACCATATACATATCAAATGACGACAATGGAATGCCAATCCTCAAGTTTTATTTATAAAGTCTCTATTCCTTGGAAATCAAAGCCCAAAGATTTATGAATTAGCCCATGCTTGACTAGAAAAGCAGACAAATGACCCTACATCTTTTTTTATCTCTCCCACATTTTTATTTGTATAAGTAATTCTCATTGACGATGAAACTTCTAAAGATTGACAAACTACTTATTATTATGTACAAAAGAATCCCATTTAATTCACTAATTCGTGGGAAGATACTGATCTTTTGTATTTCAAAAATATTTCAGGAGGGATCTCTAAAGTAGATGGTGGTTGGTAAAGAAATCCTTGATCTGATGCGATCCCCTCCTCGGTCGACTTCCTCCTCTTGTTCCTCAGCCTACGGGTATTATCAGTCGTTTTTAGTTGTTCCCCTCCCAGAGGAAAGTTCTTACGCGTTACTCACCTGTTCACCAGTGGAAACACATGTTCCCATCCGACTTGCATGTGTTAAGCATGCTTCCAGCATTCATCGTGAGACGGGATCGAATTCTCCATTTTGATCAAGTAAACTTATAAATAAATCATATATTTAGATACCAGACGAGTCAATGAGTTACCAGAATTGTTTCAATCAATCTATTTCTAGATTAGCATTTGAGAGAGGTCCAAAATACTTTGATTTCTTATGTTTGTGCAAACATGATCATACCTTAAGCAGCAGGCATGTTGATTTAAATTGATTTATGAATTAGAATTTATATGATAAAATAATAGCCAATCCAATAGCTACTTCAGACGCTGCAATAGCAATAACAAAATTGAGAAAATGGCTCATTTTAATTGACGACAATAAAAAATTTTGAAAATGTTACAAAATTAATATTAACTGCATTCAATATAAGTTCAAGACACATAAAAGCCCTAACCATATTTCGACTCATGATCAATCCATAGAGACTGATAGAAAATAAATAAGCACTCAAAAGTGATTCGACTAATGGGATTTGGTATGATACTTATGAGATCGATGAGATTGATATTCAAATACTTCTTCTTAGAAGGTATTGATTCGACCCCATAAGCGGGACCACCACCCAATAACATGTTTCCGCCAGAAGCAGAACTCCGTATTTCTTTTAGAGAATCTCTTAATTGTTCCAGAGCAACCAGAAATATATATATATATATATATATATATATATATATATATATATGGTTTAAGTAGAATAACACATCATAATTCTCTTGTAGAAATGTTTCAAAACTTTTATATGATGCGAGAATACACGACCTTTAGAAATTAATGAACACACATTAATTCACTAAGTAATTATTTTAAGTGACTTAGTATTATGGGCATCTATAGAATGGTTAGGGACTAGGTTCTAGTGGTTTCCTTGTTTAGATTATTCCATTGGGATTAAGTTCCACCGATTGTGAAGTACATTCTTATAATACCAAGTAACATCAACTAATTAATAATTAATAATTAACTTAAGCTACATGTACCGGCTAATAATTTAATTTAACGATGTAATAAATTTATAAAAAAATGTTATGTTTTGGGTTTGGTTCTCGGGACGTTTAAAAAGCCCGTTATAAGTTTAAAATAGTTGAATATCGGTCCATTGAGTTAGTATATGAGTTGGGCCAAGTTTTAGGTCATTTGGAACTTATTTTGGGCTTGTTGGATTAAGGCCATTTTATGGCCTAAGCCCAATTTTGGGATTAGTGTATATTATAACTTAATTATCTTAACTAAAAACACCTAACACTAGTGGAGAAGAACTCTAGCATCCAAGGAGATAGATGAGTACCAAAGATTGAAAAATTGGGGATTTTGGGATTTGATTCTAACAATCAATCTAAGGTAACTCTATTTTGATTAATGATATGCATAATATTGTCACCATAGCCGCGGAAGTATTAACAATAGACCATTTCCTTGGAACACATAGGCCGTGGCCCTATACAATTATTAGGCCTTGTACCATACAAGCATTGGTCAACATTTGTCGCTGCCTCGGCTAAAATAGGTTGTAACAACCACTTTAGTCCTTGGTCGTTGCCTGGGTTCAACCAGGTTGTGGCACCCTCCAAATGGTGCTGCCTAGATTCAAATAGGTGACAACCCTTACTATGAAGTCAGTCACTTAACAACTGTCAATCTTCTAGAAGGATTCCTTTCTCGCAAGACTTATCCACATGTCACGTGCTCCTGGCACGTGACAGACCTTTATGACTTCTATAAATATAAGTGCTCACCTCACTGTTGGGGGGATTCTAGCTTGGTTAAGCCCTGCCAAACTCTTGGATCTCTCTCTCTAGAGAACATCATGTGACACCCCCGCTTAATTAAATACTGGGTGATTAGTCCTTTATTAAATTTAAATCAGAATATGCAGTTGGGATCAGTCTTGGCATCACTGATGCAAACTTTTTATTAATTACTAACCACCTACTATTTAAAAAACAGATGCCAATTTTTATTTATTTTATTAAGACAAGTAAGAAATTAAAAGATTAACTAAATATTCACCATCCAATAACAACTCATAGGAATTTAAACGACATACTGAAATAAACTGAGTCTGGAGTAAACACAACCAGTCAAAATCCCAAATACAATAATCTCAATGAAGTAAATCCATCAACTGCAAAGTAAATGGTTGTCTCTAAACTACTATCTCTAAATAAGAATAGGCAACATGCCCTGACCGAAATGAATGTCTCTGAATGAATCAAGGTTAAATATGGAGGCGTCTAATACCGAGGTCCTATAACTTCCACAGCAGTTACAACATGTCAACTGAATAGAACTCCTATGCTTGGCGTCCCCGTGACTGGGCACTTAAAAGGTTTTAACAAAAACAAAATAGATTTGACATAAAATGGGTCAGAGGCCGAGTTGAAAATATTTTTAAAACAGCAAGTATTTAAATTGCATAAATACCAGATATTATATACATGTTAGTCACGTGCTCTCACTTGATATACTCACCTCTCAACTATTATGCATGCCTAACGTATACTCTTAGCCCGTCCTAGTTATACTATCCCACCTAACTAGTTTTATTCAAGTGTCTCACTATGATGACTAAGTCATTGTGTCCACTCATATTACTCGAATATTACATTATTGCATTTCCAATAATTATTAATCGATTCAAGTATTTCTTTACTCATATAAGTTCCCAAAATTCTAACATATCTTATTTATCATACCCTTCTCATCTACTTGGTAAAACGGAAGAATAATCATCGGTACATACATAGTCTTCACTATGTTAATATATATATATATATATATATATATATATATATATACTTATAAAGAACCCGAGACTTAGCTATGGTGTCTGCATACTCTGTTATCAAGTCCCACTATATCACATACTATATGAAGTAATATAGGTTCATAATCACTCGAGAACCATACAAAGCACGAATCACAATTAATGGAGGCGAATCATAGTTCCAAGTTATAAGGGAGACGCAGATACCCACTAACCCCTATGACCATCTGTAATATCACTCACAGATATGCTGTACCGAGGTTCTATGGTTCTAAGGTACAAGTCTGTATTCTCCCAATGTGCTCATCATAAAAGACTGTCCTAGCACGAAAACCTCCCTGATAGCAAGTAGCACATTGTAATGAATTTAAAACAATAATCCCCAGAATAGGTAATCACACAACCTAAGTATATATATAAAATCCATTTAGGTATATGCGCGTATCATTTTACATGTCTCATTCGTAGTATATTTATATCTTGAATATCCTACACAATATTTTATTTAAGGCGGTAGCTGACGTCGCATAACTATAAGGACCTTATTCCAAACAGGTTATTAAGTTTCCTTCTCTTCCTTGGGTTATTTCCATAAATAAAATATACCCCCACTAATGGTATTAACCTAAAGTTATTGTTTATCAAATTTAAACCCAAATTTACATAATTTCTAACCGTAACTCATTCGATTAACACTCAAAATTTCCCCATTCAATCCCATGGATACATAATATTTTTTGAGTCTTAAGTATATCCTACTTCCCTTTCCTAAGTCTCATTATGATTAACTAATCCACACCAAAGATTTCTAAAAGTTGGGATTCAATCAAATATTAGAAAGGGAAAAAGGCACATTTACCAGGGGAGTCGATCGATCGACATTCTTGAGTCGATCGATCGATCAACATTCTTGAGTCAATTAATCGTTCGAACAGTTATTTGCCCAGATTTACTTTAACAGCTATGGGTTTCAAGATTTTTAACCACCAAATTCGTCTTTACAATTATCAAAATTGATATACATGAAATCCATAACCTATACTAACATTTATGAACAATTCCTAATGTACCCAAATCATTTAAACAACATCAACATGCATAAATTAACCCAATTTCCATCTTTAGCCTCAAGAACCCTAGTTTTGGCTTCATCTTCAATTCAACGTGAAATTTACAAATTTCTTCAATCAATTTGATTTTAATAAGGCGGGTTTGATTCTACATGCATAAATGATCCTATTCCATTTAAATATTCACCCAAGAATTTTTATTTGCACTATCTAAATTCCTCCAAAACTTAAGATTTTCATAAAAAGGTTATCCTAATCTAACATGAATTATATATATACTGTAAATTTACACAAGATAATACTTTCATTATGTAGTATATCTAGTCCGTTGGTGATGAAAGGTATGGGGTTGATCCTCTCTCTCTGATCTATACGTTGGCGACTATAGTGGTGCAAATGGTGCTCCAATGGTGGTTCAAGCCTTAGAAAACTCTTCACTCTCCTGCTCCTATGGTTTCCCAAGATTTCATGTTTGATATATCTATAAAGTCTAACCCTAGCACCCGATATAGACTTAGAAATTTTGTGAGTTTAATTACCCCAAAAATAAAAATGACTAAAATACCCTCCCAGGGTGCTGAGTTGGCATAAAAATGCCCCGAGTCCCAAACTGAACCCCCGAATAGTATTTTCTAACTATCTCGACCCTTCTGGACACTTTAGCGCACTCTAAATGACCATAAAATTGACTTATAAATGAATTACTTTTTATTCCATTAATATAGTCCCCACACGACTGACATGCACGTCCCGGCTTAATTTCCATAATTGTCGTATTTTTCACTCACAACAACTTTAATATTTTCATAATTATATATTACTTTACCCGTTAAGTAATATTTAACATAATTATCACCAATAAATACTAACTCTCGTCACGCTAGTAATTATTTTATTAAATCCAAATTAATTATAAATAAATTCCCCATTTAGGTTAATTAATCCCCCCAATTAAAAATCATTAAAATTACAGGGTATTACATACTCCCCCCTTAATAATGAAATTTCGTCTTGAAATTAAAAAAAAATAAAGGTATACCTGGTAAAAATAACTCAAAATACTTTCCCTCATCTTGTCCTCGCGCTCCTAGGTAGACTCCTCAGCATGATGATGTTTCCACTGAACACGTACTAACGGTACTACCTTTGACCTTAGTTTCCTCTCGCTGCGGTCTAGGATAACAACTGGCCCCTCCTCGTAGGAACTATTAGGCTGTAGATCTATCTCCTCTAAATCAATATGAATTTGGGCCAACTCATCCCGAAGATATCTCCTCAACGAAGAGATATAAAACACGTCATGAATCCTATGCAAGTGCTCTGGTAACCCAAGTCTGTAAGCCACTAGCCTAATTCGCTCAATAATAGGGAATGGCCCAACGTACCTCAGTGCCAACTTTCATTTCTTCCCAGACCGCATTATACCCTTCATGGGAGATACTCGACAACACCGCATTATACCCACAGTGAACTCCCTGAAGAACCTCTTGGCATTGGCGTAGCTCTTCTGTCTATCCTGAGCAACCCAAATACGGCTCCGAATTATCTCAATCTTGGCTGAGGTATCCTGAATCACCTCAGGCCCAAGTAGTTTGTTGTCTCCCACGTCTATCCAACACGCTGTAAAATGACAAGACCTACCATATAGAGCCTCTAATGGAACCATGCCAATAGTAAATTGGTAGGAGTTATTATAAGCAAACTCCACCAGTGGAAGGTATTGCTCCCAGCTCCCGCCAAAATCAAGGATGCACATTCGTAATATATCCTCTAACATTTGATTCCTTTGCTCAGTTTTTCCATCAGTCTGTGGGTGATGGGTCAAACTCAATCATAACTTCATACCTATGGCCTCCTGAAAGCTCTCCCAAAATCTGGACTCAAAAATCTTATCCTGGTCAAACACAATATCAAGGGGCACCCGTGATGTCTCACTACCTCCGTAATGAAGATCCGAGTGGTACTGTCCCGTAGTATAATCAATCCGAACTAGAAAAAAATGTGCTACCTTGGTCAGTCGATCCACAATCATCCATATGGAGTCGTGACCCCTCTATGATGTAGGCAACTCTGTGATGAAATGCATGGAAATGCTCTCCTATTTTCACATAGGGATATCTAACGACTGTAGGAGCCCTAACTATCTCTGGTGGTCCACTTTTACCAACTGAAAAGTGGAACATTTCAAAATAAACTCGTCAATGTCCTTCTTTATTCCACTCCACTAGTACTGTCCCCTCATATCTTGGTACATCTTATCCCCTCTGGGATGTATCGTGAATAATGAGCCGTGAGACTCCATTATCACCGCATGTCGTAAATCCTCCCCTTATGGAACTCTGAACTCACGAAATAAAACTCTACCCCCTCGGCTAGAAACTGTACAATCCGATCGTGACAGAACGAGTTTGTTGACTGAACCTGTATCACCCTAGTAACGATCCAGGGTGTAACCATCATCACTAACATGAATGAGCAGACAATCGCATCTTGATGTCCCATCTCCTTCAATTTTGCCTTCCACACCTTGGCCACCTCACCTACTGGCCTACGGCTCAACACGTCTGCTACCACCTGTGACGCCCCGCTTAATTAAATACTGGGTGATCAGTCCTTTATTAAATTTAAATCAGAATATCCAGTTGGGATCAGTCTTGGCATCACTGATGAAAACTTTTTATTAATTACTAACCACCTAGTATTTAAAAAAATAGATGCCAATTTTTATTTATTTTATTAAGACAAGTAAGAAATTAAAAGATTAACTAAACATTCACCATGCAATAATAACTTATAGGAATTAAAACGACATAATGAAATAAACCGAGTCTGGAGTAAACACATCCAGTAAAAATCCCAAATACAATAATCTGAATGAAGTAAATCCATCAACTGCAAAGTTAATGGTTGTCTCTAAACTACTATCTCTAAATAAGAATAGGCAACATGCCCTGACTGAAATGAATGTCTCTGAATGAATCAAGGTTAAATGTGGAGGCGTCTAATACCGAGGTCCTATAACGTCCACAGCAGTTACAACATGTCAACTGAATGGAACTCCTATGCTTGGCGTCCCCATGACTGGGAACCTAAAAGATTTTGACAAAAACAAAATAGAATTGACAAAAAATGGGTCAAAGCCCGAGTTGAAAATATTTTTAAAATAACAAGTATTTAAATTGCATAAATACCAGATATTGTATACATGTTAGTCACATGCTCTCACTTGATATACTCACCTCTCAACTATTGTGCATGCCTAATGTATACTCTTAGCCCGTCCTAGTTATACTATCCCACCTAACTTGTTTTATTCAAGTGTCTCACTATGATTACTAAGCCATTGTGTCCACTCATATTACTCGAATATTACATTATTGCATTTCCTATAATTATTAATCGAGTCAGGTATTTCTTTACTCATATAAGTTCCCACAATTCTAACATATCTTATATATCATACCCTTCTCATCTACTAGGTAACATTGACGAATAATCACCGGTACATACATAGTCTTCACTATATATATATATATATACTTATAAAGCACCCGAGACTTAGCTATGGTGCCTGCATACTCTGCTATCAAGTCCCACTATATTACATACTATATGAAGGACTATAGGTTCATAATCACTCGATAACCATACAAAGCATGAATAATAATTAATGGAGGCGAATCATAGTTCCAAGTCAGAAGGGAGACGCACATACCTACTCACCCCTATGAACGTCCACACTATCACTCACAGATAGGCTGTACCAAGGTTCTATGGTTCTAAGGTACAAGTTTGTATTCCCCCGATGGACTCATCAGAATAAGACTGTCTAAGATTAGAAACCTCCATGATAGCAAGTAGTGAGGTGTGATGCATTTAAAATAATACTCCATACTATAGGTAATCACAAAACCTATGTATATGTATAAAATCCATTTCGGTATATGCACGTACCATTTTACATGTGTCATTCGTAGTATATTTATATCTCGAATATCCTACATAATATTTTATTTAAGGCGGTAGCTTACATCGTGTAACTATAAGGACCTTATCCCAAACAGGTTATTAAGTTTCCTTCTCTTCCTTGGGTTATTTTCGTAACTAAAATATACCCCCACTACTAGTATTAACCTTAAGTTATCGTTTATCCAATTTAAACCCAAATTTACATAATTACTAACCGTAATTCATTCGATTAACAATCGTAATTTCCCCATCCAATCCATTGCATACATAATATTTTTCGAGTCTTAAGTATATCCTACTGCCCTTTCCTAAGTCTCATTATGATTAACTAATCCACACCAAATATTTCTAAAAGTTGGGATTAAATCAAATATTATAAAGGAAACAAGGCATATTTCCCAGGGGATTCAATTGATCGACATTCTTGAGTCGATCGATTGATCGACATTCTTGAGTCGATCGATTGATCGAACAGTTATTTGCCCAGATTTTCTTTAAGAGCTATGGGTTTTAAGATTTTTAACCACCAAATTAGTCTTTAAACTTCTCCAAATTGATATACATGAAATGCAGAACCTGTAGTAACATGTATGAACAACTCCTAACGCACCCAAATCATTTAAACAACATCAACATGCATAAATTAACCCAATTTCCATCTTTAGTCTCAAGAACCCTAGTTTTGGCTTCATCTTCAATTCAATATGAAATTTCCATATTTCTTCAATCAATTTGATTTTAATAATGTGGGTTTGACTCTACATGCATAAATTATTCTATTTCATTTAACTATTCACCCAAGAATTTTGATTTACACTACCTAAATTCCTCCAAAACATGGGATTTTCATAAAAGGGTTATCCTAATCTAACATGGATTATATATCTACCGTATATTTATGGAAGATAATACTTGCCTTATGTAGAAGGTCTGGTCTATTGGTGATGAGAGGTATGGGGTTGGTCCTCTCTCTCCGATCTATACGTTGGCGGCTATGGTGGTGCAAATAGTGCTCTAATGGTGGTTCAAGCCTTAGAAAACTCTTCACTCACCTGCTCGTATGCTTTACCAAGCTTTTGCGTTTGATATATCTACGAAGTCTAACCCTAGAAGATGATATAGACTTAAAAATTTTATGGGTTTAATTAGCCCAAAAATAAAAATGACTAAAATACCCGCCCGAGCTGCCGATTTGGCATAAAAAGGCCCCGAGACCCAAACTGAACCCCCAGGTAGGCTTTTCTGACTATCTCGACCCTTCCAGACACTTTAGCGCACTCAAAATGATCATACGGTTGACTTATAAATGAATTAATTTTTATTTCATTTATTTAGTCCCGACATGACTGGCATGCGCGTCCCAACTTAATTTCCATAACAGTCGTATTTTCACTTATGACAACATTAATATTTTCATAATTATATATTACTTTACCCACTAACTAATATTTAACATAATTATTACCAAGAAATACTAAGTCTCGTCATGCTAGTAATTATTTAATTAAATCCATATTAATTATAAACAAATTCCCCATTTATGTTAATTAATTCCCCACAATTAAAAATCATTAAAATTACGGGGTATTACACATCGTACCTGGGGGCTCACCCCCTGCCACAGATGCTCCGTTCAACTCTCATAGGCTACATCCAAGGTTGTCATCTTAGCTAATCGCATGTACTCTCTAACCCTCTCTATCTTGTACACCTCGAATTGCATAACTTTGTATTATGTAATTCATATAATGAGATTAGAGCATCAAAGTTGACGTAGGCACGTCTTTATAGCCGAACTACTCTATATTTTGTGTCTTTTTCCTTATTATTTACTTTACTTTATTCTACACTTGATATAATGCTTGAGAACAACTTGTATTTGATTTCTTGTATCTTCATTTTGGCGCCGTCTGTGGGAAACGAGCTATTAAATCTAGTTTCCTCTTTGCATTTTAGGGTTCCATACACCTTATTTCATCCATGAGGGCTCTCTGGCCACTATCTCACAAGTGGAATTTGGGTTGTGGGACTCGTGGTTCTGCACATAGAACGCCGAAAGGGGATTGTTCTTTTTTCAAATCTATTTGTTAGTCCTATTTTTTATGACCTTAGATCTATTTTCTATACCCCGATGATGTTACCTTACCAAAACAGTGTTAAAAATCATAATTGGCAATAGCGTCATAAAGATGGGTAACTAGGAAATAATTATGTCTACCCATTTATGCTCTTTGCACCTTGATCTAGGGTTTACTATCAGATTTGTGCTACTTTTTGTACCTAAAGGTTGTTTTTCCCTTGGTAGACTCCTAGTAGGCCTATTATGTACATTTTCTATAAGTTAATCTCATGTTCTGGGATCAATCTTGGGATCGCAGCCTTCGCTGTCTCAGGCAGGATGCGGCCTAGCGATTTAAATGCCCGAATGCCGTAACCTTCTTAAAGTAGTTGATCTATACAACTTTTATAGTTCAGGAAAATTGGACTTATTGCAAAGTGTCCTCAGACTCAGTTATGGGAAAAATTCCCTTGATAAGGCCACGACATTACCTATGTATGTACCTTAGGCCGTGGCCACAACAAAATAATTTTCCAGATTGTCAAATTCTGCCTCCTTGTTACTATACTTTTTTCACTCTTTGCATCTCTTAATTTCTCACCATTGTTCAGTTGATCACAGAATATATATATTTAAAGATTAACATTCATAAATGATGGAAGGAATCTCCAGATCTGGTTCGCAACAGAATGAGGAGATAACTCAGTTGTATAGATACATCAACCATTTGTACGATTGCCAAGCCTCACTATAGAGCCATGTCAACTTCCTGAACAAAGAGTATTGATGTTGGAATATGTAGCCTTCAGTACAACGCCTAAGGTCGCAACCCCCACTTCTATGGACGTAGTGGAAGAAGCAGCAGCAGGCGCAAGAGTCGCAACCAAAGAGGAATCAGGAGGAGAAAAACACAAAGAGAGCCTTTGAGGAATACACACCTCTGATTTAAAATCTTGAAGACGTTCTTGAGTTCATCAAAGGAGAGAAGCTGCTCAAGTGGCCTAAGAAGCTGAAGTCTCTGCCCCACAATAGGGACCGGGAAAAATAGTGCGAGTTCCATAGAGACCATGACCATGACCATGACACCAATAACTGCTTCTCCCTAAAGCACGGTATTGAGAGGCGGGTTAGGTAGCAGATGCTACAGCGATTCAAAGCCGCGGTCTTCAACTAAGCGCATGTCTAGTTTTATCTTTAAAGCATTTCTATTCCAGTATTTTTGAATCTCTTTATAGATTTTACCCATAGCCTTTGTATTCTTTTAACGAAGTCAAATATATATATATATATATATATATATATATATATATATTAAATGAATTTTTTTGTCATATTTACTTGCTTTCTTCATTTAGAATCTAATGAATGACCTTCGTCTTAAATAGATTCCAAGGAAACTTAGTGACTAGTTATCTCAGAAATTATTTATTTTGGGAGGAAGAGTCTATTGGGGAGAAAGGGTGACATCCATAATAGGCCTATAATATCCCCGACTTTATAAAAGCATTCGAAGGTACGGGGTGCTTCAATTAGACACGGAGGCTTATAATGCCCGTTCTCAACTTTCAGGATGCTTCAGTTAGACATGGGGGATTAGAATGCTTGTTTTCAGATTTTTGGGATGCTTTAATTAGCCACGGGGGCTTATAATGCCCGTTCTCAGCTTTTGGGATGCTTCATTTAGCCACGGGGGCTTATAATTCCCGTTTTTAACTTCCTGGATGCTTCAATTATCCATGAGGGCTTATCATTTTCGTTCTCATCTTTCAGAATGATTCAATTAGCCACATGGGCTTATAATGCTCGTTCTCAGCTTTTGGGATGCTTTATTTAGCCATGGGGGCTTATAATACCTATTTTTAGAGTTCGGGATGCTTCAATTATCCATTGGGGCTCATAATACCCATTCAGAGATGGCTTGATACATATCTGATTATATTCGTGGGTGGCTTGATAATGAACCTAGCCTAGGGAGGCTTGATTGTTCCCCAAGAAAATAGAAGATGACAGATAGGTAAGGAACGCATGCCAAAGACAAATGTCTGCGGCAATGGAAAATAATTCCCAATTGCTCACTATCCAAAAATCGATGTTTTCCTCATTAAGAAAGTCCGCAGAAGATAACAAACAAGAAAGGTGTTGCGGTAAAATTGAATTGGGAAAGAACTTAATCATTTGTGTCAAGGGAATTTACTCCTAACTATCCACCTATCCTACATTTCTACATCAACATTCCTCACTAAAGGGCCACGGACTTAATTGTCCGAGGAAAATGAAATCAAAGGTAACTGCAAAGAAGATACTTCTACAACCTATGATGCACTACATCCAACATCTAAAGTTCAAACAAATTCAAACCAGCATCAAGGGACAAAAAGATGTTGCAGCAAAGGGAAAAAGTGAGCCAAGAACTTAAATGGTCGCGACAAAGGAAGTTATTCTTATGAATTCACTCCATAATCCTATCGCAGTATTTCTAATCCTTCTTCAAATTGACAAAGTTTATGGGCCGCAACGAATTTTTAACAAAGTACCATACAGCTGCAACCTGATATTAGAGTGCAAGCCTTGTGACAAGTTCAATTGCAAAGAGGTCCACATTCAACATTTAAGTGTAGAAATCAGTGCAAATAAAATAGGCAGCAACCTTGTATATATGGATGCAGCCAATTCAAGATTATTTATAAATAGAAAATAGTGCAAGTCTGCAGCATGAAAAAGACAACACGCATATAAAAATGAGCATTAAATTTGATCAGGAGAATCAAAATAACATCAACCCTGTATAATTATAAGCAAGTTAAATGGTCAATACCGCGAGGAATATAAGGAAGACTATAAAAATGTGTGTTCAAAATAACAATTTACGATTGCTGCCAAAAAAAAATATTTCAAGACAATGTTGTTGTGTAAATATCAAAGTTTACAGAAGATATTAAGAGGCCACATCATCTTCTAGATTGTCTGCATCATCTTAGTCACAGTCTCTGTCTTCTCAGTTGCAGCAGCTTCCTCAGCCATCTTCCCGGCCATCTCTTCTGCAGTATCTCTCAGTTCCTCCACACATTCATTGTGATCATCGTCACTTATATTTCGGGATATGACTTCCTCTCTTACTTCAGGAAAGTTTTTCACCACCCCGTGCCTAAGTTCTTGGAAGCAACGGAGGTAGGCTTTGTTATCGACAAAGAAGAAGTCCCTGGAGGTCTTATAGGAAACCACAACATCATCCACAACCTTTTTTAAAGCTGCAATGTGACACTCATCTTTTTTCTTGAGGGCTGCATCATGATCATTGTCCTTTTAATTGAGGGAAATAGTGTATCCATGCTACAAATCCTCGTACTTCAGCTGGAAGAGGTTACAATTATCCTCAGAGGCCTTAACATTTCTGGCCACTTATGTGGCCTTTGCCTCAGCTACTCTCATTGACTCTAGGGCCTATTTAAGATTCTCTTCTGCATTCCTTTGGGCCTCAGCTGTAGAGTTGACCTTAGCATTTGAGTTTATCTTATAGGCCTCAAGTGCCGTAGAAGAAGATTGCATCCGCAGTATCCAAGTTAGTCTTATGAGTAGACTTCGCAGCCCTATAGAGTTTGAATATGCATTCATATTTTGACCTTTGGGTCATAACAACATTCACGGCCTGAAGTTTGAAATTTATGTTAGTATAAAGAAATAATTTTCTACAGAAAGTGAACAATGGAATGTACTTACCCGCTACAGATTTTAGAGGGCATATTCCTCCAAGTCCTCATGGTCCTGGCATTGACTTTCATTTTTCTGCAAATTTATATATATTGCTTGTATCTGTCACGGCTTCTAAGAGGCTTCTTTAACCATAATGGTTACGACACCTAACTGCGGAGTCCTTATGCTTTTTAGGTATTTCTGCGTCCCTATGAGTTTGAACCCTTCAGATTTTCTGGACGACTTCTAGAAGTCTCATTTTGCCATTCCTCCTCCTGAAATTCCCTATGTAAAGCCTTTGAAGTCTATTGGGCCTTATTTGCTTAAAGGCTTTCCCAACTGCATCACCATCTATTCAGACTCCTTAGACTCCTTTAATTGTAGGGATACTAGTGGGGTTGCATACATTATGGAGGAGGATACAAACTCCAGCAACAATTCTCTTGCTAAAGTGGTAGCTGCAACAACTACTGTCCCACCAGAGACTTGGAATACTCTAGTTGAATCCTCTAGCTGATCTATGGATAAAACTCACGCGGCCTTGGAATACAAGTGCATCCTGGATGAGGAGTGGATCAGCCATGTTGCCGCGACCTTCGAAGTTTGAATAATCGTAGTATTTTGGAATCATAGCTCGTAATTAAATTAACCATATATATAAACCATAGTTTATACATAGAAGAACTAATGTAGTTTTTTTATTGAACCATGAAATTAAACCATGAATTCATGTAATCAGAACTTAAAAACATTACATATCAAACTTTATAGTTATCTTCTGTAAATGATGTGGTCAAACTCAACAGAAGAAGTAAGTATATCTCTCTCAACATCTTCCATAGGATGAGATATCACAACATGACAATATCAAAACAAGCATAAGAAAAAGGAAACAAAAGACACAAAACAGTTAAAAGAAATATATGATCTCCACTGAGGCTTAAGTGCACAAAAATGTCCAGGGGAACCACGGAACTAGGAATCACCACTAGGAATTGAAGGCACTATATTTTCCTTGTTAAGCTAAGTGGGAGACTTTCATTGTGGAAAGACTTCACTACTGCCAGTAATCCACCAGATGGAGTCCCACTTGCAACATCCACTGCCTCCTAAAAATAAACTCAGACACACAAGATAAGAAGATAAAAATAAATGAAAGAACACAAAGATAAAGGAAATTGAAATAAGGAGGTGATTTTACTCAAAGAATACACGTCTAAAAGAATCACCATTCGAATTCGCTAATGGCGACTCAAGTAAATCTTAGGAAGAAAATATTTTGGTAGAATAATAGTTTCACTTAAGTCATCCTCAGACTCTGTGACCATTGTTATTTTTCTTGCAATATGTATAAACAATATAGGTGATAATAAATTCCTAACGGTCAATTCTTTCAAATTAAAAATTCCATATAAAACTTTATTGGTCGGGGAGACTGAACATTCTTAAAACTTAATTTAAAAAAACTACCATAAATTTTAAAATTACCATTATTCCATGACCAATTCCGTCTCATAGGGAGGAAAGTCGAATACTAAGACGAGGGATCACATAAAATTTATGAAATGTAGATGGGAATCTTAGGTCAAATATGTTTATTACTAGTTCAATGTCCAATTAAATTTTTATTCCTTCAAACTTATTTCAGTTAAAACTTTAAGACTAAAACTAGTTAGAAAAATTTAATTCACTTTTGAAATATTAGAATTATCAAATTGAAAAAGTAATTTCCAATTAAAGACGGATAAATTAATTCGATAAAATTTTAAATTGGAATCCATATACCTCATTTTAAAAACCTAATCCAAATGGAATTTCTACTTTCCTTATGGCGTGATGTTTATCGATGGTATAATAAATCATACCACCTTGAACTAGACAAATTTTCATCTGTCATTATGATATTCAGACACATTAGGAACCTTCTGTTCAAAATAATGAATTTCCGATGACTTTTGATCCCACTCCTAATAACAGGGACTCCAATATAGAGGATATCTTTAGTTGTATTTAAGTGTATACTATCGATTTGTCCGTTGAAATTAAACCCACTCTTTCAGAGCTTCTTCAATGGGAGGAACAACTCACTCACATTCAATTTCTATTAACTATGAGTTAAGAATTTTGAGAATATTGAATGCCCTGATTAAATCCATCTAATGGGGGGCGACTTCACGCTGACACGAGGAAGTAATCACATCACAAGTCTCATAACACCGATGAAGATCGCATAATTTATATGAAAATCCCTCTCCCACTTAATAGATCTCACAATTTTAATTTCCAAAAATAAAACAATTTTAAAATTAAAATAAAATCTAGATATCAAAATATAATTTATACATTTAAATTAATAACTTTGATTAAATTCAATTTACAAAATAATAAATATAATGAATTTTTCAGGAAAAAAATGTGATCTAGGTCGGTCTAAAAAATAAATCCATATTGTCCATGAAACAGGTGTTCATAATTAACCAATTTAATTAGAACATTGTGACACCCCTCTTAAATTAATAACGGGTGGCCAGCCCTATACTAAGATAAAATAGGAATCTCAAGTGGATTATCCTCAGCATCACTGCCGCACAGACTAAAAATATGACTAACCACCCTTAAAAGTATAAAAGGATGCCAAAATTTTAAAAACATACAAGGAACAACAACTAAAACATAAATAATGACTATAAATATACCAATAAAACATGCGTACAATAAAAGATATACTCGAATATGCTGGTGGGTTAGTGACAATACAACATCCCGTTATAAAAACATAGACGAACTACAAATATACAACCCCTGAGTAAATATAACCGATATACAAAAAGGATCCTTAACTAGATTTACAAGAATACGAAGCAGCTATAACAAAATCGTGTAACAATCCGCATCTGCCACCAAGGACTCTGGATGGAATATGCATCATTGGCGTCCTTGCGGAGGGACACCTAAAATATATATATACTAGTGTATGCCCGTGCCTGAAGGCACAACGAAAATTTGCAATGTACGTAATCGCAAAACGGCAAAAATTTCCAAAAGTACGTAATTGCGAAACGGAAATGATATATTTCTCCAACAAAACAAAATGTAACTTTAAAAAAAATGGTCATAATTCCCAAAGTTGTGCGCGTCATGACTTCAACTCGCATGCCTTCAACACTTCTTGCATCGTATATAATGCAATTAATAAATATTTTACAAATTATAAGTGTAAACAATTTATAAAATTTAGAAAGTTTTGTCCCAATAATAGTACACGATATAAAACTTGAAGTATCAAAATAATAAAATTACAATAATAAATTTGGTATCTTTCAAAGTAAACTGCATTAGAGAAAGACGATAGATAGATTATATGCAATTCGTCTAGCAAGTGAAATTCATTAACATGTGTGAACTTACATAAAGGAAATATATCGAATCGACATAATTAAAGCAGATGTAAAAGAAATGAAATAAAATAATATAATCCACATATGAAAATTGCATTACAAATAATTTAAGTCGAAAGGTTTTTTTTATTGTAAATAATTTTAAACAATTTAAAAAAATTGGGCAGAACTTCCTCTGTTTATAGGGCTATCCACTATGTTTAAGAAATAAAAAATACACCAATAACAATAATACTGACAATCTGTCCCGAACCTCATATAAACCACGTAAACAATTTAACAATATTCATAAATGGATCCCTAATGTGGACAATGCTACATAACAAAAACCTTGGGAGTGAGCTGACGCGCAGTGCATTGCAGCTGCATACAGTAGCAGTGTAAGCAGTGAGCTAAAGCGTTGCACCCTCGCAAGGGCTGATGTGAGGGGTGCGTAGCCGTGGGCTGAAGCGCTGATTGGCGATGAGATGAAGCGCTGCATGGCAGTGAGCTAAAGCGCTGCGTGGTAGTGAGCTGAACCCACTGCATGGCATGTAACTTCATTTTTTGAAACTGGCAGCCTGAAAGCAAATTTATCTAGTAGTCAATGTTCAAGCGTTACTTTATCAGGGGAAAAAGTAAACTCCAGCTACAAATGAAACTAAATAATATCATATGATACATAGAATATAAATAGTACAGGACAAATATGAAAACACACAGGGGGCAGTAGCACCCGATTCAGTGGAACTGTTATTGAACAGGAACTGTTATTGAACAAATATGGCCACATAAAATCAGAGTAGCAATGTGCAACATTGATATGCATATGTTGAAATAGTTTAGTATACTTTCTTATTTATAGTTACTTATTTCTAATATGTCTATTATATATTTTAGGTAATTTGTATATATACAAAATTATAGAAAATTGGGGGTTACCTTGGCAACTCGTCCAAAAAAATAAGCATACCAATGTGGATGGAGATGTGAGATCTAAGCTGTAAGCTGTAATCTGCCTTACCAAAGGTAAACCCCATACTTGACTGCATACGCTGTATATGGATCGACCATTCTTGTCAATTTCATGTTTCGGGGGCTTTTCACCCGGAACATTCTTGTCAATTTTACCAGAACTGAAAGTCGGTGTTGTTGTCGTTCCACTACATTCACATGATTAGATTGAAAAAAATAAGCTCATATATAATAATCCGGTCGATTCGCTTTAATTTCAACAAATTCAATTAAATATTAAACTATAAACTTTAAATTGAACAATAGAAAATGTTATAAACACAACAAAATGAAGTGCGATGTATAATGTATATTCAAAATGTGTAAAGAAACCCATCATGTTGACATAGCTTATAATGAAAAGATACTTTGTATGAACACAGATACTTTGTAAAGACAATGGTAAATAAATTATTTAAAAAAATTTAATGTGTGCTTTCTAAATATTTTGGATCTTAGCAAGCATTCCATGAATTCAATTAATAATATTACAATCCGAAAAAACTTGAAATAATACAATGAGCATTGAAAATAGAAAAGAAACTTACCGCTTGTCTAATAGTTCGAGGAAAACCATTGAGATGAAACCCGATTTACCTTTAGATTCTCCAGCCTCACGTCTTCTTTTTCAAGGCTGCCCAGTATCAAAATTCTTATTCTCTGCATACGAGAGTGACTTTTTTTTCCTATATCGAGTATAAGGTAAAGCCGATCAAAACAGGTCCATGTTGCCATTCTTTCACCAGCAGGAACACATCCTCTGAGAATAGGTCCATGAAATGAAATGGGCAGAATAAGTGCATCTCAGATGGGTTTTGATCTTTATTCCGCAACTGATCAGAAGATGTACACCATGTCAAATTGCTAGCTCTAGAGAGAAAACTACCCAAATGAATGCCATCCAAATTTGTTGCAAACTTTAAATTGAAAAAAAAACGTTAAGGATTAATATATCATAAAGAAAATCGAAATTTTGGTCTCAAACATCGAAATCAAACATCCATAGAATTTAGAAAGACTAAGTACTTAGTGATCACCTCTTTTTTATACATCAGTTGCTCAATAGCATTTGTGTTGCCCATTTGAGTGACCCTCTATCTTCACTATAATAGTAACAAATGCTCAATAACTTGGACCAAATGGGCAACTCAAATAAGCCTCCGGCAGAGTATTATTTCCTCACAAATCCAAGCCCATTTCAGCTCTTCTCCTGCCTGCAACTCCTCATCTATATTTATGATATCCCCGCATCTATCACCAATGGCTTGGAACACATTCTCACCCCATAAATGAAGGGGTAGACCCATCCCTCAGACCCAACATAGACAACCCATTTATTCAACATGAACACCCTCTCCGCTTCACTGACTGATGAAAGTACAAAGAAAAATGCAGTGGGATTCAAGCAACGAAACGCCACCCCGCCTACCAATCGCCAATGCCCACCGACTCATTCTCATTCCAAAACCTACAAAACATAAGAAGAATATTATATTTACAACCGCATATCAGGTCTTGAATTCCAGCCTTAGTTTCATCCACAAACTTAATACCAACATCCAACTAATGTATCCCCAAATCCTACTTATGCACCTCTACATAACCATATGTGTTGAATAAAAGTATGAACCAACTTGAATATATGCATACTTACAATCATCCCAGATATCATAAATAGATTAAAACATATAAGCGATAAAAGCATATATGTCATATCTGGACGAAAATTAGAAAGGATTTCAAAAGGTGTGTCATATCCCAGATGTATATTTATAAATGTTTGTTGGAATGTCTATTTATAAAATGAATCGAGATTGTACATCTTTATAAAATGTGTAGACATGGAAAACTCACTTCAAACAATGGAATTGGATGCACTGATAATCACAGGCCACCACATATCACAACTAAAGGATCTATAGTTATTGTATTCTTCCAACTCAAATGTTGCAAAAATAGAGGATAACAATTAAATGATGTCATCCGAAAATCCAAAAAAATGCCTCTAAATAAATAAAAAAGAAACAAAAATGATTTCATTATTCATAAAATTGCATAACAGTAACGATTAATCTACCCCAATGGAGCATGCTTTAATTTAGACTTCAACATATTTGCATCAAGCATAATAATGCTTACTAAAGTTCATAGTAAATCCACTTACAACCTTACTAAAATCCTCACTCTTGCCATCGTTTCAATGCATAAAAATTTAAAACCAAGGCAAGTCATTTTCAGTCCTCATTTATAACTTCAATAAATTCCTATATCCGAAAATATATATATTGACATGTTTCATGTCTATAGTTTACAAAAAAAATATTCAGTTTATTTAACATGAACTCAACTTCCAAATTTTCAGTTTAAAAATATTCAGTTTATTTCATGTATTTGAGGAAAAGATCCGATGCACCGCAGAGCCTCGCAAGTTGAAGTGCGTCCACTACGCTATCGATTGTCAACCGTTGAGCCAATGCGTTGGTAACACCAAGTACATGTGAGATATCCCTAGCAGATGAATCACATACTCATCTATTTAGACTTGCAAACTTTTCCCAATCACGACTTTAGTAACAAAGATTGCAACACACAAACGTTTCCCATTCATGTATGCCTAAAATCACATATAGCATATAAAGGCATCTCGAATGCTGACTTTTCTTTATAAAAGAAATGTTATTATATAAAGACATTAGATACAAATATATATAGTGAAATAGAACAAAAAATTAAGAAAACAAAAACAAAACTGAAATATATAAAGAGAGGCAGAGAATCGGGCATACCTGCTTGTTTTTGCAAGCCAAGACCTGCTCCTCCCCTGATCCTCCCCTCTTTTGTATATCCATAATAGTGAATAATGCAAGCCATTAGTGAGTTAGTCATTTTCAGTCCTCATTTATAACTTCAATAAATTCCTCTATCCGAAAATATATATATTGACATGTTTCATGTCTATAGTTTACAAAAAAAAATATTCAGTTTATTTAACATGAACTCAACTTCCAAATTTTCAGTTTAAAAATATTCAGTTTATTTCATGTAGTTGAGGAAAAGATCCGATGCATCGCACAGCCTCGCAAGTTGAAGTGCGTCCACTACGCTATCGATTGTCAACCATTGAGCTAATGCGTTGGTACCACCAAGTACATGTGATATATCCCTAGCAGATGAATCACATACTCATCTATTTAGACTTGCAAACTTTTCCCATTCATGACTTTAGTAACAAAGATTGCAGCACACAATCGTTTCCCATTCATGTACGCCTAAAATCACATATAGCATATAAAGGCATCTCGAATGCTGACTTTTCTTTACAAAAGAAATGTTATTATATAAAGACATTAGATACAAATATATATAGTGAAATAGAACAAAAAAATTAAGAAAACAAAAACAAAATTGAAATAGATAAAGAGAGGCAGAGAATCGGGCACACCTGCTTGTTTTTGCAAGCCAAGACCTGCTCCTCCCCTCTTTTGTATAGCCATAACAGTGAATAATGCAATCCATTAGTGAGTTAAAATTATAGTGTAAAGCATAAACAATTAATTTTTTTTAGTCGAAAATTTTAAGTAAATCAACCCCAAGTGGGTTGAAAACCCTGAAAACCCAAATGATTTTAAGTAAATCAAACCCAAATGGGTTGAAAACCCTAAAAACCCAAATGGGTTGAAAACCCTAAAAACCCAAATGGGTTAAAAATCCTAAAAATCGCACCCATCAGATTGTGTGTGCGCGATTGTGTGTGTAAGGTGTTATGCAAAATCCCAAAATGCAAAGCAAACCCTAAAAATCGCACCCATCAGATTGTGTGTGAGCGATTATGTGTGTGTATGTTGATTTTTTTGTGTGTAAGAGAGAGGGAGAGAGATTACCTCGTGGGCGTGGGGGAAGGGCAGCGTGAAGATGAGAGGAGGAGGGGACGATAGATGGTGTAAGGACACAAATTTCCAATTGAGTCCTCTTATAGTTTTGGCTCAATTCCGGACAAAAACATTTATTCATAGGATTTGTTTTTATTGTAATATTCTCAAGTCTATGAAGTGTATGTTGAAGACGTAGCGGCAAAGAATTTAAAGCTTCATCAAAATGCCGGTTTATGTGCCTCGTTTCTACGTTATCAACTAAGGTTCCATGCTTCCAAGGTATGAATGTAACTATATTTATATAGGAACTTGGAACTTTGTTTATTTGGGTGATTAGGTTTAATAAAACCTTGTTTATTTCAGAAATTATTTCAAAAGGACTTTATATTAATATATATATATAAATGTTTCTGGGCCAAAATAGATTTTAACAAAATTTCTGAAACTCGTTCGAAGTTTCGTTCGAACGATATTTTTCGTTCGAACCAAACTTCGTTCGAACGAGACTGCCTTCTAACCAAACTGGTTAGTCGTTAGATAAGTCGTTCGAACGACTTTCTCGTTCTAACGAGATATCTAACGAGGTTCTAACGAGCCCAGGCTGGTCGCTCGTTAGAAGCCTCGTTCGAACGACAGTCAAAGTCGTTCGAACGAGAATGCCAGGCGGGAACAGTTTTGAGCAGTTTTTTGGCAGTTTTCTCCCACTTTCCCCACTTGTTTTTTAACCAACTTTTTCATACATTATTATGTGCGGGAAACACATTTTCCAAGACAACTTTTCCATTCCATATCCAACTCTTAGAGAGAGTTTGAGAGCAAATTTAATTAGGGAAAATGTTCATGTTTTGAGTGTTAATTTTTAATGGAAAATTCATACACACTCTAGTTTACACCCATTGTTGTTTATTCCAAGTTCTATATATACATATCCTTACTTGGAGTTTTTGGCACCGGTTTTCTCTATCGCATTCAAGAGACGTTTCGGGTTCGCTTCTACACCCCATCACAAAGAAGACCTTTGTTGAGATTCTACCCGTTTGGAGAAAGGCTCCATGTTCGGGTGACGGTGACCGTTTAAAGTCCTATCGGTGATTTCCGAGACCACGGTGGAGATCCGTTGGTTATCCGCTAATTGGAGGTTGATACAAGAAGGAGCATCACGGCTTGAGAGGGTTCGAGTTTAGGAAGTAAGTCTTTTGTCTTGTATTTTGTAATACCGTTTTTAGTGGATTTGAGGCTAGGGCCGTCCCGAGGTTTTTTCCCGTTAGTGGGTTTTTCCTCGTAAATCGCGGTGTAGTGTGACATTGTTTATTTTATCTTGCTCATCATTTAGAACGCATGCTTTAGGTTTAATTCAAGATAAAATTCGGTTTAATTATCACTCATTTAATTTGGGACTTAAATTAAATATTGGGTAAATTGGTTTATTCAAGTCACGTGCTAAAATTGGTTTCGCCTAACTTTGGATATAATTTGGTAATTATGACTTAGGCAAACTCTAGGACTTGCATTTTGTTTTGATTCGTTTTGTAAGATATTAAAACTCAGCCTTGTTATTTTTTTTTACAACCATCATCCTTACGCTTCCGCATTTATGTAAAAGGAAATTAGTATATCTTAATTTGTGATTATTTAATCTCCGGGGGTTCCAACTGCGTTTACAGATGGTTCGTGAGAGGGAGAGAGGGGTAGGGGTACGAGTTTGTGTAAAGGGGTCATGCATATTGTGTAAGAGGGTGGGACGCGAAGGCGGTAGAGGAGGCGGAGGTGGTGGGGAGGCGGAGGCAGGGGAGGGCGGCGATGGATAGGGTTAGTGTTGGAGGGGTTGTTTGTGTTGAAGAGAGAGTGAGAGAAGAAATGACTGAGAGGGATTCGAATGAAGGAGTCGGAGGAAGGATTTGGGGTTCAAGGGGTGTTCCTTTATTTTCCATGTCACAATGCTAAGTGGTGACATGGCACTCTCTCACACCTTTAGATTTCCCAAAAATTTTGATCTCCCATATTATATATATATATATATATATATATATATATATATATATATATATATATATATATATATAGCAAGAGAAAAGATATAAACGGGTCAGAGCCCAAGGTTTGAAAATAATTTTATCAAGTTAATTAAAATGCATAATAATTATGAATGCATAATATTTTAATTAAAGTCGTGTCGCACTCTCTTGGGACTCAACCTCACCCGTCATCTACAGCGCACGCCTAACGTATGCATATTAACCTCGAATAAGTTACCCGATATAATCAAGGGATAATTTAACTTAAACCAACACATCATCCTCATTCTCTTAACTCACTATATTTAAAACACGGCGATACCTCTACTTCTCCTATCATCTCCTATGTTCACGCCCAAACTTATACACTAATATATTTCAATTATATTTTCTGGGTTTCTAATTATTAACTTCACAAGGTATTAGCATAAGATATCACACGTCATCATTCATGCTAGAAATATTCTCCCAGTAAAACACCTGTACCCAAGAACTAAGGACCAAACATCTCCCCACGCCCAACATTACACTAAGTTTTGTGTGTGGGACATCTCGCAAAGTGAAATCCAAACAAAGAACCCCCCGATACACTACCACCTAACATTGTCGGTCGTGAAAATCTACTCGGCCCTCCGTCCATAGTACGCACCCCTTACTTCCCGTCTATCACTATAAGAGTATACTCGTCCACTCTCATGCAAGAAAGAACAAAACATAATACACATCATTATAACTTTCTCTAGTTATAATATTAAGATATCACGCAATATCTATAAAGCTTGTATAGTAATAATCGCATGTATTATACATGATTTATCACTCTCTAGTAAGTACACATACATAACACACATGATATATATATATATATAGTCTCTATAATTTTATCAACTTCTAAGGAGTCGCTCACATGTCCCTGGGTTACCAATAGTCGGACTAGCTCACACCGAACTTACTAAAAACCTAATCTTAACGAATGGGAAGAGGCCATAGTTCCTCACCGAAAATGAGAACGAAACATGCCCATCAGGTCTCACCCCTGATAAAAATCACACAATATAAATAATGGACACTATGACCTGAGGACTATACTCTCCCTTTTCTTCAAGCTAGGGGGATTCACCCACATCGCGCAACTTCCCTTGATAGCACTATAGGGTATGCTTTCCACACACACACACACACACACACACACACACACACACACATATATATATATATATATATATATATATATATATATATATATATATATATATATATATATATATATATATATATATATATATATATATATATATATATATATATATATATATATATATATAAGGAGCAATCGTGTTTTCACTATTCATAAGTTTGGAAGACACTTTGTTGTTCGGATGAGTGCCACATCACTAAAAAATGAAGGGCTGAGATTACTTTGTACCTAACACTTACCTCCAAAATCCTAACTCACCCGCCTCCCTCTTCTCATTCATCTGCATGCCTCTCTCCATTTACCCCCACACTCTCTAACGCCCTCAAGCCTCCATAGCTCCAATTCCATTCATTCGCATCCCCCCCCTCTCTCTCCCTACAACCTTACCACCATCACATCAACTCCATCAAATACGCTATCCTTGACGGTCCTCGATCTCAGAATCCTCTCTCTATAGCCTCCCCAAACATTTTCTTTAACCATTTTAAACCATTTAGAACTTTGTTCTCATCATTTATTTCTCTCAATCTTCGTTTTCCTCACTCCATTTCAGTTCTGCTGCCATTTTTTTATGGTCTTAAATTTTTTAACAATAATAATATAGGGTTTTCTAGTTTTTTTCCTTTAATTTTTGATTCCTCCTATTCATTTCTATTTTGCAGGATGCTTTAGTGATGAAGAAATGGAAGTTCGACTTAGATCATCTCTATTTTTTAAACCACCGAAGTTTGTGCCACCCAAGCAATAAAGGTATTTCCTCTCCCTCTAGGTTTATTGGACTTTAGGTTTTTAAAACCTTCATTTTGGATCTAATAGATGTTTATTTTTTAAAACATATCTTTTACACTTGATGTTCTTATGTCTTGGATGTTTATTTTCTAACATAGATCTTTTAACGGATCTAAAAAAATTTCAAAGGTTTAGGTTAAAAAGTTCTTCGTGTTATTGGATTTAAAGTGTTATTTAAGATTAACTCACTTATTCATAAGTTTAACCATATTTACTCTGTTCTTCTCCTTCACTTCATTTTCAAATTGTTTGTGAAGAGTTCATCTTCCATTTTACATCTTCAAAAATGTATAAAGGGATTTTTTATTATTGCAGGAAATGAGAGATGCATTTATAAGTACCCTGCTCCTGAGACAAGTGTTTTGTGCTTATTGGGACCAATAAATTTTATAGTATAGTCCCTTTTTAGATAGTCCTTTTTTAGAGTTCAAGAATATAGTTGTTGGTTTGTATGTTTCAGGTATATACTGATTTTTTTGTCCTTTACTGATGTTTGAGATGGAGTCCAAGTTTTTTTCGGTACTTTTTTTTATAGATATAGGGTTTCTGGCATGGTTTTTTGGATTTTTTTTCCTTCAGATTTTAGGGGTTTGGAAATATGGATTTTAGGTATTAGTATCAATTTCACGAATTATTGGATTTTGGGTATGCTTTTTTCCCATTTTGGGGGTTAGTGGTTTTATTCATAGATAGTAGGCTTCCTTTCAGCTAAGTGTTGGGATTTCCCCCTATATTTGAGGCATTTGGGTTTTATGTACATGATTTTGCTCGTTTTATTAAGGATTTCTGTTTTTTCAGGTTCAACATAGTGGCTATATATTTTTGGTTTGTTTAGATTATTTTGTTCGTGCTTTCACACCATTAGTCCCCTTTAACTACCTAATCTTTACTAATTTTGTTTTTTTACTAGCAAGTACTCTATCTCCTATCCATGGTTTTAAATATCAGTTCGGTGATACGTAACGGGCGTGGTATCGACGTAACGTTATCGGGAGTATCAGACACATGTCAACTCTTAATTTGTCGATAAACCTGTAACGATGATACGTAACCGTTTCGATAAGTTGAAAACCTGTTATGAATCTGCGATACATATATTTATGCTTTCTAAGAGTTTGAATTCATCATTGTGATTATTTTAATTTTTTTCTTTTCGTGGTTTTATTTTATCATATCATATATTGATGTTTTACAATTTTGATAGATTGTGGGTACTGCCCACTCTAGGTATCAACCCTTCCCAAGATTGAAAATATCTTCCTAAACATTCTCATGTCACGTATATTACTATAAGAGATGTATTAAACATGTTCATATTTAAAATATTCCATTATATTCCTGTTTACTTTAAAACTATATATTTACATTACTGATGTAGCAGCTGGTATTGGTATTGGAGTAAACTCCAACCAATTTGGTACTTGGAATGACAAGGTATTGAACATTCAATACGGTGTGTTGTGTATTTGTTAAAGAATTTTGAGTGTGAACTATCAATCATAACCAATTTCATATTTGTAGTTCATTTATTTATATATTTTAATTTCCAATGCACGCCCACGTATCTTCTTAAGAGCCGGGGTGCTCTTTGTCAATGTGTTGATCAAAGTGTAGTAGATAATTTTTCGGTATGCACTTTGGATCAGAGATAATGTTAATTCATATAGAAGGCTATAGGTTTGTAATTTTACATAACCATCCAGTTCCTTAAATTCGAAGTTCGTTCATAAACCTTTAACTGAATAATCTATAAATCATGACGTGCCAAAATCTCACTGAATTTATTTCAGAAGATTGTTCTTGACTTGCCCAACACTCTTACTGGAACTGATGATTCCTCTGAATCCTTTGCTCAGGCATTGCAAGAGAAGGTTGCGATGCACCCTCTACGCCCCTTTTACATTTTAGGTAATATTGTTAGCTACAAACCTTGATTGAGGTGTAATATCCGTGTTGTGGCTAAATCTGAGCAAAATTGTATTATAAATATCGAAATTGCTTTACAAACTCAAGCTGATCTTTACTATATTATAAAATTTGTATTATAAATATTGAAATTGACTACTCTGTTATTGGATGTGCAAGTGATTGATGTTAATTCATGAGATTATTCAGATCATTACCATCAATCATCAGTAAGTTTTAAATTTTCTTTACTTTTTGTTCCGTTATAAATTTTCTCTACTATTTTGACCATTAATTTTTTAAATCATTACCATCAATCATCAATAATTGACTGCATTAATCTAATTTCGAATTTTCTTCTAATTGATTCTTTAGAGATGGAGTTTTGAATCAATTAATATTGAGCAGTGAATGAGAGTTTTTTTCTTTATAGTTTCATTTTTAGGGGCTTGAATTGATTGTACGGACATAATAGATTATATAATTCTATGTTGGCATTTAATGGCATGCCTAAATTCCTATAAACTTAGATTCTTTTCTTGTTGCATTTATTGATGATCAGGCAACTATTACATACGAACTGACTTTGACTTGATTTATTTATTTCTTTTTATTATTTCCAGTTCAATGTGGGTCTGGAATCATAAGATGGCAACTTGGATCTCTGTCCTAATTTAGAATTTGGTTGAGGTAAGCTAAATTTGTAACTTTATTAGTCCCCCTCCCCCTTCATTTTATTTTAATATTGGCTATTGTGCTCACCTAGAAAAATGTCATTTCTTTGTCTCGAAACTGTGGATTATGTACGGAGAGTCATTTTTCACAGCATGTTTGGTTAAGTTTTCAATTAATTTATATTGGCATATCTTTAAACATTATCTTTAGACATTGTTCACATTATTTTTTATTTTTATGCTTATATACATATCATTTCATGTTATTTTATAATTTTTAAATATGTGATTGTGCCCTATTTGAGTTTAAAATGTATTTTTCTTTTAACTTAACTACAATGTGTTCCATTATTCAATTTTGTCAGTCACATTGCATATCGTAGGTACGAAGCATCCTTATCCATCAGGCACTGCACTGCGTTTGCCATCTGCAATTATAGCAGTCCATCGATCATGCCACATTCGATCACGCCAAAAACCAGCATTAATAATAGGTTTAATAGTAAAGGTCTTTCGACAACATCAATTTCATCCGTAGTCACACGAGATTTAATAGCACGAGCAACTGCATCAATGGAGAAAACAGCCATGATGAGTTTGTGAGGAATCAATTGAACAGGGGAATGTTTACTAATTGCATTAATGTACACTATGTATGGTCTTATAAAGGTTTGCTAAAATTTTCTCCTTTTAAGTTATTCCAAACATAAACTGAGATTTAATGTGTTTTAGGAATAGAGCATCTTTGTTTTATAGTATGGATATGATAATGACTCATATTTCATTTGTTAATCAATGTATCTCATTTGATTGGGTATACAAGAATTGTGCTTATTGATGTGTTCTCCTTACTTACAAATCACATTGATCTTATAATTTTAAACCTGACCCTAACAATTCCTTGGATGTTGTCTTCTTCGTTATTGAGACAATAATGATATTGTTTATCTTCTCAAATGATTAATCTTGGTATTATGTGAGAGAAAACTCCCTAGCTAGTACGCGAAAAATTGAAATCCAAGTTCTTTGGGCTAGCCACCTCACCTTGATTCAGTTTTTTCATTAGTTTTGTGTTAATAAGTAAGATACCACTATAAAATTATGAAGATGAGGAGAGGGATATTTTTAAAGAATTATGTTACATGTATATGTTTAGTTGTCTCTATTTCTCAGTTAGGATCAATTCTTAACAGATAACTACCATTAAGATTATTAAGCTTCAGTCATCTTATAACTAAAGGATATGTATAGAGACGTGTGAATTTTTGTTTATTGTATTCTTCGTTGGCCATCATATGTACGCAATTAGTTCATGTTTGGAAGTGCTTGTAACAGATACGACTGTGATTGCTGAGAAAAGTGACATGTGGTTTAATTTTATACTATATAATGCATTTGCTACATTGGGCATTGACCTAGATATGTTCCAGATAGATGTTTTCCTTTAGTATTTTCAGTTTACGTTTGAGATTTATAGTTGTTTCATCTTAATAGTACATGGTTGAGACTCGAGAGATTTAAAAAAATATCAATATACCCCACATAGAGATTGTGGGGCACAAAATTTATATGCAGCTGTTGTACAGATCATGTATGTAACTGTACATGCAACTATTGTAAAAATTTTATATGTAACTGTACATGTAACTGTTGTAACTGCTGTCCATATCATGTATTGATAACTGTTGTAACTATTGTACACTAATTTGAACATTTATTTTGATCATGCTAGAAACTTCGTTTATAAATGAACAACTATTTTGATCGAACTTAAACTTTTAGCTTCTACCCTCTCCGTCAGATCTTATACTATTTGTAGTTTTCCAATATTGTTTGTTAGCATGATGGTTATGAAACAATATTACATGCGTATACGATGAATTATTTATAGTTCTAATTGTGTACTATGAACCTTTCCACCTTCATTATTCTCATAATATAATAGTTTCATAGCATTTCTTCTGGCTTTTCATCTTTGTTGGAAATAGGTAGTTTCTTAATGTTTAAATTGCTATCAAAATTATTTTATTGTACAACTATTGTGAGATATGTTACTTGATCGTTTAAATTCTGCTGTGATGACGCGATACGTGAGTTCGAGGGATAACTTGAGGATTCTAATGACATTTCTAATGTGACATAGTATATTAGTGTACTCCTAAAATATGATCATGTTTATAATCATATTTATAGATTTATGCCCAAAAGCGTTCCTCACATAAGTAGCATAAGTCATTTGGTTAACATTATGTGAAATTGTAGTTATGGGAGCTGAAAATAATGCAAGATGGAGCCATATTGGGTCCTATAGAGAGGTCTTCAGAAAAGAACCCAACACTAGGGGGTCCGATTACTCTTATTCGTGATCTTAATGTTCTTTATGAAGGGACTGCAGAGTATACTACTGATTTACTCTTTCCTCCGATATGTTGTAGTTGTACACACAAGTTGTAGTGATGTGTGGGTTATTTCATTTTATGGATTGATTGGGGGTTTTCTATGCAGACGCCATTACAAAACGCTTTTATAGAGATGAAACATTCTACGCCACATTTTAAATTTCATGTTTAAATGTATATAGATGAAATCATATGTATAGTATATGTGCCCATTCATATTGCACCTTTTTTATCACACCAATTATTCGATAACCTTCCATCACTATATCAAGTATAAGAAACAGAGTCACATATGAAATAGCTAATATTAAATAGCATCCTTTGTGATCCACCAATTGTTTGATAACCTTCCAACAGGATATCAATTATAAGCTACACAGTTAAATATGAAATAAGATTCTCAGCTATTTAAATACCATTCCCAGCTACAGATTCAAATATTAAACAACATTCCTAGCTATTTGAAGATAATCTGGGTTAGGAAGTTTGAATTAGTTAGTGTAAAGGCTAATATTAAACAATTTGGAAGTTTAATATATGACATTATCATTGGTTGTGTTCCTTTGGAAGTCCGATCAAGACAAATAGTTGAAGAGCTATGCTAATACGGTCTTTTTTTTACTAATTGGGTTGTAGAGCCACAAGGCATCATTATAAATATATGGTCTTATAATCTTTAAGTGTATAGCTAACCATTTGTACAAAACATACATTTTCATTTGGCAAAATTGTTATTAGAAAGGTAAATTGGGTTGTAACCATTAATCATGTAATGTGTATTAATTATCACCATAGCAATGTGTTGTAGCCATTAATTATGTAATGTACCAAAAATATGTTGCATTGCGTGTTGTGATATGATGAGAATATCGTAAGAATTTTTTTTTTGTAACGATTATGAATAAACTTGAGCAAGATTATGATTTTTCATTTTTAAATTTATTGGTCAATTAACTCGAGTTGTAGAAATTACATATCGATTTTCCTTAAAGACAGATGAACTCTAACGAATGTGGAACTTATATGTGAGATCGTTGAGATATGATGTAATGAACCTTTAGTGAATTATGGGAAAAATATAGTATAGTAACTACTGATGTAAAAATACATATTACTGACATGGGAGAAAACTACTACACAAAAAATAGGGGTTATTATTAATTGAAGTGGATCGATCCAATTCTTTTTTTAAGTCAATACTATGTTAGTGCTCAACAACGATTATGGAAACATTTTTAAATTCATTCTTTGTATTGTAAGTGATTATAACATTTGGTTTGGTTAGTATGCACATATTTGTATCATATTAAGGAATTTGTGACAATTGGTTTTCTAATTCTTCGTTCACACTGTTTTGTTAAGGAACAAAATTTTTGCTGTTTTGTAATTATGCACTTTGGAAATGTTTTCATTTCGCGATTACTTATTTTGGAAAAAAATTTCCATGCCTTCAGGCACAGGCATCACTAGTATATATATATATATACATACTATCTCACGTCCTCATGTATAAAAGTAATGAATTTGGCAATATGTATATAACTCTCATTATACTAACCGATACACTCTCTCATACCTTCCCAATTCGTTTATTATTCAATCCCTCACTTGAAATTTACTAGTCCATGACACGTATGATATGAATAGTCACCCAATTTAACAACACTAAGGACGTACGACCTCTCTCATCTAGTCCATATTCGATGTTAAGTAAATTCCTACTACTCAGAGAATTTACAAAAGAATTCGGTATGTTAAACTCCCAAATATACGTCCGTAATGACCCATAACCATCCTCAAAAGAATCCTCATTCCTTAGAGGATTTGCTAGAAGAAAACAACACCATCTACTCTTATATATACCTCTATTATAGCCCCAAAAGTGGCCTCCCTATTATATTCTAATATGAACCCTCTAAATACCTTATAAACATGTTTACTACACTATAATAGAGGGTCCCTAAGTAATAAAACCAATTGAAAAGGGTTAAAACATGAACAGGAAAAATATAGTGATCAGACCGGACTGAGGGTCCTTAAAAATGAACTGGTCCGATTCCTAAAATTCAACATAAGAATTTTAATGATCGAACCGATCTGGTGCCTCTTAAAAACGAGTCGGTCCGATTATGTACAGATTTATTCCCACGAGATTTGTACCCCAAATCCTTACTTCTACTCTTGAAAAATCTACTCTACATCCCTAAAGCCCAATTCTACTTTACTCTAACAATATCCTAACACCAAAGCCCTTTCCAAATATTATCCCCACCATTTTCATCATCAAAAACACAAATATAACACTAAATACAAGATTTACTCATTAAATATAAGGGTTTAACCATTTAAGCTCCAAAGTTAACTAAATCACCAATAAAATTATGAGATAACTCACACACACAATTATTTTGCAAGTTTATTCACTTGCCTCAAATTTTTTGAGGTTGAATCTTCCTTCAAATCACGGATTTGAGTCGAAAATCCAAAGATTACAAGCTTTTCTCTTCTCTTCCTTCTTCTTCCTTAGCTTTCTCTCTCTCTCTCTCTCTCTCTCTCTCTCTCTCTCTCTCTCTCTAGGGTTTTCCTCACAAAAATGAGATAAACTTAACTCTTCCAAGCTTAAATAACCCTTATCTCTAACAGCTCCCAACTTTAAATGATAATAGACACTTAAAATGACATGTTTACCCAAATTCGAGTCAAACTAGGTCTAAAATACTCTGAAACCTAAATTAGAGCCCCGAACAGTCATTTTGACTATCTCGGCCCATCTCGGATCAACCGTGTACTCTAAATTTTGATCCGAGACTCCTAATAAAATAAATTTATTTCATCCCAAAAATTAAATTCCTATGCCCTTGAACACACGAGGTGTTACAATCTCCCATCCTTATAAAGAATTTTGTCCCAAAAATTCGAATAAGTCCATTAATTCAACATCCAATATACCACCATGATCGCTACACCAATCTCTACCACTTTCCACTAGTGAATTCATTAAAATAATATACAACTAGGGTGCACATACACTCTATAACCGTGCTCATGTGCGCAATCATTACCCGACTCTACTAGCCTTAAACTATAGCATAACTTCCACTTAACCTTTACAATTATATGCTTGAAATAACCAAGGCACCAACCCATAAACTAATCTCAGTCCCATATCACTACAGGGATACGTTAACTCTCCAACAATTAATCCATTAAATCATACTAATAATAATAATAATAATAATAATAATAATAATAATAATAATAATAATAATAATAATAATAATAATAATAATAATAATTTTAAAAATGTCCGAAGATCTAACCTTTCTCAATTCCCAACATGCGCTACTTTCATGCAGGGGAGGTCTCGCAAGCGAACCTCCCAATACACTACTGTGCAGCTCTATCGGGGATGGAGACCGGTCAAACCAGGACTAAAGTTTTAAAAAGATTTTTAAATCAATTTATATGGCTCCATAGGCCTAATATATATCATATAGAAAATAATTTAATGACTTCAGATACACAAATGTTTTAAAATAATATGCCCAAGGCACAATGCGTCAATCAATACGATGCTCTTACCAAAATTATGTTCTTAACACACACAACCATGAGCTAAAACTTTTCACTCAATAATGATCCCGCTAAACCCTGAATCTCATCAGTAAAAACCCATTACATCATCTCAAAATATCACTACTAGATAGACCCGTTCATAACTGAGACATAGCAATTACATGCATCTTTCCAAATAATAAAATGATAGTCTTACAGTTACCACTCAACACGGATCAACACTTGCACTTCGAAAAAACCATAACTCTCTGGAACCTCTCAAAACAATCTATTCTCCCCAGAGATACCATCTAAGTGACACACTTAACCTCCTCAAGGCAATAATATATATATATATACAACCTAGTTATAATGGCTAACCATTCACTAAATTCGTTCCACTCGTGAATTCTAGGGATAACGATCTTACAATCAACGCTCCCAATATCACTCAAATCATACTCTATACACATAGGAAAAGTAATTTATGTTACTGTAATACCCCGTGATTTTAAGGACTTTTAAAATGGGTTATATTTTAAATTAATGAATTAATTGGATTTTATATTAAATTAATTCATTTGGGTTTTATCCGAATTATGGATATTAAAATGTATGGTTCTGAATATTACTTAAAGATATTTAGGTAATATATGAATGTGATGATTTTTGATATTACTGTGAGTTATTAATTCAGTAATTTGAATTTTAGTCGGATGCGGTATGGGACGTGTCGGGACTAATTTGTTAGAATAAATGGGTAATTTATTTTTATATCGACCTTATAGTCATTTTGAGTGCGTCATTGTATCCGAAAGGGTTGAAATAGTCAGAAAAGTCTATTTGGATGTTGGTTTTGAGTCTCGGATCATTTGGAAGTGAAAAGACAACCAAATGGGCATTTTGGTCATTTTTACAAGGGGGATGAATAGTGATTTCGGATTTTGTCTTATTATAAGTATTTGGAGATTAGTTGTACATGACTTCATTCATCTCTTCTACACAAACTTGAGAGGTTACCTTGTGAGAGAGAGTGGAAGGTTGCTTGGGAAGAGAAGCTTACATGGAAAGGAGGAGAACCAAGGGTTAAAGGTCACCACCACCAACCACCACCGAAAGTGACCGGAGAAAGGGATAACCACCTGTGTTATGCAACTCCAAAGGATCAGACCTTCATTAGAGGCAGGTATTTGATGATTGTAATCTAAGTTTTTATATTGTCCATGTTAGGATAATTATTAAAAATGAGATTTTTACATGTTTGGAAGATAAAGATAAAGTTGTTAATGGATTTCTGGATAATGGAAATATGTAGGAATCAAACTCATGTTGTAGGTAGATAGTAATCCACGAAATAATTATTAAGTTGTTGAAGAAATTCTGAGAATCATTGGTGTGTTCTTGAAAATATCATGTATATAATTTTCTGGAAAAAGAGGATAAATATATGCTTTTAATTCAAACTCTTGATGATCCTAGGCAGTTAGCAATGATTTATAACCTGTTAGGGTTGATGGTTATTGATGATGAGGCATTGGGTGTTGAATCTTAGAGGTTTCTAGGTTCATAAATGGTGGAAAAACGCAGAATTCTGGGGAAGGAGACGAACAGTGGCATCTCGCGTGATCTTGCGCGAAGTCGTTCGACCGAGATGGCATCTCACGACAAGTCGCTCGAAAGACACGTGGAAGTCGTTCAAATGACAACCCTTCTGGTTTGAGCAATAGAGGGAATTTTTGGGGATTTTCTCGAATTACAGTTTTGAGTTTGCCGATTTATTGGAGTGAGAGAAACTGCCTAATAGTAAATTCAAATAAGAAAGAATTTTGGGAAAAGTATGTGAGAATTCATACTTTAATTAATTCGGTTTAGAGAGAATGTAACTTGTATATAATGGGGCTTAGGGAAGATCAGTAATCCCTAGAGAAGAATCGAATTAATGTGATTGGGATTTAATGGATTAGAATAATGATAATTAAATTGAAAGAAATTTCGGTTGCTGGATGCATGTGTTGGATGCTAATTTGTATGCATGAGGATTAAGGATAGGTCCAGTAGGGGAGATTTAATAAACCACCTGGGTGGCCTTAAGTTTAAAAGAAGGTTTAAACCTATGTGATAAAGGATGTGTTTATGAGAGACTAGAAACTATCGGTTATAACCCTTATTAAGGGAGAGTTTGATTCGTGGTAATTCGGGATTCAAGATGAGGTGGACCAGTAGGATATTAGTGATTTCTTTCTGAATAAATATATTCAGGAAAACCTATTTGAACCTTAAGTAATGATTGACGCTCGGGGATAATTAAATTAAAGAAGTGAAGTTATAATATTTTAATACGTAGGAATTAAGAGATACAATGCTACGTATGTGAATTTTCTTAAGGTAGTGTGATTACCTTGTTGATAGTATATTATGGGTAGAGGATAATGCCTATTGGATTGATTGTTGATTTATGTGTATGACATACCTATCTTACTTGCTATCGACGGGAGGTTTGCGCGTGAGGACAGTCATATCTTGATGAATCCATGGGATTTTTGATTTGTCGCTCGAGAACATAGGTTTATGAAAGACTTATCGGGGAGTTGATAAGTCCGCTGACTGTGGGAACGTAGGTATGGGCGTGACCCTTGGGTATGAGGACTATGTTCACCTCCAATTATGTGTTGATATATGTGGTTCGAGGAATCCTTACCGAACCTTTAGTCCCCTATTCGACGACCAGCGATATTGGGAGGTGATAGCAGAGTAATGCATGCACCGCAGCTGTGACTCGGGGTGCCGTATTATATATATATATATTTGATGTATGTATGTATAGTGGTTGGATAAACCTACTGTGTGATAATTGTAAATGAAGGTGAATAGAGAAAAAGCATTGAAATAAGTTAATGAATATTTATTGAAGAGATTAATTCATATTAATGAGAAACGATTCATGTTAATGAGAAACATATGTGAATGATTATACTACGTATGGTATGGGACATACGGGGTTATGATATGGGATATAATCATATTATGGAAACTAGTGAAGAGGAACCATTGACTAGGAGGTTAATAGGAAACGTTAAGTGTGCACTCTAGATGAGAGGTGAGAATAACAAGTGAGAGATGGATACTAACATGTACATAATAAATGCTTTATTGCACTTGTTAAATACTTGTTGTTTTCAAAATCATTTTCACATCGGGCTCTGACCTGTTTCCTTGCATATTCTCTTTTCTATTGTACCTTCTATATCAGGTGTCCAATAGTAGGGATGCCAACCTTAGAGGATTATAAGGAGCTATGGATCTATGGAGTATTGCTTAGACGCCTATCTTCATTTGATTCACAATATTCTTTTAGTTAGGGCATGTCGCCCAAAGGAATTCAGTTATCTCTTTTCTATCGGAGTCAAATACTCTTGTATTCGTGTCATTTTAATACATTTACTATTGTTGGGATTACTGTATAGGACAATTATTTGGGAATGTTTATTCCAATTGAATTTAAATTCTTTTGTGTTATCTGTTCAGTGATTAGTGTAGAATAATATGTGTAGTGTTATTCGTAAACTAAAAATGGATTTTGTTGAAATTAAAAATTGGAAAGTTATTAACACCAGATTAATTGGGTATTGGGTGACTTGTAAATGTTTTCGACAGTGATGCTAAGAATGAGCCAATTGTATATTCTGTTTTAATTTGGTATGGGACTGGCCACCCGGTATTTAATTAGGCGGGGTGTTACAGTTAACTCCATAATCTAACTGTCTTGCTTCATCAATGGTTCCATGATCAAAGTTTTCATGTCTAAACTTGCCCATGAATTACTGTAGGGGTTGTGCATCTAGAACCTCTTCAAAAAGTTGCCCTCAGCCCCTCTCAGGACAATCCCTCTTCCTATGGCCTATCTTCCCATAGAAGAAACATTTCCCAGTAAATCATTCATTTCCACCCTGAGGAACGAAATGTTGTTGCGGCCCTTGATAATACTGTCTAGAGCCACTGTTATCAAATCTAAAACCTCCCGAAGGATACCTCTTACTCAAAGACCCTAAATGGAGATTCTAATCCATTTGTCTATTCCTCTGTTGCTGCGATGATTGTGCCCCACAGGCACCACCTTCTCCCGACTTACTTAACCAGTCCGAGATCCCAAACTCCTTCTTTCCCTTTAAATGAAGACGGTGGTCCTCACAATGTAACAATGGCGCATTCATCACATCTGTATAAGTTATTAATGCTTGGTTCCCTAACAAATACTACCGAATTCACCAATCTAAACCTCCCAAGAACTTTGATATATGTTTCTCCTCCGTATTTACCTCATCGGGCACAAAGTTCCCCAACTGTTTAAATTCCTCTTCATACTCCACCACCATCCTATCCCCCTTCTTCACTTCTAACAATCTTCTCATAATTTCTGTTTGAATTACTTAAGGGAATACTTACGATCAAATTGAACCCAAAAATCTGATATAGACATCGTATCCCTCTGCTCTGACGTAGTGACCGACTCCCACCACTGGAGAGCCTCACCCACTAACTTAAAGGTGGAAAGTATTTATTTTTTAACATCACTACATTCCACCGTATGAAGGTGACGTTGAATATCCTTCTTCCACTGACTTACTATAACCACATCGTCTCCCCCTTGAAATTCTAGAGGAAGACTTTTTCGAAAAGATTCCTTAACTCTCTCCCACATAGACAACCCCATGTAAGTTTGCGCTACCGGCGCTGCAAGCTGTTACTGAGCCCAATGAAATTGTTGAGCCATGGCATTCATGGTCGCATTGACTGCCTGAGCCACAATATTGCCAACCTCCACTGCAGTCATAGTCTCCTGAGGCACTTGGGGCTCCAAATTCACTGCAATTCTATTTACTCTAGCCGTGTGACCTCTTTTCGATGGCATCTGAAATAAGAGCGAACTGTATCAGCACACAGTTCAAATAATTATGCATCGCAGAAGATCGTAAACGCAATATGAACACAAAAATCCTAATAATAGGGCTCTATGTCAAGAAAGATTACGGAAGAACGTAAAAAACCTGCACATATCCTAAGACACTAGAACCTGATGCTCAGATACCACCTGTGACACCCTGCTTAAATTAATAAAGGGTGGATAACCCTATACTAAGATAAAACAAGAATCTTAAGTGGATCATCCTCAGCATCACTCCCGCACAGACAAAGAATATAACTAACCACCCTTAAAAGTATAAACGGATGCCAAAATTTTAAAAACATACAAGGAGAAACAACCATACATAAATAATGACTACAAACATACCAATATAAACACGTGTACAACAAAAGATATACTCTAATATGCTGTCAGGTCACTGACAATACTACATCCCGTTATACAACCATAGACGAACTATAAATATACAACCCCCAGGGTAGATATAACCGATATAAAAAATGATCCTTAACTAGATTTAAAAGAATACGAAGGGGCTATAACAAAATCCTGTAATAATTCGCATCTGCTACAGCTCCAAGGACTCTGGATGGAATTGGCATCATTGGTGTCCTTATGGAGGGACACCTAAAATATACATATATGTATAGAAAGAGAAAAGATATAAATGGGTTAGAGACCAAGGATTGAAAATAATTTTAGCAAGTTAATTAAAATGCATAATAATTATGAATGCACAATATCATAATTAAAGTGGTGTCGCACTCTCTTGGGACTCAACCACACCCCTCATCTACAAGTCCCACCTAATGTATGCATATGAACCTCGAATAAGTTACCCGATATAATCAAGGGATAATTTAACTTAAACCTATTCATAATCCTCATTCGATTAACTCACTATATCTAAAACATAACTATATCTCTACTTCTCCTATCATCTCCTAAGTTCACGCCCAAACTTATACACTAATATATCTCAATTATATTTTCTCGGTTTCTAACTATCAACTTCACAAGGTATTAGCATAAGATATCACACGTCATCATTCATGCTAGAAATATTCACCCACTATAACACCTTTGCCCAAGAACTAAGGACCAAACATCTCCCCATGCCCAACATTACGCTAAGTTTCGTGCGTGGGGCGTCTCGCAAAGTGAAATCCAAACAAAGAACCCCCCGATACACTACCCCCTAACATTGTCGGTCGTGAAAATCTACTTGGCCCTTAGTCCATAGTGCCCGCCCCTTAATTCCCTTCTATCACCATCAGAGTATACTCGTCCACTCTCATGTTAGAAAGAACAAAACATAATACACATCTTTATAACTTTCTCTAGTTATAATATTAAGATATCACACACTATCTATAAAGCTTGTATAATAATACTCGCACATATTATACATGATTTATCATTCTCTAGCAAGTACACATACATAACACTCATAATATATGTAAACTAATAGTCTCTATAATGCTATCAACTTCCAAGGAGTCGCTCACATGTCCTTGGGTTACCAATAGTCGGACTAGCTCACACCGAACATGGTAAAAACCTAATCGTAACGAATGGGAAGCAACCATAGTTCCTTACTAAAAATGAGAACGAAACATACCCACCACGTCTCACCCCTGATAAAAATCACACAATATAAATAATGGACGCTATGACCTAGGGACTATACTCTCCCTGCTCCTCAAGCCAGGGGGATTCACTCACATTGCATAACTTCCCTTTATAGCACTAGAGGGTATGCTTCACACACACACACACACACACATATATATATATATATATATATATATATATATATATATATATATATATATACATACTATCTCACGTCCGCATGTATAAACGTAATGAATCCGTCTATATTTATATAACTCTTATTATACTTACTGATACACTCTTGTATACCTTCACAATTCGTTTATTATTCAATCCCTCACTTGAAATTTACTAGTCCATCACACCTATGATATAAATAGTCTCCCAATTTAACAGCACTAAGGACACACGACCTCTCTCATCTAGTCCATATTTGAAGTTAAGTAAATTCCTACTACTTACAGAATTTATGAAAGAATTCGGTATGTTAAACTCCCAAATATACCTCCATAATGACCCATAACCATCCTCAAAAGAATCCTCATTCCTTAGAGGATTGGCTAGAAGAAAACAACACCATCTACTCTTATATATACCTCTGTTATAGCCCCCAAAGTGTCCTCTCTATTATATTCTAATATGAACCCTCTGAATATCTTATAAACATGTTTACTACACTATAACAGAGGGTCCTAAATTAACAAAACCAATTGAAAAGGGTTAAAACCAGAACTGGAAAAATATTGTGACCGGACCGGACTAAGGGTCCTAAGAAATGAATTGATCTAGTTCCTAATATATGACATAAGACTTTTAATGATCGGACCGATCTGGTTCCTTTTAAAAATGAACTGGTCCGGTTATGTACAGATTTATTCCCATGAGAGTTGTAACCCAAATCCTTACTTCTACTCTTTAAAAATCTAGTATACATCCCTAAAACCCAATTCTACTTTACTCCATCAATATCCTAATGCCAAAGCCCTTCCCAAATATTTTCCCACCATTTTCATCATCAAAACCACAAATATAACACTAAATGCAAGGTTTACTCAATAAATCCAATGGTTTAACCAATTAAGCTCCCAAATCGGCTAAATCACCAACAACATCATGAGATAACTCACACACAATTATTTAGCAAGTTTAATCACTTGCCTCAAAGTTGTAGAGGTTGAATCTTCCTTGAAGTCACGAATTTGAGCCAAAAATCCAAAGCTTCCAAGATTTTCTCTTCTCTTTTCTTCTCTTCCTTCTCCTTTCTTGGCTTTCTCTCTCTCTCTTTATAGTTTTCCTCACAAAAATGAGATAAGCCTTACTCTTCCAAACTTAAATAACCCTTATCTCTAATAACTCCCAACTTTAAATGATTATACACACTTAAAATGACTCATTTACTCAAATTTGAGTCAAACTAGGTCCAAAATACTCCTGAACCCAAATTAAACCCCGTCATTTTGACTATCTCAACCTATCCCAGATCAACCGTGAACTCTAAATTTTCTTTCGAGACTCCTAATAAAATAAATTAATTTCACCCCAAAAATTAAATTCATATGTCCTTGAACACACGGGGTGTTACAAGCATAAAATTATGTAGCATAATAGTAAAGAGACAACAAATATAACACATGAAATTATAAAACAAATTGAAAATAAATTCCTTCCATAATGGCCTAGTGACCCAATAGGACTAAATCTATTTATGGGACTAAAATTATGGAACTTTACTATGTAACGGTGAATTGTGAACAAAAATCATGTAACTTCATGTGCACCTTTGATTTGTATGAATCCAACTACATGATGTCAAAGAAACAACATGTACCCAATTTCCAGGTGAAAAAAATTCTTGATTAACTTCTTCATATGCACTCTATTCCTATTAAAGGACTCCCTTAGCCACGCCACGAAAAATAATCCATTTAATCCTTCATAAGCTAAACCCGGATTTCTAGTATGAAAAAAAAAAATCTTTCGTGTATATCATTTTCAAGACAGATAACCAGAACAAGAACTCTAAAGACCATCTTTAATGATAGAAGCGGTTTACACCCCAAAAACAAGTCTCCATATGTTAGTTCTCTCAGTGATAAACAAAACTTGAGAAAAAAAATATATAATGTTACTCCTTACGGCTAAAGAAGAAAACCTCATTCTTTAAATATCTTTCAACAAAAAATGGTCCTTGATATTATTAACCCTATGTGCAGGTGGTAGGCCCATATGATATTGATGACCAATGACCACAAAAGGAATCTTATTAGAAAACACATACAAACATACCAATGCAAAACCCATTAAAAAAATGGATCCATACATAAAAAAATACATGCCCTCACAAGAACCTTCACATATATCAAATTTTATGCAATAACTAAAGAACCCAAATTATTACAACCATATCGAATCTAATGGAGATGAAAAATACTAAAAAATATCGTATAAAATTATGTTAGTTATTGCATAAAATTTGATGGAGGGATAAAAATTGGATCCTATAAAACTTTTATCCCTTGGGTATATAAATTATGTCTCCATGATGGAGGGATAAAAATCGGATCCTATAAAACCATGTTAGTACCGAATACATACAACCATCCATACTTTTACAAAAATACAAAGACTAGTTTTTTTAAGGTGGGCAATATGGACCTTTTGAAAACACGATCACTCTGCAATCGACGAATTTGATATAATTAATTAGGGAAATAGCTTGGGATTGACATTTAAAATGTGAAAAAAATTCATCCATAAGACCTTCAAAATATCATTCAACAGGAAAAAAAACATGAACTAGGTTTCAAGGAAAAAACTAGGGTTTAGAATACAATACCATAGTGAATCATTTTGTGATTCGTATGAGGAGACAAAGGTTAAAGAAGAAGAAAATATGTATGCCCTCTAAGGTATCCAAAAACCTTTCTAATGCTATGAATGCCTAGAATCTTTTAGTATATGATCTACACAAAATAAGCCTTATGTGTGAAAAATCTTGGAGATGACACCATGCTGAAATATGAGAAAATTGGCCTTCTCTCTCATCACCCCTTCACGAAAACATGAATAGTGTTTTTCTCTCCTTATCTAAACCTCCATAATGGATCATTAACATAAAACCATAACTTACACCAATATAAATAGTTACAGGTCGTAACACTCGTGGTTTTAAAACTACAAAAATCTCCTAAAAATTAATTTTTTGGGGAATTTTGTTTTTTTTTTGGAATTAATTAATTTTATGCTTAAAAATGTTGGTTTTGATTTTAGTAAAATGAAATTTTAATCGGAATTGAAATCGGGATTAAAATAAGAGTATTATTGATTCTTATACAAAATAGGGGTAATTCGGATCCTACAAAAATCTGAACCAGTTCGGCCCTAGGGGCGAACCGGTTCGCTTCGACAGCAGATTGAAGTTTGGACTCCTTTATTTAGAGTTTGTTTAAGACTCAAACACTCCTCTTTTATTTAAAACATAAAGGCTCGAGTTTAGGATTTTTTAAACACATTTTAACCTCCTCCAAAAGCAGTAGCCTCCAACAAATTTCATCTTCTCTCTTCTACAAAATCTAAACCCATTAAACATAACTTTCAACCCAAAATTTGAAGAGTTAAACTAAGAATTATCATGCACAATAAATAAGGTGTCTCTACTATTTTCTTGAGAGGAACAAAACCATTCAATCTAATTTTTCCAATGACTTATTTACAGGCATGAATACTTCTATTGTTCCCCTTTAGTATTATGTGTGTTAAATGTTGCCTAAACACTAATAATTATTGTTTTCCTAAAATGAATTAGAGATATTAATTAGGGAAAGTCAAATAAAATTTTGAATTATTTTTATTCAAATCACTATAAGAATTAAGACTAAAAACTTTTGCATGATTTGATTAGAGGTTGGGATTCCGTTAGAATATGTGGAAGTTTGCATGTTTGAATAAATCGTATGAACTTTATAAATTGAATTTGACACGTAAAATTATGTGATTTATGTGTTGCTTGGAGAATCTAAATTTTGTATAGTTGTGCCCCCTAAATATGTGTGTGAATGGAAATTATGTGAGTTGTTCAAAAAGAAAAGAATTGATAAATTGATATTAATATTATAATTAAAAGGACATAATTTGGATATAGAAATATTGTGATTAATTAAAAGAATTGTTGTTATAAGTTGAAATATACCTTATGTGATCATTAATTGCGTTGACATTCGACACAGCGGGGACGAAGGGATTATTAGGGTAGCTATGCTTTCACCTTATTTTAGGTTGCTTGCTAGGTATGGGGCTAGTAGGTAGGACTTGGTTATTATTAACACTTTCTAGGTATGGGACTAGTTAGTGTAGGTTTTACGTATGGGTAATTTCGGGGTGGGGCTGATTTATACGTCGTTCTGTTGGTTCATTAGCTTATGTGCGAGACTAGGTAGTATATACTGGTAGGTATTCTTCCTAAATGATAGGTTAGGATATACTTATGTTTTAGAGATATCTAGGTACGGGACTAGGGGTGGTTTGAGCATTTACTCCCGAATAAGGGACAAGACTAATCGAGAAAAATGATAACTTGATAATAAAATGGGGATTAATGCCTATGAAAAAGAACGGGTATTAAAATAGATTGGTGTCACCCATATGTAGGGCTAACAATAAGGGGTGACCTGACTATAACGATGTGGTTGTGTTTGACTTCACCAATATGTGCAGGGTTAACGAAATTGGGAGAACTAACTATAGTGATGTGTCATGCGTGGAGTCTACCAATATGTGCTGGGCTAACAAAATTGGGTGAACTGCTATAGTGAGGGGATTGTGTGTGGTGTAAAAGTTTGGCATACCAACAATATGTGCAAGATCCATAATAGGGTGAACTGTCTATATTGGTGTCGCATAAATAATTTGGGCATGCCAAGACTATGTGTAGGACTCTTAATAGGCTGAACTGGATATGCAAGTGTCACATAAATAAAATTTGGTTACGTTAATTTAATTAATAATCATGAGTTAATAATTTAATGTTGTAAAATTAGAATTTGGACTTGAACATTGGGGGTGTCTTAGTTATGTGGGTAGATAGTGGTAGTTTATTTTACTCGCATGTTAATATATATCTCGTTTAAAATTAAAATAGTATATTATGATATTTATCATGTATAATGCTATTGTTAGGGTTTACGGGCCCTAATTGGGAGGAGTAACTAGTATTCATGCGGTGGGCTCTAACCTAGTGCGTTGATTTAGATTTAAGGTATAGTGCTGGAGTAGCTGTATAGGAATGATTGGAGACATTTGGAGTGCAACTCGAGATTCGTTTGATCGACTTTTGTAGTTTAGATTTAGTTTCCATTCCATCATTCTTATTATGAGAATTTCATTTATGGATTCGGTGGGGCAATCGGTTCCACATGTGTTTATGATTTCAGTAAGACATTTATAGTTGGATTATTTCATTTGAGTTTTTAATAGTTTGGAGTCAAATTTATTTTGGATATAACATGGTGTTGTATTTTAAATTGCATAATTGTTTATATTTGTTGGATAAATTTTAATATTATCTTGTGGAATTTTTTTTAATGTCTCATATCTCTGTCACATGATGAGAATGGTATTTTATTTAGTGACACCTAACGCAGTCTGGCGACAGTCGAAGCCAGAGTGTGCGGGGTGTTACATAAGTTATGGGCCTTAGCTAAACTGGGCTTCTAGACAGTTTTGGGCTTTCCACTTGGGCAAGGACTATACTAGGGACCCAAGAAAAATAAATAATTGGATTCTAAATTAATGCTGGGAAATCCCAATTACAATTATCGCAGTTATTTCATTTCTTTATTTGATCGTTATTACCTCCATTGAATAATAACGAATGCATTCCAATTTAATTATCTCTAAATCACTTGGACTAAGGAGGTCTTGTTTTCAAAGTTGATTATGCTACATAATATGATTCCCTGTGTTAAGTATTAGATACTTGCTTAGTCAAATCTATTTATCGCTAATCGATTTTAATCAACATCTAATCAATTTATTAATTTTCTCACTTAACTTATTTTTTACTCCTCTAGGATTATAAAATAATCCACCTATTTGGGTTTTATTCTTAAAACCATATATGGTTGTTTCCTTTTAAGTAAAAGTGGGTTAGTTCATTTTTAAATAAGAACCGTGTTCATGAGAATGCTTTATATTTGGTTTAAATATATTATAGACATGTCGGCTGATAGAGCTTAGTAGGAATTTCAATGAGTCGACTTCAGGTTGATCACTAGGAGATCGAAACTCTAGTTCTAGCACTATTGAAATTTTTACAACCTAAATATAGAGTTGACACCCTATTGACACGGTTGTGATGCAGTCCTAGACGTTTACCTCAAACTATGGGAACCTATTTAAGGGTTTTAGAACCTATTTGGTAGTTCGACAGAGGATTATGATTGGTACATCCCATGAACGTATTGAACATGGCCACCCACGATATTTGATTCTAAGTGTTGTTTTGACTAGAAAAAGTCAATCTCACACCATTTAAAGAGGGTTCATATATTATTAGTCCCGAGAATTATGAGGATAGGAATCACTGCAAGAAAATACCTTTTTACGACGGTTTTAAAAATCACTTTAAGACATTTAAAAAAAATTCATAAGTAGTATAATACTATTGTAGACATCCCAGGGCCACCAAAAAATTCAGGATTGTGCCCTTTCTCGGAGACTTGGCGTCGTCAATGTGGGAAAATGTGTAGAGATAGAGTCGCCATCCTATTTGCATAAAACAGACCAAAGAAATAATGTTTCCTCGAGAGAATGACATCAATGAAAATACTAATGCTTGTAAAACCAAGTAGTTTAAAGTTTCGAGGACTAAGTTACGAAACGGGAAGGTGTTAGGCACCCATCCCACCCTTTCGGTCTCTTATGGGCATGTATCAATCTTATCATGTTAGACACCATGAAGTCTGTCCATATGTGTGTAATACAGATGGAGAATATAATCGTTCAACTCGTGTCATGGAAAGGACGGAGTGAATTCATCCTTAGGAGTGTTCCTCAAGATAATAATTCAAATATAGTATGAGTGTTTGCCGAAATCACAAGTTGTTATGTAAGAACGAATGTATATATCGGACGAAACACAAGCATGCAAGAATATTACATTCATTAAGAGAATATATACTATACATCTTGGATATTTGTCTAAAGTTGGTTATTTTGACTTTTAACCCCTAATTTCTTTGTAAAGGTTAATGTTTAAATTTAGGTCTTGAAAATTTTATATACTAAATATCTGAATTTTTTTATTTGGGTTTAGAAATACATCAGCTTCGGATAAAAAATAATTAGAGTATAAATACCTTCATGATAATTATACGCGTAACGGGGTCGAACATAAAATTCGGGTAATTATATTTCTGAACTCGTTGTTTTTAATATAAAAATTGATATGAAATATATAAGTTATAAAACTGTTGTCTCGGTATTCGAGTATCACACTGACATTTATTGTCAGTTTGGTTAAAAAAATCTTTCAAGTCATCAGTACTTCATTTAAATAATAAAATAAATTGGGTGTTATTACAGGTTCCACCGCTCGTCGCGAAGGAAAGCATGTTCATTGCAAAGGTTGAGGGCTTGAGTGGAAGATTGAGGGTTCGGGCGAATTCCTATTTTGTATTTTTTGTTTTTTTTTTCTCTACAAAATGTAATCATTTTAAGTAATATATATATGCATTTTCTTGGGCTTTTTTTGAATTTAACTTAGCTTATATGAACTTTTAATTTTTTGCTGAGATGTTTTATATTTTTATAAAGATAAATTTTGAAATGTTAATGAAAGTAAAATTTTTTATTTCTTTTAGAAAAGAAGAGTAAAAGTAGTTAACTCGAAGGCTAATATTTCCTTTTAAAACAAGATTTTTTTTTTAATTTTGAACAAAAAAAGAAAAGATTTTTTGACTAAGAGTTTATTTTGAGAATGAAGATGATTTTCGAGGTAAATATTTATTAGTAAAAAATAGAGAAAATGAAAAGGAATGACCCGAGGGTAGTTTTTCAAAATAAGGATTTTTATAGAAATTGATTTGGAGTAAAAGAGGGAAAATGGAATTTTCTAAAATAAGGGGGGTGTCGATCGGCATACTCCCTGACTTGCCTATCGGCATGGGGGTCAAGTCAAATAGCCACTAGGATTTGATTGCACTTTCCTTCATATTAGTGTACTTCTGTAGGTCTTAGAATTGAACGAATGTCCAAAATTTTTATTTTTTGTTCCAATGATTTTGGGTATAAAAGGGGGGGGGGGGGGTATGGGGTGTGTTTTCTTCACCAACACCCACATTTCTCTTCTTTCTTCTCATTTCCATTTTACCAAATGACTCTTCCCATGTATGAAGAATTCTCCTCTTATCTTGAAGGTTTAGAGGCCATGTGCCTCTATAATGTTGATTATGATACTTCCAGCTTGCGTCGGGTTTCTCTGTGGCGTAATCGAACCATAGCCTTGAACTTTCTAGTGGCGGTGATACAATTCTGAACCCTGAGGGACATATCTTTTGTTTTGGCCTCAACGAGGTCTGTCCTACCTACGAGGAATTCTCAAAAATGTTGGGGGTTAACCCTAGTGCTATGGTGTCTATGCCCGATTTTTCTTATTATCCCCAAACATTTTTGGAGGAGTTGCTCCATATTACTTCTTCGATGGCTCAACCGTTGGTTAATGGAGTAACTATTTCTCTTTAGGTGGTTATGTATTCAGTGGTCCAGAAGGGTTTTGGTGATGTTGGCTTTGCTAGAGATGTTGCTTTAGGCCTTACTTGGAGGCTTTTACTGGTGACAGGGGACTTGGGAGTTAATCCCCAAGTGGATGTGATAGTTACATGGATGTTTTAGCTCAATAATTATGCAGAGGTGGTGTTGGCGAAGACCTTGAATGGTCTTGATGCTAGGAATAGGGTCATTTTGATTTTCTAAAGGGGAGCTCGATAATGTTGTTTGTGTGGATTTCATAGAAGTTCCATCTATGGGCCCCTCCCGAGTATCCCTTGGCAGGTGTACCTGATTTATTTATCCGACCCTTCGTTAGTTTTGGCCCATCGGTAAAGAATTGGGTCAACTAGTTTGTGAAGAATGGATCTAGATATCTTCATTTATTAGTGCCATGGTGGGGATATTTACAACCTGTTTTTCATCTAGGAGAGTACCAGTATATGCGGTTGGTTAGCCTTATCTAGAATTCCATTTATTACCCTTAGCGGATTATGTTCCAAGTTGAATGGGAATGAATTATGCCTCCTCACATATCAAACTTTTTTTCGGTAGGGGATTTGACTGAATCATTGCGGATGATGCTGGGATCCTTGTGGTAGCGTCGTCGATCGTATACCCGTCTATCAAAATCTGTAGGAGGGGCTTATCATGTGTCTAGGGACTACCTAAAGTGGTTGTGGAAGAGGATGGTGGAGAATATCATGGAGGAAGAGACTGGGCAAAGGTGGTTCGTCGCTTTCGACACCATGGAAGAAGGTTTTGTTTTTTCGTCCAAACTTGTCAAGACATACCGCTCCATGGAGTGCATCCAGAGTGCTAACCAGGAATGGGAGACTTGGGACCTCCGGGAGCTAAGAATGATAAGGCAGAGCCTCTGTAGTTGAAGACAATGTTTGTGAATCTCGGGTGATATTTTATGAAGCTAGGGTAGTTTATGCTTTGGATAATTTTGGGGTTTTTCTGTGGGGTTAGGGATGATTTTTGTGAAGCTGGTAGGGTTGAGTAGGTTTTATCAGTGGAAAGGGGTGGTCTATTTAGCTCCCTTCATTGATACTTCATTTAATGGTTGCATTACTTGATTAGAAACAAAAATGATTTTGATCATATTTTATTGTGCCTCTTGATGAGTTTTGCATTTGAATTATCTATACCCATTGCTAAGGCATACATAATCCTTTTGTTCATAAGAATGATAATATGGACTGCCATTCTAAGACGTTAGAAAAGAATAACATTTTGTGAAACACAAGGGGATAGTGCCCATGTATGGCATATGGGTTGCCTACGTACCTTTGAGGGTTTAAAATTTTTTCATGAGTATCATTTTGAAAAGAAATGTTTTTGAGAGAATCAGTTCCCACATAGTTTTGGATAGGGGAAATGGAGATTTTTTATTATAGAAGGGGGATGATAAGAGTTGTAGCACGTTGATATTTCAAACTAAGGGTAAAATTTCTTGAGACGGTCTAGGTTGAATGGACACTCCATCTCTTCTCTATCAAGGTCTGTGAGCATATCAACGCCGCCTAGAAAATTTTTCTTTATAATGTAGGGGAAACTCCAAGTCTGTTTGAATTTCCCTCTGGGCTTCCATATGGGTTCTATAATCACCTTTAGGGAAATTTCTCCTTTTTAGACATCACGGTCCTTAACTCTTCTATTGAATGATCGCCCTAGCTAGCGATGATACACCTATATATGGTATAGAGCCTTAAGTCTCTTTTCAACCAAGAGTGATAGTTCATCAAAGCGACTCTGATGCCAGACTTCTTTGCTAAATTTTATTTCGAGTATGACACGCAGGGAAGGTATTTTTCTCTGTTCTAAAAAACCCGCCTAGGCTCTACTTAGGCACGCCTAGGCTTAAGGCTTGGGAGAAACGCCCCGCCTTAAGTTTTTTACGCCTTATTCTTGGTAAAAGCCTCAAGGCGCATTTTTTTCTAAAAACAACAATGCTTTAGTGAAACGATATCGCCTTTTAAAAAAAACTACTAACCGGACCATTATCTCATCCAAAATAATCAAATAGTATTTTAATTAGCATATATTCAGACATATTTTTATGATATGTACAATTTTAGTATTTTAATTGCCTTGTTATTGTTAAAAAATATTAAAATATATTAAGAAGGCCTAAACGCCTTATCACGCCTTTTTACGCCAAGTCCCACCTACGCCTTTAAGGCTTAAGGCTTGACCTCCACGCCTCGATTACGCCCCACGTTTTTTAGAACCTTGGTATTTCTAGCTTAACGGGTAGGACTGATTCGATATCATTTACTAGAGAATAAGAGGTAGCCCCAGAAAGTTTTCTAATTAAAATAAGGTTTTCCCAAAAGGTGTGTTTGATTCATTCGGCCCAATTTATACAACTCTTGGTCATCTTGCTGATGATGGTTTCGAGGATTTTGTTGGCAGTTTTCACAACACCATTACTTTGGGGTTGGTAGGGAGAAGATTTTTGTTTTTGAATCCAAAATTCATCAACTAATTATGTTAACTCAGCTTGGAACAAGAGTTCCTTATCTGATACTAACTCATGTGGAACTCTATATCAGTAAATGATGTTCTTTATGATGAACTTATCCACTTTCTTGGCATTCAACATTGTATATGACTTGACTTTGATCCATTTAGTGAAGTAATCAATGAAAATCATGGTAAATTGATGACTATTAAAATCTTTAGGAGTAACCTTCCCTATAATGTTAATGCCTCAGGTGGAGAAAGGCGAGGGAGAGGCCATGTTGTATAGTTCTTGAGGGGAAAAGTGCTGGAGATTGGCAAATTATTGGCATTTGAGGCATCTTCGAACATAGGTAGTGCGATCTTGAACCATGTTGGTCTGATAATATCTTTGATGTATGATCTTCTTAGCAAGCTATGAAAGTTCATGTGGGGCCCCTAATTTCCACTATATGGATCTTCTGCATCATTTTTTCAACATCAGTTCCATCAAAGTTTTTCTTGAAAAGTGGATTATCGCAGATGATGTACTAGGCAACCAATTTGTGAAGGGTTGCACAGTATTTCTTATCTATGTCTTGAGGCTATCCACTATGTTTGAGGAGGAAACAAATGTTATGGTACCATAATCGGCCATGTCGGAATCTTCCTCAGTGATGAGCTCAATATGGTAGCCGTGAGTAGGCATAGCTTAATTCTGAATCAGGAGAGGAACCGTTGTTACTCCCTCGGGGATATTGACCATGGAGTCCAGGGTTGCAAGGGCGTCAACTAGGTTGTTCTTTGTACGAGGCAGGTAGTGGAAGGTGATATCTTTAAACTAGGAGTCCAACTCTTCTAGGTGGGTGTGGAAGGGTAGGAGCTTCTCGTCTTTGAGTTTCTACTTTTTGTGGATTTGGCCAACGATGAGGGAAGAGTCCCCCTAAACATCTAGGTGCTTGGTACCTTTATTTAAGGGTGCAAAATGGACAGATACGGAGCAAATATCATAGTACCCATATCCGTATCTGCCAACTCCTCGCACTATCCTCCGTATCCATATCTGTATACGTGTCCACCCAGATAATACTTTTAATTATCCTTATTCGTATCCTCTCAGCTTTCCCAGATTTGAATAATATCCTTATCCGCGTTTCTTATTTAAAATACACTAAGACATACATACCGTATTAAACACTAATTTAATCACTAAATTAAATATATAATTCTCCAAGTAAGGTATAGAGATTACCGAATGTGTAAAACATTAAATTAAATTATAAAAGAAGTTTCGAACAAATGTACTAACCTTTAATGTGCATTTTTTTATTCAATTGTGATAATCCTTTGAAATTTGTATCATCACCAGTTTTTCTAATGTTTGAACAAAAACGAAGTGAAGCATCATCTTACTCAAAAAATTTATCTCGATCAAAATATCAATTGAGGAAATAAAGAATGTAATACAATAAAGATCGAAAGATTATTTTTATCCCTCATGTTCCTGAAGTGTGTCATTCTTATTTCCTTTGTATCATTGTCGCATTAAGCATTCAGATACTCATATCTCAGAAGTTATTAGTAATGCATAAAGATAAATTAAGACATATTTATTATTTGAATATAAAAATTCATCCACATAAAACTTCACTAATATATTGTACTAAAAAGAGAATTCCATGAGTTTAGTAATACTAATTCATTCAAACTTTCTTTTACAATGGCTGCAAGTCGCCGTAATAGAATTATTTGTATGAACGTCTCTATCAAAATCAAACCCCATGTTAGATGTAAGTTTCTTATTATGCCTCGTCTCTTTACAAACACTGTTCTAACAAGCAACACTTGTGGGATCTGACGAAGTACTCTCCAGTGAAGCAAGGGAAGATTCATTTGTGATAGAGTGGTTTTGATTAGATTTTGTGGACATGTTGAACTCCATTGTGCTGATTACAATGATTAGTAAAAAAAATAGAGAAGTCTTCCAAACATTAATAAAACAGTGTTCTAAAAATTAAAAAATGAAGGACAACAAACAAATATGCATGAATAGTGTGAATGTTTGAAAATTAACACAATGAATGTTAATTTCCAATTAATTAACAGACAATAAATAAAGTGAAAAAATAATCCTCACAAGGCCAAATATTTCATCAAGCTGAATCAATGAACTGAATATGAAATAAACAACATAAACAAGCAGAATCTTTTAGCAATAAATTTAACCTCAATATCCAATAAATTTCTCACTCACAAAATAACATATAAGACTAACATTTGACCCATTAGATCGAACAGTCAAAAAACCTAAAAAAATCATTATCATTATTTAACATTAGCAATAATTTTATTTTCCTTTGTACTTTATCGAACATTAGAAAAAACCCATTAGATAAAACGTACTGTTCTAAAAAACCTGTCTAGGCTCCGCCTAGGCTTGAGGCTTGGGAGAGACGCCACGCCTTAAGATTTTGACCTCTTATGCTTAGTAAAACCCTTAAGGCGTACTTTTTATCTAAAAACAACAATGCTTTAGTGAAACGATATCGCCTTTTAAAGATTTTTTTACAAACGGGATCATTATCTCATCCAAAATAATCAAATAGTATTTTTATTTGCAAATATTCAGACATATTTTTATGATATGTACAATTTTAGTATTTTAATAGCCTTGTTATGGTTAAAAAATATATAAATATATTAAAAGGCCTAAACGCCTTTTCACGCCTTTTTACGCCTAGGCCCGCCTAGGCTTCTAAGGCTTAAGGCTTGGCTTCCACGCCTCGATCACGCCCCGCATTTTTTAGAACCTTGATAAAATGGTGAATAAACCTTATTTGATGAAATTAGTAAATCCATAAGATCAAGCAGTAAACCCATCAGAATAAACATTCGAAAAATTAATGAAATTAGTAAAAAAAAAACTTACTGGCTTTTAGTGGTGAGTAAAGAAAAACTCACCGTCTTTCAGTGGGATGGGATATGTGATTGAGTGTGGTTAAGCAAAGGGAAGGGAGAGTCTCATGATTTGGGGTGTGGTATGTTTTGTTAATGTCGGCTGATTTGGGGTGTTTTCGTTTATTTTTGCCCCGATGTAGGGTTAGAAATTGACCATATTATCCTTTGTATATTTAGTGTATTACATGTTTATGTGTTAAATGTTATTATGCTAAATCTTATTATGTCTCTCAATATTATACTAGATGTTATTATGTTATATTAATATTAATTTTATATAACACTACAAAAAATATTTATATTATTTATTTAAAAATATTTAAAATAAATAATAAATATAATTATTTTGCAGATTCGGATATCCGTAAAAATTGATATCTATCAATATGGACAGTCCGTCTTGGATACGGATTATATATCATGGATACCAGCATTATCCATATCCATATCAGTTTTTTCAGATATTTACAACGTGTATCCAAATCCTCTCTTTCGAATACTTATTTGGATAAATATTCACTAAATTCGGATATGAATACCGGACGGATTTGAATTTTCAAATATCTATTTTCATCTCTACCTTTATTGAGGGAGATTTTGAGTCCTACAGTGCATGCCTCGTACTCAGTCATATTGTTGGTGCAATTGAGGTCTAATTTGATGGAAATAGGGGTGTGAGTGCCAATGTCGTATCTTTTCTTGTGGAAGATCCATCAAAGAAAATTTTCCAATGAAGGTCCTCTTGAGAGGTGCAGAGAGTATCTAATATGGGAACTTAGAGAAACGAACATAACCTCTATCCATGGGGGTAATTAGAAAGGTAGTCGCAGAGGGCTTCTCTTTCATAGCTTTCTGCATTACATACATAATATCGAACTCGATTAACAATATCAACCAACGAGCAATTTGGGGGGACAAAGCGGGCTTCTATACCTGGTATTTGATGGGAACCATTCGGGATACTAGTATAATGGGAAAGGAAAGCATGTAATGTCATAACTTCTGCTTGACCCAAACCGGGGAGATACACGCTTTCTCTAAAGTAATGTAGTTGATTTCGTATCTGGCCAACATCTGACTGGCGTAATAAATGGATTTTTTCTTATGGGATTGTTAGATGTATTGGGTTAGCAAATCCCCTATCGTGGTATCTATAATGGTCAAGTGTAAGAGGAGGGGGAGACCTAGATGCGGAGGCATGAGCACCGAAGATCGGGTGAGGTATCTCTTGATTCGTTCAAATGCTTCTTTTTCATACTTTAGTTGAATCCTTTTGGAGAAGTTTGAAAAAAGGGTTTGTTTGATTATTAACTGACTAATGTACAAAAGTTTACCCAGGATTCCTTGGACTTCCTTCTCCGTTCGTGGTGTTGTTATCTCAAGTATGGATTTCAATTTGGGAGGGTCTGCTCCGATTCCTTTCTCATTAACCATGAATCCAAAGAGTTTTCATTTTGTGATTTCAAAAACAAACTTTTTTAGATTTATCCGCATTTGGTATTATTATAGTCACTCAAAAAAATTTTAGAGGGAAGGAATATGACCTTGCCGAGTCTTATACTTAATGATCATGTCATCCACACAGACATCGACCTCCTTCTGAATAAGGTCATATAGGATGGTCGTGGAGACCCTTTGGTAGGTAGCCCCAAAGTTCTTAAGTCATAATGGATTGATGGTTATAGACACCCCATCCTAGGTCCTTCTAAGCACCTCTTTAGGACCCTAGCACTCACTCATTCATCGTAAATCCTAGGTCATACCCCGAGTACCGATCTAGAGGCCACCGAGCGCTCTCGATCCCCATTTGACTCCGGTCAAATTTCTCTTCTGAGAAAAAGCTCAAAGAATCTTTCAAATACTCTGAATCTCCTTTCCAACAATCCACCTCATGCAAAAACTAGCCTTATGGTTCGAAAGAACAATCTATATGATTGTCCAAAACTTATTTAGAGGCCACTAGGAGCTCCCGGGCCTCATTTGTCTCCGGTATACTTTTTAGTCCAAGTGAAAGAACAATGAATCTTTAAGAGGGTTGTGAATACGCTTTCCAATGGTTCATCCTATTCATGAATCAGCCTTACGGTTCGGATGAACGATTTATCTACTATCAAAAAATGATGTAGAGGTTACCGGGCACTCTTGGGACCCATTTGACTCTGATCAACTTCCTTGACTGAGTGGAAGCTCAATGAGTCTTCGAGGTCTCTAAATACACTTTCCAACATTCCACCCTCTATCCAAATTGGCCTTACGGTTTGGACGAATAGTCCATTTTACCTCAAAAACTGATCCAGAGACTACCAGGCGCTCTCGGGCTTTATTTGAATCTTGTTAAATCTTCAGCTCAGACGAAGCTAAAGAAATCTTCAAAGGGATCTGAATACCCTTTTCAACGGTTCACCCCATGGGCGAATCAGTCTTATGATATGAACGAACGACCTATTTTACTCCAAATGGTTACCGGACTTTTTTGGGCCCCATTTGACCATGGTCAACTCTCCAAACCGAATGTAGATGAATGAAATCTTGAAGGTCATTAAATAATCTTTCCAACATGCCATATCAGTCTTAAATTTGGGATGAATTTTTTGTTTCCTCCGATAATTTCCTGACCAGTGACCAACGGGTACTTCCGAGCCTTATTTGACTTTGGTCGACTCTCGAACCCGACAGTAGCTCAATATATCCTTAAAGGTCTCTAAATATCCTTTCCAACGATCTACCCCATACACGATTCTAACTTAAAGTTTTTGTTGTACGACCATTTTTCTGAAAAACCTGCCTCAGACTGCCGAATGGCAACCCCGTGACCCTGCTTATCGGTAGTGTGTCTAGGGTTCTATGCCGATAAGCAGGTTTAGAACTCTGGTGATTGGCACCCCCTTGGTCTTATAAATAGAGGACATAATCGCACTTTGAAAATCTCCTGAACATCCCTCTCAGCAATTCTAAGAGAATTCTCTCGAATTCAGAGTTGTTGCTTCCTGAAAGCCCATTTCCCACATTCCTTGCATCCTTTTCATACTCTTTTGAGTAACTTCCCACCCACCTCATCAAACCATCATCATTTCATCTTGAGATTAGCGTATTTAAAATTAAGATCCACTTCAAGTGTTCACAAGGAGGTACAATTCTTCCCCCTTGTCTTTAAATTCTCTTATTTTTGCATTAGTTACTTCATTTTAACTTTAGTTCTTTACTTCATTACATCGCTTATCTTAACTTCAAACTTTTTATTATTAGTATTCCCACATATTTTATTTTCATAAAAAAAACAAAAACAAAAAAAAGAGGTTTCACTTGTAAATTCCAAACGGGAATTTCTCATCACATTTTCTCACACTAAGGCACATATAAATACAGTCCCCGGTTGGATTTATGGGTTAAACCCCACCACATATTGTCTTTGAACTACGTGGACTTTGATGCCCCCTCGGAATATATGGGCATCTTGGGTAAATCCCTAGACTTGAGTCCTCCCACGTACATTTATTACTTTGTTCTTATCATATATTCATTATATATATATATATATATATATATATATATATATGAAGAGAGAGAGAGAGAGAGAGAAAGGTTCAAAAGCGAACATTAAGAGTGAATATTTTAATGAACATTAAGGAAAAACACCCCAAACACATTTATTTTAATTCCTATGTTAAAATTGGTCCGCGCCAGCGGCACCCGAGACCATTCCAGCCAGCCCCCTATCCCCCCACCCCCAACCCAACCTAACACCACCCATCCCCCCACCCCCCACCCCCCACCATGGCAGCAGGTATGGCTGCCCTGGTAGCAGGTGTGGCTGCCCTTATGGGGTGGCGGTGGGTCGGTGAGGGTGGGGGGTGCTAGCTGAAATGGTCTCGGGTGCCGCTGGCTCTCACCAATTTAAACATAGGAGTTAAAATAAATGGGTTTGGGGTGTTTTTCCTTAATGTTTATTAAAATGTTCACTCTTAATGTTCGTTTTTGAACCTCTCCCTATATATATATATATATATACAGAGAGAGAGATAGAGAGAGAGGGAGAGAGATTTTACATGCTCTCTAGCATATGTCTTGTCATATACACACAATCGTTCTTCTATAACTACTTGTGAATCGGTAAATACTTACTTCATACTTTGAATTAAAATTTTGGGAACACTCCTAAGGATGACCTCACTTTGCCTTTATCCATGACACCAGTCGAGCGATTTCATCCTCCATTTATATTATGAACATAAGTGTTGATACAAAAATTAGTAAGATGACGTGGACCAAGCATATGACAACATGTGTCGTCTTACGTGGCAAAAGTATAAATTCATCGAACAACTTATGATGTCGAGCTACACAGCGTACCGAGCTACACAGTGTACCGATCTACTCAGGTTACCAAGCTACTCAGCGTACATAGCATCTAGACAGGAAGATCAAACAACAATTACAGATTCAATGAACATTGGATTCATTGAACATTCTTATTATGTACATATGTATATGTCTATTAGATAACGACATATTGTCTATTCATATTGACATCCCAAGGGCTATAAATACATTTTAACCCCCTCCATAACGAGCTAATTGATCACTTGCGATAATAATTGACATAAAGACAAAACACCCAGCAATACAAGATAGTGGACGTAGGCCATTTTCATTAAGGCCGAACCACTTTAAAAATCCTTTGTCTTATTTCATATTTATCTGTGATTAATTAATTAGATCAAATCTAGTTTTTTACATCAACAGATTGGCGTCGTCTGTGGGAATGACTATACGTAGCATTTTTTACTAAAACATTCATCAAACATGGCTGAGCTCCCAGAATTTAGCAATAAGAACAATGACGGAATCCCTCCTAATCCGTTCGTTCCTCCAACTGTCAATGAACTCACTGGAATAGTGTCCAGCTTAGCTAGGGGGCAAACAACTATGCAGGATACCATGCGATAACTCATTCAAACTGTTCAAAATGCAACGCCTGCCCAGTCAGGTCAACGAAGCGTTTATAGAAAAACTCACTTGTTGTCTTCACGAACTAGGCGTACTCTATTCCCAAATGTTTCTCAATCCAGACGCACGGAATCACACCATACTGAGATGTCCAACGATCCCTCATATTAGCCTGGTTGGACCTCTCCCATAATGATTGTGGACTCTCAAGCCAATGTTACTATAACTCCAGAATGAACTAGCGCTTTGGAGAGATTAAGTAGAGTCTCCCCCTTTGACTGTTTGGTCCCTACGAGGAATAGAAACCCCCCTAGGAGTGGGTCGAGAAATTCTCAACGAACAAACGATCTAAGGGAAGGTTCTTCCCAATCATGCCCCGCCGCTCAAATCGAGAGATCCAAAGAGGAGCATTATGCGCGATCAGTTGCTCAAGAAAATATATCAGAGGCTGGGAATGACGCTTGGAAAGGCTCCATCCAAAGGTTGGAGGATAGGTTAGGGGAAATGGCTAAGGCCAGGAACTCTCTCTAAAGAACTTTTGTTAAGGGATCACCCTTCATACAGGCAATTGTGGATTTTCCCACACCATTAAAATTTAAAGCTCCTATAGTTACACCGAAGTATGACAGAAAAACTGATCATATCCTCCACATAGAGCAATACCAATCTGCTGCCGATATCTATACAGTACCTGATGAGATGAGATGCAGGGCATTCTCAGGAACCATTACTGGATTCGTTCAAATATGGTACACCAATCTTCCTCGGGGGCAGATTACAACCTTCCATCAGCTGGTAGAGCTCTTCATAGGAAACTTCTATTTTGTCACAAAACCAGTCAAGAGAGTAGCACATTTGTTGAGTGTGAGGTAGAAAGAAGGAGAGAGAACCAAAGATTACATTATTCATTTTAATAACGAGAAACTTGAGGTAATTGACTACGAAGAGAAGACAGTAATCATAGCTCTGATGAGTGGTCTTTTACCAAATAAGTTGTATTATACTTTGGCAAAAGATCCCCCCAAATCCATGGAAAAATTAGTGGCTAAGGCAGCCAAAATTATGAACGTCGAAGAAGTTATGGCGATAAAGAAGAATGGTGAGAGAAAAGCAGTGACTAAGGCTGAGGGTTGGTCGAAAAAGAAAGATCAAAAGCATAATGGGAGTAATAAGAAATAGAAAGGAAAAGAGACGATAAAACACTTGAGGAAGTATAGGAATTATACTCCCTTAAAGGTGGATATAAACCATATTCTAGAGGAGATAAAGAACAGCGAGGAACTAAATTGTCCGTAGAAATTGAGGACAACCCCTGAAAAGAAGGATTAGTCCAAGTATTGCGAGTTCCACAAAGACTACGGCCACACAATCAAGCGGTGCATATCTCTCCAGAATGAAATCGAGGCACTCATTCGTCGAGGAAAATTGATCAGGTTTGTTGATCGCCAGAATGATGGGAAGACCAACGAAAGAGTAAGGCAAATGTCCAAATCTCCTCGGTGACCAAGAGATGATAAGAAGAGGGACCATGAAGATGATCTAGAGGATGACCCCGAACTCCCCAAAAATCCAAGGCAACCAGAACGTGAGGTATTTTCAATCCATTTTGGCTCATTTGAATGTAATGTGATTACAGGTGGAGATGCAGGAGGTGGGGATCATACAGTCGAAGGGAAATTTTACCTCAACGAGGCCCAATCTTGTTCCTATATACAGTGAATAAATTTGGCAAAAGAGGATCGCCCGAGGAAAGTGAACAATGATAAACTGGTCATCAATTTTTCCAAAAATGATCTCGAAGGTGTCTTGTATCCTCACGATGCCCCCTTGGTGATCAAGATAAGGATGAAGGATGTGGTGATATCAAGAGTGTTGGTAGATAATGGTAGCTCTGTAGACATCATGTTCTATCCGTGCTTTGACATCTTAAATCTGAAGCTAGCCAGTTGGATCCATATCACAGGCCCCTCCTCGGGTTCACTGGCGAGAAAGTCTTTCCACTTAGGATGATCAAGTTGGATATGCTTATTGGTACCTGGCCTGCTTGCAAAACAGAAAAATTATGCTTTTTTGTAATGGATAAAAATATCCAATCAGCCTAAAACATAATCATGGGGAGGGTAGGCCTGAAAAAGTTCGAGGCGGTGCCATCAACTGTACATCAATGCCTGAAGTTTCTGACCAATTTTGGAGTTGGAATTGTGGAAGGCCACCAGAAAGTGGCCCGAGAATACTATTATTCATCTGTCGAACAAGAACAGATGGATGAAGCTAGGAAAAAAACCACCACCTACCAAATGGACGAGTCTGAAGATGTAGATTTTGAGACATTGGACCCAAGAGATGAGTCATAGATTGTGAAGGGTCATGTCATGGAAGCCACAGAGAACATTATTCTGGATGATGAACGACCAGAACAAACAACCCAAATTGGCGCTTCACTGGATTCGTCAATAAAGCAAGAGTTAGTGGCATTTTTAAGGCACCAAAAATAAGCTTTCGCATGGAGTCATGAAGATATGTCGGGGATAGACCCAACCTTCTTGTGCCATGAACTCAATGTTAATAAAGAGTTCAAACCGATGAAATAACGAAGAAGGGTATTTAGCCTAGAGAAGAACCAAGCCATTCAGGAGGAGGTTGAGAAGTTGCAAAAAGCCTCTTTTATTAAGGATGTCAAATATCCTGACTGGTTAGCCAATGTAGTCATGGTAAAAATAAAGAATAACAAATGGAGGATGTACGTGGATTTTATCTATCTCAACAAAGCCTGCCCAAAAGATCATTTATCGTTTCCCCGAATAGACTAGATGGTAAATGCGACCTCGGGGCATGCGTTATTAAGCTTTATGGATGCCTAATCCGGATATAATCAAATCAAAATGAAGCCTGAAGACAGGGGGATTACTTCTTTCATTACCCCATGAGATAGATAATGTTACAATGCCATGCCATTTGGTCTTAAAAATGCAGGTGCTACTTATCAACGACTGATGAATAAGGTGTTCACTGAGCAAATTGGCCAAAATATGGAGGTTTATGTCGATGATAAGTTGACCAAAAGCAGGAGAGTTTCCCACCATATAGCCGACCTCAGCCAAACCTTTGATTAGCTAGAGAAGTATCAAATGAAGTTGAATCCAACCAAGTGCGTCTTTGGCGTGCAAGAAGGCATGTTCCTCAAGTACATCATAAATCAATGGTGTATTGAAGCAAATCCTGATAAGATCAAGGCTTTGTTAGAAATGAAATCTCCAACTACTATGAAGGAAGTGCAAAGCCTTACAGGGTGTGTTGCAGCTCTAAATAATTTCGTCTCTAGAGCAACGAAAAAATGCCTTCCATTCTTCAAGGTGCTTAGAAAGACCTTTGAGTGGAATGACGAGTGCGGGCAGGCATTTTTAGCTTTGAATAAATACTTGGGGACACCACCTCTGCTTTCCAGGCCGGTGGTAGGAGAAAAGTTGTACCTATACTTAGCAGTTTCTGAAAGTGCAGTTAGCTCAGCTTTAATCAGAGAAGAAGGTGGAGTACAAAGACTAGGGTATTACATGAGTAAGGCATTTCGAGGAGAAGAAATCAGGTACCCAAAGTTGGAGAAATTAGCGCTAGCATTCATTGAGGCGAGTAGAAGGATGAAACCATATTTCCAAGCTCATACGATAGTGGTGTACACTGACATGCCACTTAGACAACTGTGACACCCCGCTCAAAATAATAACAGGTGACCAGCCCTATACTAAAATAATCGATAATCTTAAGTGGATCATTCTCAGCATCTACTGATGATTCTAAAATAAACTCGACAAATAACCCATTACTACAAAAAGAGGGTGTCAAAATTTTTTTTATAACATTTTATTTACATCTCTCAAACAAACCAAGCAACATAACTTCTATTAAATATGATAAGACACACACACATGATCAATTGATCTAAAATAGATTAATACAAGAGTACAATAAAAAAAAAAAAAATGAATTACCCGAATATGCTGTCGGGTCACAGACAATAAAATACTCTGAGAAGAAAAAATATAAAAGTTCTACACTATAACACTTGGGTATAAACCCGATATACAAACTGAATCCTAACCTAGATATACAAAAGATATGAATCGACTATATCAAAATACTGCAACAGTCCGCTACTGCCACAGCTCCACGTGTACACTGGATGGATATCATTAATGGCGTCCTTGCGGAGAAACACCTAAAATAATACAATATATACGAGGCAAGAGAAAATATAAACGGGTCAGAGCCCGAGGTGTGAAAACATTTTATAGCAAGTGCATTAAAATGCATAATAATTATAAATGCATTCTGACATGATTAATGTGGATTCGCACTCTCCATAAAATTCAACTCACCTCTAAACTAAAGCGCGCACCTAAACGTATGCATGTGATCTCCAAATAATTGCCCAAATATATCTAGGGGAAAAGTAGTCTAACTCACTCCCAATTTATACACATATAAAATCATTCTAAATCATATCTCTCAACTTCAAATATTACCACTCTCAAATATCCGCCCACTTTCTTAACATATAAAATATACATAAACATTCTCTTTTACTAGAATTTCTCATATTCTAATTATTGACAATATATATATATATATATATATATATATATATATATATATATATATATATATATTAGCATCTAAATATTAAGGACTAAACTTCTCCTAATTCTCAATACTACACTGCGGTTCGTGCGTGGGACGTCTCGCAAGCGAAACCCAAACAAGGAAGCCCCCCCCCCCGATACACTACTCCTTGGCAATGTTGATTATCAAGATTCCTTATGCCCTCAATGCATGACGTGTATAACCCAAATTCTTATTTAATGTAATTAATTAATTATTCTTAATTCTCAACAGTCCACGGCGTTTCGTGCGTGGGATGTCTCTCAAGCGAAATCCAAATAAGGAACCCCCCGATACACTACTCCTTGGCACCGTCGATCATCGAGATATACTAATATATAATATGAGCACTAAGGACTAACTTCTCCTCACTCCCAACATCGCACTGCGTTTCATGTGTGGGATTTTTCACAAGCAAAATCCAAAGAAGGAACCCCCCGATACACTACTCCTTGGCAACGTTGGTCGTTGAGGTCCATTATGCCCTCGATACCCAAAGTGATATATATACTCATATAATTATCTACTCTTCATTTTCTCTTTAATATAATCATCACACTATTAGTCTGGTTAAAATCTCCCGGAATGAGATTCAATCAATCTTCTTATATCTCTTTACTCTAGAGATAATTATGATATCACATAATCATATACAATTAATATACTATTCAAACAAGTAAAATAATAACCTTTCCAACGAGATATAAATCAAGGATGCAGGTTCTTAATGCTATCTTCTACCAGGAAATATCTCACATATCATCCTGGGTACCAATGGTCGAAATCTCACACCGCCTTGGCAAAAACCATATCACAACATACGGGAAGCGGTCATAGTTCCTCCCTGGAAATAAGACGAAACATACCCACCACGTCTCACCCCTAATAAAAACAATCACACAATAATAATGGATTCTATGACTTGGGGACTATACGTGCCCTGCTCCTCAAGCCAGGGGCCTCACCCACATCGCGCAACTTCCCATGATAGCATAGAGGGGATATGCTTCACTTATATATATATATATCATTCTCACAGGATATACATACATCATCACATCATATAAATGTATACCATCACATAAGGTATATATATATCATACTATTTACATACTCTTATTACGCTCTTAGGCATAAATGAAATAATATCATTATTTAGTATATTTTACTATCGATATACTATTCGTCAATAACTCAAATAACTTCTCCACTTTGTATACACTATACTATTTATCACTTGAAGTTCACACCTCCCTTCTATTTATATGAATCATTTCTCAATTCTATTTACGTTAAGGATATTCTCTATATCCGTATGTACATTGATCAACATTTATTACACTTCAATTATTAACCTCAGCACTAAGAGGATTTCCCACCAAATCGATACGATAACTTAAATTCTCACTCTCCCGGAATCAATCACTATAACTCCAAACCTTTACGTCCAATCATCTATTTATTTTGCTCTCCGGTACTTGATGAGCGAAGAAATACGCTCTCAATTTCATTAAGATATAAATCCCAAACATCTTCTCACTTTCTAAGATCCTTATAATAATTAGGAAGGTCCATAAATATAAACCCAAAGGAAAGGGGGATAAACTTAAATTCCCAAACTTAAGAAAAAAACAGAGGCCCGATCGACCGGTGCCCCAACTGCGATCAACCGTGATTTTTGATTATGCCTATAAATGAAAACAGCGTGCCTCATTTTGGAGGCACGGTTGACTGGTCCCCTGGACGCGATCGACCGGACCTACCAGGTACCTCGGCCAAACTCTATTTTTAAGGAACTCTAACTTCTCAAAAACCCCGAAATAATTACATCCAATCACAAATCTTCAACCCAACCACATTCATAACATTAATACACATCAAATAGCTCCACCCAACTAATTTACAACCTCAAATTCATCCTAAACACATCAAATGTAAGATTTATCCCAAAATCTAGGTTTTAACATATTTAACCCAAAATCCATAAATTTATCCACAAATCATGAAATAAAAGATGCACAAGAATTATTTAGCAAGTTTAATCACTTGCCTTGAATTTGTAGAGTCTGATTCGTCCTCAAAATCGCGGATTGGACGGAAAACCCAACTTTTCTCTCTTTCTCTTCTTCTTTCCTTTTCTCTCTTTCTTTCTCTTTCTCTCTACGGAGATTCTCCCGTAGCCTTAATAAGCCTTATCTCCCAAAATACACAACTTTAAATGATAATACACACTTTAAATGACTCGGTCACTCTAATTCGAGCCAAACGGACTTAAAATATTTCGGAACCTAAATAAGAACCAAGTAGAGTCATTTTAACTATCTCGACCCTTCCGGAAATAACCGCACCCTCAGAATCGTCATTCGAATCACTTTCTAATATCTTCAAATTTTGACCTCAAATACAAATTTAATTATTCTCCAATTAAATTAATATTTATTTCTCCCAAAAATAAATAAATTATTATCCTAAAAATCTCGGGGTATTACAACAGGCTTTACATAAGCCTGAGAAATTTGGAAGACTGATGTATTGAGCGGTGGAATTAGGGGAGTATGATATCGTTTACGAACCAAGATCCTCCCTCAAAGGCTAAGCAGTAGCAGATTTCATTGTAGAATTCAGTTGTCCAAATCCTTCTGAACAACAGGGGGCTAACACAGAGTAATTCAATAATATAAGAGGGTCAATTGAAATAGCTCCCGAGCAACTCCCAGTAGCAGAGTTGTAAGAAAATTTGACAGCCAATCAACCAGAATCTTCTGGTAAGGTGATAGAATTGAAGGAGGATGAAATGAAGCACATGATATTCCATAAAGGAGTTTTGTCTGACCTAGGTTTTGACATTAATCTCCCAATATGGAATTTGTATGTTGATGATTCTTCGTGCGCTACACGCAGCGGAGCTGGAATAATTCTCAATATCCCAGATGGGTTAGATATAGAATATGCTCTATGTTTCTAGTTTAAAGCTTCCAATAATGAGGCTGAATATGAGGCTGTAATTGTAGGCCTCAGTTTAGCCAAATCATTAAACGCGGAGCAAGTTATGGTGTTCATCGATTCCCAACTCATAGTGAATCAAGTGATTGGTCTTTGTGCAGCAAAAGGAGAACTCATGACGCGGTATATAGCTAAAGATATGGATGTTATAACTAGTTTAACAACTATTCAGATGATCAGAATACTAAGGTTGGAGAATACGAGAGCTGACACATTAGCTCGATTAGCCTTAGCTACTTGCACCGAGCTACGATGAATGATTCCTATTGAGATTCTAGCAGATCGGTGCATAAATGAATATTTGATGGTAAGATTCATCACCTTGGACATGGGACCATCCTGGATGGTCCCCATCAGGGCGTATATCAAAGAAGGGGTGGTACCAACTGACCAACTTGCAGCTAAAAGACTCAAGTTTAAAGCTGATCGCTATGTACTGAACAATAGTGTTTTGTATAGAAGGGGTATCATAGTAGGTCTAGAGAGATGTGTGCACCCTTCAGAAGTTAAAGATTTTATAGAGGAAATTTATGAAGGCTCTTGCGGAGCTCACATAGAAGGTCAAACTCTTCTACGGAGGATAACGATGCAAGGATACTATTGGCCAATGATGAGGGCTAACTGTACAGCTTATGCAAAGAAAAGAGACAAGTGACAACGTTACTCTTACATTCGAAGAACTCCCCAGGCATTGCTAACACCTATCACGTCCCCTTGGCCATTTTCCATGTGGGGCATAGACTTGGTTGGGCCTCTGCCAATAAACAGAGGACGATTCAAGTACTTAGTGGTCGCTGTTGATTATTTCACCAAATGGGTGGAAGTTGAACCTCTTATTGACATGGCCTAGGAAAGGATCTACCAATTTATTTGAAAGAATATTATTTATAGATATGGCCTGCCACATGCTTTCATCACTGACCATGGTACCCAATTTAATAATGAGGAGCTTGCCGCATATTGTTACCAGTACAACGTCCAGAAGATCCACTTCGCACCAGGCCATCCTCAAAGCAATGGGTAAACCGAAGTGACGAATAGGACTCTACTGAATGGGTTGAAGAAACGTCTGGATGATGCAAAGAGAAATTAGATTAATGAGCTACATTTTATATTGTGGGCTTATCGCACAACACTCTGAATAGTAATGGGGGAATATCCTTACATGCTAGCCTTCGAAAGTGAAGCAGTCATACCAGCTGAACTGGGTCTACCCACTCACAGGGTCCTCAATTTCAATTCTGCTCTCAGTGATTTGATGAGACATCTGGATTTGGACATGCTAGAGGAAGTGAGAGAGGATGCGACGATCAGGAACATATCTTACCAGCAATGCACTGCCATGTTCTACAATAAAAGAGTCCAGAAATGTGATCTTAAGGAGGGCAACTATGCGCTCAAGAAGGTGATTCAGAATGGCATGGGCCATATCGTATTATTGTTGTTGTTCGACCTGGGACCTATAGAATAGAAACATTAGAGGGAGAAGAGTTAAAAAAGGCATGGAATGCGGAGCACCTGCGTAAATATTACCAGTAATACAGATTTACATGTGCCCAATTTCTTTCCATATGAATAAAATTGATATTTTCCCCATATTCCTTTCTGTTCATTTTTTTTTGAAGTACTCGTGCTACACACTACACCACCAACTACGGTTGGTAGGCATATCAACAACCACCAACTAAGGTTGGTCAGCATCAATAAACTTAACCAATAATATTGGTATGACAATCATACAAGGAAAAGCCTTTTTAATTATGGGTGACCTCAAGGGGCATCCAAAACTAGGCAAGAAGATGGGTGACCTTAAGGGGCATCTATTGTCTAGGCACCGAGGCAATCTGAACAAGATTTCTATAACAAAGCAGGACCATGGGATGAAAATCATTCCATTGCTTAGGCATTTATGGGTGATACGTCACTACAACTAGGCAAACATATGGGGCAAAGCTCCATTGTCTAGGCAATCAAAGTAAACAAAGGACAAATTTTCTGTTTACATAAATATTCAGCAAAGAATAACATTATTAATGTTGATCTCATAAAGACTGACATAATAAATCAATCAATTTCCAAGGAAAGTACAAAACAACAAATGAATTTTTCTTCATTCAATGATAAAAAAACATTACAAAAAAATAAACTACTATTCATTGAATACAAATTTCCTATTCTATTGGTTTTTTTTTGTGATTTTGATACAGGGTCCATTCCAGCTGGAGGATCATCCAAAGCAAAAGGAGAGTCAATGAAATTCAAATCTTGCAGCATCCTAGTGTTGCTCAAACTTGGCCGCTCAAGAAGATGAGAGGTCGAGATATCTCATAATCTTCATAAAGACTGTAATCACCAAGGTACTTGGAGATTAAACATTGAGGTACGACACGAGATGGAATCCAACTAACATCTAAGTTGAAAGGAGGTACTGGTAGATTAATAAACCCAAGTTCATATCAATCCCATAAGGAATTTCCTTTCTCGAGACGTATCACACCAAGAGCATTCAACCACCCTTACTTATACCCCTCATTATTTGATTGCTTCAACCTGGCATCAAGGTGGCATAAGGCTTCATTATATCCCTCCATCCAGAATTATCGGGGCTATTTATGGAATTGATATGTCAATCTCTCAATATTTTGATGGAGCTTCTTCATAAAATTCTCTTTACTCTCCAAGGAATAAATTTTCTTGGAAAGTTTCTCGGTAAGACTTTGGATTTTTTTGGACATCTCAGCCAAGGCTTGATTTTTTGCCGTCAGTTGAATGACTTGATTTTCTAAAGCCATTTGGGTCCTCGTCTCTTCAATATTAATTCGACCAGCTCTTTCTCGGCCACGGATAGAAGGCCTTGCTCTGCCACGAGTGGACAATGTAGTTTCGGCTCTTTTCAAAACCCCTAATTCTTCTCTCAAGGAGGCATTTTCGGTTTCCAAAAATGAAAAGCCCTCATCATTGATTGGGATCAGAGCTCCAGAGGAAGAGGCAGACTTTAGTTGTTTCAATTATTCTTTCAAAGTAATATTTTCCTCTTCAAGCAGCTTGGCAATGTTCCTATGTTCTTCGACTTCAAGTTTCAACCCACTTTCTCTCCTCTTATAGGCTGAGAGGAATTTGTTGTAACCCCGATCAACACCCAACTGTTGGTATTTTTTCTCATAGCCCTCATGCAGAAGAGCAATGATTTCTTTGTGCTGAATTTAAAGTTTTTCGATTACTCCTTGATGATCCTCCATCATTTTGTAATACTCCATGTTGTTCGCCATATCTCGGTCAAGCAGACATTTTAAGTATTGATAAGCATCAATTACTCATTTTGAGGCATCAGATCCGAGAATGTCAACTATTTATGCTTTAGTAAAGTCTGCATGACCAACTTTGAAGTAATCATTTCATTTATTCATCAACTCTGTATCATGAGCTGACAAGAGTTCCATCCGAGTAATAAACTAGCAAGGAAAATTGAAGACGAATCAATAAAAGTATAATTATGATGGGTAGGTAAAAGAGAAAATTCAGAACAAATAACAAAGTCCTTTTTATTGATTAACTGGAGAAGCAAGTACAACCAAAGTTACAACAAAAGAGGAAGTAGTGTTTTTATATCTCAACAAATAAGAAGCATCTCTAACGTGCTCCCCAGCAACTGATTGATGCAAACCCCAAATGAGTTTCAAATATTTTATATTAATGTCACTCTCTTTTGGGGGCTTTCTTTTGTTATCAACTGCAAAAAGTAAAATAAATATCAATGACGCATTTCATCAAACATAAACAGAGATAAATCAAAAAATTAAAAATAACCTATCACATTACCATAAAGTGGACATCTGGGACCTTGAAAAACCTTATTTCCTTTTAATGGAGGTTGTTGCCAATTTTTCATCACAACTCCATGATCAAAATAGTCCTTATTAGCATTGGGAAGATTGACCACTAAAGTTCTATTGGAAATGCTAGTTTTTAAATAAAACGCGATATCACTGGTAACCCATTTATAACAAAACATAATCTCAGGGATCCCTAAATGAGTCTTATGAATTTCGTTTAACCTATGTACTCCATCAACTATCATCCATGTATTTGGAGCTACTTTTACAGGAACAATATGGAAATATTGGCGAAACTCCAAACACGAGGGATTAGACGAAAAAGAAAAGCCACATTCCGCTACAAAAAGGGAGGGAAACTAGTGTCCCTCAGCTAGAGAAAATAAATCAGAAGGGCAAAGAGGTTCTTCTATAACCCAAGAGGGAGTTTCAAAATCATCTCGGAACATATCCAACGATTCAATAAGATAAACCATGGTGGCTAAAGCAAAGAAAGAAGAAGTTCTTACAGAGGGATTGAGAAATCTGATATGGCGGATGACAGAAAGAACGAAAGTACAAGGATAGAATGAGAAGATACAAAGTTTAGAAATCTAGAGGTAAAAAGTAGATGACTATCTATTTCTATCGCTTTTAAATTCCTTGCATCGGGAAGTAGGAAAATAAATGATTACTAGAAAAGGCGATTGCGTTTTCGGTGGTTAAATGATGAAAAAGATGCAAATACCCAAGTGTCCGTCGCAGATTCAAAATATTTACAAGTTTGCCATTTCGCTCTCAAATGATAAAACTAAAGAGAAAATTCCTAAGTGTTGGAGATCTGTAATTAATTAATACATAAAAATGTGTTCAAACAACTTTTGGGTAAAATGTTCCACACTCTCATATAAGAACTCAACTATGAAACATTGGGGGGCTTCTGTTGATACAAAAATTATTCAGATGATGTGGACCAAGCATATGACAACATGTGTCATCTTACATGGCAAAAGTATAGATTCACCGATTAACTTATGATGTCGATCTACACAGTGTACCGAGCTACACATTATACTGAGCTACTCAGTGTACCGAGCTACTCAGCGTACATAGCATCTAGACAGGAAGATCAAATAATAATTACAGATTAAATCAATATTGGATTCAATGAACATTCTTATTATGTACAGATGTATATGTCTATTAGATAACATCCTATTGTCTATTCATATTGACAGCCCAAGGGATATAAATACATTGTAACCCTCTTCATAACGGGGTAATTGATCACTTGCGATCATAATTGAGATAAAGACAAAACACCCAGCAATACAAGATAGTGGACGTAGGCGATTTTCGTTAAGGCCGAACCACTTTAAAAATCCTTTCTCTTGTTTCTTATTTCATATTTATCTGTGATTAATTAATTAGATCAAATCTAGTTTTTTACACAACATGGAGTTCAATAGGAGAATTAACACATGCCCGCGAGATACAGAAATGGAAGGATTGGTGACTAACACCTTACCATTCCGTAACTTAGTCCCTGGACCTTTGAACTACTTGATTTTGTAAGCATCAGTATTGTCCTTGATGTCATTCTCTCGAGGAAGCAACATTTCTTTTGCCTGTTTTGTACTAAATAGGCTAGCGGCTCTATCTCTACATATCACCCCACATTGATGACGACCGAGCACCATGAGAAAGGAAGCAATCCCACATGTAAGCCAAGAAAAAGGAAGGGAAAAGGGATCCACCTCGGGAGATACACATCCCCCACACCCCCCTAGAAAAACCCTAGGGATGGCCACAATGGAGACTCCACTAAGGACTTATTAAGAAGACTAAACTCTGTTTTTTCATAGGCGTTATTCTTTCTGCATGTGTGCGTATGCACATACTTATATGTTCCCTTTTCTCCTCTATTTACCTTTTTGTATATCGCTCTCATGTATATATAACATTCCACTCACTTATACACTTCACACACTTAAACTTAGCTTCACTTTACACTCACATGCTTCACACACCACTTAGAATATTCATGCCTAGGTTTCACTAGAACACAACCACACTTATACATATACTTACTTACACATATCACACGTCACTTATAGTTGATCCATGTATAGGCTCACTACCACACACACTCACTTGTATATATTCCCATGTCACTTACTAACTCACATGTATCCATGCGTAGTATAGTCCCATGTTGGATTTACTTTTCACAATACTTGTATATGCTCCCCATTAGTGTAGTATTACCTTTTCTCATCGTGCTAATAAAAAATGATAAAAAATATTCTCTCTCCATAATATGTTAGTTAAGACTCATGCTTTTTTTTGCATATTACATCACCAAGAGCATGGCTATAAAGACATGTCCCGTATTGGAGGGTCACTTTGTGATGGGCATTGGCACTATGGGTCACAATCATCCTAAGAGATATGACTCTCACATTCCATTGGTCTCGTACCTTCGATATATATTGAACGGTTCCCCCGACATCGTACCGCTTGACCAAACTCATGAAGGAAGGTATATAATAGGGAACTCATTCACGTACGCCGAGTATATTGATTTCTCTCTCACACGTATTATCCCCATGAGGTATATATTGAGGCAATTCACATATAGTCAGGTATATCAAATGACTTTTCCACACTTACTAATGATTGATTTCCCTTATAGGCGAGAGGTATATGGTGGAAGTCATGCCAAAGGGGGAAAACCTTCCACTAACCCTAAAATTGCATAAATCTCATATAGGTGTCAAACCTAGGACAATCATATTTAGTTTGTCGGTTACCATCAGAAACTCGGCCAAAATTCTAGGTCGGCGTACTGCTCAAATTTTTGTGCGATTTCACACCTTTTTTTCTAAACAGATGCCTGTATGTGAGCCTAGAAACAAGTCCAACCATGTCTTACATATTGTCAAACCCTATTTTCCCAAGCTCGAATCCTGTTAGGAATTTTTTTTGCATTTAAACTAACCTAATATAAGTGAAAAACTGATAATAACATTAATAACAATCATGATGAGATTCCTCTCCCTTTCCCCTCCTTTTTAAAAAATTACCAAAAACATTTTTTCTCCTTCTAAAATACCGAAAATTTTCTCCTTCCTTCTTTCAAAAATAAATTTGAACTATTTTCCCTCTCAGGTTGATCGTATACCCAATGTTGGCCTTTCTCCCTTTTGACTTTGATCTTCCATCAAATCACCCTGAAGCATTGTCGGTTCTTCCTCTACCTCAGCTGATTTTGGAATTATATTCACGAGCTCTTCATGGAGAATATCGAACAAGAATCGAATGTGTAGCTTTATCTGATGACCATCTTAGCCCAACTTTTTTCCAAGATTGATAACCTTCAAACAAAGGTCCATGAGATATAGCATCATCGGGATCATATTCCCGAAGAACCCAATATTCTATTTTCTTGTTCCATGAGTCCACCGGCTTTAGAGACTTTTTAGTTCCCAAAAGAGTATCACCATGCTCTGCGTGCCCCACCTGCCAATGGTTCGTCACCAACTCAACTCCATATTCTGAACCATGCCCAATTAAGGACTAACTTTCCAATACCCATGGATCTTAAGGAGGAGGAACTGAATAAGGTTAAAGAAGACCTCAAGTAGTTGTAAAAAAAGTTTAACCAAGTCAAGATATTCGGGAACTACATGGATTATACCCATATGTATCCCTATTCAGAAACTAGACTTTAAGAGAAGTTCAAGATGCTAGATATCGAGAAGTTCGAGGGAGGCGAACCCCCAATTATTCAACTTTGAAGCAATCACCGAGCCATGAACCTCCTTGGTTCCTTCAAAGAGATAATGACCTAGATGTTCCAGTAAACCTTGAAAGAAAGCACCCTCCATTGGTTTCTATCCTTCGAAGAATCCAGAATTCGTAGGTGAGAGGATGTCACCCGAGAATTCATGTCTCAGTATAATTACAATAAGGATCTAGAAGTTATGCGTCAAGATTTAGAGCTTCTTAAGAAGATCCATGGGGAAACAGTAAGTATCTTTATCATAAGGTGTAGAGAGAAAGTTGCTACCATAAGCAACAGACCCTCCGAGGAAGAACAAGTCAGTATCATGAAGAAGAACTTCTTACCTCATATCGGAGCATTCATGGGAGGACAATACTACCCACACTTTTGAGCCCTCAGAGAGTCCGATGTAGAAATTGAACAAGGCACTACCAAAGTTAAATCTAAGCCAAAGAAAGTGATCGAACAGTACACTCCCCAAAAGTATGAGAGGCCCTATAGTTCTACAGTCTCAACCATCAATAACATTTCCCAACTTACTACGTCTTGGGCACTAGAAAGTCGCCCTAACCCTACTAAGAAAGAGTATACTTAGATCCATGCTCCCCTGTCCAAAGTCTACCAGGATCTACTGAGCCGAAACCTCATCAGCCCTTGAACCCTAGTCCATTACCAAATCCACTCCCTAAATTTTTTAAAGTTGATGCCCATTATGATTTCCACCATTTCCCTAGCCATACTACCAACCGATGTTTCCATCTTAGGAACGTGATCCAAGGCCTAATTGACTGGGATAACATTTCCACACCATCCAATACTAAACCTAATACCACTCATAAGCCACTTTCGACCCATACAAATTACTATCATTCTAGAGAGAGACCCAGAATTTGATCCATCTGCTCAAATTATAACCAGTAAAGCACCCATTATACCAATAATCTCACCTAAACCACACAAGGTTTTCCCATACTTCTGCCTATACCCTACTTGTTTCACCGATCAACTTTTGTCACTCCTTACAAGGGTTTACACTTTCGTTTGCACCTGGCCGAAAGGGAAAGATATGGAGTTACCAGTTGAATTGAACAAACTCTTAGAGTTTGGACTGAAATTCCCTGTCAAGATGACTGTTAATTGTCACAAAGTCAGTGGTTTGTCCATGAAAACCCAAAAATGGACTCGAGAATCAAATGGATGGGTGGTACATGTCGAAGAAGTAAGTTTAAATGATGTGGTATAGATAATGGCCGATTCATTTTAACATATAAGTGAAATTTACAACATTAATAAGCTACTCACTTCTTTGAAGCATTAGGGATGATTGGTCCCTTCACTCCTGTACCTCCCCGCTGAGTGGGAAGATTTGTATGATGAAGACATCGAGGTTATTAAATGATTAATTTCTCTTTACAAGAGGACATAGTCGCCATCGGATGGGGGGTAACTTTGAAAACTCGAATGACAAACCCAATCGAGAAGAATCCAGTCTAGTATCCGGTCTATATAAAATGATTTCATTTGAAGATCTATTGGGGAAATTAATAAGGTGACCATTCAGCTAGAGATAGATGAATACATGTGATTCATATTCTTCCCCGCCTCAGTAAATATCATAACCAGATCGGGGAGACATTACAAAGATTCGATTTCTCGTGTGACGGAGACAGATAAGGGAAAGGGAATTGCCGAAGAACTTCCCATTCCAGAAATGACCATCGAAGAGAGTAAAGTTATTGACCATCTCAAGAAAATCTAAGCCAATATCACCCTATGAGGGATTTTCATATCCTCTCAGCTGCACTTAAATGCTCTAATAAAACTCCTCACTAGGTCTAAAGTCTCTCCTTCTACCACTCTCAAAGAAGCCGTAAACATGGTTGGGTCCTTGACCTTTTCCAAACTACTCTCCTTTTTCAAAGCAGAGATACTAAAGATCAACCCTGATCATAATTATTCCCTCAACATCTTCGTTGAAGTATTGGGATAGACAATCCCACTCTCACTTGTTAACAACGGATCTTCCTTCAAGGTTTGTCGTCTTAGGGCCTTCAATTCCTTGGGATTGAAAGTTAGTGATCTCAATCCCATTTCCTCTGCCTTGTGTGCTTACAACAATACCCGTTGAGAGGTAATGGGGTCCATAAAAATCATAATACGAGTTGGCTATATCAATCGTGTCACCGAGTTCTAAGTCATTGACATACCTGCATATTTATTAATAATTTATATTAAAATCCAAGAATCATAAGTCTAGAAATGAAAATTTGCAAAGGCTTAAAGCATGCTGCAAATAAATAAAATCAAAAGTAAAATTTCTAGAGATTATTCGCATTCCAAGCTCTGGGTATCACTATTCCCTCCATTGTTTCTAAGTGATAGGATCCTTGCATATCATCTCTGATCACTTTGAATGGTCCTTCCTAGTTAGGCCTTAACTTTCCATCCGAAGGATTTTTGGTGTTATCGAGGACTTTTCTGAGGACATAATCCTCGACTTATAATTTCCTCGGATTGACCCCCTTATTGTACAGCATGGCCAACTGTTGTTAGTATGAGGCCAGTTTAATCATGGTTTGTTCCCTCCGTTCCTTTGTTAGGTCAAGTTCAACACTTATGTCTTATTTGTTCAAACCTTGTTAAAAAATGTTTGTCCTCATGGTTACCAGACCATCTTTCAGGGGAAACACAACTTCCATTACATAAGTTAGAGTGAAGGGCATTTTCCATGCGAGTCCTTTTGACATAGTGTGATACGCCTAGAGGATATGGGGAAGCTCATACACCCAAGATCCTTTTTCTCTATCCAACTTTGTTTGTTAAACCATTGGGCATCATTTTGTTGAAATCCTTACCTTGGCCATTACATTAGGGGGTAGTTCGCTGAACTGAAATAGTGTTTGCTTTTATGGTCGTCACAGAAACCTTGGAAGGGCCTACTTTCAAACCGTGTGCCATTATCTGTTATGATTATCGTGGGTACCCCAAAGTGAGTTATAATGTTCCTCCAGATGAATCTGAGCATATCAACATCTCTAATGTTTGGCAGTGGTTGAACCTCAATGTATTTTGTGAAATAATCTGTGATGATCAACAAGTACTTCTAATTTTTTGGGGAAGTTGGGAAAGGCCCTATATTGTCTAACCCCCACATCGTAAATGGTCATGGAATGGTTAGAAACTTCAGGTCGCTAGTTGTTTGATGGAGCATAGGGGAGAACTTTAGGCAGTTTTCACACTTCTAATCACAAGCGCTTACATCTTTCTGCATATATAGTAACTAGTAGCCTTATCTGATTACTTAAAAAGCTTGAGATTTTCCTCCTGCATAGCTCCCATTAATCCCATCTTATAACTCATAAAGAATTTGATCAACATCTCATAGATGCAAGCATTGGAGGTAGGGCCCTGTGAAGGATCTTCTATAGATGAGCCTTTTCTTAGATGCATGCATTGGAGCTTTTTTTCTGATTTGATGAGCCTTATTTTTATCGGTTGACAACATATTATTCTATAAGTAAGCAATGAACGAATCTATCCACATGGGACATTATTTAATGGAGATAACGTGATTGGAGGCCACCACTTTCATAATGCTAGACTTGGCGAGGAACTCCTTGACCATTATTCTCCAGAGATTGGAATATACTGTGGAACCTAGGGCTGCTAAAGCATCGGCATAACTGTTGTGCCCCCAGTTAGGATTTAACTTTCCATCCAAAGGATTTTTGGCACTACCGGGGACTTTTCTAAGGGGATCATACATGACCTAAAATTTCCTCTGATTGGCCTCCTTGTTGTACTGCTTCGTCAACTGTTATTGATAGAAGTCCAGTTTTATCATAGCATGTTCCCCCCATTCTTCTACTAGGTCAAGTTTAGTGCTTATGGCTACGTCATTCAAACATTATTCAGTAATGTTTGTTTTCTTTTTTTTGGTGACCAACTTCCAGGGGCATTATATCTTCCATTCCATAAGTTAGAGCGAAGGGCATGTCCCTAGTGAGTCTCCTCGACGTAGTGCAATATGAACATAGGACATGGGGAATCTCACCCACCCAAGCTCATTTTCCTCTTTCCAACCTCATTTTAAACCATCGAGCATCTTTTTGTTAGAGGCCTATGTTTGGCCATTGCTCTGAGGGTAGGCCACAAAATTTAAATGGTGTTTGATTTTATGGTCGTGAGAAAAACCTTGGAAGGTCCCACTTTTAAACTGTGTGTATTTATTCATTATGATTGATCTAGGTACCCCAAAGAAAGTTATAATGTTCAACCAGATGAATATGATCATATTATCATCTTTAATGCTCACTAGTGGTTCAGCCTAAATCCATTTTGTGAAATAATCCATGTCGACCAATAAGTACTTTGGATTTTCTAGGGAAATTGGGAGCGACCCTATAATGTCGAACCCACACTATACAATTAGCCATGTACTGGTTAGAGAATTCAAGTTTCTTGTTGGTTGACGGAGCATAGGGGAGAACATTTGGCACTTTTTTCACTTCTGAGCATAAGCGCTTATGTTTTTCGGCTTATATTGCCACCAGTAGCATTCTTCGATTGCTCGAAAAGACAAAAATCTTCTCCTATGTGGCTCCCAGAAATTCGATCGTGTAGTTCGTAGAGAACTTAGTCGACGTCTCTTCGATGCGCCTATTGGAGGTAGGGGCTTGTAAAAGATCTTTTGTTGAGTTTTTCCCCAGGTTCAAAGTAAAAATGTGGATCTTTTAACCTAATTTGATGAGCTTGCTTTTTATCGATCGATAACATATCATTCTGTAAGTAAGCGATGATCGGATCCATTCAGCTAGAACCCATTTTAATGGAGAGTACATGCTTGGAGGCCACCACTTTCGTAATGTTAGGCTTGGAGAGGAACTCCACTTTGATTGTTCATTGATATTGGAGTCTACTGCCAAACTTAGGGTTTCCAAAGCATCGGCATAACTTTTGTGCCCCCGGGGAACCTGTTGAACGTGGACTTCCTCAAATTTTGCAATCAACTCGAGGACCACCTGTAGGTATGCTTCAATCCTTTCATCCTTGGTCTTTAAGTCTCCACTGACCTAGTTGGACACTAGCATTGAATCTTAATACATTGTAAGGTGGTTTACCAGCAACAAGGTTATAAGTGCTTTGTGCTCGGCTTCATTATTGGAGACTTCAGAGCCCAACTTGATTCCCTATTCGATCATGGAATTCTCTGGCATTATAATAACAATTCCTCGTTACTCTTTAGAATTATATGCACCATCCACATATAATATCCACTTCTTGGATTGATTCATCTCGTGATCTTTCAACTGGTCGGCAACCTATTGATTGATAGGCTCCCTACTTTAAACAATTATGCTATAAAGTTAGCCAACACCTTCCCCTTGATGTATATTCTTGGTTGATAGTGTATATCAAATCTCATGAGTTTGATTGACCACTTGGACAAGCATCCAGATCAGTTAGCTTTGTGAATAACAACTTTAAAAGCGAAGGATGTGATGATCATGATGGAATAGGCCTCAAATTAATGCTTTAATTTTCGTGACATAATGACTAGTGAGTAAGACAACTTCTCCAGCGGTAAATAGTGTTGATCGACATCCATAAGCGTCTTGTTGATGTAATAAATTGGGAACTATTTTCTTTTTTTCTCACATACTAAGGTCGAACTGATTGCATGGCTTAAAACTGCAAAGTAAAGGTAGAGGATCCCTCGAGTATGGAATTTCTAATAACAGTGGTTTACTTAGATAAGACAATATCTCTTTCAGTACTTTTGATTATTCTTCATTCCAGGTGAGCCCCTTTTCCTTTTTGAGTAGCTAAAAAAGTAGTCTTCAATGCTCAGACAACTTGGAGATGAAATGTTTTAGGGACGTGAGAATCCCAGTTAGCTTTTGGATCTCTCATAGCATCTTCGATGATTGAACATTGTTTATCTCTACTATCTGGTCGAGGTTTGCTTCGATCCCCATTTTCCTAATTAGATAGCTCAGGGACTTTCCCAACTGGACCTCGAATGAGCACTTGCTCGTATTGAGCTTTATCCGATAATGGCTAAGGATTTCAAAAGTTTCTGTTGAGTCCCTAAGGTGATGTCCCTTGGGCTTTCTTTTAACGAGCATGTCGTCGATGTATACTTCCATCGTCTCCCCTAGTTGTTGTTTGAACATCTTGGTGACTAATCTCTAATATGTGGCTCTAAGATTTTGAATTAAAAAGGCATGACCTTATAAAAATAGAGGCCTAGCATAATCATAAATGAGGTTTTAACTTGGTCTGAATAGGGGAAAATGGTGGTACTCCGAGTAAGCATCTAAAAAACTCATTTGTTCATGGGTTGTTGTGGTGTCGACCCGTTGGCCTATCTTTGGTATAGAGAAGCTATCCTTGGGGCAAGCACTATTGAGATAGATTAAGTTTACACGGACTCTCGAGTTGTTATTATTTTTTTGAACTACCGCCGAGTTTAAGAGCCATTTTAGGAATTGAACTTCTCTGTTGGACATTGCCTTTAGAAGTTTCCCTACCTCATTTTTCACTACTTTAGCCTTTTTTGGGGCAGTGTTGTGAGCTTTTTGTATAATCGGCTAAAATATTGGATCCACGTGACGGCGATGGTAAGCTATTTTAGGATGAATCCCCGTCATATCATATGGCTCTTATACTAAAACATCTAGGTTTTTCTTCAGAAAATTAATTAGTTTTATCCTTTCTTGATCGAACAGTGTGGTGTCGATTAGAAACTTCGTATCTGTCCATCTCTCTTTAAAAACTATCTCCTCCAGTTTTTCCACAACTCTATCTGTGAGGTCAACTCTTGTCTCCTTAACCCTCAGTCTTTCATTCTTTATTTACAATTGGGATGAAGCGGCTCCGTAGTGAGACGTTTAAGGGATAGATTCCTTCCCTTTCTTCTTCTCTTATTTGGGCCTGGTGGCGGCGATGTAGCATTTCTAAGCAATAGCTTGATCACCTATGATCTCTATTATGCCTCGATCTGTGATACACTTAAGTTTCCTTTGGTAGGTTGATAGGATTTTCCTCATAGTGTGTATCCACCCTCTACTAAGGATATCATGGTAAAGTGAGTCAATGTCGATCACTAAAAACTCAATGATTTTAGATATCTTACCTTCCTTAACTGGCAGGACTACCTTCTCTAACGTCATGGACATCTTTCCTCTAAAGTTGACTAGTGGGACATCACTTCTTTCGGATTTGATATCTTTAGTTTGAGCTTGTGAAAAATCTCTAGGTACATTACTTTCAAAGAACTTCCTTAATCCACTAGTAGCTTGTCCACATCCTAGTTTGCAATCCTGAGAGTGATCACTAGTGCATCGTGGTACGGGGTTCTTACCTCAACCAAATCATCCTCTATAAACAATATGTGCTTGTTTCACGCCTTCCGACCGCCTGCGTTTGTCAGCTTGGCTTTTAGTAGGGTCTATCTAGAAAACACACATCACTGTTGTGATCCTATTGAGTTCCATCTAAACTGGATTGCCCTGGATCTTCTTCACGTTGGATGCCCTGTGTATAATGGTGAACTCGTATCCTAATTCATCGTCCAGCACGTTATCCAATTTTTAGTTGTCGTTGGTGATGACATGATCAACTTTCTTCTTTATGTACTCATTTAATGTCGTGCTTGGTATAACTCCTCCAGATGAGACTTTAGGGCCTTAAAATTCGCTCCCTTATGTCCGTTCTCCTTTTGGATTTCACATCTGAGTGTGTTTTTCTTCTTGGTTTGATATTCTCCCATTTTCTTTGTCAACTTCAGAAATTATTGGTCCTTGATTGTCCCCAGGAGTTTGTAAATTAGCTCCTTAAAAACTGTATTAATGGCTTGGAACGGTTGGATGAATCTACTCTGCCCCCATTCTTAGCTCCTCTATTTTATTTCTTACTCAGTTTTTTAGTAGTGTTCTATTGTCATTGCCTTTGTTCTCCTTTGCGAGACCAATTTTTGCTTGGCTGGTGTTTACCACATCTTCCACCTTGGCTTACTTTTCAATACGTGGCATGATGTCGTCAATGATGTCTGCTTCCTTCTTATTGAGGGTCTAGTACATTATAGAGGTAGAGGAAAGACGATCTTGAACGATTCTATGACTACCTGCTCCGAGTAGTCTTCCACTTCGCTAAAATTTTCCCACTAATGCTTTGAATACTCTCGAAAAGTCTCTTGTGTCTTAGATAATCCTTCACTTTGGATGCGAGCTGTTGGTTATGAAGCAATTTTTGAAGACCTCAGTGAGGGACTTGAAGTTGTTAAGTGACCGTGGGGTAGCCTCTCAAACTACTTATGGACGACATCTCCAAGGTTGGACTGGAATATATGACATATAAGAGCATTGTTGTAACTCCACAGAGTCATCGCTTGCCTATACTGGTGAACGTGGTATGTGGGTTCTATCTTCCCATCGTATATATTGAATTTTAAGGCTATAAATTTCTTTGGGGGTTCCTCTTCCTTAATTTCCCTTGAGAAAGGGGACCGCATCTATGTGATTTTAAGGACAAATTTATGTTTGAGTCAATTAGTAGTATTGGATATTTCCCTTGGACAAAACATGTATAGTCATTTAGTGTCATACTACTCTCCACAATGAAGAGTTTGAGCATCCGGGATTTCTCCATTATACAATTATTCACATCATCATCCGATTACTCTTTTTCCCGAAGATATATGACCCCGTTCTATGATATTTTGTTAGAGACATTTTTATGATGTTACATGATTCCTAGTGGAATTTTTTCAATTTTTTTTTTACTTTTAAGTTAAATTTATTTATCCTTATACATTGGCGTGTTGTGATTGTTCTTTCTTTTTTCTTATTTAAAATCATGCATGCTCACATAGGACTTAGTAACTAAGATTAAAATTTGGAAAGTATCAACTTGTTGGCCTAAGCATAATTTGTATCCTGTGTCAAAAATTTGTGTCTCAAAGTGTATTTCACTAATTCAACTGAATCCATATAACCATGAAACTTTAAATTGGTATTAGAGCAAATTTCTTAAAGTTATTTAAATGACTCCTGGAGGTTATATGGAAAGTTATTCATCAAATAGACCCTTATGTTTGATGGAACTAATTATGCTTATTTGAAAGCACGTATGAGATATGCATTAAAATCAATTGATGAACGTGTTTGGCTTATTGTTGAAAAATAATGGTCCCCTCCTACTTTTTCAATGAGTTTTATGCTCGTATTTCCGATATAGTTAACTCATGTTTCAACTTAGGTGATAAGATCCCTGAAAATCATGTAGTCAAGAAGACTCCTAGATCTCTCCCTAGTCGATTCATCCTGAACGTCACAGTTCTTAATTCTTTAAGAGTGTTAAATTCATCAAAAGTCAAACAGCTCGTAGGTGATCTCCAGAAATATGAATTAGACATTTTCCTAAAGATAACAAAAATAAAAATAACAGAGTTTCTCTAAAAGTTAAAAAGAAAGAAGTGTTCGAATCCGATGAGTCTGATATGGAACCTCATAATATGGCCTTATTTTCTAAAAAATTCAAAAAGTTTCTTAAGTTTAAAAAGCAAAACTCAAAATTTGAAAAAACTAAATTTGAGAAAATTTGAAAAACCGAAATTTGAGAAAAAATAAAAACAAGGCAAGTAGAAGATCTAATGATCGGGATCAAAAGAAATTTAAAAATGAGAACTCTAAAAGAGATCATTTTAAAAAAGGATGATTCAGAGAGATGTTTTGAGTGTGAGGGACAAAGCCATAGAGCATATGAGTACCCCACTAAGCTTAAGAGACAGGGAAAGGATAAATCTGTTTATAATGTTACTCTTACCAATAGTGAGAATGAGTTTAAAGACTCCGATCATTTCATTCCTTATGGAAATAACTTCAAATCCTTTATGAAAAGTCATGCTGGCTCTCCAATTAGTCACATCCTAGTGTTGACATTTTCGAGCATGAACTTGAAGTTTTATCCAATCACTCATAAGGTATTGATGATAATGGAAGTGAGTTTGATGTTGATGAAAGTTATTTGCAGTCCTCCTATTCTAAGTTGTACATCGAGTCTATGGGAATTCAAAAAATTAATAAAAGGCTAACTTTTAAGGTGTTAATATTAGAAAAAGAGTTGAATATCCTGAAGGAGAAGGAGGCTTTAGTTAGTCATCTCGAGGAGATTAAAATTTATCTCTCTCTCTCTGAGAAGCTTATTTTGGTGGGTAAAAAAATGTGGTTTGACTAATTCTCTAGGTCGTGTTACCAAATATTTTCATGATTTCTTGGAGATTCAAAAACAACTTGAAGCAAAAATTATCAAACTTGAGAAATATATAGAGGCCTCTCGGTAACTCAAAGTCACTCTTAATGATAACTCCGAAGAATGGGGAAGTTGTTTCTCAGTTCTGTTTTAGGTTATAAGGAGAAGGGATATCAAGGGAGAAAATGTATAGGATATGAAAATGGTGAGTCATCCAATGTTAAATCCGAACCTTTAGCCAAGCTTGTTACCAAAATGATCCCTCCTAAACCTAACCCACCAACGATAAATCTAACTAATCAACTTATAAAAGTGAATCCAGATAAACCCTATATTTGTTCCACAAAATGGGTCATCTTAGAGATTTTTGTTATAAGCTTAAGAAGAATTATTATCCCACTACTCCTAGGCCACACTATAGCTCCTTAGATAGCCTTAACAACCAAGTTGAGTGCCTAGTTAACACATATAAAGGTTTAATGGAACCGTTTTTAAGGTTTTCTATAGACTAAGAAAATGATTATAACCAAAGACTAGAATTGACAAAGGGAAGAACATAACCCACGCCTGGGTTGGAAAAGATAAGGCTAAGAATGCTTTTGTTATTAATGTTTTTCTTAAAGCTCAAAATACCTCCCAATGGTATTTTGGTAGTGGATGCTCCATACATATGACATGTGATAAATCTCTTTTTAATACTCCTAAAGACCATAAAGATGGTAAGGTCACCTTTGGTGATGGGAGTAAATCAAGAATTATGGGAAGAGACAACATTAAAGTTTTGGGTTTCCTAAAACTAGAAAACGTTCTTTATGTTGATGGACTTAAAGATAATTTGATAAACATTAGCCAATTATGTGATGAAAACCTAGTCGTTAGGTTTAGCCAGACGGAATGCACTATTTATGATAAATCTGCTGAGACTATAATACAAGGTGTGAGGGCTAGTGGTAATTCTTATAGGATCATTCCAAATCTTCATTCGTTTGTAATACTGGCAAGGTTTCCTCTGTCGACCATTGGCATCAACATCTAGGTCATGCAAATTTTAGAGATCTTGATCGTCTAGTGACGTAAGACCTAATTCGAGGCTTGCCATCCTTAGGAAAGCCGACCTCCTCAATTTTTGGTCCTTATCAACTTGGAAAGAAAATTAAGAGTCCTATAATAATAAGTTGAACTCTATAACCACCTCTCATGTCTTAGAATTTATTCACATGGACCTTATGGATCCCACTCATACCGAGAGTATAGGGGGAAAGAGATACATTCTAGTGATGGTAGATGACTTTTCAAGATATTCAATTATTAGATTTCTTAGAGAAAAGTCCAATGCAGTTGAGTTTTAAATAGTTAAATGCCGAGTCCTTCAAAATCAACATGGTGTTACCATAAACCGGTTTAGAAGTGATAATGGAACTAAATTTAAGGAATCCAGTGTGAATGCTTTTTGTGATTAAGTGGGAATTAAGCATGAATTTTCATCCATTTCAACTCCTTAACAAAATGGTATAGTTGAGAGGAAGAATTGAATGATCCAACACATGGAAAGATCCATGATTCTTGGTAAGAAAGTGCCTGGAAACTTTTGGGCGGAAGCAGTAAGCACCGCTTGTCATATGGTGAATAGGGAATACTTGCGTCCTCATACTAATAAAACTCCTTACGAATTGTGGATAGGTAAGAAACCCAACCAAGCAAATTTTTGAGTCTTTAGGAGTCCTTTATATATCCTTAGGTATAAAAATATTCTAGGAATGTTTGACTCGAGGAGTGATGAAGAAATATTTCTAGGGTATTCACTAAATAGTAGAGCTTATAGGGTTTAGAACTTTGCTAGCTCTAAAGTTATGGAATCAATAAATGACACTATAAAAGATGATGCTCCAACTACATTTGTTGATATTGAGGATGATTCCTCATTTGATATTGATGCACCCCCGATGTTTATCATAGCGAGTCTCATAATAATTCGATGGATCTTTCACTTGAGAAAAGGGATCCAGCTGGGGTTCGTAAAAGTCACAACCCCTCCAAAATTATTGGTAATCCTGAATTGGGTGTCAATATTAAGGAGAATCTTGAAAATGAGGTTACTTATTTATGTTATACCTCTAAAATAAAACCTAAAAATTTCAAATAAGCGCTAAAGGATGAACATTAGATAAATGTCATGCAAGAAGAGATGTTTCGATTTCAAAAGAATGATGTTTAGGAGTTTGTTTCCCAGCCTAGTGATACTAACATCATTGGTACTAAATGGATATTCAAATATAAAATGGTGTCATTTTTTCGTACCAAATATAGGTTAGTTGCCCAAAGGTACACCCATATAGAGGGAATTGAGTTTGATGAGAGGTTTGCTCCTATTGCTAGGTTAGAGTCTGTTCACCTCTTACTAGCCATAACATGTCATCATAAATTCAAGATTTATCAAATGGATGTCAAAATTTCCTTACTAAATGGCAATCTTCAGGAGGAATTCTATGTGGATCAACCAAAGGGTTTAAACACTGTAAGTACCCGAATCGTGTCTTTTACTTGAATAAATCCCTATACGATTTGAAATAAGCACCTTGTGTTTGGTATGAGAGGCTTACTTACTATCTCCTTATATATGGCTTCTCGAGAGGGGGAGTAGATATGACATTATTTGTCCTTCGAGATGAGAGTGCTATTTTTGTTTCCCAAGTGTATGTCAACGAAGTAGTTTCTGGGTCCACATGTGACAAACGTACTCAACTCTTTGCGAAAGAAATACAAAGTGAGTTTGAGATGAGTATGGTCGGTGAGCTCACTTACTTCCTAGGTTTTCAAGTGCCTCAACTCAAGAGTGGTATATTTTTATCCCAATCTAAGTACGCAAAAGATCTTGTGAACAAATTTAATCTAGACTTCACTAAGCATGCACGTACAGCCATGAATTCGTCCCTTAAGTTTAGAAAAGACACCGAAGGAAAGGATGTAGAAAACACTATTTTTAGGAGTATGATAGGTAGTTTACTCTACCTAACTGCTAGTTATCCGGATATTTCATTTAGTGTAGGAGTTTGTACTTGTTATCAAGCTTCCACAAAAGAGTCTCATTTACATGCCATTAAATATATTATTAAATATGTTAGTGGGACCCTATCATTTGGGATTTGGTACTTTTTTAACAGTAATGATCGTCTATCAGCATATTCGGATGCCGATTGTGCAGGAGACATTGATGGATGTAAGAGCAAGTCAGGCGGATGTTTCTATTTTGGAACTGCACTTGTCTCATGGATGAGTAAGAAAGAAAATTTCGGTTCTTTGTTCACGATGGAGGCAAAATACATATCCACCGGGAGTTGATGCACTCAACTCATTTGGATGAAGCAAATATTATACGATTATAGTATTTCACAAGGCACAATGGTTCTTTATCATGATAAAACGAGAGTAATCCATATTTCTTGAAATTTTGTCAATATTCTAGAACAAAGAACATTAGGATTCGTGATCACTTTATCCAAGAGTTAGTTGAGGAAAAATTCTCTTACTTAAGCTTTGTAGGCACCGAACATCATTTGACCAACATATTTACCAAACCTCTAGATGCCCTTAGATTGGAGGATCTTTGGAAGTCCTTTGGGGTTTGCTGCATTAATTGAATTCAGAGTCGTATATCTAGTTTAGGTTGTACCTCATGTCTATATGTTTACCTATGAACTAGATTATATTTTTCTACATATATTTTCAAAAATTCCAAAAATATTTTCATTTTTTTATGTGTATAAAGGCTTTCACAAAATTTTGTCCATATAGGATATGCGTGTGAGATTTTCGGATCACAATACTATTCCATGTTCATGTGGCCTTCGATGAGTAGCTAGTTCAGATCTCGTCTCACTTGTTCCCTTTATGCGTTGATATGACGCTTTGATGCTTATTTATGATACATTCTCGTATGATTGCCTCATTACATGGCCTTCCATTCACTCACCTATAATGGAATCTTGAGGATGTCAATGTCGTTTTACATATGCTAGGTGAAGCAGGGAGTTGTGTTATCAATTTTTTCACCTAATCTTATAAGAAATACACATAAAAATTGTGAATGTATAAGAACCATTGATATTGAGTAAAATAAAAAATAATTTATTTGGTAAAGTTTGTATATTTTAAGGAATGGAATCGGGCTGCTAAAGACAGGTTGTCTTTGCATGAATTGCCACCTTTTTGCAAAAAGAAAAGAGCCTAAAATAATATATGGCACAAATAATAAAAAATTGCCAAGGACAATGTATAGTATGCAAGATATTGTGTAAAATTCAAAAATTATATATTCTTTTGAGGGCAACATAAGTTAAAGATCAGTGGGTTTGCACAATAAGTCATAATATTTCATTTTAAGGCCACACTATTGGCCAGTGAATCATCAAAATTCTAGGCGTTTTATTTTTGTGACTAGACTCAAACTGAATTCCCCTTATTTTTCACAAGGTTGATGTGAGTGCATATTGTGTAGATATATTATTTGGCATCATGCACTTGTACGTTGTCTTAGGTGATTATCTCATTCACATTATTCACACCCATTCATTCCCTTCCCATGGTCTAATTATTTTCAACACTTCCTAGGACAATTGAAAATCAAAATTTTCTGGGTTTGTAACCTTGTTAGGTCTTTATACTCTTTAATTTTTTTAATTTTTTTCCTTTTATTCGATTTTAAACGGTCTTAATTCCTGTTTGATTTCTTGTTCGAATGAGATTCGAACAAATCTCTTCTAAGCCTGTTTGCATTCTCATTCAAATTTTCGTCTGAATGTCGTTCCAATAAGTTCGTTTGAATGAGATGCCAAGAACGTTCGAACGAACTGGCTTATATCAGGTCAGTTGGGACATTTTTTTCTAGCCGTTTCATTTTCTTATTTTCCCACTGCCTCTTTAAGTCAAAACTCATTTTCCTCTCCCTTAATATATCTCACCCTCTCAACCATATCCCCCACTCTCTCCACATTCTCAACCCTTCCTATCCATCATCACCAATCTAAAACCCTAATTTCATATAGTCATTTTGCATATTTCCTAGAGTTGTATTGAGTTTTCAATCTTCATTTTAAGGTCTTCTTTTTACAATCCCTTTCTCTTGTATATCCTTATCTTGGTTTGAGTGTACGTGTTTTGGGCATTTTTCTTAACATGTAACACTTTTGTGTTAATCATTTTGCATGATTGAACCACTTCATATAAAAACATTTTTGGGGGGCTATATCTATATTATACTTATTCTGTTATATAAAAAAATTCATAAAATTTTTTAGTTTTCCCATGTTAAATGACATCTCATGAATTTTTTACATTATTTTCAACTTAAAATTTTCTATCAAAAAGGCATGAAATTTCATTTAATTTTTTTAGTTAGTTTTTTACATATCCATAATTGTGTTATTATGATGGACTATGGGATTTGTGTTATTGTTGTTGGTTTTTGATGGCTTGTTGTATTGTTTGGTGTTATTCGGGTAGGTTGTAGGAAGTTTTTCACGTTTCCTTATGGCTAGAATTAGGCGTCCTAGGCGTGCGGCTCCATCCAATGTGGAATGTTCTTCGAATGAAGACATTACAATTACCAACCTACGACTATTTTGGGGAACGGATGACAATTGCACCATATTCCACACACTAGGGTTATTGATTAGGTCAATCGTTAGAGAAAACATTATAAACCTAATTTCACTTTAAGGAACCATTATTTTTAGATGGCTTGCCACTCGTGATTGGGATACCATTTTTAACCATCGCGATCCTATTTATCTCGACCTTATTTGATAATTCTTATTTTCCATCCATATGTTTGAGAGAAGTCTAATATCCAAGGTTCGTGGTAAGGAAGTTATCTTCGCCGTCGATTTCATTGCCCGTCTAGTCGTTTTGCCCCGAGATGCTAACCCTACCTTTCCTTGGCCCAAAGAAGCGGGGTCTGACTTTGACCTTATCTCAAAACTGTCTTTTAGTTCATAGAACCTGGTACTTCCATTTTATATCATAGAAATCTTAAGACTAATTTTATGATCCTTAATTGCATCATTTGTGTGTGCCTCCTATCACGTGCAAATCATACTCAAATTTCACTGGATCACGTGACTTTGATTTATGCTATCGGCATTAGGGATTCTATTGATCTTCCTTCTCATATTTATGTAGCTATTACAACCATTCGTATGTCACCCTTTGCATCTGTTAGACAGGCCTTACCTTTTGCGATTCTAGTCACCCGATACTGTCTGGATGTTAGTTGCACTCTCTTACCTTTGAACATCCCTGTGAACCATTATCATGCCATTGATAGTTCCTCCATTGGTCATTCATGAAGTCATCTTCCTAAAGAAACCACTCAGTCCTCACCCTCTCATTTTGAGTCATCCCACTCTTTAACCTCATCCACTCCCTCTCAGTCCAGACCCTCTAGATCTCGCTGTCATACCCAACCGAGTTGAAAGAACTTCAATCAAGCAGTTGCAGGTTAAGTATATGTAAGATGAGCATCGTTAGATATGATGTAGTAGTTGTTTTCATCTATCCATAGAGACAGGGAGAGAGCTGATGATGCCTAGGCTTACAAAAAACAGGCTCAGGATCGTAGAGATTCTCTCATGATGCAGTACTTTAAGGAGCTCCGCCATGCTGAGATGCAGAGTGGTGAATGATCTTTGGGTATTAAATCTGATGTTGGTGAGGAAACTCCTGATGATACACTCGCTGATCTGACCCAGTGATTTATGTTTTAGGCAGTTGCATTATTTTGTGTACATATGAGAGAGAGATTTCTACGTTCTTGATTTGTTACTCTCATTTTCACCAGATATTGGATTATCATTTCCTATTCTAGAATTTATATTTGGATATTATTTTGGTACATCTTGAATATTGTTTTGGATTCATAATGTTAATCATCTTATGTTTAATCTTATCATGTATCATTGTTGTGTATGATTTACATTCTTTATTATGGCATGGTTGTTGTCTTACTCATGTTAGTGTATCATGTTATCTGTACTGAGGTTTATTCTATATTCACTAACATTAGAGGTTATGTTTAATCCCTCTGTCTTTTTCGAGCAAAATAGGGGAGAACATGTTTAGGTGGAGTCAAAATTTGGTATTTATATTTTAATTTCCCCCATGCATCTTATGTGTTTGTTGTTTCATGTGTGTAGGCTATTTATTTATTTTTCCAGATTCTTGACTATAAAGATCTTCAAGCAGAAGCTTTGTTATCAGTCGAGCCTGTCTTTTTTGGGTTTTAGGGATGGGCATTAGGATCTACTTGACGACATGGCTTAGAAAATTTTGAGTCTTTTTTATTTTTTATGTTTTGTCCCCAAATAGCCAAAGGGGGATATTGGTAATGACAAATTTTAATTTGAGTCAATTTGTAGTATTGGATATTTTCATTGGTTAAAACATTTAGAGTCATTTAGTGTCATACTGATCTCCACGATGAAGAATTTGAGCATCCGATTCTTCACATCATCATTCGATTGCTCTTTTTCCTAAAGGTAATGACCCAATTCTTTTATATTTTTTTGGAGACATTTTTATGTTGTTACATGCTTTCTGGTGGAATTTTTTCAAAACATATTTTGATCCTTAAGTTAAATTTTGTTTCCTTGTACATCAGCATATTGTGGTTCTGCTTTCTTTTTGCGTATTTGAAATCATGCATGCTCATATAGGAATTAGTAACTAAGATTAAAATTTGAAAATTGTAAACTTGCTGGCCTAATCATAATTTGTATCATGTGCCAAATTTTTTTTATCTCGGAGTGTATTTCACGAATTTGTATCGAATCCATATTACTTTGTAACTTCATTGATAAGGGCTCTTCTCGCTAGCTCTTTTGTGGATCTGGCTCCACGATGTGCTGGGTGTTAGTCCATCTCTCTTTGAAGTAAACTCCTCATATCATGCATGTGGAATTATTCATACTGATTTCATTTCACTAGGTGACTTCCACGCTCTGAAAAGTACTCGTCACATCCAATATTCCTTCCTCGGCTGCTAGTTTTTTCTCGTTTGAGGGATAGCAGTCAGACCATGACATTTTTTATTCTCCTGACGAAGTTCTTTCTCCATCCTCTCCAATCGTATCTCGAGGCATGCATTCTCCTCCATTTGGAGGCTATTTGCCTCCTCTTGCTGCTAGAGTCGTCCTTTATAAGCATCATCCAACTATATGATCTAAGTTGATCTAGGTTGCTATTTGATTTACTCGGAGACCTGCTCCTTCAGACGAAACCTTGGATTTTCATCTTGGCGAACCTCAGAATTGGTCCTAAGTGGAGTTAGGTCAGCTCGCACGTTGCTAACTTTTGGTGCACTTTTTGGGTGATGAGACATTTATGTTTACTCTTTTGTTTTGGATTTCTTTCGTAGAAAATAAATTCGTATCCCACAAACAACGTCAATTGTGAGCATAAGAAATCATAATGAAATATCTTTAAAAATCCATGGAATAAAAGAATAAAGTAAATGGTCACAACCTAAGAATTGACGTTGTTCAACAACTGATTATGTCCATGGAGAGGGTTCTCAGTTCTTTATTAATTTCTCAGAGGTTCGAAATTACCCCTTTTCCTAAGGTAAGGGTTGTATTTATAATAGTGAACAGTAATTAAGTTGTACAAGGAACACTCCAAGCTCTTTATTGGATCATGTGGTGATACCTATTTAACTTGCCCAATAATGTAGGTAACCACTTAAGCCTATGAATATCCACACGATAAGAATTTTTACTTATCCACGTGATAATCATTTGTAATTATCCATTCAACCTTCAGTTTGACTAGGGCAACATGTTGGGCCTTAAGTTTGAGCGTTTTGTTATGAAATTATTAATTTTGTTCTATTGTTAATTTTGGTGATTGCCTAATTTGAAGTAATTGGATGTTTGGATGGTTTTGAATTTGGTGTGGGAATTGATAGTGTTAGGGAATTAAGAATTAATAGGATTTTGAATATTAAAGTGACTTATTTTGGTAATTATTATTTTTCTTTATGAAATTGACGGGTCTGCATTTGACAAACACTTAAGATTTGTTATAAGGGGGGGATTTAAAATTGGGTCATATTTTAATAGCCTTTTTATTTTTGCATCATCTGGATTACAATTGATGTCAATTTTGGTCTTCGACCTAATCTCTAGAGATTGGCTTTGAAAGGTTTTTTGGTTTTTCTTTGGGAGAAATACCATAATAACTGAAAAATCACTTAAGCTATGCCATATTACAAAACTCCCATCAGATCATCAAAGAAGGAATACAATTATAGAGATGATGAAATACCCTTAAAAAATGTAGTCGTTGAGGAGAAGAAAATGAAGCCCAAAAAGATTAAGAAACCCAATGTCACAATTGTTAAAGCGACAACTAAGATCAATACGGGTGATACATGCCAGTGAGTTTTTCCTTTTCTTGTGATTTAGTAAATTGAATGTATGATTAGTTAAAATATTGGCTTTTGCATTTGTAGGAGTCATATGAAGGAAGATGGGAAATGCAAACGATGCAATTTGCGGATTATTTTGATCGTGAATTTCGATTGTGAGTACATCTCATTTTCCCTAAGCGACGTTGTTACGAAATTCGTCTATTGGGAAGATTGCTGATGTGGATTCATGAGAAAATTTAAGGCCCCAAAAGATTTTTTCTAACCCTATTTGATTTTGTTGCCTGTATTATTTTTATTTATATGGGAGTTTTCATGTGGTGGGATGATCTAATTAGGTAAAACCAAATCTTTATTGATTTTTACTACTTTTTTGTTTTAAATGATAACGTGTTTTACACATCTATATAATAAATTTATTTTTAAGAATTAAAGTGTGTTGATGACAAGTTATGGTTTATACGCAAGAGTTGATCTGTTATGTAGTCTATCAAAAATATTTTCTAATAATACTTGGTTACCGGCCCATCGCCATCATCCATCACCACAATGTTCTTTAGTTATACCTTCATAAGACTAAATGATCTGAAACGATGGAGCTAATCTTATTTGGTAAGGCCCCGTTTGGTTGTCCCAAAATTGTAAATTGGATCATTAATAAATTCATCCATTTACAAATTGACCCATTAATTATGTTTGGTTTCATTAATGAAAGGATTCATTAATTGCCCCATTTTAGCTCATGTGCAAAATTTGAAATTGAATCATTTCACAAAAAAGTTGAAATGAATCTATTTGAAATAGGAGCCACATAAAGTGCATGTCCCATCTCCCTCTTCCTCTCCCCCTCCTCCTCTCCCTCTCTCTTTCACTCCCCCTCTCTCTCTTGATTTGTTTTTATCTTTTTTTCATAGAACCTTAACATCAATTTCAAATTACCAAACATTGTGTAAAATGGGATTTAACTCATTTCAAATTCACTCATTTACAATTCAATAATTCATAATCAAACAATTTACATAATCAAACAATTTGCACAACCAAACCGGGCCTAAGTGTTTAGTGATTTCTACATCTATGTTATGTAAATATAGATTCTATAAGCACCGATTGTTTAATGAAATATATTTGTGAATATTATATGCACCAAAAAACTTTCAATGTGCAACTAATGTTTTCCTGAAATATTCTGGTGCAGAGAAAAACTTATTGAAACTAAACGTCATTTTTCACATAGTAAAGTAAAATGACTAGGTTACTTGGGATATGCTTATTTAAATATAAACAGTTGAATAAATGAAGAATTTTTTTTATAATAATATGATATCATCACTTTAGAATTAGTCTGTAGCTATGGTATTTGTAAATCATACTGGAAGGCCTTCGAGATTCTTATTTTACATGGTATTTTTAAATATACACACTGAAATGCTTAGAAGTAGCAATCAGTGTACTTTTTTTGGTGGTCAAGGAGAGTGATTCTTTTCTGGAAGTTTTTTTGGAAATTTTAGTTTCATTCTTCGTCTTAATTTGTTATTGAGGCAACCAAATTATTTTTTGTATTTGTCCCACAATGTTTTAGATTGTTGATCTTTTGTGCCTTTTATTATGTTTCCCAATCCATCAAGAGAAACAAATACTTTAATAGACTTTTTTGTAAAATTGTTACACCCCACATAATGTCCTTTCCACAAATTGGTGCATATATATCATGGATTTATACGTAACCAAATGGGAATAAAGTTTAGCAGGAGAATAAATCATTTTGAAAAAAAGTCATTTATGCGACTCCATTTAAATATTGTTAACCCCTCTCAACTTATGTACTTTCATTCAAAAGAATGGGTTTGGAAATAATTTATAAGTTATTTTTTTACCTTCTTTTGCAATATAATCTTCTTTTTCATTATTTTTAAGAAACGAATAACCACATATACACGTGAACAAGAAAATAATTGTTGATATACAGTACTAGTATTGTATACTAATCATGTAATATGTATGTAAGTATTTTTTTCTTTGAAAAATACCCATATCTACTTTGTTGGAAATTAATGTTAGTGACGAAATTAATTTTTTAATTTCAATTGTATTAAATTCTGAATTTCTCATTTATGTGGTTTTAATAAATGTCAGATAATTAATTCGGAATGTGATAAATAAAGATATTAAAAGATTTGGGTAAACCTTATCCGTTAGTCACATGATGTTTAGTGGCATTAGTGGGAGACTTGGAAAGAGTCCCACCACCACTAGGATTTCGGCCCTCTTCCCCTTATATATAGAGACATCTACGCCATCTAGAGTCATCTCAATACACACTGTTTCTAAGGAGGGAGAGAAAATTCGAAATTCGTTTTTCTCATATTCCGAGCTGTTCAAGAAAGGAGAATTCAAGTCATTTTAATCCGTTCAACAACGATGGACAAAGGTCAGTTTTTAAATCGTAGTTATAAGGAATTTTCGATTATGTGATTGCATGAAGATAAACATCCTGGATTCATGTCAAAACTATTTTATCCATGATACAACCTTATGATTCATATTCGAATTTATGATTAACAAAATAGTATTAATTAACATGTGGTATCAGAGCTTGCGGTTTATAATCTCATGTTTTCCGTTAATGAAAACTCCTTTATAACAATTATGATTTATGATCTTTTAAAAATCGGGAAATCTCGAATTTTGGTAAATCTGGAAATCTGGAAAAAAAAAATCTGGAAATCTGGAAATTTTGTTTTTTTTTCTTCTGGAAATCTGAAAATTTTGTTTTTCTGGAAATCTGGAAATTTTTAAGCAATATGATAATTGTACATAGGGTAATTCGAACTTCTATTATGATATTAAGAACGAAATTGCTGCTACAGTCCTTATCTTGTGAAAACTGTCCCATTATTGTTCCACCCATTTTCGTGTTATAAGAACCCTAATATACCGTTAACATGATTTTATTATTTCAAGTTGTGTAAACATTCTGGAAAACACATTTATTAATCATGATAAGAAAACAAATCTGTTTTTAAGATTAATTAAGACAAAACTACGATTTGGCACAAAACAGATTCCGGGAGAAAAAAAAAATTAGCCTAGTGAATAGTGTTTTTTGAAATTTTTGGTGTCCGATTGACTTGAAACTGGGTAGGTTAAATTGAAACGAGCTAACGATCGAATTTCACCGCCTTCGGCCATGATGTAATGTGTTTTTCCGCGATCAGAATCCGTTAAGGCCCTCAAAACCCCATTTTTGCCATTTTAGGAAATAATCTCGGGACTTATAAATCTTTACAGAAAATTGATATTAACGTTTCGCAAAAAGTTTTGGTTTTCTGGCATGTTTTACTGCAATTCTATGGTGAAAACTCATTTTCGGAAAAATTCATGTATTTTGTGTTTTTTATTATACCTGGGCAATTATGTTTTTGAGGCATTTAAGCTACTATTGGTATCTTTGTAATTATTGATAGATTACGTATTATAGTTAATATTAAGGCATGATTAACTATATTTAAGTTGAGACATGTAAACAATTATTCATTTGAGTTAAGTCAAAGGCCAAACACAGGCTGAGACTGCATGTACGAATAATATACTTACATTCATTAAAGACTTATTCTAATGTGAGTTATAAAATTGGATTGAAGCGCAACACATGCTAATATCTAAATTGAATAACATTAGAACTAGTTTTTGTAAAAATAGAATAGTTGACATTAAGTCCATTAATCATGGTATTAAATGTTTAGACAACAAACACAGATGCCAAAATTATGGGACCGTGATAAATAAATTATAGGGTAATAAATCTTTTCAAATATGAACATTATGTGATGATTGACACAGATTCCGTGATATTCAGATTGTAAATGAAATATGCCAAAATCTTTATTCAATATTCAACCCTTGTAGTTTTTGTTGTGTGTGAAAATTTAATTTGTGAACATTGTTATTAATTGCAGTTCTCCTTAACCTGTATTCGCAAGCTCAGTCCTATTCCAAATTTGATGGAACTAATTTTTCTGAATGGAATGAGCAAATTGAGTTCAGCCTAGGGGTTCTTGACCTGGACATGACAATTATGTGTGATGAAACCGCTGCTATTACAGATACTAGTAGCGAGGATGAAATTTCTATCCATGAAGCATGGTCTCAATCCAATAGGTTGACCCTAATGTTTATGAAAATGTGTGTTGCTGCTAACATTAAGACCTCCCTACCTGAAACTACGAAAGCGAAAGAGTATTTGAACAACATTAAGGAACGCTTTCGCACTACTGATAAATCCCTTCTGGGAAACTTATGGTTGACCTGACCACTATAAGGTTCGATGGTACTCGAACCATGAATGAGCACATTATAGAAATGACCAATCTGGTTGCTAGACTTAAAGTTTTGGGCATGATAGTGGATGAGTCTTTTCTCGTCTAATTCGTCCTAAACTCCCTACCTCCTGGGTATGGGCCTTTCCAAATCAATTACAACACTATAAAAGATAAGTGGAATGTAAATGATTTGCAAAGCATGTTGGTATAGGAGGAAGGAAGGCTCAAGCAACAGAATGGCCATGTGACTAAGGGACAGGTGGAAAACCTTACAGTCAAAGGAGCTTATTTTAAGAAGAAGTTCGGCAAGGGCATTAAGAAAGGTCCATTTCCAAAGGGATTGTCATAATCAAAAGGCCTGGTTCGAGAAAAAGGGTAAGCCCTTTATTTATGTTTATTTCAAACTTTATTAATGCTCCTTCTAACACTTGGTGGATTGATTGTGGTTCTATGTTTCATGTTTCTAATTCGATGTAGGGCTTCCTTTCGATCCGCAAAATAAATCCAAATGATCATTTTCTCTACATGGGCAATAAGGCAAGGGCTAAAATAGAAGCTGTTGGAGTCTTTCGCCTGATTTTAAGCACTGGATTTATTTTATATTTGCAAGAAACTTTTTATGTTCCCACGATTTCTAGGAATTTAATTCCTGTTTCCAAGCTCGCTTTAGATGGTTTTGTAATTGAATTTAAGAACAATGGTTTTGGTTTGATTAAAAATTCTAATAATGTTGGTTTTGGATTTTTATTAGATGGTTTATATCGATTGAATCTTGAAAATAATTTTTCTAAAACCCTTGTGACCCTTCATCCTAATGTTGGTACGAAATGTACACTTAATGATGAAAAATCTGCTTATTTGTGGCATAAAAGATTAGGGCACATATCCAGGCCGAGAATTGAAAGGCTCATTAAATATGGAATACTCCATAACGGGGATTGGGCCAATTATGATGTATGTGTGGACCGTATTAAAGGAAAACAGACCAAACATACAAAAAAAGGAGCCACAAGAAGCACCCAGCTACTTAAAATAATACATACAGACATATGTGGATCTTTTGATATTCCATCCATTGGTGGAGAAAAATACTTCATCACCTTTATAGATGCTTTTTCACGTTATTACATTTTGTACATGTTGCATGATAAATCTCAGTCTGTGAACGTCGTTGAAATATACATTAATGAGGTTGAGAGGCAACTCGGCAAAAAGGTGAAAATTATTAGGTATGATAGAAGTGGTGAATATTATGTTAGATATGACGAGTCAGGGCAACGCCCTGGCCCATTTGTTAAACTCCTTAAAAATTTAGGTATTTGCGCCCAATACACAATGCCAGTATCACCTTGGTAGAATGGTGTAGCTGAAAGACGTAATCGTACCCTTATAGAAATGTAAGAAGTATGATAAGTAGGACCCAATTGCCTACATTTTTGTGGACACATGCATTAAAAACCGGTCTACACATATTAAATAGGGTTCCTAGTAAGTCAGTTTCAAAAACCCATTTTGAACTTCGGAAAGGATGGAAACCCGATTTAAGGTATTAACGTGTGTGGGGCTGCCCAGCGTAAGCTATAATCTATAACCCTCATGAAAAGAAATTGGATCATAGGACATTATCTTGTCATTTCATCAGGTATCCAGAAAAGTCGAAGGGATATAGACTCTACTGTCCAAATTACACAACTAGAATCATAAAAACTGGAAATGCTAAATTCATTGAAGAATGTGAAGTAAGTGGGAGTATAAAAGAAAGGGAGGTAATCATTCAAGAAGTCAGGGTACAAATTCCTATACCCAGAGTTCATAACATACCTGTTGTTCCTAATTTAGTTGTTGAACTAGTCATTGGCCCAATCAACAACAATGAACAACAAGTGAATGATCAACCAACTGAACAACCACAAAATGAGACTATAACCGATGAAACTTTTGAAGCACCAGAGGAAGTGCCATTAAGAAGATCTCAAAGAGAAAGGAGATCGGCAATTCCGGATGATTATGTGGTATACCTTCAAGAGACTGAATTTAACATAGGGAATATTAACGATCCAGTTTCTTATGAAAAAGCTATAAATAGTGATGATTTCGATAAATGGATTAATGTCATGAATGAAGAAATAAAATCTATCAATGACAATAAAGTTTGGGAGTTGGTGGAATTGCCATAAGGACAAAAACGAGTTGGGTGCAAGTGGATCTTTAAGATCAAACTTGACTCAAAAGGCAATATCGAATGACATAAATCTAGACTTGTTGCCAAAGGTTTTAATCAATGAGAAGGCATTGATTATAATGAGACATTCTCTCCAGTTTCAAAGAAGGACTCATTGAGAATCATATTAGCGTTGGTGGATCATTATGATTTGGAGTTGCACCAAATGGACGTAAAAATAGCTTTTCTAAATGGGAGTTTAGAAGAAGAAGTCTACATGGCACATCCATAAGGCTTCATAAAGGAAAGGAAAACATGGTCTGTATGTTGAAGAAGTCAATATATGGTCTAAAACATGCTTCTCGTTAATGGTACTTAAGTTTCACGATACCATTATATCCTTTGGGTTTAAGGAAAACACTGTTGATCGATGCATATACCTGAAGATCAGTGGGAGTAAGTTTGTATTTTTAGTACTGTATGTTGGTGACTTACATATCGCCAGCAACGATCTTGGTTTATTAAGTGAAACCACGAAGTACCTTTATAAAAACTTTTAAATGAAAGATTTAGGTGAGGCATCCTTCGTGATTGGGATAAAAATATCTCGAGATAGATCACGAGGAATGTTAGGATTGTCTCAGAAGGCTTACATTAACAAAGTTTTAGAAAGATTTAGCATGCAAAGTTGCAATCCCATTAATGTTCCACTTCAGAAAGGGGATAAGTTCAGCTTAAGTCAATGCCCCAGAAGTGATTTAGAAAGGGACCACATGAAAGGCATGCCTTATGCTTCGTTCGTAGGGAGCTTGTTGTATGAACAAGTCTGCACTAGACCGGATATAAGTTTTGCCTTTGGGATGCTGGGCAGATATCAAAGCAATTCGGGGATTCACCATTGGAAAGTGCAAAGAAAGTTCTGAGGTACCTGCAAGGGATCAAAGATTACATGCTCACATATCGGAAGACTAATCACCTTGAGGTGATTGGTTATTTAGACTCGAATTTTGGGGGATGCCTTGACAGTAGGAAGAGCACTTCGGGCTATGTCTTCCTTTTGGATGGAGGAGCCATTTCATGGAAAAGTGCAAAGCAAAGCGTCATTGCATCATCTACTATGGAGGCTGAGTACGTAGCTTGCTTCGAAGCTACAAATCATGGATTATGGCTACGAAACTTTATTTCAGGACTTAGAATTATGGGGTCAATATCTAGCCGCTGAAAATTTATTGTGATAATGTCGCAGCAGTCTTCTTCTTAAAGAACGATAGGTACACTAAGGCTGCTAAGCATATTGAGATAAAATACCTATCAGTTAAAGGAGAAGTTCATAAACAAAGAGTATCAATTGATCACATTAGTACGTGTGATAACATAGCAGATCATCTTACGAAAGGACTATCTCCGAATACCTTTATGGAACATGTCAAAGAGATGGGTCTCGATTAGTTAGATTATGATTGCTATTTTGGCTTAGTTGTTTAACATTATTACTTGAATTCAATAAAAGTGTTTCTGATTTCTATTATTTATGTCTTTTGTGAATGCATGAATATAATTTTGAATTATTGTTGACATAAATAGTTTTTATTCAAAAGGACATTATGATACCCAATATTAAAGGCTAGTTGAATGAAACATTAGTGTTATGGTACATGGAAGGAACCATGATCTTGAATATCATGGAACTGCCATGACTCGCATCCTTGAATCATTTGATTTAGCAAAATTTATCAATGATTGTGCACCTTATGATACCTAATTTAATTATACGAATTATTAAAACCAAATGGGAGACTGTTGGAAATTAATGTTAGTGATGAAATTAATTATTTAATTTCAATTGTATTAAATTCTGAATTTCCCATTTATGTGGTTTTAATAAATGTCAGATAATTAATTAGGAATGTGATAAATAAATATATTAAAAGATTTGGGTAAGCCTTATCCGTTAGTCACATGATGGTTAGTGGTATTAGTGGGAGACATGGAAAGAGTTACACCACCACTAGGATTCCGGCCCTCTTCCCCTATAAATAGAGACCTCTACACCATCTAGAGTCATCTCAATACACACTGTTTCTAAGGAGGGAGAGAAAATCCGAAATTCATTTTTCTCATATTCCGGGCTATTCAAGAAAGGAGCATTCAAGTCATTTTAATCCGTTCAACAACGATGGATAAATGTCAGTTTTTAAATCGTAGTTATAAGAAATTTTCGATTATGTGATTGCATGAAGATAAACATCCTGAATTCATATCAAAACTATTTTATTCATGAAATAACCTTATGATTCATATTCGAATTTATGATTAACAAAACAGTATTAATTAACATACTTGTGATGGATCCTTGATGGTCTGGCTAGCACCTAGGAAAAATAAGCTATAAATCTGCGATACAAATTTTGAAAGATGGTAGGCTAAATAAAAACTGAGACACAAGCTGTGGGTAGTGATCATGAATAAAGAGAAGTGTATATTTTAGCTAGAAAAAAAGAGTAAAAGAAGTAAAATTATGAATGGTAAATGTCTACCAACCTAGCCTAAATTTTTATTACCAGAAGATGATGCAGCACTTAGTCACTAACATGTTTCAAAGTAAAGCTGCAAAAGAAAACAAAACTATACTAAATGAGTTTGACTTAACACATTAACACAATTCAAATGAGAAAATGAATGATGTTTAATCATGGCTTAACTCTATAAAATGGGCAAATTATTTTAGTCATAGCTATAACATGGTAGAGCTCAAAAAGTCGGGGGTTATAACAACTTTTTTGTCCCCGTACTCTGAGCATGCAATAGTCTTTATCAATGATTGCCATAATAGTTTGTGAAAACATACAACTAGAGCCAGGTAATACCTACAAATCACACAATTCCCATAGAATTCGGTATCTCCGTATAACTGAATAATTCTATAATGAGCACTATCACACCTACCACCAATTTAATGCAAAGGAATGCATTTGTTTTTTTTAAATGAATGAGTGTGTAATAGTGGAACATATTAAGGGGAAAGAAATTGTGTGATCAGGTGACAAAGCAAAATTATATTCACTTCACACTAATGGTTTTTTATTTTTTTTTACATAAATCATACTCCATAAATTAGACTGGACGTTGGAATGTGAACCAAATCTTACTTTATTGGTTCTAAAGTATTGAATAATTTTAGGGGTTCATTATCACAACACTCTTCGCAACTCCTAATTAACAACATTCTTGACCTTCTTCAAAGGAGCATATCATTAAACCAACTTGAGGTGGGGTGCATCATTGTATTATTCATAATATATGGGGTAACCCTTATATGAAGTATTTTGTGGCAATATTTTTAATGTTGTCTGAAGTAAGAAAATATAAAATTTGAAGCCTATATAACTGGAAGACTATAATCTTTTATTATGAACTTTCACCCGTTATATAATAGGGAGATTATATTGAATTTTACCACATTTCCACCCTTTTTCTTGAGTCCTTCCATCTTTATCTGCCTCTTAACGTCCATATCTTTCATATTCATTAAATTCCAAAGGGAAAGATATCAGATATCTGGGAAAAACTCTTCATTTTTAAGATTTTTGTGACTTATTTTGGGGTAAGAGTTTGTAATGGGTTTAGAAACACTGATTAAGATTGGATATTCGAAATATATTTTCTTAATTTTTAATGTTGCTTTTAGTGCTGATTTATTTTTCCGTCTTTTTATCTATTTAGTTTTCTGATACTAACTTATATAGAGCTATTCACTTAGTTATTTTTCTTTTTTAGTGAAGTTTGAAATCTTCTTTTTTTTCTTTGTTGCATTACAATTACCTAAATATATTATGGTTGTTCTTATTTTCTAAAACTCTTTTTATTATGCTGATGTGTGATCTTTTGGATTACATTACACAAAAATAAATATTATTTTGAAAGTAATATTGGTTTATTCACTATTAAATATTAGTTTGAAAGTAATATTGTCTAAATAAATATTCTTTTTTCGTTTGTGCATGCTATCATACGATTTTCAAGGAGTTTGTTCTTGATATGTCGTCCCAAAATCAGCTTGAATTTTAATCTCTACATATATGGTTATTTTTTCCTTCAATCATGTTACCTTACGATTTTCAGGGAGTTTTTTTCTTGAGTTGATTTGCGATGGCTGATTATTTTTGGAACGGTTGTGGAGATGGGTATTTAGTGCGATAATATTTAGTTTGTTGCTGTATTTTTATATTATAAAAATAATAGGATCCGAAACATCAAATTTGTCTTGAAATTGGAAATTCTATTATTAAATTCCCAACAGTTTAGGATTTTTGAAATCATTCCAACAACTCTATTTTGTTAAGTCAGTTTTATTTTATTTGTCAAATAGCATAATTTTGTGAAACAATAAAACTCATTTTTCATTTGGGTTCGCATTCACACTTAACTCAAAATTTCATTACAATGTTGATATACAAAAATCCATAAAGTTTTTCAGATCATTAATCTTTCACATTGTCTCTTTCTCATCGCCATTAAAAAATTTCATTTTATTCACAACTACAAAGCACCTGCAGGTTGCATACTAGTTTATTTTAATTTTGTTGTTATTGTAGCTGGAGTTGTAGCTATTGAAGTTACTGGAAGGCCGGATGTTCATTTCCACCTTTGAAGGCAGGTTAGTCAATTTTCAAGACATTAACTTTTATGAATTTAGTTTGTCTTGAGTAACTTATATTTGTATTAAGATTTTATACTTATTATTAACTAGTTGTGCCCACGTACGTTGTACGTGTGGTTGAATCCAGATATTTGATTTGTCAGGTTCGCAATTTTAGAGAGGTGGTTGACATATGTAAACTAATTGATCTCCATTTTAAGGCTATGAATTTACATGGTACAAATGGGGAGTGGTTGGAGGAAAGACTTTTTAGATAGTTTGCAAATCAAGAATGGGATTTTATCTATAAATATATTTTATGAAGAGTTGGTTGTGGTGATTACTGGAATTTAATTGTTTGATTCTCATAGTTTGAAGTATATTGTGACTAATCTTGATTATACAATTGTTCATCACTTTATTATTTCGTTTACTTTAGTTCATTTGTGATATTTAAAGACTATTTTATTTTTGAATAAGGTGTATTGCAAGAAAGATCATAAATAAAATTATGATTATGATATAGGTACATATGCTGTCATTAACCAAAATATGTGGAACTGAAATTACAATTTAATATTAATTATAGATATTAAAGTAAATAAGTGTAGTTACTCTATAAATATAAAACCTAAAGTCTTTATTATAGGTAGATTAATTAGGCAGATCGCTACCAAGAATCTCATCATGCTTAGCAGTGTGTATATTTATTAGATGTGTTTGGGAGTTCCCCCCAAACACTTCAGCAAAGACTATTTCACTAAATCTTAATAATGAAATTGAGTCCCCAATTAAGTGTTCAAGGGAACTCTAGAGAAAAACTTATGTTTCTTCAATATTCTTAATTGTTTTGTTTTCTTGTTTACTACTTTTAGCATACCCTACTATTCAAAGTATGTTGATTTATTTGTTTCAAGTTCTAAATATTAGCTTAAGAGAGGATACAAATGTAAAAGAATAAAGGCATGGGCAGTGAACGTAGTCCCAAATGTTTGTTATATGATACTTGGAGAATATTTGTTACTATATTTGTTACGAAATGTAGCAGTGACATTGATGAACCAAGCAGTAACATAATAGAGCCACTACGTATCCAAATTCAATGGATGTTATCTCCATTTTAATAGAAGACGGAAATTGTTTGCCTATATTGATCATTGTCATCCTAAAACAGTTGGAGGCTAATGTTATAGAACCGAAATCTGATCGAATATAGAAAAAAAAAAGAAACCAATGGGAATGAAGCAGTCCAAATTGACCCTATAAACCAGACTTTGAACACTCATAAACCAGTTGAGTATTCCAACACAATAAGTACATATATAACAAATGGAAAACTAAAGGTTACATTGATTTATATAAAACTATAATATCATAGTTCATAAGTTAATTTAGTACAGTTATTATTAATTGCAACCAGAAATTGTAAACTGAATTCATACTAATCAAGTTAGACTTCATGGAAGTTTGGTTGGGATTTATTTCTTCATTTAAGGATTTTTTAAAACTGAGGTTAAGAAGATCAATCTTTCATTTCTTTCTTCGTTTGTCCATACAATAAATAAAAAAGTGGAGTATATAAGATTATAGAGAGATCTCAAACCAGGGGAAAACTGATGCAGTATTGAATTTGTCCAAGGTATGCCCAGGCCCACGTCTAACGAAGCTTCATATGTTGCGATTCTCTTCAAATCAGGCAAGGCTCCTTCATTAAGGCCTATTCCTTACGGGCGTAGGCGGTAGGCTGAAGCATGGCTTAGGCTAACCTCATTATACATTTAAGATAAAGTACAAAATTTTAATGAATGTGATTCATCACATTTACGTTACAATAGTTGTTTATGACTTATGTTGGATTTTGTCTACTATCATCTAGTCAATGATACATAGTTTTACCGAATCCTATATAAGAAAAACTATCTCAATTATTTGGCTTAGGACAAGGAGGTGAATGCCTATTCTAGCCCATAAAACAACATTGGCAGGCATTTCTTTTTCGTTTTTGGGAACATAGGACAATCGTATATAGATCAATTTTCGTTAACTGGTTTCCAATTGGTCCTAAATACTATTGGATAGGGAATGCAAGAAATTTGTACTTTGTTTCAGTCCCCTAATATCAGTAACATATCCTTAGAGTAAACTTCTATATTGATAGTTCACCTATAGGACTAAGATCCATCTTAAATTAGGACTCTAAGAAGAATGAATTTAATTTAGGTAAGGTCTATAATTTTATTCTGAAATTTTCAAGTAGATTAGTATCTTTATTCTTTTTCCTATAACCTTGTACACATTTCAAAATCAATACAACAACAACAATAAAACCTAATTACAACTTGATGACATGTCAAATGAATGGCATTAAAGAATATGTAAGTTTAGGTTAAAAAATATTTTGAAAAAATTAGGTTAAAAAAATATATATTTGGCTAATATAAAAAAATTATGTGTGAATACGTAAGTTCTCGCATCAAAGTCATTTTAAACTTAGTGGTAACAAAATTCCACTCACTGAGTACCCAATTGCTACAAAAAAGCCCACCAAATAATGAATCATCACAATATTTGATTCTTTTGGTTCATATGTTGTTTCATTCATCATGATATCAAAACGCTAAATATGTATATTACAATGACTTAATTTTGTTTATCCAAACAATTATGTTATTCATTAGTTTATAAAGATTTGGATATCTACTTGGTTCTACTCTATAATTTTTTATACATGCGTAGTTTGTGTTTCATATAATTCAATTGATATGATGCAATTTGTTTCTTTACTCCTTAATTTTTTTCTTTTCCATGACAAAGAAAAAAAAGCTACAAATTACAAATTGTAAAGCGTATGAAAATTTTTAGTTCATCTACATATTTCTTCAATTGGTTTCATAATGGCTAGTAAATTAAATAAAAAATGATAAGTAAATTTGCAATCATACATTAATCAATTGCAATTACCTCGTAAATAAAATTGATATTCCTTCACTATGAGATTGAAAGTCCAAGATTTTATAAGAAATATTGATAATATCCTACAAAAATTCAAATGAAGTATATTACCATCTCGAATATAAAGTATACGAAACAGTTTCAATATGGTATTAAGTACTTCACATACCACCTAAACAAAAGTAAAATTCCTTCACTCTCAGATTCACAATTCAAGCTTATACCACCAATGTTGATAATATCCTACAAGATTTTAATTAACAATTACTTACAAAAAAGTGAAATGATAACAATTTCTTACGAACTATCATGTTACATTCCTACTATTGTTAACATACTTGTAAAGAGTAAGAACATCGTATTATATAAGAATGACAATGAACCCAAAAAGTAAATAGTTGTCTTAGTGTCATCAACTAATGAAAATATGTAATAGTGAACCCAAAAATATGTATTGTCATTCTTATATAATTTATATGTGAATGTATATAATTATTTTAAAATTAACATTTAATTTAGAATATGTAATAAGTACACATATCTAAAAACATGAAAAAAATGAAAATGGGAAATACAAACTCTGATCACAAATGAGAGACAAAATTCTTCAATGAGATATATATAATTGTAAAATTTATGTAATTGTCTTCATCTTCAAATTAACAAATGCATGCTTTGCTGACATAATAAAAAATTATAGACGGAATTATGAGTATTGACCTTAATTTTGGCAGAAAAATGATAGCAACGAAGCAAAGAAAAGCAAAGAAACGATGGACTTTCAATTAAATAGTTGTTTGATCTTCCATTTGTAAAGATAAATTTATAGGGTTGGAAGATGAATGTATTTTGATGGTTGATATGCGTGAATGAATAGGAGAGAGATAGGATGCATGAATGTGAGTGAATTGGAGGATGAAATTTGAGGCAATTGAATTTGGATTTCTAGGGTTAGAATATGAATGTATTTGGATGCTTGGTATGTGTGAATGAATATGAGAAAGACGAGATGAAACGAACCTGGTTATTTCGTAGGAGCCAATGAATTGGGAAAAGATATGTTGACTATTATTAAGGGTATAATAGGAATTTTAAATTTAATGAGGGTAGTTTAGTCTTTTGACCATTGAAGAGGAAGTTCCCTCTTTTTAGATAGTAGAGATATTGAGTGATGAATATTCTTAGATTGTAAATATATTGCCTGTGAGCACTTAGATGCAATTGAAATTTCCAAAAACTTTTAATTACTCCACTTGTTTTAATTAAAATACTTCATCTCTTACTTTGTAGTTAATGTTTTCCTACAAACTGAGTTCAAAAACCTAATTAAATTACTCCACGTATGAATCTAATTCTCAACGCTTTTCCTTCTTTCTGTATGATTAATTAAATTTCACCTGATTTCTTATAATTATTACTCTTTGTTTAATTATTGTTCGTAAAATATTGGTAATGGGATTGAAGTCATATCAATCTAACTTATTTGAGAGACTGTATGAATTTCTTCCTAGCTACCCTTAGCTCAAGGTTTAGAAATTCATAGGATTCAAAATCATGAAGGACTGATTTTAGCTACATGAATAGATACAGATCGATGATATGGTTGTGGGATATTAAAAGCTTCATCTCGATGGACCGATGACATTTATGGTTTTAAATGGTGATCTTTACTCCATCACAAAAAAGATCATAGTAAAAGACGACAATCCACGTGAAATAACTGAACTATCCTAACTCCTAATCGCTTGAATGTATTCTAATAGGAAAAAATTAACTAAATCAAGAAGTAAATCCAGAGTTCCCTAACTAACTATTTCTTCTATTGATATCGCCTGGAACTGAGGCGAATAAATAACCCATGAAGATATATATATATAAGGTTAAATTTATTCTTACAATACTACCTTCTTTATTTTTATTCGAGAACCAGATATTGTTAAATTACTACGTACAGAGAAATGCATATTCCATGTAACTCATAAATTTGAATGCTTACGAGATAAATAAACGTGATCAGTAGCTTTAGAGACTCTCTCCTTCTAACAACAGAGAGATGAATCGACCAATGGAAAGTCAAGTTATTATTGTCCAAAAGCAAGGATGGAAGAAATTAATTTCAAGGCTGAGCACCAATTACCTGAAAGTGAGGATATATTCTTATTTGGATTTTTTTATGTGAAACACATCGGAAATATCAACGTGTCAATGGTTGATTTTATCTAGTGCATAAAATAATATCTTATTTTTTATAAATTGGGTCTCTTTGAATTTTGTTGTTAGAGTAATTTTTATTTCTTAAATAGGACAGATAGTCCTATAAAAAAGGGAAACTCTCCCTAAATTTTAAAAACTGTTTACAATTATTTGTGTTATATAAAATATCTTTTCGACATATATGTTTTGTTTTACATTGCATTGGAGACCTATATTTGTTGTTTTGAACTCATGCAGGAGCATTTACTTAGAGGCATGCAGAATGTGTATCGTTATCAAACAACACAATCGTGAACGTAAATATGAAGATGACTTCTCCACATCGTTGCCTAAAATTATGGAACAGTTCTTACTATGGATAAACATTTAATCTTGATAGAATAATTACATTTGGTTGACGTGTTAGCTCAATCAGATTTAATGTAGATTTATTTGGTATGAGATGAAAAACATGTTGGTTGGAGGTTTTTTTATCTCTTGGCTAAATGATATACTTTGTAATGTATTGTTCTATAGTATTGAATATGGAATACATGATTTTGTGTCTTTTGATTTGTGTTCTGATTTATTTGTCAACCATGATTTGAATATTAACTGCTATTTTTTTTTTTACATTATAGCTTTTATTTACGACAGTTTTTAATATATGAAAATGGTTTGCCACGACAGTTTTTAGATCATACGTGACAGTTCTTAATGTATAAAATGGTTTGTAATGATAATTTTTGGATCATATATGCCAATTTTTTAAAAGAACTATAATATTGTTTATGATTATTTGGTGATTTAATGATAGTTTTAAAAAAATGGTAATATATAATACCCATATAATATGATAGTTTTTACCTATATCAATTATGACACCCAAACTTATTATTCGTCTTATCTATATAAAATATAATTAGCTTTTTTCTTATACTTAATGCTTGAATAAATATCACTTTGATTGCTATGGGTGAGATCTAATTTATATTGGATCAAATTATCTCCTTATATTGTGCAACAATTGCGTAAGTAGGCTTGAGATCATAATTCGAAGAAATCCACATTCCGGGGATACTGTGTATTGTGATACCCCTTAATACACTTATATATTTTTTTCTACAAAGTTAAACTCGACCGATGGATTATATATAGTCATGGTGAAGTATTTAATAAGTTAAGTTTGGGAATCAAGGAATTGATTTAATGTTAGTTAAAATAAATTAATAGTAAATTGATTTGACTAAGAAGGTATTAGACACATAACTTGGGGAATCATATTATGTAGCATAATCAATTTTACAAATAAGACCTTATTATATCCGAGTGATTCCTAAGATAATTAAATTGTAGGGCAATCGCAATTATTTAGAAGATAATTCACAATTAAATAAACAAAGGAAATAAATTACAGAAATTGTAATTTTGGATTTCTGAATATTTATTTGGAACTAATTTAATTATTAGTTTTGGGTCCCTGGTGTTAATGTCTAAATTTGGTAATTGATTTTACAATACCAAATTTATTATCATAGATAAATTGTAAGAGAAAAATAACAAGACGTAAAAGTTTTTAAGTGGTTGGCTATGAGGAAACTCTATGTCCACTGTGGTTGTATTATTGTTGATGATTACAGAAAACTAGGTATCCTTGTAAGAATGACCTTGTACTTTTGTTTCTTGCCTTTTGTGAAAGGCATACATTGTATTTATAGTGACCCGAAGATTAAGGGTTAGAATACCTTTATATATTTAAGCATTTACACCCGTACCTAATGAATGTGATGGTTGATAGTATTGAGCATGTGTAGAATGACTCATGATTATCTCCCACATGGTGACTATTTGTCTACTTTGATGCTTTAAATTCTCTAAGTTGGTCGGTCTATTAGCAAACCAAGTGACTGCTGACTATGACTATTGCCACGGAAGGGGCAAGTGTCCATTTCTAATTGGTCCACGTAGATGGATAATTTATGGCATCAACAGAAACCCCCAATGATTCATTCTTGATATTTTGTTAAATGGATGGAGTATGAGCCCTGCACAGATTGTCGGCGGTCTTTCGTAGCTTTAATCGATGGTCGACTTATAGGACTTGTAAAATTTTCCCTTAATTTATCACGTAATGAAAGTTTTGTGAATAATTTAAAATTTGGAGAACCACCAAAGGTTATATCGGTATTTTATCATCCTTGGAGTTGTGTAACTGTCAGAATGTCAATCGTCAATATAGTTAATCATTACTTTCATCATTTTCTAGGCAATCTATAAGAGACGAGATTTTTGGCCAGTTTCTGCGCCATAAATTTTCAAACTTCAAACTCTCTTTCGTCTCCAAGTTTTCTTTCCGCATCCATCTTCACCATCTTTTTTGCTTATGTCATCACTTTATCTGTAAGCTTTCTTACTCTTTTTTCTTTGCTTTCTTTCTTTGCTTTAAACATGGTGTACATCGTTTATGGGGATTTTTTAAAAGATTTTAGGAAGGAAAGAAATATCCCTAAATGGATATATTTAGAAATGGTTGTTCCTCTAGTTGACATTTTATCACTAGCTGAAGGTCACTGGATTCCCCCTTCAATCATAGCTGAATACGGTATTACTTTCCCTCCCAATTGTTTTTCCCTTGAGTTTTGTCACTATTTTGATATTGCTCCTACCAAAGTATCCCCTAATATATGGAGGGTGGTGAATGGGATTCACATGCTTAATCAAATTCATGGGACCCATATTAGTATTCCTGAACTGATGTTTTACTATAAATGGGGAACTACCACTGACAATACAAACTATTTGAAGACCAAGTTTGCTAATAGGGCATTGGTAGTCAATCTTCCAGACTCTAACAAAAATTACTTTGATTATGGTGGGTAATTATTAAGAATTGGCAACATGCTCCTCTACAAAGAGGAGAAGTGTATGATGGTCACCGGTGTCCCTAAGAAGGACAATGCATAGGTTGTAGAACTTTTATTTTTATTTTTCGATTGGTTAGTTGTTCGATGATATGCCGACAAACACTCTTGTCTTATTTTTGTGCAGTTGATAGTAAGAAGAAGTTTCCCAATGATAGGGCTATCAAACTTGACGAACTTAAATTCCTGTGGACTATTCATTAGAGGGTTGGTGAAGAACTCCCAAAATAAGCCTCCTATTAGCTAAATTATAGGAGCTCTATTACTTCATTTGTTTCTAGGACAACTATCGTAGTACCTTTAGTTTCTATTAATTTGGAAGAAGAGCCAATTCCTAATTCTTTGGCTGAGGAATCTGTTAGAGTTGAGAAGGATTTTAGGAATTCTTATTCATTTGAATATTTGGACATCTATGTTATTCCTACTTCACCACCTGCAGGCATGGGTAAGAGGAAAATCCCTAATTTGATGGAGGGGCCACTTTCTTCTTATGCTAAGAAGAATACAAAGAAAACTATTACTGTTGATGTCCAGAAGTACAAGGTGACTAAGAAGGTACCTAAGGTTGTTGATACTGAGAAAGTTGACATTGTTTCACCTCAACATAAGAGGTTTAGAGAAAAGGTTTGTCTGACAAATAGACCAAGAAGAATACTGTCGACCAGTAGGAATTGGTCAAGAAAATTCAAACTGACATGGTTGTTGGTTGGTCATCTTCTGTAGCTGTTAATTTCAGTCTAGCCAGAGGGTTGATAACAATTGGGAATCTTCCAACTGATATTGCAACTACTGTTCCCTTTCCCCAATCAATATTATTTGAGAGAGCTTGCTAGAATCTGGCCTTGGTAACCCTTTTCCCTTCAGTACTTATCTTTACTGTCTTATTTTCTCCTCTGCTGACGTGGTATTTCTTCCTTCTGCACTTTCTAGTGGATTATAATCAACTGATGGAGAGAGATGATCAACTGCGCTCCTCCTCAGGTGAGGTTGAAAAGGCCTTTAAAGATCTAAGGAAATCTTTAGAAGCTTCCCAACAAACTTTGGAGATAAAGCAAAAATCTTGGGAAGAATAGTTAAAGAGGGCCAACGATAGGGCTAGTGCTACTGAGGGAAAATTGAAGACTATTGAGGTCAGTTTGTAGTTGCTGAGAATAGAGCCAAGATGTCCAAGGAGAAATTCTTAGAAAATCAGACTCTTGTTTCGTCTACCAAAGAGAAATTAAAATCTCTGACCACTGAGCTTGTTACAGATAAGGCCAAGAGTAAGAACATAAAGGAAACTTCTTTTGAAAAAGGTTTGGATAAGGCACTATTGGCTGCTTCATCATATATTGAGTATGCCAAGAAAAAATCATTCAAGGATGATTGGTCGGAGGCACTTAAGGAAGTTGGTACTGCTGAAGATTTTGAGTTATTTCAGAGGCATAATCCAAGAAATACTCTCAACTTAGAGGAAAAGTTTTATAATGAAGAAGGCTTAGGGAATCTTCCATATAAACTGCTGGGTTTGCCCTAGAACCAATTGGTAAAGTTGTCCTTCCTGCCGAGCTGCGTCCTGAAGTTGATGTCCAGGATAAAGAGAGGGTCTAACTCCTTTATTGTCTATTTTCCTTTTTGTTTGCAAGCTTCTTGTTCTTTTTTCTCTATCTTGTAATATGATAATCCTTTTATAACACCCCTTTTCTTATCAATGAAAATATATCTTTTTGATTAAGTGCATTATATTTGCTTTATTTGTGTTTCCTTTGCTTGGTTGAAGTTATACTTCTTATGTGCTTTTGCTCAGCAACGGTCTTTATATTCCTACACTGTGATTCTCTATTTGATGCTAAGGAAAAAGGCCATAGTTTCTGATGAATTCTACCTGCTCAGGTGGAGTAGAAACCTTTTGGAAGGTGGTCATGTTCCTTTGTCTAAAGAAGACTTGATTGGGTTACTCAGCTTAGACATATCCGACCAAGTTAAAGAATCATATATTCATCTTTATTGCTTGTTGGATAGGACTGTATCTAATAATGTTGCCTACTATGAAATGATCGAACAATTGCAAGAAGATCATAATTAATACAAAGCTTTACTTCATGCTCATTATGAGGCCAAATATAAATCTTTGAGTGAAGGATGGGGTTTTAAGAAAAAATTGCAAGAGTATGCATTCATGTATAGAAGGAAGGAATTCTTACTAAACCGAGAAGCTGAAGAAGCTCGAGTGGTTGGAAAGTTGCTTGAAGAGGAGAATAATCACCTCATAAATGAGCTAGACACCTTGAAGAAATTGTCTGAGTTATTGCCAAGTAAAGGAGCTTCCTTTTTAGATCTTCAAAATGCAAGATTGTTAGAAGAATTGGAAGCGTTGCAGAAGATAAAGACTACACCTGGGCAAACTTCTAGGCACAAGATAGCTGTTTGACCAACAGCTAATAAGGAATGAACTAAAAAAAACCTGGTTAACTAAGTTGCCCAGTTAAAGGCGAAGAATACTGCTATTATTAATCTTTTGACCCCACTGAAAGACAAAGACAATGCCATTGCCGATCAAGCTAATCAGTTGAAAACCAAGAATGATGTTCTCAAGAAGCTTCAAAATTAGGTAGAAAGGTTAACCTTCCAATTTCATAAACAACCCAAGGAGATTTGGATGGAAGGTTATAATGAGGCTTTAGGCCATATGGATGATCATCTTGTAAAAAGTAATCGTGAGGGCTACAAATGGGGATGGACCAATTTGCTAACTTTGCTTAAATATGATGAAAACAGTGAATTATGGTATTGGAATGATCCAGGTCTCTTGGACTGTGATAAGCCTCCATTAAAATTGGATACAACATGGATTCCTCCTGATGCTATTCCCCAATATTTAATAACTAAGTACCTGGGGGATTATGGTCTTCATGGTGACCATAAAATAATCTGTCCTCATCATTTGATCAAAAGGTCGAGTAGTAGCAATAGGCACATGCTAAGAGACATAAATTACATAAACTCTCCATATATCCTGGATGATCCCCCTACTGGGATGAATAAGGTACAAGGTACTCTTTCTCAAATGGACAAATCACAAGGAAAACGTCCAACAGAAGAATTTTACTTGCTACACTTTATCAACTTTGATTGTAACATCTTTTTATTTGAATGTAAAAAAATGATTTATTTTAACTTCTTAAATACATGTTGTGTTTATTTAATTTGATACTTATTTAAGCTTATGATCAGTTAGTCGACAGGTTGACTAGGTAATCTACTCTGTTTAATAAGTGATGGGTTCAATACTTGAACTTTAATTGTAGGGCCTTAGATTCTACTAACTCCTTTCGGAAAAACTATAAGTAGTTTTAAATTATGTGTTGACATTAGTTATCAATGGCGACTAAGTGTAGTTAGGAATGTATATATGTATTCCTGTGTTTAACTTAGTCGATTAAAGCTTCTTGTGTTTATACATAAAATTTTATGGGCTTCTTGTTCGTGACTTGTCCAAGGCGAAGTCATACATGAAATAATGATCATTGGCGATTAAGTGTATTAAGAATGTATATATGTATCTCCGTTTTTATGAATGTATACATGTATTCCAATACTTAACGTAATTGAAAACATATATGTTTATTAAGTTGTTGGTGCATCTCGAATTTGAAAATTTCAACCTGAGTAAGTATTTGGTGTCCTTTGGTCAGCAAGGGATGAATATCAAGAGAAGAAAAAGATTGAAACTTATTATGGACCCTATTCTTATGTTTCTGTTTTTGTGCTAAGGGATCTATAGCATCGCCACCATACTCCGAAAAAAAAATTGAAAAAATAGAAGCATAATCAATATTTTTATTGAACTTGAAAAAAGGGTACATAAAGACTTCATTTACTAATAGAATTTTCGGAGATGGTCGGCGTTCTGAGGGTTCTTGAATTCTTCCCTATTGAGAGTCTCTAATTGAAAAGTTCATAGTGACTGCTGAAATGCGATAAGGACCATGACAGTTTGCCTCTATCTTTTTTCCTTTCTGAATGACTTTCTTGAGGACATAATCTCCTTATTTCAAGTTAGATCGCTTGACTCTTTTGTTATAAAATTTGTCAGTTATGTGTTGATACGCAACATCTCTAAGTGCGGTATCTTCTCTGACTTCTTCCACCTGATCCAAACCTAATCATCTCATTATATCACTTTTTGGGGAATTAAAGTTCCACACTCTATGAGTTGGTAGGCCTATCTCAGATGGCACCATGGCCTCTGTCCCAAAAGCAAGCATATAAGGCATTTCTCCAATAGTAGTTCTCAGTGTGGTTCTATAAGACCAAAGAATAGGGTGGAATTCATTGATCCAGTTGCCATTGGAAGCATCAAGTATCCTTTTTAATCCACTAAGAAAAGTTGTGTTTCCTACTTCTGTTTGACCATTACTTTGTGGATGTCCTGGAGCAGAGTGAAGTTTTTGGATCTTGGATTGCCCACAATATGCTTCAAATTCATCGCTGTTAAACTGGGTTCCATGGTCAGTAATGAAAGCATAGGTCACGTCATAACTGCATATGATGTTCTTCTATATAAACTGAAATACCTTCTCATAAGGCATCTCTATTAATGGTTATACATCTACCACTAAGTATTTACACCTGCCTTTGGTGGTCGGTAATGGGATGACCAAATTAATTCCCCAAATGGAAAAAGGGCAAGGAAAAGTGATTGGTGTTAAGTCATCCCCCGGTGCCCTGTGAATTTCTAAAAATCTCTGCCACTTATCACATTTTCTAGTGAAGGTTATACAATATGCCTTCATAGTAGGCAAATAATACCCTTACATGGCAATTCGCCAGAATAATGACCGACCAACTGAGTGAACTCCACAAGAACCTTCATGCACCTCCTTGATTAATTATGTAACTTCCAGGGGATGGACACACCATAGTAAGGAAAAAATATATCCCCTTTCGTATAGAACTCCTCTTTCCAATACATACCCATCTGCTTTGTATCTGAGTCTCCTGGCATTATTTGGATCAGTTGGTAGGACCCCTTTTCCAATGTAATCTTTAATTGGGTCCATCCATGATGGTCCTAAGTCTACAATAACGAAATTTATCATAGGATTCTCCTCTATGCTCCTGGATGCCAATATCTCCACATGGATGCTTCTTTTGAGCTCTATCCTAGTCGCGGAGGCTAGCCAAAAAAGTGCATCGACTCGAGCATTCTCTATCCTTGGTATTCTCATTATCTGGACTACTAGAAATTTATAGATAACCTCTATAGTTTTGGCCAGGTATCTGACCATTAAATCTCCTTTGACTCCATATATCTAAAGCACTTGGTTGATGATTGACTGAGAATCACTGTGTGCCATTACTTTCTCGACACCTAATGACAAAGCTAATTCAAGACCAATGATTAGTGCCTCATACTCGGCTTCATTATTCGAAGCTTGAAATTAAAACCTAAGGGAATATTCTACATTAATATTATTAGGAGTGCTTAGTATAATTCCATCTTCACTTTCGACACATAATCTCTATAATGGAATCTCATTGTTAAAGTGTTCTGCACATAGAATTCCTTGGTAAAATATCTTCTTTCTTTCTTTGGCATACTTATGAGACATCTCCTGAATAATGGATTATTCTGGTTAATCTCCTATGACTTTGGCTTGCGTTGGAGTTGTGCTCTCTTTCAGAGAAGTCTACTCAATAGACAAGTTCGGTTGGTCGGTAACCTCCAGATATGTAAATTATTTAATAAAATCTGCTAGAGCTTTCCCCTTGAATGATGATCTTAGCTCACAGATGATATCATATTCTCCCATCTCTACTACCCAATACATTAACCTGCCTAACAATTTTAGCTTGTGAAGTGCTTACCGAAGAGGTAAATCAGTGTATACAACTATAGTGTGCACTTGAAAGTAAGGCTCCATTCGTCTTGAGGCTTCTATAAGAGATAATGATAATTTTTTCAAACAGATATGCCTAACCTCTGCACCTCTGAATGAATTATTGGTGTAGTAGACTGGTCTTTGGACTCCATCTTCCAGTCGAACCAAGGCCGAGCTAATTGCAGATTCAGAGAGAACTAAAAACAAATATAACTTCTCTCCCAAAATTAGTCGGTACAGTAATGGCAGAGATCTAAATACTTCTTCAGCTCCTAAAATGCTTCTTCACACTCATCATTCCATTCTAAGGTCTTTCTGAGCACCTTAAAGAATGGTAAGCACATGTCTGTTGCCTGAGAAACAAATCGATTGAGGGCATCTACTATACCAGTAAGTTTTTGAGAATCCTTTTTACAGGTCAGAGATTGCATTTAAATTAGATCTTTGATTTTAGCATGATTAGCTACTATTCATCTTGATTCACTATAAAGCCAACGAAGATCTCTTATTGCATGCCGAGCATGCATTTGGTCGAGTTTAGTTTCATTTGGTTCTTTTCTAGTTGGTCGAACGTTTGACTGAGGTCTTTGATATGATCTGAAGATATTTTTGCTTTTGGTCAGCGTATCATCTATGTATACCTCCATGTTCTTCCCAATCTGTTCTTTGAACACTTTATTTACCAATCTTTTTTATGTTGCTCCAGCATTTTTAAACTCAAAAGGCATCACGTTGTAGCAGTAGGTACTTTGGTTAGTGAAAAAAGTTCTCCATTTATCTTCTGGTTTCATTTTTATTTTTGTAACCAGAATAAGTATCCATGAAACTCAACCATTCGTATCCTGCAGTGGGATCCACTAATTGATTGATTCTGGTCAAAGGAAAGTGGTCTTTTAGGAAGGCCTTATTAAGATCAGTGAAATCTAGACACATATGACATTTATCATTTTTCTTTTTGACCATTACTACATTTTCCAACCACTCTGGGTACTTGACATCCTCGATGAACTGGGATTTTTGTAATTTTTCTACCTCCTCTTGGATGGCCATATTCTTTGAGGACTAAACACCCTACGTTTTTATTTAATTTGTTGGGAATCTATGTTAATATTGAGCTCATAGCAGAGGAAATTGGGGTCAATCACAGGCATATCTTCATGACTCTAAGTGAATATGTGTTTTCATTTCCTAAGGAATGCAACTAATTCCTGTTTAAGAGATTGTGATAATGCGGAGCCAATTTGAGTGGTTCTTTTTGGCATTTCCTCGTTGAGGATTATGCTCTCAGTAGTTTATATTATCTGCCCTTTGACCAACTTTCTTTTATCTCTGGGATCCAAAGTGTCAACTTGTGGTTATCTATTAGGTTCCATGGTGTCAACATAATAAGTGGTGGTATTTTTCTTCAGATCGATCAGGTATTACTGCTCGTCTGAAGTATAATAGCATTACCTTGCCACCTTTTGATCACCCTTTACTACGCCGACTCTAAAGTGAGTATGGAACTTCAGACATTAGTGGACAATGGATGGCACAATTTTAAATTTCATCAAACCTACCCTATCGAGAATCACATTGTAGGCTGACTGGACGTTCTTATCAGGAACTAAGAACCGTATCTTCTCTATTCAACTGACTGGAGAAGTACCAAATAACGCCTCCAGCTTCACAGTTCCTAGGGGATAAACTTTTTCCCCTGAGAAACCAATCAATGGTCTGTCATATGGTTCTAATTGACAAGGCTTCAATCCAAGGATCTGGAAGCATCTATAGAATATGATATTCGTAGAACTTCCATTATCTATCAAAACTCTAGTAATTATGGCTTCTTGGATCCTAATTTTGATGACCATAGGGTTGTCATGGGGATATAATCCTCCGTAAAGGTCATTTTTATAGAAGCCAATAACAAGCTTATCTTTATTTACGTTTTTGGGAAGATCATCACCATCATTCAAATCGATGAGTTGTATCTAGGAGCAAGCTTAAGATTTATTCTAGTAAGCTTTCCCCTCAGCGACCTTATCGCCTCCTCCAACATCCCCACCTGCAATGACATGATAATAAAAAAAACAAAGATTATTATAGCTACCTCAATTTCTGGTTGCTTGGGTTTCTTCGGCAGGTCTGGATCATCTTTATATTCATACTTATGACCCCATTTCTTGTCATCTCTAGGCTTGCCGAGGGAGTCCGATCCTCCTCTGGTCTCTCGACTTTCATGTCGCTCAATGAACTTATTCTGTTTTCCTCGACAAATGAGGGATTCAATCTCATTCTTCAATGTAATACAATTATCGGTTATGTGCACATGATATTTATAGAATTCGTAGTATTTAAACTTGTCCCACCTGTTGGGTGGTGCTCTTAACTTCCCAGGCCATTTCAAGTCTTTGTTATTTCTGATCTCCTCCAACACATGATGTATACTAACTGTCAGTGGAGTATAAGCTTCATATTTTTTAGGTTTATCATCCTTCTTGTGCTTCTGCTCCTTCTTTTCAGCAAGCTTGGTCGTTGGGGTTTACTTCGTAGCCATCGTTTTCTCAACATTAATAACTTTCCTAGCCTTGGCCATGAGCTCTGTCATGGTTTAAGAGGGATCTTTTGTTAATGCTTAATACAATTTTCTGAAGTATCCCACTCATAAAGGTTATGATGGCTATATTTTCCTCATAATCAACCACTTTTAATTTCTTATTACTAAAACGAGTGATGTATTCTATAGTGGTCTCCCCTGCTTGCTGCTGAACACTTTAAAGATGAGCTACCCTCTTAAATAGCTTGGCCCCAAAGAAGAAATTACTAATGAACAACTCAATGAGTTAATTAAAGATGGAGATTTGTCCTCGGGGCAAATTCTTGTACCATATCTGGGCTAAAGCGGTGATGGCTCTTGAAAAAGCTCCACGTCTCATTTCATTAGGAACATAATATATATCACTTGCAGCCTAATATTTCTCAATGTGTAAACCTAGGTTAGTCTTACCATCATATTTGGGGGTAACCACTGGAGTTTTAAACTTGGACGGAGTTGGGAAATCAATCATTTTACCTGGATGAAAGGAGACCCCTTGAAACAAAATTAATCTAACGGATTATTTACTTATGACATCTTCCCAAGTCGATCTTCTAATCGTTAGATTTAACCTTTCCATGAAGGATTTTCATCCTTATATTTATTGGAAGAAACTCGTCCATTTCTTCCATGTGTCTGTGCTGAGCTCACTTCCTGAAAAGTTTGCTTGGCACACATAGATCCTCGGGCGTAGGTTCTAGACCTGACTGATCCCTCATGATGGTTGGCACGATGTTATCGTGATCTAGACGGTTCTCTATTATGACCTCTATTTGTTCGTGAACCAAGGAGATCAAAAGCTGAGGTCATGCTTAACCTTTCGAGGATGCTTAGACGTTCAGGAGTAAGAGATATATCATCATAGTAATCCTAGATCTGATTGATGAACTAGCCCGTAGGTGATAGGATATATGATGTGAAGATTTGGAAAAAAATGTTTTGATTATTCCTTGGAGGATGTGGTGGAATTTCTCTTCTATAAGACGGATCAATAGTTTTCTGAGATGGAACAATAGATCTGGCTTGTAAGGATTGAGCTAATTGCCTTATAGTTTCTTGCATTGCTTCTTGCCCTTTGGCAATAGTGATTAGAACCCCATTTAAATCTATCGTAGTAGGAGGATTGTTGCCTCAATTAGCATTAATGCTTTTACGAATATCATTCATCTTGTACAATCATTCAGGAAGACGAAGAAAATGGGTTTGGTAAAAAATAATGACAGACAAACGTTCCCATAGACGGTGTCAATCTGTTGATGTCTAAATTGGGTAATTGATTTTATAATACCAAGTTTATTATAAAAAATAAATTGTAAGAGAAAAATAACAAGACATAAAAGTTTATAAGTGGTTCGGCTATGAGGAAAGCCTATGTCCACTATGGTTATACTATTGTTGATGATTACAGAAAACTAGGTATTCATGTTAGAATGACCTTGCACTTTTGTCTCTTGCCTTTTGTGAAAGGCATACAATGTGTTTGTAGTGATCCAGAGATCAAGGGTTAGAATTCCTTTATATATTTAAGCATTTCCACCCATACATAATGAATATAATGGTTGATACTATTGAGCACGTGTAGAATGACTCTTAGTTATCTCCCACACGGTGACTATTTTTCTACTTCGATGCTTTATATTCTCTAGGTTGGCTAGCCTGTTAGCCGACTAAGTGACTACTATTTATAAATGTTACTACGTAAGGAGACAAGTGTCCATTTCTAATTGGTCTACGTCGATGGATAATTTCTGGCATCAACACCTGGTGTAATCCATATACCCAAGTAGTCAGGCACATACTCTTAAGAAACCCAGTTTGGGCCAAACCCACCTTTTGTATTTGTATATAAAGGTGTGAGAATTCATTTTAATCATTACTATGCATTATTTGGGTTTGAGAGGGGTGAGATAAAATGCTATTCACATTTTTTGTGACGAGGGATAGAGAGAAACCTCCATATCTCATGTTTTATCAAGGGTTTTCATCTAAAAAGGTGACACTAACCTACCTAACTTTGAGAAGGAACATACACTAGAACATCCTAGGGTACATAATGTCCAATCAAGGTTTTTCGAACACCTTATAGGGAATCAAGGATTTCATCATCATCTACCTTAGTCTCATTATACGAATCATAACAAGATTCTTTATTGTATGAATTCTTGAAATCATAGATTTAATCATGTAAGGACATATTTTACATAGTCTGTTTACCTTAGAGTATGTCGTACACCTCTACAACTGTAGAAGAAAAGTTCAAGTTCAATCATGCATCAAGATGGATTCGAATATCAAAATTCTTCAACAACAAATCATCTGCAAGATAGATTTTGGTAAGGTTGTGTTTAAGTCACTTAATGTTTCATTTAAAGTGTTTTGATATTTTTTCTAATATGTTTTTAAACATCCGAAGCGTAATTTTTCGTCAAAATAGTTTTTCTAAGTTTTGAGGCGGAGTTTTAATAAAAAATAATTTTTCACTAATGTCGTTCATACAACAGGGCAAAGTCGTTCAAATGACTACTTTAAGCGACTGAGCATCTCGTGCGATACCTCGGTCAAAGCTCGCTTGAAGTGTTTTATCTAGCGACATGCTACTATTTCATATTTATCACTATCGTTAGAACGTCTCACGATCCCTGGATCAAACGACATTTGATGTCGTTCGAGAGACCGCACTTGTTGTTCAAATTAAGTCGCCGACTCATTTTTTTCATAAATACACGTTAAATGAGTCATTTTTTGCTTCAGAAGTCCTGAGAGTTTCATTCTACGAAAACTGTAATCTACATAATTTTTGTCTTCTCCTTTTAAGGTGTTTTTAACTGTGTTTTGATTCATAAATCATCCCAATTACTTTAGTGAATCATTTGGGAGCCCAAGACACGATCTTGTTGGAGTTTCTCTTGTAGGGAAGATTTCTCTACTGCTGACTTGGTGGTTCTCGAGGGAATTACTGGCTGACTACTTTGGTCACTTGGGAGTGCTTGAGGGTGTTCCTTGTTGGATATAGGGCTACGGTTCTTGTGGGTTTGCTGCGATTGATGCATTGTTGATTATAGGTTGTGACCTATGTGATTGTTCTGTGAAAAAGTCATTGCGGATTTCATTGTGCATATAAGTTTCAATATACTTATCAAAGTGAAATAAAAGGTTTTACCCGAAAGGTTTTATTTTCTGAAATCTACGTATTAGCAATTTTATGATGGCATGATTTATTCCACATAGATGCATGTGTAAGGGTTTACTTTGTTTGGATCGAAAATTGATTTCTAATTAAATAAGCATTTAATTGGAAATTTGCAAATCAATAAATAATCGGTATCACTTTACATTCTCAAATTTGTATCAGAGCTTTTCAAGTGATTTTACATTCTCATTGGTATCAGAGAAGGTTTCTCCAAGTTATGGAGTGATCTTGATTTTTTGTTTTTCCATCTGATACCTTCTGACTACTCACATTGTCAAATTAGTACCAGTGCAGGTTTCACCAAATTACCCTGAGATCCTTTTTCTGCAAAAAATTTGTGATATTGATTTTTTTTTTAAATCTGATTTTGAAAAATTTCGCAATGTTTCCGAATGGAAACTTATATAATCGGTTGCCAATTTTTTACAGGGCTAATTATGCATATTGAAAAGCCCGTATGAAATCTCACTTAAAGGCCATCAATTAGCATGTTTGGATTATTTCTGAAATAGGGTGGACTCCTCCCACTATCACCGCTAATAATGTCACTAATCTTAAACCTATGACAGACTGGAGTGAGGATGAATTTAAATGGAGCAATTTTAATTCTCATGAGCTAAGTGCAATTTCTGGAGTCGTCACCCCTGACGAGTTCCGATGCATCATGACATGTACCACGTCAAAAGAAGCATGGGATGTTTTACAACTTACCCATGAAGGCACGAATGCAGTAAAAGAGTCTAAATTGCAAAATTGAACTACTCAATTTGAAAAAATTACCATTCTTGAATCTAAGTGTTATGATGAGTTTTATGCACGTTTCTCTGATATTGTCCGCACTAGTTTCAATATTGGTGAGTACATTCTTGATGCACGAGTAGTTAAAAATATTTCGAGATCGTTGCCTAAACGTTTTATCCCAAAAGTTACTACGTTGAATTCCTTAGGAAATTTGAGCAATCTTAAATTAGAAGAATATGTAGGAGACCTCCAGACATATGAAATTGACATGTTTCCTGACACTGTCAAGTCTACGAATAGAGGGATAACACTTAGATCCCAATCTAGGAAGATTGAGGAAGTGTCCAAGAGAGAGAAGAAAAATAAAGTGAAAGTTTGTGAGGGTGAGCTTGATTTTGATAATATGGCCATGCTTTCTCAAATTTTCCAAAGTAAATTCTTCCAATAAAAAAATTTTTTAGAAAAATAAAAAGAAATATTGAATGTGCCTGAGAGGTAAAGGTCACTATAGAAGACACATCTAAGAAGGTAGGAAAGTTGCTCCCCGGTCCCTCTTTGGGTAATGTTGAGAGACTAGGAATAGGTTATGACGGTGCATCTACTTCCTATGTTTCCCCCGAGCTAGTTCCCGAGTTTATAATAAATCCTTATGGTTCTCAACCTAACCCACCAAGGCATCTCGTACCCAATAGAAGAGTACGTCGTAGATGTTTTGAGAGAGGTGTTCCTAGGCCCGTTTATGTTTGCACCCATTGTAAGAGAGGACACCTTAGGGAATTTTTCTTTAAGTTGGGTAGTGTGTCACATAGAGTTTTGCCACGTGTTCCTACACACACCCACACATGATGCTTTGGATGATTACATGAGAGAGTTTGCACATATTCAAGATCAAGTTAAGTTTTTGGTCAAAAATTCACATAATTTGATTGATTTGTTTCATAGGATGTCACTACCTTTGGAAAACTCCACCGCACCTAACGGTTGAGGTTTAGACTTGTTTGCTAGAATAGGATGATTTTCATGATGATATTTTATGCCTATGGCTAGTGTTTACCACTTTTGTATTTTTAGATATTCCAGTTTTGAAATATTTTTCAAAAAACCAAAAAGCTTTTTGTTTTTGAAATTTTTTTGAAAAAATACAAAAAGATTTTCTATGTTTTTGGAAAATTTTGAAAAAGCCAAAAAAAATTATTTTGAATTTTTTTTTGGAAAAAGACAAAAGGATTCTTGTATTTTGTTTGCACCTTTTATGAATGGACATTTAGGATGACCAAGTCATAACATCATACCATTTGCATTATTTGATATGTGTCGTCATTTCATTTTTGTACTTTATAATGTTTAGAGTCATTAAGATGTGATTTGAGATTACTTTCTACATGTTTGAATCTTAGTCTCCTTTAATGCATACTTGCATGGATTTGTTTGAATATTGTACTTGTCTATCACATGTTGGTCAAAGTGTTTTCATCTCAATCCTGTCTTTAAAACGAACCAAATGCGATAAAACTTGACAATGAAAGTAGTGCATGTAAGAACTATTGCCCTTAAGAAATTTGTTTAATATGAAAAGAATCATGAGTGAACACATAAAAGGGCTGCAAGTCAATAATAATGACATTGTGAAATCCACCCTTTGAAAAGAGCCCGGGAAAAAAAATAAGACAATATATATATATATATATATGCCAAAAAGGGGCCATTAGGCTTTAGATCACCTCATTTGAAAAATAAAGATTTATTATTTATGAGGGTGTTCAAATGGATTTTTAAACAACAGGTTTGTACGTTCTGACAAAGTCATGAAAAATCATTACATAGTTTTAGATGTTATTGGTGTGGAAATCATTTTAGACTTCGATGTGTTAAGTAGATTGAGTCTATGTCATTTATATTCACACTTTTTGACACCTGTGGAGGATTTTGAGTTCATTCGTTGGGAGTATCCATTTTCATCGTGCACATATGTTATGTTTGACATTGATTTTCCTATCGAATTAGTTCACACCCATTCATTTTGTATTCACTATTTGGTCATCTTAGTGTAAATTCATGGTGTGTGATTTTTTTGTACATTATTTTTGTTTGAAAAAATTTTAAAAATAAAAAAGAGTTGGTAAGGGACTTTAAGTTTATCCTTGAATGATCGTAGTTGATTTGTTTTGATTGCCGTGACACTCCATGCTTATTTTTTTTTATTCTTTTCCTTGTCTATTTCGGACAAATAAAAAGGGGGAGAACGAATTTTGTTTAATGAGGGAGTTTGATTTATGGGGGAGATCTTTTGTTTTGATTTATGTTTATCTCATTTCAAACTCGATATGTCATGAAGGTATTTGTTACTTGTCTCCTGTGTGTAGGAAGAAATTTTGAAGATCATTATTTTGCACACCCTGATGATGACAAAGAAACATTAAATATATCAAGATGAAGATTTTGAAAAAAGTTTAAAAGACTTACAATTTTAGTACCGTTTCATTTTTAGGTTCATGGGAGGGTATTAGATTTGTATAGGACATTTGATTTGACAATTCAGATCTTTTTAGTTTATACCAGCATAGACATAGAGTGGGATTTGTAAGGACATATTTTACGTAGTCCGTTTACATTAGAGTATGTCGTATACTGTTGCAACCGTCGAAGAAAAGTTCAAGTTCAGTCACACATCAAGACGGATCCGAATATCAAAGTTCTTCGACAACAAATCATTTGTAAGTTAGATTTTGGTAAGGTTGTGTTTAAGTCCCTTAATGTTTCATTTAAATGTTGGGATATTTTTTCAAAAATATTTTTAAACATCTGAGGCATCACTTTTCGTCCAAATAATTTTTCTAAGTCCTAAGGCGGAGTTTTCATAAAAAATAATTTTTCGCTGATGCCGTTCAAATGACATGTCAATGTCGTTCAACCGATAGGACAAATTCATTCATATGACTGCTTCAAGTGACTAAGCATCTCGCGCGATACCTCTCTCAAATCTCGCTTGAAGTGTTTCATCTAACGAGATGCTACTGTTTCATATTTATCCCTATCGTTAAAAGTTCACCCGATCCCTGGATAAAACGACATGAACTTGTCGTTCAAACGAAGCCTTCGACTCAATTTTTTATAAATACCTGTTAAATGAGTCCTTTTTGCTTCAAAAGACCTGAGAGTTTCATTCTACAAAAAATGCAATATGCATAATTTTTTTCTTCTCCTTTTGAAGTGTTTTAACTTTGTTTTGACTCACAAATTATCCCAATTACTTTACTGAATCATTTTGGAGCCCAAGACATGATCTTATTGAATTTTCTCTTATAGGGAAGATTTCTTTACTGCTGACTTGGTGGTTCTCGAGAAAATTGTTGGCTGAAAACTGCGGTCACTTGGAAGTGCTTGAGGGAATTCCTTGCAGAAGACAGAGCTGCAGTTCTTATGGGTTTACTGCGGTTGATCCATTACCGATTCTAGATTTTGACCTATGTTATTGTTTTGCGAAATAGTCATTGCAGATTTCATTGTGCATGTAAGTTGTGATTTACTTTTCATGGTGAAATAAAAGGTTTTACCTGAAAGTCTTTTTTTTCTTGGAATCTGCGTATTAGCAATTTTATGATGGAATGATATATTCCACATAGATGCATGTGTAAGGTTTTAATTAATTTTGATAAACAATTGGCATCTAATTAAATAAGCTTTTAATTGGAAATTTGCGAATCAATAAATAATCGATATCACTTTACATTCTCAAATCACTAAACCTAATTATTTTTTTATTTTTGATGCATGATTAAACCAAGATCCACAGGGCTAAATTTTTTCACGTTTAAATGTCAATCCCAATCTGCTTTTACCAATAATTGGTATTAGAGCCCTAATTCAGAATATTTGTATATTGAAGAGGTCCATGATGTCTAATGAGAAACCCTAATTTTGGCATGTTGTATCGATTTGTACTAATATGGTTTTGCATAGATTTTAAGATTATAACCCTTCCATTATGGTCACACATATTTATTTTTTGTGATTTGAACCTATAGTGGTTTATCAGTAGTTACTTTTTGAAACTAGATTTGATATGGTTGCAATAATTAGGTTTTCTTTAATTATTTCAATATCGATATATTTAGAAATGTAGGAAGAGGGTTATAATGCTTATTTACTATTAGAATCGTGTATTTCTATGGGTTTAAGTGTTGGGTAAAGTCTCGTAAAGTTGCATGGACATCCAAAAGAGTTATGACCATTTTTCATAGAAAAATGTAAGGAAGAAGAAGTTGTTATGGCTTTCAGATCGATTCAAAAATAGGAGTGGATTAATCCAAAATTCAGATCAATCTGGATTGGAATAGTTTGATTTTTTTGGGGGGGGGTGGGGTCTTGGGAATTTTCTGGTGGTGGTTTGTAGTGGTTCTTCCCCATAATGTTACTAGAACATGGAGGATCGTGTTCCAGTGTTCAAGACCGTTAAGAACTCTTGGATTAGATGAAGTCTACTTCAAATTTAATTCTTTCCAAAAAGGAAGTCTTCTTCAACAAGGATTCATATGTATGGATAGTTTTACTTCATGTTGAAGCTTAAGACATAATGGGAAGGTCCTTTATGGCTTTTCTTTATTTTTTCTACAGTTATTTATTTTATTTCTTGAATGTCTCTTTATTATGTTATGTTTTATAGCTTGATATACTAATTGGATTAATTGGGACACCCGTTTTATGGAAACCATGGATTGAATTTCGAGACCATCCTAGATCATTTTTTTTAGAAAATCCATTTTATTTATTCTTTTCTAACATGAATTAAATCAGAGTAATTAATTTAAAGTTATAAATTAAATTTTGATCTGTGGGTTTCATTTCAATTAAAAATAGTTTAATTTTTGGAGAATTAAAATAGTGAGATTGGATAATTTAATTTGTACAAATAAATTAGAAATTACCAAAGATTTCAATTCGGTCTTTCATAATTGAATAAATTTTTTTATCAAAACTCCCAAAGTTTTAGAACACTGAGTAAAAGAGGGGTTTGAACATAAATGCCACGATATCCATCGGTATTTTCTGAATTAGTTGTAATTAATTCCTCACGTCAGCTAGTCTGATCCCCCAACGGTGGAATTCATCAGGATATTCGGGTTACAGTAAAACTCTTAACTGATAGGTATGAGAATTAAAATTTGAGTATATTATAAGAATTATAATGTGAGTGAGTTTCATTCCCCCAATGGAAAATTCTATCACGAGCGTGTTCTATTTAAAGGAATAACTGGTGGAATAGACTTAGACACAACTTTTGATATCCTCCCCAATGGATTCACTGTTATTAAGAGTGGAGACAAAAGTCATCGAACATTCATTATATTGGACAGAAGAGTCCTGATATGTCTAGATAACGTAGGGAAAGATGAAAATCTATCTACTTCAATGTGGGGTGATTTAAACTCCGAACGAGAAATATCATCTCATAAGGGAACTAGGATGTACGACAAGATTAATTTTTAAAACAATTATTATTGAGGGATGAAACTTTAATATTTAATCGAATGAATTTTCTTATGCTAATTAGACGTTAATTTTTCAATTTCTTGATTCTAAGATTTCGAAAATGAAAACGTTTCCCATTGTTTCAGTCTTAAAGGTTCAACTAGAATAAGTTTCAAGGGTTGATTATGTCGTGGACATTTTCCAACTTAAGGGGATTATAAAATGTGTTAGCCCAAAATTCCCATCAATATGTTAAAATTATGATGAGATTAACTCCTTGTGTAAGCCCGTCTTCCCCCGCAATGGATGGTTTTAATAACGGAATCATGGTATTTTAAAATTCATGATAAATCTTTTAAATTAAGTTTTACATATGTTTGATCCCTCCAACGGGAAAGTTCTATATGTGAATCCTTGATTTTAAAGAATTGGCAGACGAGAATGTTTAGACACTAATGTTTATTTTATTACAGTCAAGTAAGAATTGTGTTCTTGGAATGACTTTATCATTGGTTGAACAAAGGATTCTTTGGATTAGATACGGTGGAGAAACCTGGTACCATTTCATAATCCTGGAGTTAGGATCATCGGTAGCCAAATAATGGTGTTAGTTGTTTAAGAAGAGCTTTATTTCTCCCCGAAAACAGAGGTAGGATGATAAGGCCAAGTCTCAAGTAGGTTTATATTAAGGTAAGTTCATATTCCTCGGTAGTAATGAAATAACCGAAAGGTAGATATTTTCACTACAAGTAGTTAGAACTATTGAAGCTACATGTTCAGTTTTTCCTTGCTTTGTAAGTAAATGCACGTGGTAATGGTTTATCTCTTAAAGGTAAGTGCGTGATTAATGGTCCAATATACAGTAACATATCATGTAGTTTTAAGAACCCAAAATCAAGCTTGAAACTCGTTGCAAAGGTTTTGTATAGTTGCACAATTACTTTAAGAGAGATGATCCTCGTTATGGGAAATTAGAATAAGGCATCGGTGTTTACGGTGGAATATTCTTATGAATTTTTGTGCATACATAAAGTTCATATAGGAAAATTATTTAATATACCTGGGTTTTAAAAAGATGGTTTTGATTTTCTAAATTAGTTTTGAATAGATATTTGATTGATTTTATAAAAATTATTTTTTTCAAAACTGGGATATCTTTTATATGTTCTGGCAAATTGTGAAATAATTTATACATTATAAGGTTTGTCTTACTAATACTGCTAGATACGGAATTGAATAATTCTATTGGCAAATGTCATTAAATTTAAAGTTTGCTTCTAGAACCAAACACAAGTTAGGCATTTATGCTTAGGTTATTTATTCCAAAAGGAATTCTAAGAGTGGCTTGGTATAAAAATTGAGTTCATTGAAAGTGGAGGCACTTCTAGTATTGAGTTTTATTTATAAGTTAAAATGACCAAGGGGATCTTCACATCCCAAAGATAAAGAGCCAAATAGGTGTGGGAAGTGTTTCAGTTCGATTAATATGAGTCGTTAATTATCCAATCAAGAGGAGGATTTGAGTGCTTCATCTATTCCAATGATGATTACTCGAAGGTATGGATGTGTTTACCTAATGCGCCACAAGTATGAATCATTTGATTAGTCCAAAGTGTGCATGGACAAGGTGGATCATGGGTGAGGTAAACTAATCTGAATTTTACTATCTGATCGTATAGGTGTTTACCTCTTGGGACATTCAACGAATCATTATCGAAGATGTTGGATTGTATCTCATTTCTCTATACCATGGTATTCCTTTTTGGAATGGTGTAGAGGATAAGTTTGTAATAAGGCTCTTTTGGATATGATGGTGTCTATGGTTGGTTATTCAGGGCTGCAACATTCTCATTGGTATTTTATATATGAGATGGGCATATACATTCTGAATTTAATTTCTTTTTAATCGGTCTTTTCAACTCCAATTGAATATTGGAGTGGGAACAAGCTCAATCTAGGGCACGTTCAGCTTTGGGGTTGCCCAGTACCCGTACTGTGGAAGGAGCATAGGAAGTTGAAATTAATGATAGAGGTATGTCTCTTTATTGGTTATCCCAAAGGTTACATAGGTAGTTTATATCATAATCATAAGTACAAGAATGTCATTGATTACATCAATGCCCAATTCTTGGAAAAGGATTATGTAATAAACCACGAGCTCAAGTGTAAGTTGGAGTTACAAGGTATAATGAAAAATTATATTACCAATTTTTCTATATAACTCGTACAAGATGAAATACGACCTAATATCAATAATACACTACCTTGTCGTAGTGGGAGAGTTATCAATGATTAGGATACACATGTTACTTATACTGGATAGCAAGTGGTGCCACGTCATAGTGGAAGCATTAGGAGTCATTCTGGAAGGTTAGTGTTTTGGGTGATCATTTCGATATGATCCTAGGAAAACACTGTGTCCCAAAAAACACAATGAGGCATTCCAAGATAATGACTTTTGCTTTGAATTATGACTATGGATACCAAAATGGATTCAATGTATTCAAATCAAGTTTTGGGGACTTATAGACTTGGTGATAGGGTAAACCCCGTCGGGTGCAAGTGGACCTATAATAAATTAAAGAAAGTATATGGGAAGATGAAAACCTTCAAGGCAAGGCTTGAGAAAGGATTTACTTAGAAAGAAAAGGACTGACTATGAGAAAATCTTCTCGTAGTAGCCATGCTAAAGTCTATCTATATTCCTTTAGTGCCAAGATTGTGTTCTTGAATGATTATCTTGACACGTACATAATAAAAAGTCGGGAAAAGCAAAGTGATGTAAGATTTTAACATCCATTAATAGATTTAAGCTCACATCAAGGCCTTGGATTAGATAACGTAATCAAGTTTTGATTTTCATAAAGTCCCGAATAATACTTATTAGTATAATAATCATGATCGAATCATGGTGGTAAATCTATGTGCACTACCACCGGAGAATCGGTGGAAAGTCTCCAAAAAAAGGGAAGAGGAGGTTCTAATGTTATCTTCTCCAAATGTTCATCCCTACACTAAGAGGCAGGTGTAATTCTTGCGCCAATTGGTGCTAATATTATCCATGTTAGATTTGGATTTATAAACATCCATGAAATTTATGTAATTGGGTTTTAAAATTGATTGATAAACCAAATGAAATGGATGAAATGGATAGGTATTTCATGTAGATGAGATATACACATGTGGAGGATATAGAAATGATGATTAGAAGATTAAATCATGAACTAAATTCTAGGTTCATTTTGAATATTAATGGAGAATTGAGAATTGGTGATATTGAGAGGGTTTAATTGATTTTAATTGAATCTTTGAAATGAGAGTTATTTAGGATTAATATTTTGTTGAAGGGATATTTTAATCCATGAAAATAGAATCATTTGTTGAAGAAATTCTGAGTTTCTTTGAGAAAATGACAAAATATGAATTTATGAAATTTAAGGGAATTAACATGTTTGAATTCAACCTTCTTGATGATTTTAGGTTGTTTGACTAGTATGATCATTTATATATCATGTTATAACATTTAGGTTAAAGAATGAGGAGATTGGGATCGATTCATGATGTTTTGGTGTTTTAAAATGATCAAAATTGTAGCTAAACATATGCATAATCTAGGCAGAAAACTGATCGATCGATCGATCGACTCAAGAATGTCGATCGATCGACTGATCGATCAATCGACCTGAAATAGTAAATCGATCGACATCCCCTAGAAAAGTGATTTATTCCCTTTTTAATTTGTGATTAAATCCTAATGGTTCGAAATGTTTGTGATAATTATTAGAACATAATAGGATCTAGAGTAAGGCACTAGTATATACCTAACACCCGAAATATTATATATGGGATTAAATGAGGGAAATTAACGAGAGTTAATTGGATAAATTACGCTAGGGAATTATATTTGAATAATTTTGGTACATTAACAAGGAGTGAGAGACTTGAGTTAATGTTGAAATATTATATTAAAGTGAGAAAGACACTATGGGAGTGATAAATACATAATAAAAATACGATGATAATCGTGATTAACAAGTACGGGTAGTATTTAAGAAATATGATGGGTACTTGGAATAGGATGAAATCCCAATATGATATTGGTCGAGTGCTTACTGAATTTTATATAGGTTCATGTGTATACCTATTACTTGTTTAATTTATGTGATTGGCATACCTAGACTACTTCCTATCAATGGGAGGTTTACGTGTAGAGGGCAGTCATATCCTGATGAGCCTTAAGGGGGATCTTTGACTTATTGCCTCAGAACATAGGACTTAGGTTGAATTGCCATTAGTGAGAACAATGGTATTGAACGGTCTTTTGGGTTCGTATCCCAAAGGCTTAAGACTATATTCGCCTCCATTACTTGTGCTTGATATTTATGGTTTGAGGTATCTTTACCGAATATTTAGTTCCCTATATGGTGATGAGATGTAATGGGACATGATAGCAAAGTACACATGCATCGCAGCTGAGCCTCGGGGTGCAGTTTAGTATGTATATAATAAAGTGAATGTATATATATACTTGTGATAGTGTTTACTATGTGAATTAAGTAAACATAAAAGATAATAAAATCTGAAATGAATTAAGTAGGTGAATACTTAATTATATTGAATTATAAAAAGGATTACCGTATTATAGAGAAATTGGATATATATGTATTACCTATATTTAGAGAGAAATACATGGGAAAGACATTGGATATGGTTAGTTGGTACTAATATGAACTAGTTAGCATGGGAGTAGTAACTAGTATGATTTAGGGTACGTTAGGTGTGCACTCTAGATGAGAGGTGATAATCTCAAGAGAGAGTCTGATAAATCTAACATGTATATAATCATTACTGAATATAACATTTATTCCCTTGTTGTTTTCTAAACTATTTTTACATCGAGCTCCGACCCATTTTTTTGCATATTCTCTTCTCTCTTGTATCTCCTATATCAGGTGTCCAGCCGTAAGGACGCAAACCATAGAAGATTGAGATTTTGGCGAGCTATGTATGCTATGGAGTCATGGACTTTGTTTAGACGGTTTCATATTAATTTATTCATACTCTATAGTTGATCTTTCATTTAGGTCTTGTCACCCAGGAGGATTCTAGTTATTTCTTTCCTATCATAGACATATTAAGTTCTTACGTTGGGTTTGGTCAATTTAATTTTGGTGGGATTATTGTATTGAGATATTTAAACTGCAGTGTTTTATTCGAGTTTCATTTAATTCAGTTTTGATACCATCCTTTTGTTATTCGTTGTGTGAATGGATTGTGTTAAATGGGATATGTTTTAAAAATGGAAATTTTATTTATATTAAAAGCTTGAAATTTTTTAACACCTGCTTAGTTGGATATTAGGCAAATTACAAAAAGAAAAATATTTTTCGACAATGATGCTAAGAATGAACCAATTGTAAATTCTATTTTAATTGGGTATAGGACCGATCACCCGGTATTTAATTAAGCGAGGTGTTGCAGGTGGTATCAGAGCCAGGTTCTAAAATCATTTAGGGTCTTAACGGTTTATTATGCTTTCAACTTAGCATTCTTTTATGTAGAGCCATATCATTAGGACTGTTGTATCCTTATTTGACCATATACAATCTTCAGTTATTCTTTTGGATTATGATTAATTTAGCGTCAGGTACTCGGCCTATTGCTCGTTCGCCTAGCCGTATGGCTCCAGCTGAGATGAGGGAGCTCAGGGACCAAATAGAGAAACTTTTGGGGCATGGGTTTATTCGTAGGAGTACGTCACCTTGGGGTGCCCCTGTGTTTTTTGTACAGAAGCGAGACGGTTCTTTACGGTTGTGCGTGGATTATCAGTAGCTTAAGAAAGTCACGATACAAAATAAGTATCTGTTGCCTAAAATTGATGGCTTGTTTGATCAGCTGAGAGGAGCAGCCTACTTCTCGAAGATAGACTTAAGGTGTGGTTATCATCAGCTACATAAAAGGGAGTAGGACATGTCAAAGACTTCCTTCTTGACCAAGTATGGATCGTATGAGTTTCGAGTTATGCCGTTTGGGATGACTAATGCACCGACAGTATTTATGGACTAGATGAACAGGGTATTCGAAGAGTTCTTAGACTAATTTGTTATTATTTTCATGGATGACCTCTTGATTTATTCTCAGACTGAGGAGGAGCACGTTGAGCATTTACGACAGGTATTACAGACACTACGTGAGCATCAACTGTATGCAAAATATAAGAAGTGTGGGTTTTGGCTTTGGGAAGTTCAGTTTTGGGGGCATATTGTTTCTGAAATGGGAATATCGGTGGATCCTAGCAAGATATCAATGGTGAGAGAATGGGGATAGCCCATGAAACCGACAGAGGTGCACAGTTTCTTGGGAATGACCGGTTATTACAAACATTTTATCTGGGGTTTCTCAAAGAATGTGTGTTCGATGATAAATCTAACATGTAAGGGCGTACCATTTGTTTGGAATGATGCGTATTAGTTGGTATTCGACGAGCTGAAAGATAAATTGACTTTAGAACCCATACTAGCACTGCCCAAGCTAGGAGTGGAGCATTTGGTTTACACTGACGCATCATTACAGGAGCTGAGTGGAGTATTACAGCAGGAAGAGAAGGCTATAGCTTATGCCTCTAGAAATCTCTAGCCTTGTGAGAAGAATTAACCCACCCATGAATTGGATCTTACAGCAGTAATGTTTGCTCTTCGGATATAGAGACATTATTTTTGGGGGAGAAATTTTGCCTATTCACGAATCATAAGTCACTTCAATAATTGCTCACTCAGCGAGAGTTGAACATGCGTCAGCACAGGTGGATTGAGTTCGTGAAGGATTATCAGTTCAAGATACAGTACCACCTGGGGAAGGATAATGTGGTAGCAGACGCCTTGAGCTGAAGACCGGTGGGTGAGTTGACCACAGTGTGGAAGGCAAAATGAAAGGATCTGGGACATCAAGATGCAGTTGCCCGATCATTTATGTTAGTCATGACTGTTACACCTCAGATTGTGACAAGGGTAGTTCAGACTCAGGCAACAAATCCGTTTTATCAGGAGAAAATTTGATAACTTTTAACTGGGGGAGAAGATTCTTACTCAGTGAGTTCAGATGGGGGCTTGTGCTTCAATGGTAGATTAATTATTACAGAAGGTGTGTATTTATGGCATGCGGTGATAATCGAGTCGCACGAATCCAGATTTTTGGTACATCCCGGTGGGGATAAGATGTACCAAGATATGCGATGGTAGTTTTAGTGGAGCGGGATGAAAATAGACATTGTTGAGTTCGTCGCTAAGTATGCCACTTGTTAGTTAGTGAAAGTGGACCATCAGAAGCATGTTGGGTTTCTTCAGCCATTAGAGATAACGTTGTGGAAATGGGAGAGCATTTCCATGGATTTCATCACATGGTTTCTTACTTCTAAGATGGGTTATGATTCTATATGGGTGATTGTGGATCGATTGACTAAGGTAGCTCACTTTTTGCCAGTTCGGACTAATTAGTCTACGGGACAGTATGCCCAACTTTTTATATTAGAGATAGTGGGGTTACATAGGGTACCGCTTAATATTGTGTGAGATTGGGATAAGCTTTTTATATCCCAATTTTGGGAGTGTTTTCACGAGGCCATGGGTATCGAGGTGCGTTTGAGTACTGCCTATCACCTGCAGACAGAATGTACAAATAAGATGTTAGAAGATATGCTATGTATGTGTATCCTGGACTTTGGGGGAGGTTAAGAGAAGTACATTCCACTAGTGGAGTTTGTGTATAATAACTCCTATCAGTTCACCATCGACATGGCTCCATTTGAGGCACTTTATGGTAGACCTTGTCATTCGCTTGCATGCTAGTTAGAAGTGGGGGATAACAAGTTACTTGGGACAGAGGTAATTCAAGAAACGTCTGCCAGGATTGAGATGATTCGGAGTCGTATTCGGGTAGCCCAAGATAGATAGAAAATTTACACCGATGCGAAGCGGCTATTCCGAAATTCAGTGTGGGGGACCAGGTGTTATTGCGAGTATCTCCTATGAAGGGGATCATGCTATTTAGAAAGAAAGGGAAATTGGCGAGCCTAGATATGTAGGACCATTTCTTATAATTGAGAGAGTTGGACCGATTGCTTATAGATTGGGGTTGTCGGAGCACTTGCATAGGATACATGATGTGTTCCATATTTCTTCGATGAGGTGATATCTCTTAGATGAGTTGTCTCACACTCATGTTGCATTATAGGAGATTAATTTTCATCTAGATAGTTCTTATGAGTAGAGATCGGTGGCGATCTTAGACCATAGCGAGAGATGGTTCAGATTGAAAGTAGTTTCGTTGGTTCGTGTCCAGTGAGAGCACCAAAATCTTGAGGAATCTACATGAGAGCGCGAGGATGAGATTCACGGTAAATACCCGGAGTTATTTTTACAAGGTATGCTTTTATTTTTCGAATTTCAGGATGAAATTACGTTATAAGGGGGGAAGTATGTAATACCCCATAATTTTAATGACTTTTAATACGAGATTAATTAAAAGTTAATGGGCTAAACAAATGGGGATTAATTGAAATTAATTATGAAAAATTAATTGAGATTAATCCAAATTTAATATTACTAAAGATAAAAGTAATACGGGAAAATAATAATTATTATCGGGAGCCACAAATATGACAATAATGGAAATTAAGTCGGGATGCACTTATGAGTCATGTCATGACTAAAATTGGGAAATAAAATGAGATTTATTTTTAAGTCATTCGAATGATGATTTCGAGTGCATCGTTGAGTCTGAAAGGGACGAAATAGGTAGAAAAGTCTACCCGGGGTTTGATTTGGGTCTTGGGTCAATTGGAAGATGAAAGGACACCCCGATGGGGCAATTTAGTCATTTGGCTTAGAAGATGAATAGTATACACGTTTTTTTTATCTTTTAGCTAGCCTTGGAGAATTGTTATATAGGTGGGTTAGACTCTACTTAATGTTCATTTCATCAAATCACTTGTGAGGACTTTTGAGAGAGAGTGAAAAGTCATCTAGAGAAAGTGAAAGGGTTTTTGTGGAGAGGAAGAGTCATCTAGTGGAAACCAAGGGCCAACCACCATCTCTACACCTTGCACCACCACCGGAGAATCAGTGGAAAGTCTCCAAAAAAAGGGAAGAGGAGGTTCAAACGTTATCTTCTCCAAAGGTTCATCCATACACTAAGAGGCAAGTGTAATTCTTGCGCCAATTGGTTCTAATATTATCCATTTTAGATTTGGATTTATAAACATCCATGAAACTTATGTAATTGGGTTTGAAAATTGATTGAGAAACCAAATGAAATGGATAGGTATTGCATGTAGATGAGATATACACATGTAGAGGATATATAAATGATGATTTGAAGATTAAAACATGAACTAAATTATGGGTTCATTTTGAATATCAATGGAGAATTGAGAATTATTGATATTGAGAGGGTTTAATTGATTTTAATTGAATCTTTGAAATGAGAGTTATGTAGGATTAATATTTTATTGAAGAGATAATTTAATCCATGAAATTAGAATCTTAAAACATTTGGGTTGAATAATGAGGAGATTAGGTTCGATTGATGATGGTTCTGATGTTTTAAAATGATTAAACCCATAGCTAAACATATGCAGAATCTGGACAGAGAACTGGTCAATTGATCGATCGACTCAAGAATGTCAATCGATCGACTGATCGATTGATCGACCAGAAATAGTGGATCGATCGACTTCCCCTGGAAAAGTGATTTATTCCCTTTTTAATTTGTGATTAAATCCCATTGGTTCGAAATGTTTGTGATGATTATTAGAACATAATAGGACCTAGAGTAGGGAAGTAGGATATAGCTATGACCCTAAATGTGATATTATATACGTGATTAAATGGGGGAAATTAACGAGCATTAATTGGACGAATTATGGTGGGGAATTGTATTTGAATAATTTTGGTACATTAACAAGGAGTGAGAGACTTTGGTTAATGTTGAAAAATTATATTGAAGTGAGAAAGACATTATAGGAGTGATAAATGCATAATAAAAATATGGCGATAATAGTGATTAACAAGTACGGGTAGTATTCAAGAAATACGATGGGTACTTGGAATAGGATGAAATCCTAATATGATATTGGTCGAGTGCGTACCAAATTTTATATAGGTTAATGTGTATAACTATTACTTGTTTAATTTATGTGTATGACATACCTAGCCTATTTGCTATCGATGAGAGGTTTATACATAGAGGACATTCATATCCTGATGAGCCTTAAGTGGGATCTTTGACTTGTTGCTTCAGAACAAAGAACTTAGGTTGGATTGCCATTAGTGAGAACAAATGTAATGAACGGTCTTTTGGGTGCGTAGCCAAAAGGCTTAGGACTATGTTCGCCTCCATTGCTTGTGTTTAATATTTATGGTTCGAGGGATCTTTACCAAGCCTATAGTCCCCTATATAGTGACGAGATGTACTGGGACATGATAGCAGAGTATGCGTGCACTGCAGCTGAGACTCGGGGTCCAGTTTAGTATATATATAATAGAGTGAATGTATATATATATATATATATATATATATATACTTGTGATAGTATTTCCTGTGTGAATTAAGAGTAGACATAAAAGATAATAAAATATGAAATGAATTAAGTAGGTGAATACTTAATTATATTGAATTATAAACATGATTATCCGTATTATAGAAAAATTGGATATATATATGTATTACCTGTATTGCGAGAGAAATACGTGGGGAAGATATGGGATATCGTTAGTTGGCACTGATATGAACTAGTTAGCATGGGAATAGTAACTAGTATGATTTAAGATATATTAGGTCTGCACTTTAGATGAGAGGTGAGAATCTCAAGAGAGAGTCCGATAAATCTAACATGTATATATAATTATTGAATATAGCATTTATTCACTTGTTTTTTTCTAAGCTATTTTTACATCGGGCTCTAACCCGTTTTCTTGCATATTCTCTTCTCTCTTGTATCTCCTATATTAGGTGTCCAGCCGCAGGGACGCCAACTATAGAGGATTGAGATTTTGACGATCTAGAGATGCTATGGAGTGATGGACTTTGTTTAGACGGTTTCATATTCATTGATTCATACTCTGTAGTTGATCTTTCATTTAGGTCATGTCGTCCAAGAGGATTCCAATCATTTCTTTCCTATCATAGACATATAAGGTTCTTATGTTTCTTTTGGTACTTTTAATTTTGGTGGGATTATTGTATTGAGATATTTAAACTGGAGAGTTTTATTCCAGTAGCATTTAATTCAGTTTTGATATTACTCTGTTGTTATTCGTTGTGTGAATGGATTCTGTTAATGGGTTATTTTTTAAAAATGGAAATTTTATTCATAATAAAATCTTGTAAAATTTTAACACCTACTTAGTTGGATATTAGGTGAATTATAAAAAGAAAAAAAAAATCGACAATGATGCTAAGAATGAACCAACTGTAAATTATGTTTTAATTGAGTATAGGACTGATCACCCGATATTTAATTAAGCGGAGATTTACAATGATTTTATAAATGTTCATTTTAGAATCTAGGAATTTTTTTAGCATCGTAGATCATAGCTAGTATGTCTGAAATCGTTACATTCATCACATTAACACGATCATCCACGATGGCCTCGATCTGGATCCAAAGTTACCATGCTCCCACTGTCTTCATTCATGTGTAGTGCATCATCACCGAGCATCGTGCAATGTGCGCATTCAACATTCAACCGTTCCCACTACTCCACTCACATTTATGGTAAAATAATTAATTTGGAGTTTTTAATGGTTACATAATTATTTGGGAATTTTTATAAAATATTTTTAAGGTTTTAAATATTTTCATTCGTAGAAAGATTTTTTTTTAGTGTTGGGGCGAGAAAATTTTTGTCGCTGACGTCATTTGAGCGATAACACATTGTCGTTCAAACGACATGTGGCTCTCACGCGAAGTCGTTCGAGTGACACACCGCCTTGATTTTTGTATAAATGGCAGTGTTCTCCATGCACGTTTCTTATGTCTTTTGCACCTCCATTTCTACAGAATTGATGTGTTTTCCACACTTCATCTTTTAAGGGTTTTTTCCTTTTTGATTCAAAAATTCTTCCTAAATCATATTTGAATCTTTCTAAACCCTAGATTGATTGTTCTACTCATCTCAAGTATTCATGTGGGGAAGAAGGTTGCTATCCATTACTGACTTGGAGCTCTTAAGGGATCTCTTGCCGACAACGACGAACCGACGTCTGCGGGTATTCGTGTGTCAAGCTGTATTTCTCTATATTTGTACGTGTTAGAAGATATAGTGAAATAAAAAAGGTTTTACCCATTTGGGGGATTTTCCTCATATTTGTGATTGTGTGCATGCTTGAATTTATTTTATTTGCCAATCACAATTAGTTACAAGAGTTGGTATTTTTGGGACTAAAATTTGAATTTAATTAAACAAATTTGTCTATTGATTACTGACGCACTCTCAAATTGGTATCAGAGCCGATTACACTATTATACCGTGTAATTGTTTTCACAAAATTTTTCTTGATATCAATTTTGGTCTAAAAATTGATTTTTTGAAAAAGTGCAATTTCAATGGAAAAATCGAGTGCCAATTTTTTACGGGACAAATTATGCATATTGGAAAGCCCGTATGAAATCCCACTTAAAGGCCATAAATGAACTTGTTTGGATTATGTGGACCCCTATCACTATGACTATAGATAACTTAACAACTTTAAAAACTGTGACTACATGGACGGAGGATGAATTTAAATGGAGCACATATAACTCACGTGAGCTTAGTGAAATTTCTAAAAACGTAACCCTTGACGAGTTTTGACACATCATGATGTGTATCATGTCAAAAGAAGCATGGGATGTTTTACAACTTACCCATGAAGTCATTAATGCAGTCAAAAAATCAAAACTGTAAAATTTAACTACACAATTCGAGACACTCACCACGCTTGAATATGAATGTTTTGATGAATTCTATGCATGCTTATCTGATATTGTAAACACTAGATTCAATTTAGGTGAACACATTCCTGATGCTAGAGTAGTTAAAAAGATTTTTAAACCACTGCCTAAGCGTTTTATCCCTAAAGTCACAGTGCAAATTTCTTTAGGAAATTTGAGTTGTTTGAAATAAGAAAAATTGGTAGGAGACCTTCAGACTTATGAAATTGACATGTTTCCTAGCACTATAAAATCAAAAGATAAAGGGGTAGCACTTAAATCCCGAACTAGGAAGAGCAAGGGGTCTGTAACAAAGAGAGGCTAGTCGTATAGCACAATATAGGAAGAGTTATCTGATTCGGCGTTTGGCTTTGACTTAGAAGATTTGGCTTTGTTTGCGAAAATTTCAAGAAATTTCTCAAATTAAAGAAAAATGGCAATTTAAAGATAAAAATAATTTTGAGAAATATAAGTTTGAAAAGAAAAATGATAAAGATAAAAAGGAAGCACCTAAGAAAGATGAGGAGAGATGTTATGAGTATGACAGTAGAGGTCATAAGGTATTTAAGTGTCATATTAAGTTGAAGCATCAAGGCAAAGGCAAAGCTACTTTAAATTCCTCCCTTAGTGACGACAATGAGGTAGAGTTGGTGGATTCTAAAAACAAGTCCCACATGAATGTAACTTCACCGCATTAATGGATAGTCATGTGAGTACTGATAGTGAGCCTCACGAAGATAAGGAAGCTACTTTACAGGGACACCTCGATAGTGAAAGCGATGTGAGTGAGGGGGAGGATATTGCAAGTGAGAGAGAGAGTCACCTACGACGCTCGTATGCTAATTTATATGTCGATTATTTTAAAATTAAAAAGCATAAAAAAGCGTTATCACTTAGAATCGTTGCCTTAGATAAAGATTTAGGATAAACGAGAGAGAGAGAGAGAGAGAGAGAGAGAGAGAGAGAGAGAAAGACTATTTGCGTAGAGAAAGATAGAGTTTGAGTAGAGAAAGAAATATTTTGCATATAAAGAGAGAGTCGGTTGAGAGAGAGAGAGAGAGAGAGAGAGAGAGAGAGAGTAGTTTAGAGAAAGAGAAAGGGGACTTGACCAAGTAAATGGCTATTATTATGAGTGGGCTCCATTCCTCCCTGGATACTCGAAAGAAAAGTGAAGCCCTTTATCCCAATTCACTCATGACCTTGAGAGAGATCGAGAGGTCAAGGTAAAGATAGAGGGCAGATCTAGAAATATGGGAAAGGTGTTCCTCGCCCCTGCTTTAGGGTTTTGTGAAAGGCAGGGAATAGGTTTTCATAGTGCTTCCATGTCTCATGTGTCATCGGAACCAATTCTTGAGTTTACTATGGATCCATATGGCCATTAACCAAAACCCCAGAGAAGAGTTCGGCTAAGAAAAGCAAACCAAGGTTGGCCTAAGACTGTGTACTTTTGTACCTATTGCAAAAGAAAAGGCTACCTTAGGGAGTTTTTCTATAGTTTGGGTCGGAAACGATGTACATTTTCTCCACCACATGCCACTAGAGATTTTTCGAGTCTTAGAGAGCAGGTTGAGTTTCTAGTCACCACATCTCAGAGTTTAATAGAAGAGTTCCAACGAATTTCTTTACCGTTTGCGGATACTTCCAAAATCCCGACTAGAACCAATAATGACAATTACAAATAGAAGGTTACCTCAACTTGGGTACCTAAACACGACATAAAATCCCTTGTTGTTCATGTTGCTCTTAAAACACATAATACCTCTTAGTGGTACTTTTATAGTGGGTGCTCCAAACACATGACTGGTGACGTTTGATTTTTTACGTACCAAGAGGATGGTAAGGAAGGTAAAGTCACATTTGGAGATGGGATCATGTCTAGCATCGTAGGACGAGGTACAATAGAGATACCAGGATTTCCTAATCTAGAGGATGTTTTGTATTTCAAAGGTTTGAAAGCGAACCTTCTAAACAATAGCCAGCTATGTGACACTGACTTTGCAGTAAAGTTTGACAGGAACGAGTGCAATGTTTATGATCAAGAAGATAAACTTCTATTGTAAGGGGCGAGGACTAAAGAGAATTGCTATGGGATTGAGCCTAAGTCCTCATTTGTCAGCAACAGTGCCACGATCACTCCTATGGATTTGTGGCATCAACGTCTACGTCATGTGTATTTTAGAGATTTAGAGAGATTAGCTAAAAAGGATCTAGTACGTGGATTGACATCACTTATGAAGCCGACTTTCGCGGTTTGTGGACCCTATCATTTGCGAAATCAAGTCTGTAGCCCCCACGGGAAGTTAAATTCCATTAACACTTCACGAGTGCTTGAGTTGATACATATGGATGTTATAGGTCCTAATCGTACTGAGAGTTTGGGTGGTAAGAGTTATATCCTCTTGATGGTAGATGATTTCTCTCGATACTCGATTGTAGGTTTTCTAAGAGAGAAATCCGATGTTGTGGAGTTTCTTACGAACAGGTGTCGTGTCCGACAAAATCAACATAGTGTCACCATTAATAAAATGCGGAGTGACAACGACACTGACTTTAAGGAAGCTAAAGTAGATCTTTATTGTGATAGCCTCGGTATTAAACATAAATTTTTGGTCGTGAAGACTCCTCAGCAAAATGGGATTATTGAGAGGAAGAATCAGACGATTCAGAAGATTGCTATATCTCTGCTTCTAGGTTGTAGAGTTCCTATGTGATTTTGTCCAGAGTTGGTGTCTACCGCATGCCATACGGTGAATAGAGTTTACCTTCGTCCACACACACTTAAGACGCCCTATAGATTATGGACTAGAAAGAAGACCAACCTTTCATATTTCCTTGTCTTTAGGATCAAATGCTAAATTTTATGGGATATAGAGCAATTAGGAAAGTTCAACTCCTGGAGCGAATAGGGAATATTATTAGGGTATTCATGGAATAGTAGAGCTTATCGATTTTTTAACTTGAGTATGTCTAAGGTTATGGAGTCAATAAACATCACTGTGCAAGATGACCAACTACTGGTATATGTTAATTCTAACCTTTTATTTGAGGAGGGATCACTTCCTACTGATGATCCCATTGTACCTCCCATACCAAGGGTGGACCCTACTCCTGACTTAGGGGACACGCCTGCTTGGGTTTGTAAGATTCATGATCCTACTGCCATTCTAGGACATCCTATCTAGGGGTGAAGACTCTTGCTCAGCTAGAAAATATGGTTATCTTTATTTTCTACACGTCTAAAGTCGAGCCCAAGAACATTAAGGAAGCACTCAAGGATAAACACTGGATATATTCTATGCAGGATGAGTTGCTTCAATTTAGAAAGAATAATGTCTGGGAACTTGTCCCCCGACCTAGTGAGAAGATTGTGATAGGTACCAAGTGGATATACAAGAACAAAATGGATGATAATGATACCATTATCCTAAATATGGCTAGGTTGGTCGCTCAAGGCTACACACAGATTGATGGTGTAGACTTTGACGAGACATTTTCTCCTGTTACGAGGCTTGTGTCCGTCGCTTACTACTCACCATCGCATGTCATCTGCGCTTCAAGATATACCAGATGGATGTCAAGAGTGCCTTTCTGAATGGCATTCTCTAGGAGGGAATTTACGTGGAATAACCAAAAGGATTTAAGACCCTAAGCACCCTGATCACGTCCATTTTATGAGAAAAGACCTATATGGTTTGAAAAAATCACCCCGTGCTTGGTACGAGCATCTTACTTCTTATCTCTTAGCCCATGGAATTATGAGAGGGGGAGTTAATAAGACGTTATTTGTCAGGAGAGGAGACGATGCTATTTTAGTTGCCCATGTCTATGTGGACGACATAGTCTTTTGATCCACGTGCTCCCGGCATGTTCACGAATTTGAGGAGGAGATGAAGAGTGAGTTTGAGATGAGCATGGTCGGTGAGCTTACATTCTTCCCTGGTATCCAGGTTCGTCATCTAGAGGATGGGATGTTCATCTCCCAATTTAAGTATGCTACAGACCTTGTGAAGAAATTTGGTGTAGACTCCGCTAAGAACGCACGTACCCCAATGATTACTTTAATAAAGCTTAGCAAGGACACTTCAGGAAAGGATGTAGGGCAAACCTTGTATGGAAGTATGATAGGTAGCCTTCTCTACTTAACTGCTAGTCATCCAAACATTGCCTTTAGTGTTGGATTCTATGAATGATATTAGGCATCACCAAAAGAGTCTCACTTACTTGCTCTTAAATGTATTATCAAATACGTGAGTGGGCCTCTCTCCTTTGGAATTTGGTATTCCTTTGATACCAATGATCATTAATCTGCCTATTCGGAGGGGATGAAGATGGATGTAGGAGAACTTCTAGTGGGTGTTTCTTCTTTGGCTCTGCTCTTGTTTCTTGGTTAAGCAAAAAGAAAAACTCCATCTTTTTTTTACTACGGAGGTTGAGTACATAGCCACTGGGAGTTATTGTACGCAACTTCTGTGGATGAAGCAAATGTTGTAGTATTATGGGATATCACAGGACACCATGACTATTTCTTGTGATAACATGAGAGCGATACACATATCCCGTAATCCACTCTAGCATTCGCGCACAAAGTACATTAGGATACGCGAGTACTTAATCCGTGAGATTGTAGATGATAAGGTCGTATCCTTAAGTTTTGTGTCTACCGACCTCCAGTTAGTCGATATTTTGACGAAGCCTTTAGACGCCCTTAGATTTGAGAGTCATTGGAAGTCTTTAGGAATTTGCACAGTTGACTGAGGGGTAACCACCATGTCTAGAGTAGGATGAATTTTTCCTTTCCCATATCATATGATTCCTATCTCTTGATTGTATCATTTGTATCATTATTTATTTTGGTTATTATTTTTCTTTGAAAAATATAAAAAGATTTTCTATTTTTTTTAAATAAAAAATCCAAAAAGATTTTGATTTTCATCATTTTTTTTTTAAAAACACAAAAGAGTTTTGTATTTTCTTTACAACATATATGGATGAACATTTAAGATAGCCATAGTCACAACTTCATTTCATATTCCATGTGACTGTTTGATAGTGATTTGAGATGCTACATCATTTCATCCATGTACTTTACAATGTTTGGATTCATTGAGATGTGATTAGTGATATCTTCCACAAGTTTGTCTCCGTATCTCATTTATTGACCACGCACATGGTTCTATTTCAATATTGTACTTGTCTATAACATGTTTCTTTGAGTGTTTCCATTTCAATTATGTCTATACAACGAACCAAATGCAATAAAACTTGACAAGAAAGTAGTGCATGTAAGAACCGTTGTTGTGAATATATATTTGAAATAAAATGGAGAAGGGCTACGAAAGGTACTCATTTATCCTTTACGATTAAGACTCCGTTTAAATCGGACCTAGAAAAAGTGTGGCACAAAAATAGAAGCCAAGATCCAATGAGGTTGAAAAGATCCTTGACAAAATTCAAAGGCAATAAAAAGAAAAATATGACAAAAAGGTGGGCCAAAAGGATTTAGTTTCACCGCCTCCAAAGAAAGTTAAAAGAATTATTATTTATGAGGGAGTTTGGATGGAATATAAAATGGGTTTACACGTCCTTGAAAGTCATGAAAAAGTGTTACATAGTTTTGGACGTTATTGGTGTGGAAATTAGTTTGAGCTTTGATTTGTTGATTTGATTGAATCATTTTCTTATAATTCCACCATTTTTACACCTAAGGAAGATGTTGAGTTCATTCGTTAGGAATATATGAAATTCATCGTGCACATATGTTATGTTTGTATGCATTGATTTTCCTATCGAATTTGTTCACACCCATACATTTCCGCTATCATTGACTTGGTTATTTTCGTGTTCTTTCATAGTGTGATTTTAGTTGTATATTTTGTGAGCAAAATTTAGAAAAATTCAAAAAGAGAAAGTTTGTTTACCATGTGACATTATCCATTTTCACTGCTTTGTAGTCTTCATATTTGTCTATCTGGTGACATCATAAAAAGGGGGAGAACGAATTATGGGGGAGAATTTTTGTTTGATTTAATAATGATTTTCTTCAGCTTAATTGCTATTTATTTTTGCTTATCATTATATTTCAAACTATTGCACGTCACAGGTATTGTTTCTAATCTCATATGTGTAGGTACAAAATTGAGGATCATTTTTTCACACCCTAATGATGACAAATAAAGTTAGAAGAAGTTGAAGATGTTAAAGCCTGTTTGAAGACACGTCATTTAGTATTTCTAGTTTTTGGATTTAATAGGGATATTAAATTATATGTCATTTGGTTTGATTTTGGATAGCATAATTTGGAAAGTTTTTATGTATGTATAGGCATAGACATAGGGGGGGATTTCTAAGGAAGTTATTTTATGAATCTCCATTTTAGAAACTAGGAAATTTCTGAGCGTCCTAGATCACAGCTAGTATGTCTGATACCATTACATTCAGTACGTCAACACGATCATCCATGATGTCCTTGATTTGGACCCGAAGTTATCATGCTCCCACTATCTTCATATGTACTTAGTGCATCATCACCGAGCATCTTGAAACGGTCGTCTTCAACATTCAATCGTTCCTACTACTCCACTCGCATTTATGGTAAAATAATTCATTTGGAGTTTTTAATGGTTACATAATTATTTGGGAATTTTTATAAAATATGTTTTAAGGTTTTAAAATGTTTTCCTTCGCAGAAAGAATTTTTTCTAAGTGTTGAGAAAGAAAAAATTTGTTGATGACGTCGTTCAAGCGACATCACACTGTCGTTCAAACGTCATGTGGCTGTCGCGCGAAGTCATTCGAGCGACGTATCCTTTCATTCAAGAGACAACCCTCTATCGTTCGAGCGACGCATCACCTCGATTTTCGTATAAACAGAAGTGTTCTGTATGCACGTTTCTTAAGTGTTTTGCACCTTTGTTTCTATAGAATTGCTGCATTTTCCAGAATTCATCTTTTAATGTTTTTACCTTTTTTATTCACAAATACTTCCCAAATACATATGTGAATCTTTATAAACCTTAGATTTTTTTTTTTACTCATCTGGAGTATTCTTGTGGAGAAGAAGGTTGTTCTCCATTGCTGACTTAGAGCTCTTGCGGGATCTCTTACTGACGATGACGAATCGACGCATGCGGGTACTCGTATATCAAGCTGTATTTCTCTATATTCATAAGTGTTACAAGATAGAGTGAAATAAAAAAAAAAAGGTTTTTCCCCTTTTGGGGATTTTTCCTTATATTCGTGATTGTGTGCATGCTTGAATTTATTTTATTCGAAAATCACTATTAGTTGCAAAAGTTAGGATTTTTGGGACTAAAATTGGAATTTAATTAAACCAATTTCTTTATTGATTGCTGGCACACTCTCAACAATTAAGGATCAAAGTCATCAAGTGAACCACTAAATCTCTCGAACTCTGCATTGGGGTAAGGGATGTCCCCATTTTCAATCAAAATCTCGTTATAGTGGAATATAGGATGTACTAACCCTTGGTATGGTCTACAGGCTCAGGTGCCATCAACAATGGTTGGTCCTTACTGCCCACAGTCCCCTCAAAATGCTCATTTCCCCTACTAAAAAAGGAGCATGGCAATAAAATGCAAACAACGCCTTCCTTTTTGACTCCTCAATGACAAGGTGATCTGGGAGGAAAAGGGGGTCATGGTATGTAAAGGCGGATAAAAAGTTGTGAAAATAATAAAAAGGGATAGAAATAGAAATTGGCCGATAAATCACGAAGAAAACGGGTGGCTACTCATAGAAAATCTCAATAACGAGGTGTTATTCTATCTTTAAAAGCAAAAAATCTTTAGCAATCTCAAATGGCAAAAATATGGAAAGTTTGAAAAATGATAATGATGAAGTATTTTAAAAAGGTGGATAGGTATCCGTTAGGCTATTTGACTGTTGGTAAACCCAAGAAAATCATAGAAATGGAGGTACAATGAAGATTGCGTTAACCCAAAAGTAGTTCAGAGTTAATCTCATCACGCCATGTGTCATTAAAAACAAAACAAAAGTCGAAGGTACATTAGCATTAAATATAAGAGATACACTAGAGATTCGGCTACCACATGCAAAAAAAATTCTAATCTATGATGGGTCAATTTGAGGTGTTTTTTACGAAATCTTCTTGTCGACACAATAACTTTCTATATGAAGGGGAAAATACAAGAGAAAGATTAATCATAAAACCCCTTAAAAAATTATTGATAGAGGATCAAGCAAATGAATGGCTCAAACAAACAAATATTAAGCCTTATAAGAGAATCAACACGATTCAGTATTGATTAATTTTTTTCTTTTTTTATTATAATTTAGTTTTTATTTAGTAAGGTCCCTCGGTACCAATGATGGATCAGATCTGGCAGGACCTATAAGAGCTAACATGATTTTTTGAGAAATCTTACTCAGGAAATCATCGAGTGAATTGGTTTAGAGGATTGAGAGAAAGGCACCGTTAAGACATTTAACTTAACCATTATAAATATACCAAGTAAAGTACCAAGGCAGCCCAAATGGCAATTATTCGAACAACCTCATCACCAATATTATCTCAGCCACATGATTTTTGGCACCAAAAATCGTAGCTTCCATAAAAGGTTCGATCCATAGAATATCATACCTAACACGTTAAATCAACAACTTACCTTAAACTTACGGATGATAAGTTTGTGGTTGATAGAGCGTTGGCATCACACTGTGTGACCTGTCACCAAGCAGTAGGTCCATCATGATTTCCCTCATCATTTAATTGACTGTTAGGTATAATAGACCAAAAAATAATTTAATTCCCCTTTGATGTACCTTTAGGATCATGTTGGCCAATAAAATAACCCACTTATCTTTGAACAAATCATCAAGTTATTAGATTAGAAACTTTTAGCCAAGAGAAAACATTCTCCATTTACAACTACAAATGCATTTTACTTCATTCTCAACCAGAACATCATCCTTTATTACTCCTAAACACTCACCCCATTGACTTATTGTTGCTTAACTGCCTATTGTTATGTATTTAGAGTGCTTGTTCTCTCTCCCTCTAAATAAATACAAACCAAAGGCCCTACATTTATTATCTGATATTCTGGTATTTATTGATTATTATTGTGATAACGATTGGATTTGTGTTTTGTTATTACGAGTGCATTAGATATTTTATGTCCACCACTAAATGGGTTATGCCTCATTATTTTCCCAAAAAATTCGAGACTAAACTACTCTTTACACTTTGTATCAAATCTATTGAGTTGTAATTGCACATCATTAAAGACAAAGAGATAAAGAAATGTGACATAGATTATCTTACTAGACCAAACTTTTCAAACGAAAGACGATTTAATGTATATGTAAGGTTTTCAAGTTTTATGTTTCCTTAATTTGATACTTTAAGTAAGGAATTAATATGACAAAACTTGTTTTTTTTTAAAAGAATAGAAAAGTTTCTTAAAATGTTTTTTATTTTACAAGAAAACTAGAAGAATAACGATCTCGTCCAAATAAGATTCCTTCGATCAAAAGATGTTTTTCAAACAATGGATCTTGTAAGATAAATTGGTTCAAATAATGGAACCTCAAAAGAATTATGTTTTCTAAGGGTCTTTATAAGGTACGAACTTCCTTCAAAAGGACCTCGATTGAACGACCACCGTATTTTGAGACAAATGTTTAGTCAAGTTGTTATACTGATAAATTATAAGTAATTTTGGAAACGCATCTTTCAATTTATGTAAGAGCATATTTCTCTCATTGCTCAAAAAGCTTACGCTTTCATAAGTTTTTGGCATATCCCGTTACCAATTGATACGAGCCGAGATGAAGTGTAACGCCCCGACCCGAGTTTAAAGGTTATTAAAGGACTAACCCGATCCGGTTCGCGCATTAATTGTGAAGTGAAATAAAACATCCTAAATAATGTTTCTAATTCACTTTTATTTTCAAGTGTTATTTACAAAAAAAAAAACATTTTTAATTTTCAAACTTAACACATAGGTATTTTAGTCACTGCGACACTTCTTCAATTTTTCACTTTGTCAAAAATCACTTTTTTGTACATTACTCCCTTTAATACATAAAATCATGCCTTTCATATATTAAAGTATACACACTCATTTATGATTTTTAACACTAAAAACCCATTTTAGTCAACATTTACTAACTTGACACTTTACATTTCAAACTTAGCGTTACACACTTTAATTATGACTTTTTTGCATAAAGACCCATACTTAGTCATTTTATTCACACTTAGTCTTCCACATTTTCATTATTTACATTTCACCCAGAGTTTGCAAGAAGACTACACTTTCACATATTTACACTTTTAACCCCAAAACTTAGTTTAACAAACTAAATTGTGAACTTTGTAGATAAAAATTTGCTCATTTTATAATGATTTATCAACATTAAAATCACTATAATAACCTCATAAAAAGGTCATATACATACCAAATGTTCTTCACATTAAAGGAATCATTTATTCACCTTAAAACATGAGTTTAAAATATTTTATTTCTTAAAGTGTTTGTGAATAGTGGGCTGAAAATTATTCATTTTTAAAACCCATTCAATCCTTCACTTAAGTGCACATTTTCATAGAAAATAGTAATAATGATATTAATAAGTCTATTCGTACATTTAAAACCTTAATAAACATATTTTAAGCTCTAAATATGTAGAAAAATCAAGCTAAACATCGGTTTACTACAAGATCTATTTCAACGATAGAAAATCCCATTTTTTTCTAAACTATATCTTGAAATCATGAAGTATTCAATCTTTAGTCATGGATGGCTATTTCTACACACCTAATATCAATAAGTTGCAAAGTACACATACTAATATTAGCATCAACTTAACTTACTAAGAGATAAGTATTTCCCACCTCAAATAATGGTGGAGAAGGTGGGTGACTCCCCCACCTCCAAAGATGGACCTAAAGTGAGTCAAAATAGCCCATTCTTCAAGGTCCCAAATTAATCTTCAAGATCCATGAACTACTCTTTCTTCTTCCATGAGAAACCCTTTTCAAAAACTCCCCAAAAGGCTTCCTTTGATCTCCAAGAACCTCTCCCAAAACCTCCTATGAGGTGTCCCAACTTTGAGAGGTGTTTTAATGGAGTTTGGGGATATAAAAGGTGGTGTTTTGATGGTGAAAAATGGGTGGCAATGAAGGACCAAGAATTTGGAAAGAAGAGCAACTCTTACAAGAGCTAGAAGATGGAGATATAATTTGAATTTTTTTTAGAGTTTTCGGCTCCAAGTATTTCCCTCCCACTTATCTTATAATGCAATTATGGAAGATTTTCACCATTGACCAACAAATCCAAGGTTTTGAATGCCTAAATGGGTGTAATTTGGGTCCCTAGGGTCTGCATAGTAAGTCTTGAGAGATACTACACACATATCAAACATGTGACCCCCAAAACCCATTTGAAAAATGCCTCAAAACAACCACAAATGTTGATTTGCGTCACTTTTGGTACCAGACACCAAACATTTCATTTTTTTTAACTTTTAACTTAATAATAATATTCCTTCACTTTTGATCTAAAAAAATCATATTTACAATAGTCCTTTGGCCTTCTGGATTATCCTATACAAGGCACGCAAGAATCGGGACCTCCACGCAAAACAAATTTTTTTTTCGATTTTTCTTCGCATGGTAATATTCCTTATATTTTTATGAGTCTAAATATATGATAAGAATATTTTTTTTGACTTACCAATTGTCCTAAACAATTCGCGCAAAACTAGGCTTTCACAGTGTCGCACACCATTAGACAATTTGTACCCAGGCTTACGTAGCGCTCGTTGCTTGTCCGAATCGCATGAAACTTAACCGAAGTACTTAAAGTAATTATATAAACTTAAAATAAAATTCACGTGAACCATGCAACATAAATATTTCTCGTTTAATCCATATTGCGATACTTTACTTTTCGTACCATTTAAATGTCACGTTGTATTAACCTTATCCATGTCACATTCGTTCCTTAATATTTTTCCCTCAAACTTAACAGACATCCTAGATAAAACAATTAGAGTTTAAATACCCGTTAATGAAACACCTCTATCATGGTATTTTTCTCGTTTAAACCATTTACATAATATGCCACCTTACATATTACTTTACGTGTTACACTTGAATTATTTATTCCTCGAAGTTTCCTTTCAACAAACACCACAAATAACATCAAATACCTAATTTCTAGGGTGGGATATTATATTATTCCCTCCTTAGGAAATTTCAACCTCAAAATTTACTATCATTAAGCTCAGAAAGCATTCATCCAATAATTTAATTTCAATCCTAGATGTCTTTAGCATCATAGTCTAACTCAAAGATTTCATACAATTAATTTGATACAACCACAATCGATCTTTAGGTGTTACTACTAACTCCCAAGAATGCCTAACATGTCCATCTAAAAAATACCTAAAAGTAATTGATAGTGAGAAAATACCATGCTAACAACCTATATAACTCTGTATCATTAATTACTCCGAACATCGGGATTTTTAGGCCTACATTTTGTCAAACGATTTGGAAATTGCCTAGCCTAGGAAGATATGTCCTCAACATCAATAACCATTCACATCAATTATTTTGAGACAACCATGTTAGCCCCAATGCTCCATCTGATTGATACCTCGTACGAAACTACGTATTAAGCTAGAGTCATCTGAGGTATGACAATCCAAATACATACGAGAGGCTACATTCTCAATCTACAAATTCCATTCAGAGTGAAACACTAGCATTTAATGTACCATCAACTTTTAATATTCATATCTTAGAGTCGTGACCTCAAATCCGTGATATACATCATAACCAACTATACTGATTAACTAGCAATTGTATTAACCTAAAGCTATCAAGTACATAAGCAAACTACATGAAACAAATCATGAGACCATGCATACACACTAACCAGTGTAAAATGAAGGTGCTTTCGAAGAAGAGCATACTTATGTATTGTGATGCATCAGCCTCAACTCGGCATATCTCTCATCACTACTGAGATTATGCAATGCTTCACCTGAATACAGACCTATAACTGACACAAAAATTTTGCATCATCGAGATCAAAGAAGAAATAATAAGATGTAATGGATTAGGCGACTTCCACGCTAGAATGAAACCATTGAATTAGGGCAACGAACCATGCCATGCAAAGTAAGAACCACAGCATACACTTAAAGTTTAAAATTTCATCGACCTCCACGTGAGCTAAAGTCTTAGCCATGGCACACGCCCTAAATTGAATCACTAATCATGACTACCCATTTTCAAAGACAATGACCTAGGAATCGATTCACTTGGGAAGCTATAATGATAAGCTTCCCTCCTTAAGACTGAGGTTACTTTTTTTTATCCTTCATATCAATGAGAAGTTACATTTCTCGTTTCTTAATGTTAGTCACTGACCTACATACTCAAGTCTCCATAATCTCCACATGCAATTGCTAACTTTCAAACCTCAAGATCTTTTTCATCTAGTGAAACACAACACTCACACAATTTTACCTTACGGACCATCGCTATAATCCTTAGCAACATCCTATGTGATCCCAAATCATAACTAACGGACTAGTTACTTTGACATCTAAATTTTTATGCATTACCCTTCCTAATACCTAATGATTCTCCTTGCTAGAGTCATACTAGTCACACGGGAAGCCCATGTAGATTCTATAATCAAGCCTAAGACTCCACCCTGAGTGATATCTCTAAAATCATAATGAACATCACCGTGTTCTAATTTTTCCAAGTGTGAAACCTATCACGTATTAACCTATTTTTTATATTATCCTCAAAGGTCATATTACCACACCAGCTTATAAACGAAATCCATGGCACAAACTCAAAACATTACCATAGATTAATATGACCTAACCATACTACAATCATCAATGATTTACTATCGTTATGTAAACCTCAATATAACATTAATTATTCCAAACACTTCATGTAAAAGACACCAATTCAATCATTCCCCCAAATGGAAATACATGCCCCAATGTAACAGTCATTATGAAAGAATACTATCATGTATGACAACTGATCACAACCACCAACTCCCAACCTCAAGGCATCAATTCTAGTTACTAAGTATTATGCTAACTATAAGGATATTTTCTCGACATCATAAGTAATCTCAAAGTTTTAAGGAGATATACTATTGTCATTGTAACACACGGTACACAATCTTAAGTTCACTATTACTAGGGAATGTCTACTACTCGCAATATCATCTCATTAGATAATCCTTAGTATGCATCTGCAAGGAATCTTTAATACGAATTCAAGTGCATACCCATGTTTCTAATATGAATTCTCAATCAGTATTCAACCACGATAACTAAGTTACCTCGATATGTAAACATCATACTATGTGTTTAATCTACAAGTTAACACAACTATATATTTTGGTAGGATACGGGACGTTGGGCATTGCCTATAAACACCAAGGCCCACACCACGGATGCCATAAGGGATACTATTCCTCAACTCTGCATTATCATTTCTAAAACTATAATTTAATAGCACCAAAGTTTTGGTAGGACGCAACGGGTATTTCCCAAGAGGAGGCCCGCCCTAATGACTTTGCCAGAGATCCTATACTAGAACATCACAACGGTAGTTTTTAAAACCAAATCACCAAGATTTTTCTAGGTTCACTCCTTGATTACCTCAAATCATCATAATTATCTAAACCCACATTATAATCGAGATACACTAACACAAATTCCTCAACCAAGGGACTACATATATTCTTACCATATAATCGATATTTATAAACATCACTCAGTCACCTCAGCTCCATAGATGAAATTTAGAACCTTTACAACTAGGTCGTAATGAACACTAATCGACATTGCTATTGCCACTAAGGATACTCTCGTCATCAAAGTTGTCACATAATACATCTCACGTAAAGATCATAGTGTTGCCATTATTCGTCTACACTGACACCCATGACTTACCAACACATATACATCAGAAATGTTATAGAACATGAAAGCCTACTAACATTGTACTTTATCGTCTCATAAAGATTCGCACATTGTGCAAATGTCCTTGACTTCACCATCCAGGATACGAATCGAAACATTCTGTTATACAGTGTGATCAGCCGAAACCAACATCAATGCCAAAAGACCCACTACCGACCTCAACACGTCACACCTGAAAGGAACATTGAACCTAAAGCTTTGATACCAAGTTGTAACTCCCCGACCCGGGTTAAAGGTTATTAAAGGACTAATCTGATCCAATTTGCACGTTAATTATGAAGTGCAATGAAACACCATAAATAATGTTTATAATCTAGTTTTATTATTATTTAATGTTACACTTATTCAATTTACAATCACTACGTGATATGAACAAATTGAAGTGCCCTAAGGCCAAGTAAACAGAGCTACTAACATAAATGCAAGTAAATACTTACCTATATAATGCGCTCAAAATACGAAACTAGATGCAAACTACCGTAACAAAAGGAGGGAGTGAGCTAAATGCTCAGTGGGAACTATGCAAATGTAGTGTAGAAACGAACGACAGAAAATATACTCACTCACTACAACTACATGCATGTGAAAGTACATATATCTACATATATACCTTTGAAAATACATGTGACAATGTATGGAACCGTTTTGTTCAAAAACGTCATTTACTCCAATATACTTCCTTATTTTTACAAAATAACCACCTTGGATCATTATGCATAAAACGAGCCTATTTCCTTCCCATTAACTCACACCGTAAAGAAAATGACATTTGTTAGGTGAGAGAGTAGCTACAGCAGAAATATTGCGACTTCTCAAATAAAATCCAATTTTAATTAAACCCAAGAATTAGTTAAACCCTTAAACATGCATCTAGATGATTTATCAAATAAAATATAGCATGCTGGATAAAAACATTCAATTTTAGGAAAAATCCCCCGAAGGGGCAAAACCTTTTATTTTCATTATAGTATTGTAACATACAATTTCGGATTACAATGAAAATACAGTGACTAAGATTTACCCTCAGGTATCGGATTCTGTAGTCGGCGGCTAGAAATATCCCTTTCCAGGAGGGCTGCAATAAAGAAGAGAAACGGCTTATCCACAAGTCTGTCGGCTGGAATTTTCCCTTTCCAGGAGGGCTGCAATGAAGAAGAGAACGGCTTCTCCACAAGGGTTGAACAATAGCAAAGCTTGTGTTCTAGGGTTCCAAAAGATTCACAAAAGTAATTGGGATTTTTGGTGTGAATCAAAAAGATGTTTGGCACATCAAAAAACGAAGTCTTGTTGTGTTTTATCTCTTAAAAACGTTTTCTCAAAGACTTGAAAAAATACACCATCGGAATAGTAATATATATAGGAAATATAAGATGGTGGGTAAAAAACACACGGAACTTCTCGAGTATATCCCAAGCGGACCGGTCCGGATGACCGGATCGGTTCTTTTAAAATATGGCTCCATCGGTTTGCATTCGATCCGGGGTATACTGGATCAGCAGCAAGCGGATCGGTCCGGGTAGAGGGCGGACCAGTCCGGTTGCGGATCGGTCCGGTATAAAGGCGGACCGGTCCGGCTTTCCCAGAAAAATAAAAAACTTTTAAAAGCATGAACTTTTAAAAAACATTTTATAAAAATTTCCCAATACTAAATATGAACTTTAAGGAACGTAAAAACATAATTTTACCAAGTTCATTCACGCAGAGGCTATGATGTTGAAGATGCTTTGATATTCGGATCCGTTGATGTAGATGCGATCTTGAGTTTCTTCAATGGTGTAACGGCGTACGACATACAAATTGATAATGGACAAAAATGTCCTTACATTAGGAAAAAAACTCTTACATTTACTTTCAAACGTTCATTAACTCACTCCAGAGTTACTTAACCATATTATAGGACATCCATTCAACGTAAGCACACACCGTGTTTAGAAAAATACTCATTTTCCTTTGAAATCCTCATATAACACACACTTTTGATTATTATTATTATTATTCAAACCTTATTAGGTAGCTTAAACATCATTAAATCGTCGTATTTAACCATCCCATGTTACCAGATGAACATTAAACATTCAATGCGTTATTGTTGCATTGATAAATCAATGAATCAATACCATTCATTTATGCCTCTTTCAGGATTATTCACTTCATCACTTAGCATTTTATTTAGGGCTTCAGTTCACACATGCACCCATCACAACACACGCAAACCCACGGTTTCACAGAATTTCCCCACCTGACACCGAGCGCCAAGTAAACTACAGTTTCTTTTGTGTTTTTCACCCTAGGGACAACATAGCCCTGCTTATTTATTTAACTCGGCATCATCCAATATCATTATCTTGCCAATGTGTTCGACATTTTTCATATTGTCTGAATAAATTTATCTTTCTTGGGCCGAAGCCAAAGCCTTGGACTTAAACCGTCCATTTTCCCATTTATTCATTTAGGAAAAATCATTATATTCCATTAAAGTACCTTTTTCACACATGTTGATTTAACACTAAAAATCATTTTTGTTTAAGGACTCATTTCATTCTTTCTACATACGTGTCAAAACACTCTTTAACATTTTTGTTTCCTGAAAATGTCACACTTTAAGTAAATTGCTAATTTACCCAATCTACATCAAAATAAGTACCTTCACTTTTATTTTCTAGTGTTATTTACAAAAAACAACCACTTTTTTTAAGCTTCAAACATAACACGTAGGTATTTTAGTCAGTACGAAACTTTTTCAATTTCTCACTTTGTCAAAAATCACATTTTTGAATATTACTCCCTTTGATAGATAAACTCATGTCTTTCACATATTAAAGTCTTCACACTTATTATGATTTTTAACACTAAAAGCCCATTCTAGTCAACATTCACACATTTGACATTGGGCTTTCCAAACATAGCATTACCCACTTTAATTGTGACTTTTTTGCATAAAGACTGATACTTAGTCATTTTATTCACACTTAGTCTTCTGCACTTTCATTATTTATATTTTACCCAAAGTTTACAAGAAGACTACGCTTTCACACATTTACACTTTTAACCCCAAAACTTAGTTTAACAAACTAAATTGTGCACTTTGTAAATGAAAATCCATTTACACATTTCATAATGATTCATCAACATTAAAATCACTATAGTAACCTTATAAAATGGGCATATACGTACCAAATGTTCTTCACATCAAAGAAATAATTTATTCACCTTAAAACATGAGTTTAAAATATTTTATTTCATAAAATGTTTGTAAATATTGGGCTGAAAATTATCCATTTTTAGAACCCATTCAATCCATCACTTAAGTGCCCATTTTTATATAAAATAGTAAGAATGATAGTAATAAGTCTATTAGTACATTTAAAACCTTAATCAACATATTTAAGCTCTAAATATGTAAAAACATCAAGCTAAACATAGGTTTACTACAAGATCCATTTCAAAGATAGAAAATCCCATTTTTTTCTAAACTATATCTTGAAATCATATAGTATTCAATATTTAATCATGGATGGTTGTTTCTACACACCTAATATCAAAAAGCTGCAAAGTACTCATACTAATATCATCATCAACTTAACTTAGTAAGAGATTAGTATTTTCCACCACAAAATGTCCTTAAATAATGGTAGAGAAGGTGGGTGACTCCCCCTCCTCCAAAGGTTGCCATAAAGGGAGTCACAATAGCCCATTCTTTAAGGTTCCAAATGAATTTTCAAGATCCATGAACTACTCTTTCTTCTTTCATGAGAAACTGCTTTCATAAACTCCCAACAAGGCTTCCTTTGAGCTCCAAGAACTCCTCCCAAAACTTCCTATGATATGTACGAAATTTGAGAGGTGTTTTAATGGAGTTTAGGGATCTCCAAGGTGGTGTTTTGATGGTGGAAAATGGGTGGAAAGGTAGGACCACGAATTTGGAAGGAAGAGAAACTCTTGTAAGAGCTAGAAGATGGAGATATAATCTAAAAATAATACTATTAGAGATTAAATACGCATTCATGTAACACCTACATCGTATTATCTAGTGTTTGAAATTATTCCTTAAATTTATTTTGGGATGTTTGTTTTTATTAAAACTGGAAATAAGATTTTTTCTTTAAAAATCGAGGCAGTTTTTATGTATTTAAAAATAACATTTGTATGTGTATCTCGTTCAAATGAGATGGTAATCTCGTTAGAATGGTTCGTTAGAAGGTTTCTTCAATCGAAGATCTCACGAGGACTCACTGTTTTCATTTTTTGATGTCATTAACAAGATGTTGATCTCGTTAGAACAATAGGGAAATTTTATTCGAAAGACGCCATGCCTTGAAATTTGTGAACGTCGTATAAATACCTGCTCCGTGTTTGATTTCATTGAGACTTTTACCAGAAGTAATTCTGCATATCCTTTGCAAAAAAATTCAACCTTTTGTTTTGAGAAAACATTTTTGATTCACAAATCATCATCCTCAAGATTTATTTGAGTGAATCAAGTTTAAAAACATATAGCTTGTATCTAGCATACAACTCTTATAGAGAGAGTTTCTTCACGACTAATCTTATGATACCCAAGGAAATCCACTGCTGACGACGAATGCTAATCGGTTGATATCGAGCATGAAAGGCCACGTGTGGACCACTCTGGATGGAGATGTATTCTTTTGAGATTTTCTAGGCACTGATCATTATACTTATGTCATTTATCAAGTAGTCTGCAAGTCGATAGTATTGTAAACTCTGTAAAGTGTTGGAAAAAAGTTTTACCTGAAAGGGCTTTTTTTCCTTAATTTTCCTTTGTTGAATGCATGGTTTATTTTATCAACTTTATCACCTAGAAGCATGTTTAAGATAATAAGATAAAATTTGGACTTATGAGTTGGACACTAAATTATAAAAATTATCCACTAAGATCGAGGTAGTGCACTCTAAAATTAGATAACCGAGGTTTTTACAACCATTTTCTTGAATCCGAAAGAGTCCTTTGAGAGTGTGAGAGCCTGTCAGCTTATATGATTTCAAAGTATACTTCAAGTTTACAATATCGTTCGAATATTCTACATCAATAGAATAATTTCATGAGTTATAATGTAGGTGGTTTGCATGTTTGGAATGTGTGGGCATATCTTCATTAAGCAAGATCGGTGGATACCAAGGACTTAGAGGTTGTGCAACTGATTCTTTGGTTGGAATGCCTATAACTATACAGTCATATAAAAAGGATTAATATGCAAGGGATAGACTTTGTGGCGATTATGATTTTCATATACATATGCCATGTTTGAGTCATTCTAATACTTGTAAATATTATTCAATACTGGTGGACTTGTGTGAAATGGGGTGATAGCATTTTTTTCCGCTAAGGTTTCCACTTCAAATCTATGTGTGTTATTTGTGATTAGTTTATTTATCTGCTTCTATGGATAATCACTAGCAGGCAAACTTTAACTAATTAATTTTATTCAGTAAAATTAAAAATAGTTCAAATTAAAAGGGATTTAATTTTTTTTTATGCTATAAATCATTAATTGAATGTAAAGCCTTAGGATCAAAGTTGTTTACCATGTTGGATATTTAAAAAAAATAGGCATAAAATACACTAATTTGCAAACAAAAAACCTCATACGCAATAGGGTAGAGATAAAGTACCTGTGAGCATTCTTTGCGAGAGGAGAGAGAGAGAGAGAGAGATTGGTGAATTTTAGGACCGGTGAATGGTGAGATGTGAGAACAGAGAATGGAAAGAGAGTTTGTGAAATGGTGGAGGGACTTGAAAGGGTAAAATAGAGAGAGCCCGATAAAATGAAAGAGAATAAAAGTTATTGAGAGAGGTTTGAGAGAGAGAAGAGAAGAAAAAAAGTAAAGTATACTTTTTTAGAAGCTTGTGGAGAAGATTTGTTAAGAGTTTAGTTTGAAATTCAAAATGACAATAAAGTGTTTGAAATGGAGATGACTCTATTTTGTAGGTGTCTCAGTCTCTTATAGGCCATTGATTTGATTCAACATTACAAGTAATGGTGAATTAGATGCTTAGTGGATGAGAGTCAACCACGCCCTTCTTTCAGGAAAGTAACCTTACCCGTTATTATATATTTATATATTAAGAGTTTGAACAGTAAAAAATAACTCCCTCTTATTATATAGATGTCTCAAAGGTTAGTACGCTTTTACATTTTCATAGCTGATTGTTAGGTATTTGATAAAAGTCCTAACTCATTATTTAGTTTGTTAATCACTTTTATATTTGTATAGATTTCTTGGGTATCACGATAGTTTCTTCAGAGAACTACATGGACCAATTGATATGTTGTGCCCTGATAGCCAATTTGTTGGGGACACCTCTAATTAACCATGATCCCGGATATAATCAAGGTAAAATGGTAATAATGACAAGCAAATAGAGATATAAATAAGAGACATCAATAAGATATATGAGGTTCACCAACTTGGCTACATCCACGGAGAGGCCCGATTTCCCTATATGTGAAGAAAAAGTACAAGTAGAATAGATAATGTACAAGGATAAATTATATACTTGTTGAAGGACTTAAAATAAAATACTAGATCATTTGATTGATAAGATAATTGGGTTTCAATAAAAAAATAATTATGGGGCATCTACAGAGGAGATTCAAGATATCATACCTTTGTTGTTCCTTCTCGCTTTAATCGTAGAGATTTGATAACATTCGTGTTAGAATGATCCATGCTGTAAATTTGACGATATAGGGGCCACTATATAGAAATGATTTTTTTGGAAATTTTTAACAGCAATAAAATAAGATCTTTCATGATTTTTTTTTATATCTTTCGACCTCTGAAACCCGTATAAAATTTTTTAGCCCCATCCGATCAACTCTTCTCAACTTATGGCTCTAATAAGTAGATACCATGACGTGTCACGTATTTGTTTGGGCAGATGAAATCGTGTGTTCTTCAATCGATTTTATTTACAAACCTTTATATCCATTAAAATAAAAGTATTATATTAGGGTTTATGTGTATTATAACACTTTCTTAAAAATTTAATTCACCATCTTCATTCATTCTTGGTTCGATTTCAAATATAATCCGTGTTACCGGATTTGTTTCGTGAATCACTATTTTGTAAAGATGCATGAAGCAAGCGGACCAAATAATCTCCGAATGACTTAAAATTTCTTATGCCTCTTCCTCTATATGTCAGGAACCGACATTTCTAAGTTAAGAATTTTTGGACTCTCCAATTTCCCGTAATAGATTCTACAACATGAGATATTTGAAATAGACCTAGAGATCTTTCATACTATTCCTTTAACCCAATACATGTCATTGGTGTGTGGGAACCAAGGATCAGGACCATACCACTCCTTTTTAGGTATTTGTCTAATCTATATTAATACCACACTTATTATGAGATAAGGGTTGCTTATATAGGTTAGCACGGGGACTCCCAAGAGAAATAGAAGACTAGCATCCTACAGAATTAGAAATCCTAATTAAAATCTATAACTAATTCCATAATTCTATAAATTATTATTCATTCCACTAAAGAATAATAATTTCACTCTAGTCTACTATCTCAAAATTATAATTTCGTGCTCCACGTTATTAAATGCTTAATGATCTCCCCACATTAAGATTACCGGTACCCGTCGATTAAATTAAATTACTAATAATTATATTTAATCGACCTTTAATAAATTGTTTGATACCGTCTACTTAACTTATTTGATATGTCGGATAATTAAATCCACCGACCGAGTTTAACATAATCAAAACTAATTAGCACATCGAGAGGGTATCATCAATCTCTACACCAAGACGTGGATTCCATTCATAATTAACTTTCACTATACATTAATCGTCATTACCCAATTTACTAAGTGAAGCACCTTATACTCTTGACTCACTTGAATTTACATTGTATAAGTGTTCATCTAGTTTGGAAATATGTGACAAAATTAGAGTCCCATTCCCTAGATACCAAAGAGCATCAGACTCTACTCTTTATTCCTCTTGATCGTTGATTAAAGGTATATTCTCAATCACCCACACAGATTAGGATTTCATTCATAACATATATATTGCATAAAATGCTTGTGTGAGTTAATTCCCCTTTAAGTTTGTTTTTAATAATTTTTGGGAATTTTTAAATAATTTTTTAAATATTTTTTAAGAAATTAAAATTGGTTTTATAAAAATTTTGGGGTCTTTTTGTAATTAGTGGTTTTATGTTTTCTTACCTGAAAGTTGAGTTGGGTAGGATATGGATGCGCTTGAGACTTCAGGATGCGTGTGTAATTAATTTTAAAACATGCGTGTGAGTGTTCATCTAGGCCTTACACTTGTCTCTTGCTCAACGGTCTGATTTGTGTTTGTCAGTAGACTCATAACTCGTACACCTTATCATCCCTTAGATCTCTTTTATCAGCGTTCTGCATGCGTCCTAACTTAATCCCTATGAACCTCTCTAGACCAATCAGCAATTGTTTAAATCACCGCTGATGCTAAATCGTTGGATCAAAGTCAAAAGGCCAAGACCAAATCTCAGCCTTTAGATTTGCATAAACCTTCTCAATCCTTCCTAGCCTACTATATAGAGAGGCTTACCCTCAGCATTTGGGGACTTTTGGTAGTTCTTCTAAATAGAGAGAGGAGAGAGAATAGAGAAATCAGAGAGAGAAAGAAACCCTAAATCTTCCAAACCCTATTTTGTTTTCAAACCCTAAACTCATTTCTCCTAAACACCTTTTACCAAACACTATACCTGTGTGTTTGAGAGTGTTGTTGGTGGGGGTTTGAAGGTTGTTTAAATAGTTTTATCCTCTGAGTTCGAGATCTTATTTCCAACTTAAACATTTCATGTTAGATCTCTATTTATCTTTCATAGAAACTGTAGATCTGATTATTGCATGTTATATTACACTTAGATCTGCATATTTTAGTTTCTCATCTTGAGAAATCACATTTGTTGATTACTATTCTGTAAATGTTTTTCAAAACATTAGAATCAACAAATATATTTTCTGTTTCTAGTTCTTATGAAACAAGACTTTTGACCTAGTTGGAATCGCAATTGGCGGTTTTCAATTTCAAAAATATTTTCAAAACCCTCTGAAATTGATTAAGACCTTGAACCGTCTCTCGATCAAGGTAGCCTTGGATTCTTGGAATATTTGAAAGTTCAAATAAAGTCTTTTTGTTTCTAAAGAAGAGAGAAACTGAAAACAGCATCGTTTAGATGTGATCTGTGATTTGCTAGGACTTGTTTGTATAAATAAGTGTGCGTGTGTGCATGCATGTCTTAGATCACCATCACAAACACTTGACACACTACAACACAGAAGTGTTGGCTATAAGATCTTGAATTAACAAGAGTCGACGTAAAGACTGGAACAAAGTGGAGAAGTTAGCAAACTGGGAAACCTACATCAACTTCAGAACTGTAGAAAAGTTAGAATCAAACCAGTGGGTACAATTCTAAACTTGTATAGGTATGATTAGTTTGCATATGTGTTAAATAGTTTGTAACATGTATATTTTGTTTTATTGGTTTTTTGGTTTGTGACTTAGAAGTCATCGTGGATGTTTCCTCAGTTGGGTGAGGTTTTACCACGTTAAAAATGCCTTGTCCTTAATCTTTCTACATCTCCTCATCTAATCTTGTGGTTTTGCTGAGTTTAATTGATTTAAACTGATTTTCAAAACCTATTATAAAATCTTGAACAAATCTCATGCATGTTTTATTAAACACATCTTTTGATTAATCTGTTTTAATTTAAAGAAAATAGTTTCTTCAAAAAACAGTTCGGAGTTACTTCAATAGTTTAATCTTGTATGAAGAGGCCTAAGTAAAAGCTTTTTCAATTTGTATCAGAGCTTTGGAAATTTTCTTTAAAGATCTTGTGTTTCTGAACTTGTTTTTTTAAAATCAAATAATGGACGAGAAAAATGAAATATTTGGTAACTTGACCAGACCCCCTCTCTTTGGTGGGAACAAATTTGCTTACTGGAAAGTAAAGATGGTTGCTTTCCTACAAGGGACCTTGGGAGATGATGTCTGGGATATTGTTGAAAATGGATATACTTATCCTACAAAACCATCCACTGAAGGAAGTAATGAGAGGATTAAGAATAAGAAAATGGATATACTTATCCTTGTGAATGAATCCCTTATTATAATTACAGGGTCTGCTATCTTCTTTTCTGGATGTCACGATGGGTGACAATTCTAAGAATAAGAAATGCTCCCACTATGATAAAGTTATCCATTTACGGGCGTACAAATCGTAATGTGTTTATATGGTTTTCCCCATTACAAGAATGGACAATCCTTCCACTACAATAAGGTAGTAGAATGTCATACTCATTTCTTTGAGATGTTTTCACCTATACTGGTGGTATGAAAGAAGTTCACATAAACCTATTAGACCTTCATTTGTTTCAAATAATGCTTTATAGAATGTGGTCTAGAATATAGATTTAATCATTTATCCTTATTCTAACTTGTCAAGTTTCCTCCCAACACAAGTATTTCACTACCCATTATACGAAGTATCGAAAAGGAATTTAATGCAATCTATTATCTTTAACTGTAGTAAAGAAAACTGACTTGAAAAATAAACTTGACATATGCGTAGCTGTATCTTATGAATAACCATCATGAATCTTATCACGTGCGAAAGAAACATAATTCTTATTTCTTTGACACACCGTTACTGAAAGTAACTTGTGACATTATCTTCATGGTTATAATCTGAGCTACTAATATCTAATTCTTGAATTCCCGAATAAGTAGTTATATAATTAAATCGATCATAATGAACCAATTATAATATTATTGTAGCTATAATACCTCCAATTCATTTTCCATGCAAACCATATTCATTAACTAGAAGTGCCTCAATGAATATAAGAACCCACTTTCTACCAGTTTAGAATCCATTTAGATAAAATGACCTGAGTATTTGGTACTACTGATATATTATGGTTTATAAAGAATAATCTCATCTTTTTAGTTATAAATCCTGAATATTATTCAAAAACTACAGTATACTAAATATGAGATTTATTTTATAATGATTACCCGCTATACTACCAAAGATGAATATATTGCTTATTACCATTAATGACACATATATTATTAAAATAAAACAAATATCCATCCATAAAAAGCAATTATAAATTCCCAGCAATTATAATTAGAGATTAAATTTATAAAGCAATCGTTTAAATTTAATCTCTAATTATAAAGACTGAGACTCATGTCTCCCACTGCTATTATAAATTCCCAGTAGTGGATAAATTCACCTATCACTAGTTAACTTGTTTTCTAGAACCAATGATTAATAGCTCATGTGTCTACCATCCAGTTTATCGTAGAACAAAACATTAAACATTATTCAAATTTTTTTTTTACGAATAAAATGTATCTACCTTGCTCTTTTAAATAAGATAAGCTTATTAAATCTTATTAATATTCTGACTGCTCTTGGTGGATTAATATGCGATTACGCAATTCGCTAACTATCTTTGAAACCTAGACACTACCTGAATTCTAACTTAATAGTTTCTGATTTTACTTTAGCTTCTATCAACCTTTCGGCTAAGAAGTGAAGTTGTTTCAATAACTTGAATACTTATATGACATTGTGATAAAACCTTTTGTTGTGGAGGATATCGGCGTTGGTTTCCCCGTCAATTTTGCCTCTTTATATTTCTAGTTCCTTCAGATGAAAAATAACCATCAAAACATAATCTAATAACTAGGGTTGTATCAATCATACTAGTATTCCTTTAAAGTCATTCATGGAAACCTGCCTAACTATATGTTCTGATTATCAAACATTAGATATGAGATAATCATCATATTATAGGCAATGGACACTGATTAATATTGATGTCACAATATATATGACTTAATGAACAAGTCATACTGTGTTATACTATTAATCTTTTCCACTTGTATTACATATTTTCGTACAGAAGTCTTATAATGTGACTATTCAAGAAAACACTTAAAAATACACAAATGCATTTCTCTATCGTCAACACTATGTCCAATTTAAATCTAGTGCATTTAATTATTACCATAAGGCATATAAAACTGTGTATGAAGTAAGTGGATATTGGAGTTACCATTTAAAACTAGAGAATCACATAATAAATAACATATTATGACAAGCAATTAACTTTGAATTCAACTTAAAGTTGGTTCCCTCAACCATTTTAAAAGATTATGACAGCATCCCAATTATCGTTTGAATAGCATTCCTCTTTGGAGAACCTACTATACATAATCACATTAGGAAGACCATAATTTTACCATCTAAGCAAAGACTATGCCAAATAAAATAAATAGGCGACACTTTGGTCCCACAAATAATAGCACTCCTCTTTGAATAACCTACGATAATTTTGTGTCTAAGTGTATACCACCAACTAATTTTAGACTATCCCATATCACATAGACTCCTCCTTTGGAGCCGCCCGTACGAATATGAGCCCAAAATTACCCGTAAGGAAATTTGCACTGATTACCACAATAATTAGTATTCCTCTTTGGAGGACCTACTTGTTATTGAAAACGTACAAACTGTTGGTGGAGACCGTGAAATTTGTTTGTGATCCCCTCTCCCACTTAGTAATTTAAAACTTTTATGAGGGTTGTCAAAAAGAGAAGTTTAATTTAATGTTTCAAAAAATACAGGGTAACTGACGCATGTTAAAATTTCCGGTTCTCCGAATTTTCGCGCGTTCAAAACTTGTAATAAATATAAATTCTAAATTTCCTTATATTCACAAAATAAATTCAAAAATTTAATTTATATTTTCTAAATACACATTAAAAGCCCATAATTTAAAAAAATTTAAATTAAACATATAACCATGGAGACGGTATGATTTTAAATTGCCCAATTAAAATAATGGGATTTCCAGTTTTTTTATTCTAATTAAAATAACCAATTTTCTTATTTTAATTGTCCAAAAATAATTAATTTGTTTTAAATTAAAATAATTTTGGAAATTAAATTTAATTTGATTAATAAACAAAACCCATTAAGTTTAATAAATCTAAAATGAACCACTTAAAAATTTATTTTCCAAGAAAACCATGATCTAAACATGGGTCCAATAATATTTGTCCATGTTATCCAATTTAATGGGTCCGCTAAAATTAATTAATTTTAATACGTAATTAAATAAAACACAAATATTTAACATGAATCACAATCACAAAAAAATAAAATAAAAAAGAAAAAGATCTCTAATTTGTCCATGCTGTCCAAAATAATATTTGTCCATGTTGTCCAATTTAATGGGTCCATTATTTAACATGAATCACAATCACTAAAATAGGTCTCTCTCAATTATGGTCTCTAATTTCATATCTCATGCAATCATTGACTCCACAAACCCTTCCCATGTAAGGAACCATACCAAAGTAGAAAATCTAGGCTGAGTTGAATTTTTCCCATATTGTGTCACCACCACTAAAATACTCTGGGAGGTTGTTCTTGCCAAAACAACACATAACCGCATCACCGCGCCATGTTTTCACTGCACCTAGTATGACTATAAAGTGTATTTTGACACTTCCGTGTGATGTCGTAATCCTTAACTCACATTCCATGGTTCGTTACAACACAATATAATTCCACCAAAACTATCCAAATTGTTGTCCGACAAATATCATTTGCCCCTAAATTGTCTTCGGTGTCCGACTCGTCAATAGATGTAGATTCTAATTGAACCAAAAAAATTACATGTAATAATTACAAGTAGATTTAATTAATTATTACAACCCAATGAAAGACCGAAAAATAACTGCGCGTAAACTATTGTAGGATCCAATCACATAAAAGTAATAAACATGAATTGGACCATCATGGAGTGACGAAACTTATGAATCTATGCAAAAAAAACTAGATCCTAGATCTAGCATTCATTATAGATTAAAATTAAATCGATTAAACCGATTTTGATGGACAACAAGGATTTTTCAATTATCATGTAAATTAAAATCCTGTGCTGATAACAATTGTTGGAGGACTTAAAATAAAATATTGGACCATTTGATTTATATGATAATTGAGATTCAATAAAAACATTATGGTGTATCTACATAGGAGATTCAAGATATCATGCCTTTACGGTTCCTTTTGGCTTGAACCATAGAGATTTGATCTCTTTCGTGTTACATCGATCCGTATTGTAAATCTAAAGGTGTGGCAGCCACAAAATCAAAATGATTTTTTTTCAAAAAAATTAACAGCGTCAAAATAAGATCTTCTAGTATTTTTTATATCTTTTGGCCTCTGGAACCCATATAAAAAATTTCAGCCCCATTTGATCAACGGTTATCAAGTTTTGGCTCTAACAAGTAGGTACCATAATGTGTCATTCATTTATTTGGGCAGATGAAATCGTGTGTTCTTGAATTGATTTCATCTCCAAATCGTCATATCCATGAATTCAAAAGAATTATATCAGGGTTTATGTATATTATAATACTTTCTTGAAATTGTAATTCACATTCTTGATTCGTTCTTGATTCGATTTCAGATCGAATCTTTGTTGTCGAATTTGTTTTGTAAATCACTATTTTGTAAAGATGTGTGAAGTGGATAAAATAATCTTTGAATGACTTGAAATTTTGTATGTCTCTTCCTCTATATGTCAGTAACCCATATCTCTAAGTTCAGAATTTTTGGACTCTCCAATTGCCCGTAATCGATTTTACAATATGAGAGATTTGAAAGAGACCTCGAGATCTTTCATGCTATTCCTTTAAGCCAATACATGTCATTGGTATGTCGGCACTAAGGATCACAACCTTACCACTCCGTTTTAGGTATTTTTATAATCTATATTGATCCCATGCTTATTAGGAGACAAGGGATGCTTATATAGGCTAATATGGGGACCCCCGGGAGAAATAGAAGACTAGCTTCCTACATAATTATGAATTCTAATTAAACTCTATAATTAATTCTATAATTCTATAAATCATTATTCATTACACTAAAGAATAATAATTACACTCTAGTCTACTATCCCAAAATTATAATTTTGAGCTCCTCATTATTAAATGCTTAATAATCTTCCCACGTTAAGCCCGTCGATTAAATTAAATTACTGATAATTATATTTAATTGACCTCTAATAAATTCCTTGAGACTGTCCGTTTAACTTATTTGATATATCGGATAATTAAATCCACTAACTGGGTTTGGTATAATCAAAACTTATAAGCTACATCAAGAGGGTATCATCAATCTCTATACCGAGACGTGGATTCCTTTCATAACTAGCTTTCACCATACAATAATAACCATTATCCAATCCACCAAGCTAATTGATCTATAAATGAATCTCACTCAATAGGTCAAAGTAATGAATAATTGATGTACGTGTCCATTGATTTTGTCCAAATTAGAGCTTAAGCACTCATAACAACCATGAGATATGCATTATCTTATATGGTCAATATAAAGACAATTATTTCAAATTGGTCCCATTGAATACACACAAAGTGTACTAGCACAACAAGTCGAAATTATATCGTTTCCTGTAATCAAGCTAGACCTATTAAAATAGTGCGCTACAATTCTACTGATAGTGAATCCATCTCCATTTGAGATTGTGAACCAAACTAATATTCTACAAGCAACGATGATCTGGTCTTCCGTGTGTAAGTCGGACTCTACACACCAAATCATCTACTGTGAAGAATAAAAGACACATATGCATAAATATATAAAATAATATGATGCAAACGTCACTTGTGAAGATTCACATTAAATAAACATACTAAAATTCACTAGTGAATCATGACATTTAGTATACAACCCAACAATACCTTCTACCCTCCTACCTAAGTGAATCCCATTTTCAAGCCTAGATCCCCTCTCAATCACTTTCCCTTTTGTAATTCTCAAGTTTTTTTCATGTACCCAATCCGGTGTATTCCTCTCCCATGTAACCTAGTAATATATCTCCCACATAATACATCTTGAGCACTCCTACCATACATGAAATGTTCACACTCACAATATATTTCCATCTTTGAGAAATATCCGTGGGTGAGAGGTAAAATCCATCACCTCACCCCAAACCCTCACCTTTTTTAAGAAGATCCCCTCTAAATCTCAAAATGTCAAAACGATCATTTTATAATTAGAAAAAATTTGTTGCAAAACCTCCAAAATAACCCACTACAAAACCTAGTTCACGTAAATCTAGGCTCGATCGGTGGAACGAAATAAGCCCTTCGTTGGTCACACCTATCACATATAAAAGTTTTCCATTTTTCCTACATTCTTAAATTTAGTGAAGCCTAGCCAATGATGGTCACGACGTTTGATAAAAACATGGATTTGGGGGTATTTTGTTCCATAACTTCACAAATCTCCACCCTAGAGAGATATATTATAAACTACATCTAAGACTTCACCCAATAATAATTCCCTCAATGAAAATCTCCTTAATTGCCATGTCAACCAAAATAACCCACCATTCATCTTTATTTTATTGGATACACATATCTATATACAGTTTAATTCCTCTTCAAAATCCAATCAATCAGCGAAAATTTCCCTCAGAGTATACACCTCCTCTTTCAAATATACCCATTGCATCTTGAAATTTTTAAATGCCCTTTTTGGACATATTCTGAAGTTAAACACATGGGTCAATTCCTAAATATTGCTTCAACCAATCGAATATACCCATCGACTTTAAATAAAGACATAAACCCTACCCATCCCTTGCAAGATTCCTCTCACTATCGTGTGTCTGAACATACATCCCGCTCATTGATTGTAAACGAGAGCATTTGAAAGTCCATTTATACTTGTGCACATGGTTTCCAAAATATAGCATCAAAATAGATCCAAACCACATTAACCAATCACACACAACCCATGCAACACAGTGTGATTTTTGAACTCCACTTATAATCGAGCACCGTTGTCCTAGAAATTTATGACTTTTGGAGAATGTGAGAAAATACCCAAAAGTTTTAGCATATATTACTAATCATCTTGAGGACTTCCTAAACCACCATCATTATTGTTTTAAATACTTAACCAAGAAACAACTCATTTTACTCCACAAGGAGCAATGCTTATTGTCTTAGATGTAGACTTGTTATGACAACATCCTGGACAATCAATCTTCTTATGGGTGAATATCATACCATATCAATTGACCTTGTGTATGGCTATCACACTGTAACCAATTGAATTTCGAGATAGCAATCACACACTCTAAAATTTCATTTCGGGCAAGCAATCACATCCTCATCTTTCGCGGGCTTCCATTCTTTAGTCAACCCATTACACGACTTATGTTGACAAGAACGACCCCCACTCTACATCTTGGAGATACCATTAATTCCCTCCATATAAACTTGTGAGGCAATATTCCTCATCATTGTTAAATTAACACGTCTAATAAATCCAAACACTAGTGACTTGACACCAAAATATCACTCCGAATTTTTTAAAAACACCTTATGCACACCTAGAGCTCTAAGACCAATTATTTTTCCCCGATACCCAAATTTTTAGGTAAACCTTAAATCAACCATGACTCCTGATAATCAAGATAAAATGAAAATAATGATAAGAACATAAAGATGTAAACAAGATAGATAACAATAAGATATATGTGGTTCAACAACATGGCTAAGTCCACGAAGATGACCGATTCTAATATATTTGAAGAAAAATTACAAGTACAATAGATAATATACAAGGATAAATTGCATACCCTAGTACCCAAGTGAATCCCAACTTGGAACCCTCTCAATCTCTTGTCATCGAGTGTTTCTCATAGGTTTGGGGGTGTTTGGAGCCAAAACTCCACATGATAAGCAGTAACCCAATTGCAAGAGACTTTTTTTATCTACAAACCAGTCCTCCCCTCAATGGACATATTATATTTCTAGAAACCATCACTAATTTTATATATTCTAAAAATTTCACTTTTAGGATTTGTCCTTGTAGTCATTTAGTGAAACACATTTGAATAGTATAGCTAAGTTTAATCTTTGTTCTTATATTCACTCCCAAACTTAACTAGCTAAATGTGGTGGAGTATGATGAGAAATAGAGTTTAAAAGATAAAAAAAATCTTAACTACCATTCTGGACTTGTGAAATGTTTTATTATGGGTAGCAATTCATGTTTTTGGGTTATGTTATGAGCCGACACGACACGACAAAACTTAGTATTTTTTTTACACGAAAATGTTGCGTATCAAACACTAAATAATTAGTCTTATAAGCTCAAAATTTGTTAACTACGCATAGCTACGCATAATGAATAATTTGTTGCATAGATAATATACATTTTCATTTATCACGAAAATGTAATAAATACGGTGATAATTAGTGTTTGGGAATGTTGGTAACACGTTCCAATGGTGTTCCGAATATAAAAGAACCATTCCATTGGCACGAGTTATACATACTTCCTCTACATAGTGGGCATCGACCCTTTTTCTTTGAATGCTTTGATTGCTTCAGTACAAAAGTCCCATACATCATACTCATCCTGATTGTACTCAAATTTAAACCCAAGGTCCATCAATTTCTTGGAAGAACGTGGAATAGATTTCAATTATTCATCAACTCATTCAAATTTGCATAAATTTAGCGAATTGGTTCACAAATGTTATGTACGTATCGATACTCATAAACATAAGGCAAATTTATTTTTGAGTGATGGGACATACATTATATATATATATATATATATATATATATATATATATATATATATATATATATAGAGAGAGAGAGAGAGAGAGAGAGAGAGTATTGCTCTTGTGTGGACCAGTCCGCATTTTAAGAGTGCGGACCAGACATGTGTCACTTGGCAGTGAGCTTAGAAATTATCGCCAAAATTATAGGCACTCTCTCTCTTTTTTCGGGCTTGCAGCCAGGTGACACATGTCTGGTCCTCACTCTTAAAATGCGGACTGGTCCGCACAAGAGTAGTATTGTATATATATATATATATATATATATATATATAAGGAAAAAACTAAGATTATTGAGTGTTTTGTAATTAACATTTTAATAACTATTTATAGGTAAAATCTCAGTGAATTTTTTAATGAAATAAAGAAAAAGATAACATAAAAGAAAACTAAAAAATAAGAGTGACGCAAGTCTCAAATTTCATTTTACGTTCTAATCTCCGAAAGATTATAGTTTATTTTTATCTCCAATATATCATTGTTATAGGAACCTCAAACTCCTAAACTAAGTCCTTTTCGATAAAAAATGGTTGGTTAATATACGTTCAACCAGTAGCCAAAACTATTTGCTCATTATATTGATTAAATCCAGAAAAAGTGAACTCTTAATTTATGACGTCTCGACAAATAAATAGTAAAACTATTAATTTGAAATGAAAATAGTATTTTTTTTTACCCCAAAATCCTCTAATGTGTTTAATTCAAGGTGTGTACCTCATTACCAAACCCAATAACCCTATTAACTGTAACCATGATTATTCATGTATATAGTGTAAATAGAATAGAACACACAAAATAACGCCAAAACAGAGTTTTAAACTCATTTTATAGTCATTTTTGTGTTTGTTGACCAAGTCCAGTTTTTATGAGTTTAAAATAGGATTAAATTTTTAATTGTATACTACAGCTCTTAAAGAATAGTATATAAGATACTAGACACATACTTGATTGGTACATTGTACTCTGGGTACTTTTGTCTCAGTGATTTAGCAAGATCAGAGATGGTAAAACAGTGAGGGGAGAAAATTAAATCTTCCCTTTGCATGTGGATGTTCAAACAAGTATATGTGAGCATTGCACATGTCATCCAGATGCACGCCACATGCCCGGATCAAGACAGGATATAGAGCTTCAATTCCTGTACATAAATGTAATATAATCAAACACACATATTTTTGTTGACCAAATGATATTTTTAATTAAATTACGTGTGAATTAATGTAGCATTAAGATATGTAAACTATGGGTTATTTTTTGGAATATTTTAATTTACCCACCATGCTATCTTCTTTATTTGACTTTACCCATCATTTTATTTTTCTTCAGAGTTACCACTCATTTTGACATTCAATGACGCTTTTTTCGTTCCTAAACATCAAAATGAGTAATAAAGCTTAAAGAAAAATAATATTATAAGCAAAGTGAAATAGTGATAAATATATGGTCGATAAGTTTAAAATATCCTATATTTTCATTTTCTAGGTTGCAAAAGTTTAATATGGAATAATATACATACTAGTGATTAGGGCCAATGAAATATTAATGCTAGGCGGACTGGAAGGTGTAAGTAATGGCCCAATAACAATAGATGGTTGAATGGTGACCAGATCAAGACCATTTTCTTCTGCAAATTTCCAAGCTTGTTTTTCCGTGATTATTTTCGCCACAATGTACATCTAAATAATAATTAAATATAACATATATGTTATTTAATTTTTCTCACGGAGTCATGGGCATCAAAGACGGAGGGACAGTAGGCCTAGTGAGGGCTCTAGTCCCACAGTTTTATTTCAAAAAATAGTTATATATGCTTATACTATATTTAGGTGCAGAAAAAATGATTTCAAATTTAGTTGGGTACATTTGTTGAAATGAAAAAAATTCTATACAACTTAAACCCTTAAACCTGCTACACAAACATTCTAAACATACACAGTAGGACAACATCTTTTCTTCACAAACAACCCACTTGATTTTAGCTATCCCTCCCTCTTCTTCCCCCAGCAGCCTCTTATCTAGCCCCGTGTTGCCCAACCATCTGCCAGCTACTACTCCTTCATTGATCGTGGTACTACCATCTCTATCTCTATTATTTATTTTTTTGTTTTGTTAATTTGTTAAATACTAACTTATATCATATATATTTTTTAGTTTATTGTTAAAATAAATGGTTATAATTATATATTTCTTAATGTTATTGTTAAATTAATGTTAAATAGTTGTTTTTTTATTTTTTTAGTATTATTATGGGTTGTTTTAAATTTTAGGATTAAATTATGATTGAGTTTAGGTATATTGTAGATATAAATTTGGGGTTGAATGTTGGTTCAAATTTGATGATGCTGATATAAATTTGGGGTTGAATGTTAGATTAAATATGATGTTGTAAGATTAAATTTGGGATTAAATGATTTTATGAAACTTTGACATTATAAACAAGTTTAAGATTTACTTGACTATTAATAATTAATTGAATACATATTCTAATTTTAAATATTTAAGAAATTATTTGTTAAATATTTTAGAATAACCTTACAAAAATTCAGCATGAGGGCTCCCGCTCCCAAACCTCTGAAAATTCTTAGCCCCCACTTTCATGATATCTTGGCTTTGTCCCTAATGGGCATGGATAATCTTCCATCAAAATATGAAATTTGAGTGCAAAATTATAAAAGAAATGACTAAATTGGAAAGACAATTAGCTATCCAATGCATCCTTCCCAAAATGTCTTTACCATTTAATACAATAAAATGCATTGTCTCTAAATATCTCCTCATTTTTATCCAAATATTTAGCTTATATCTAGGGACAAGAAATCTTCAAGGGAGCTTGACAAATAAGTCAATTTATATAAGATATTTTCTAATTGATTCTACCAAAATAAATTTTTCTTAATATATTTAATTTATATGTGTAATAAATATTCACTATATATTTTCTAATTGGACCTATTGAATCAAAAATATTTTTAATGAAACCTATTTGAGAAAAAAAATATCGTACAACCTATTTAACTATGTACTTAGTTAAAGATATTAATCATTAAAAAAATAATTAAATTAAAAAAAAGGATAATTTGACTTGATGCTTTAAGCTTACTTAGAGGTAATTTACTAGTTCATAAAATAGACTTAACCCTGCATATTTTTACATGTCCGTCCTCTCGTAATCAAATTTTGTCAATCCTTAATTGCATACTACCTCTCCACACCCATACATATTTTGAGAACTAATGGTTACCCATGCGATGCATTGTCAGGTGTAATGCGTTTCGAAATATTTTATTCATATATATTGTGGTGACAAAAATCTCAACGCAAAACAATAATGAAGGAAAACAATCACCAAGGAAATAAGAACAGAAATAATCACATTCACAACATAAGAACATACGTGGTTCGGCACCCTGCCTACGTCCACGGAGTGGTCTACTATTTTAATAGAGTAAATCTCGAGATGGTTTTGTTGCTACATGCCCCTGGCCAAGAGTACAATATATATTCAATTAACTGAAAGTGTTGGTAACTAACACGTTGAGCCTGTATCCCTTGAATATCTCGCCGAGATTTTTGGGCTAGACTCGGTTATATCATCAAATGTAACTGCTTAATCAAGGCTCATAATTTGGTCTGAAAACCTGATTAACTCACTTCGGCTTGGACGACTACTTTTATGGGCTTTATCAACACAATAGGCATCCAAAATTGCCCCTAAAATTTTTGGGGCCTTTGGGCTCACAAATTTTAAAAAGCATCTTCTCAATATCCTTTGATGGCACTGCCGTAGTTCACAAGATTGATATTGGTGTGAATCGTCATTTGGCAAGGAGATTAAGCAGAAAATATTCTTCGATTGGTGTTCGCTATCATTGATGAGTTTAAACTGAAGTGTTGGACGATTCTATCGTCACTTCAACTATTTGCTTACTCCACTTCCAAGCTACTTATTTATCTTCATCTTCCAAATCTATGGTTTTTCATCATCTCAAACTTAATTATTTCCTCGTAACTTCTCATTCCCCTCTCTGTCTGTATTTCCTTTCATCGTTTCTTATTTTTTCTACTGTAGCTAGGGTTGTCTCATGGATATTAAGTGTGTCCATGTTCGTCACATTGTCCGTGACATTGAGGATGGCCACTAGATTCATGTTCTTCTACTATCTTTAGGGGGTTTAACCTTTCCCCCAACTCGCCTGTTCTTGCATTTATTTTAATACTTCGATATAATTCCAGCTTAGTGTTCTCTAAATGTTTGGAAAATTGTAAATGGAGTCCATAAAATAAATCAACTTTATGGCACTAACTTAGAATTGGTTTAAATTTTCTTCTGTTATACATTTTCTCACACGAGCTCTGGTCTTTTTTATTTGAAAGCAAGGAGTCCAGATAGGTATTGGTAGTGAACCTAACTTATTCCCATAAGGACTACTGGACTAAGGGGTTCATTGCTAGGAAATAGCAATTCCCTCCCCAAGTAAGGGGAGCAAGGTACAGGGGACCTAGGATCCCTATATATGGGGATGAGTACATATGTTATTTTCCAACCTTGTTTCTTATTACTTGTTGCTCTAATGTGTTCTTCCTCTAATATTTTATTTTTTTTTCAGCGAAGTCTAAAAATTAAGAACCTTCTCCTCAAGAGATCCATGTTGATGAGTTGATCAAACGTGGAAATTAAGGGACTCCATTATAGAGGGTGAGCATCACACGTCAGCTACCATCTTGTTGGTATACAAGAACACTACCACCAGCTTCATCACCCATCCAGTTGACTCTATTCCCCACCTCGATATCCTAAAAGAAGAAGAAAAAGAAGAAGGTGCTATCGAACCCATCGAGCTAGACGACGAGGGGGAGAAAAGGTCAGAGACTGGTGTTACCGAAGGTGGCAGAGGTGGTAATGGTGAGACAGGATCCAGTGAAGAGAGGTCCAGCGAGGTAGGTTCTAGTTCGGGAATTTTTAGTGAGGAAGATATGGCTCCCCCTAAAAGAAAAAACATGATCCGTGATAATGATGATGATGATGTCATGTTGTCCAACAGGCTAAAGATCCATAAGCCAAGGTCTGGGGATACTACTAGTGGTTCCCAGATAATAACTCATGAGAAAGTGGTGGAGAGGAAAAGGAAAAACTAAGAGAAGAGAATAGAGAGAGAGAGAGAGAGAGAGAGAGAGAGAGGAGGAGAATAAGAAAGAAGCTAAGAAGAGGAGAGAAAAGGAGAGGAGGAGAGAATAAGAGAGGATTAAGAAATAATAGACCTCGCTTATGCTTGTGGCTATCCCAGGTGAGGGGGCTTATGTGGCTCTGACCCCTCATCTCGCTCCAATGATGCTTGAGAGAGCTGTGCTCATGGAGGGCCATGAGCGGTCTTCGAACATGGGCCCTGACCTGTTGGTCCTGAAAGAAGATCAAGGGATTTCTATGGTAAGGCCACTTCCCTATTTTTCTATTTCTTTGACATGTAATTTCTTTTCTCATTGTTTACTAACCAATGTCTCTTCTTGCAGTTTGTGTTCGACTATATCATCCTCAGGCGTAGCCAAAATGAGATGGCGAGGAGGAAATTTAAGCTCAAGGAGAGCCTGAAGTCTTCCCAGGAGGCCCAAAAGTCCTCCGAGAAGGCTCTCACAAGGGATGAAGCTTCTTTTCCTAAGGAAAGGGCTGAAGCGGCCAAGGAGCTGAAGGAACTTCGCGAGTCCTGTGAGCTGGTTGTGACGAGCAAACTGGCCATCACAGGGGATAATAAGGTGCTCACGGATGAAAATAAAGGGATTGATGAGAAGGTGAAGAGCCTAGAAACAAAGGTGAAGAGTTTGGGAAAGAAGGTAGCTACCATCATAGAAAGTGGCTACATTGAGGGCTGAGAGGCAGCATATGAAGATGTCGATAAATAGATCGACTACATAAATCGGGCAAACTTCAAAAAAGGTTGGGATCGAGTCTTATTTACTACTGACTCCTCTCTGTTTGATGAGCACAATACTAGTTCCAAGCCCGTCGTTAATAAAGAATTCCATGTGGATCGAACTATTGTGGAGCCTTTTGCTCCTGTTAGTGACCAGGGAGTGAATCTTATCTCGATCGAGGGAGGTGTACTTGGGTATGAGACGGGAGAGGCTACTGATGATAAGGGGAAGGAGTTGGCCTCCACCGAGCACGTTGATGCTGCCAAATAGACTTCTAGGAATTTCCTTCACTTGTGTATTTTTTTGTTCTTCCCTCTTATTATTCCATGTATCTGTATCTGGCCAGTGTCATTTTTCAATGAAATAGGGAAGTAATGTTTTCATATTCACTGATATATGGGTTTTCTTTGTTCGATGTCTTGTAGTTTATCGATATTGATGATTACATTCCCGCAACCTATCATCTAGGCCAAATCCTTGGTTCGAATGTAAGCGACCAAGTTCATCGATCTTTTATCATGATTTACGAATCCCTTAGGGAAAGGAACAAGGGCTACAAAAATCAGTCCGAAGTAGTTGTCAGACTGAAGGATAGGCGATGGAAGAGATATGTGCCTCCGTTCAAGAATAAATGGATGCTCTAAAGGCTAAACTCTTGGACTAATCCGAGATCAATCAGAATGGGGAGGTACTGCAGCGGAAAATAGTGCCTTAGGGAGGGAGATTATGCACATTAAGGAAAATACTCCAAGAAGTGATCCCCAAGTTAGTCAAGGTTCCTTGTCGTCATTCACGCGGTGAGCTAGGAGAGATGACGACGGTTCTCAGAGTGAGATTGTCAAGTTGAAGGGGGACGTTTGGCGAGCATACGTAATCTTCGTCGGATTATAAAGATACATCACAAGTCTATGATGCTTATTTCAAAAGGGTCCTCGGTAGGTGTGGGCTGACACCTACGATCAAGGCTAGATAGATGCCCCCACAAAGCTAAAAGAAATGAAGGAATTGGCCTTTATTAGAGGGTGACTAAGTGTCCTCAGGGAGTCGATGGTTCACAAAAACTCTCCCCTGTGGTGTAGGCATGAGATCACTCCCCCAATCTTGGAGACGAATACGTTTCGAAGGGATGACCGCTAGATCCCCATAGATGTGATTCCAAGGTAGTTGCTAGAACCGATCTTGGAGGAGGTTGTGGAGAGATTTGCCCCTCACCCTGATGATGGTCGGAGAGCTAGAGTAGTGGACTAACTTGCTCAGTGACCTAGATCCTCTTAGGGTTAATTTGTTTCATTACTGTTATAAATTTAGCTATGTAATTCTTAGTAAGAAATAAAATATTTATGTTTTGGGCATAGATTGACTAAACATGTGTTGCTTGCTTTCGACTTACTAATAAACTCTAGTTATTTTGGGCACTTCAGCCGACTAAATGTCATTTAGAGTTTAATTTCAATTGAGCATTCCCCCAGCCCAGTATGCCTTAGCCATATCATTCTGCCCACCTTACCTTTTAGGTGGAGTCATCACACTACCTTAGGCCTAAGTAGGGCGATGGAGAGAATACACCTGATTAATGGGCAATCCACCCGAGCAGGATTTTGGATCCAAACTACATTGGCGACTAACCTAAGTTGGTCGTATTGCCTAAGGATCCCCAGTAGGTCTTTATTTTTTGCCGGAGCAACCTAGGAGGCCAATTGTGTTTTGGAACAAATGTCTGAGGATGGTTATCACATGTTGACCCTGCTATTTATTCTTTGAGCAAGTTGAGCTAGGATAGTCCTAACCACTATTGTACAACCATAAGAGGTTGGTTCGGAAGATCCTTTGACTGAAGTAAGTTAGCTAACTTACTGTAATCCATAAATTCTATTATATTCATAAAAGGAGTAAAGCCTGTAACTTGAAAAGGGTGCATATAACAAGATAGATTCAAGAAAACCAATACATGTACAATGCCAAAGCCATTCGAACTTTATTAATCAAAGTCATAAACAAAGAGTAACATTATTTTGTAAAATAAAAATTTGCCTAAACTAGTGGTGCATAGATAGAGAAATCTAGAAGTAGAATTTCTTCATGTTGGATGCATTCCAAGCCCTTGGTATCTTCATGCCCTCCAACGTTTCTAAGTGATAGACTCTTTGCAAGTCATCCCTTACTACCTTGAAAGGTCCCTCCAAATTTTCCATCTGATGGTTTCACAGCATTGCCAAGGACTTTCCTTAGGACATAGTCCCCAACTTGAAATTTACTTCGATTGACTTTCTGATTGTACATTTGGCTAGTTTCCCGTCGTTCATCAGCTAAGTCAAGTTCAATGAGAAATGCTTCATTATTGTGGCCTTGGTCAACCAATGTAGACATCATGGTAGGGAGACCAACTTCTAGTGGGATAACTACTTCCATTCCATATATGAGTGCAAAGGTTGTTTCCCAAGTTGCTCGCCTTGGGGTGGTGCAGTAGTCCCAAAGGATGTGGTCAATTCGTTTGCCCAAGCTCCTTTGGCTCATTCCAGGCATTTTTTTAGCCCATCGATCATTATTTTTTTAGAAGCCTCAACATAACCATTTCTCTGGGGATATGATACAGAGCTGAAGTAATGCCTAATTCTATGATCGTTGCAAAAGCTTTGGAAGGGTCCACTCTCGAAATGGGTCTTGTTGTCAGTAATGATCGTCTTGGGGATGCCTAAGCGGGTAATTATGTTTCTCAATATAAACCTCATCATGTTTGTGTCCCTGATGTTCGCTACCGGTTCTGCCTCTATCCACTTAGTGAAGTAGTCTATGGCGACCAATAGATACTTTCGATTGCCTGTCGCAGTAGGCAGAGGACCTACGATGTCCAATCCCCACTGGGTGAAGGGCCACGGGTTGGTTAATGATTTTAGGTCACTGGCGGGCCGGTGGACCATGGGTGATCGTCTTTGGCATTTTTCGCACTTCCGAATGTAGACTCCAGCGTCCTTATGCATGTATCACTACCAATACCCTTCCTTTATTTCTCGAAAGGCTAGCGACCTTCCTCCTGCGTGACCTCCATAAATTCCCGCATGAAGTTCATACAAAACTTGCTCGACGTCTTGTGGATGAACGTACTGGAGATAGGTGCCGGTGAAGGGTCTCTTATACAACTTCCCATCAGGAGATATGTGAAAGCGAGCAACTTTGACTCTTATCTGATGTGTCGACCTTTTGTCACTTGGTAGTATATCATTTCATAAGTAGTCCGTGATGGAGTCCATCCATCTCGGAGCCTTTCGATGTGGAGAATCATCTCGGGATTCAGTGTCTTAATAATCTGATCAATGTTGAGTTACGTGAGAAAATTTATTTGGATTGTTATTCTCAAGTCAAAGTCTATTGCTAAATTCAGAGATGCTATGGCATCTGCATAGTTGTTCTATCCTCTAAGGAACTGCTGAACATCCACTTGATTGAACTTGGCTATTAGTCCCTTCACAATGGAAAGATAAGCTACCATCCTTTCATTATTTACGTTAAAATAACCATTTATTTGGTTGGATACCAGTTGAGAGTCGCCAAAGACTTGAAGGTGCCTTGCCCTAGCAATTGTGCTTTGCGTAACTTAAGGCAGATCTCATAGCATGGTCTGACACGATGAGGTAAAGATCTAAATAATCTCCCTCTCTAGGAATCACGAGCAAAGAGGGGCTTCCCAGATAAGCCTTAAGTTCTTCTAAGGCTCTGGAGCACTCCTCATTCCATGTTATGCCTTTGTTTCTTTTCAACAACTGAAAGAAGGGTTGAGATCGTTCTGAGGAATTTTAAATGAACCAGGTGAGCACGGTGAGCATTTCAGTGAGATTCTGTACATCTCTTACTATTTGAGGGATTGATGGCGTTAATCTGGTCGGGGTTTGCCTATATTCCTCTCTTGCTGATCAAGTATCCAAGGAATTTTATTGACTGGACACCGAAAGAACACTTACTTGTGTTAAGTTTCATTTGGTATTTCCCGAGAATATTGAAAGTCCTTTCCAGGTCAGATAGGTGATTGTCCTTAATATTGCTCTTGACGATTATGTCGTCAATGTAAACTTCCATAGTATCCCCCATTTGCTCTTTAAACATTTTTGTAACTAGTCATTGATAAGTCTGTCCTGCATTCTTAAGGCCAAACGGCATAACTTTATAACAATACAAACAAATAGTGCTTATGAAGGAGGTTTTATCCTGATCCGGCATGTGAATGAGGATTTGGTGGTATCCAGAGTACACATCTAAGAAGCTCATTCTCTCATGAGCTGCTGTAGCATCGACCAATTGATCAATCTTCGAAAGTAGGAAACTTTATTTGGGACAGGCCCTATTGATGTCGATGAAGTCGATACAAACTCTCCATTTCCCATTACTCTTATAAACTACTACCGAGTTGGATAACCATTTTGGGAACTGAACCTATCGTATGGAACCTTCATCCAGTAGCTTTCGAACCTCTTTCTCTACTACTTTATCTTTTTTCGAGGCTGTTCGGCGAGGCTTTTGTGTGACTGGCTTAAAGTCTGGGTCAACATGCAATCGATGACAAGAAATGGTGGGATCAATCCCTGGAAGCTCGTAGGGTTCCCATGAAAAAACATCAAAACTACTTCGGAGGAGGGTGACTAATTCTTTCTTTTTGCGATCGTTCAAAGATGTACCAATTAAAAACTTTTTCTCAGTCGAACTATTTCCAGCAGCAACTTCTTTCAGGTCTTTAATGACCCTCTCGGAGGGATGGAGCCTGGTCTTGTCCACTCCTAGTCGATCCTACCTTAGCTTTTATTTAGAGGGTATCAACCCCTCATGGGCTTCTTCTTTGCTTTTTGATTCATCAGTTTTCCTTTCCTGCTTTGGGCGAATGATCGCGATGAAATATTTTTTGGCCATAGCTTGGTCTCCATGTATCTCGACCACTCACCGATCTATTATACACTTCAGCTTTTAATCGTACATTGAGGGTACCACCTTTATTGCATGGATCCATCCTCTGTCGAGGATGGCGTGGTACGGAGGTTCAATGTCAACTACTAGAAAATTAATCATTTTTTAAATGTTCCCCACCCTAACTGATAGGATAATATTCCCCAAAGGAATTGTAATCTTTCCAGCGATGCCGACCAACGAAATTGGTTCTTCCTTAAGGTCGATAATGCTCAGTTTTAACATTTAGAACAATTCTAGGTACATCACTTCGGATGAGCTACCTTGGTCGACGAGCAACCTGTCGATGTCCCAATTAGCTATCCAGAGTGCGATGACCAGTGCATCATGATGAGGGGTTCTCACCCAAATTAAGTCTTCATCAGTGAAAACAATGTGCTTGTTGTAATCGATGTCCTCCGATCATCAACGCTTCTCGACCTCAGTTTTCGCAGGATTAATCTGAAAGGCCTGCATAACTGTACTAAGTTTCTTTACTTCCATTTGAGCTACATTTCCTTGAATTTGTTTGAGGTCTGACCCTCTATGTATCACCGTGAACTCGTGACCGATATCCTCCTCGAGACACTTATCGGGCCTTTCCTCTCCATTCGTTGCTACCTTCTCATCCTTCTTTTACACGAACTCATAAGAAGATTGGCTTGAGCTAACTTCTCGAGATGTTGAGGGGTTTACAAATTCAGTTTTGTAGCCGCCCTCCTTGTGAAAAGCGCACCTTATTGCGTTATTCTGCTTGGAGGGGTCTCCTCCCATCCTTCTCAGCCACTTAATGAACGGCTCGTCTCTGATCTTAGCAAGAACCTTATATATTGGCTCTTTGAAGACTGTATTCACAGCCTAAAATGCCTTCGAGGCATCATTTTTGTTTCCATTCTTGGAGCCATTTTTGCCCCCGTTCTTGTTCCCTTTCTTTCGAGGTTCGTTCTTCTCCACTACTTTGCTAGCCTTCGCGCAACCATTATCCACTGTATTAAGATGGGTCACATCCTCGACTTTGGCATACTTCTTAATATGAGCCATTAAGTCGTCGATGGATAAAACCTCCTTCTTAGTTAAGGACTAGTGCATTAGGCATGAGATCGATAAATCAATTTTAAAGGATGCTACGCTGACCTGCGCCAAGTAATCATTGATTTCATTAAATACTTCCCAATACCTCTTCATGTACTCTCTTAGGTTCTCTTGCGGTTTCTTCTTCATAGTAAGCAGTGCATCCATCCTCTTCGGGTGGGAGTTGCTTGTAATGAAGCGAGATGTAAATTGCTCAGCCAAGGATTTGAAATTTTGGATGGACCTATGAGGTAGCTTCTCAAAGCACTTTTGGGCCACATCGTGCAAGATTAAAGGGAAGATTAGACACATGAGAGCATTATTGTGACTCCATAGATTCATAACTTATTGGTATTACCTGACATCGTCAATGGGGTCAGTCTTCCCATCGTAAATCTTGAACCAGGGAATCGCAAACTTCTTTCGGACCTATTCTTCTTCTATTGCCCTTGAAAAAGGGGAATATGTATAGGTTTTGAGAGCTCACCTGGTTAGCTCTCTCGTAGATCTGGCGTCGCGATGAGTTGGGTGCTAGTCCATCTCCTTTGGGACCAAACTTCGTATGTCATCGTTCTGCCGACCAGGACTCCTATAGCGGCGAGCTAGTTGTAGTCGTTCAAAATGGTCATATGACCCACGCCTCATGCTCCTTCCTCAGTTATGAGACTTGCTCGCCTGAGGGCGAGGAGTCCAGTTATGGCATTGCCTTGTGCTTCGATGGATTTCTCTCTCCATTCTTTCCAGTTTACCCTTAAGGCGGGCATTTTCATCTTGCTGTTGGCGAGTAGCTTCCTCCTTCTCTTGGAGTCTAGCTTCATAGTCATCTATCAATCTAGAAATCTGTGTAGACCTGGGAGACCCCTGGCTTTCATCGGAGACTTATCTCTCCTGGAAAAATCTTGTGCTTGAATGACGAATCTCAGACCTTACCCTTAGAGGGTTAGGCTGCTACTGAATGCCACCTACTTGAGGGATGTTACTTCTGTGATGGGACATCGTTGGTTCTTATTGATGAAGGTTTTCATAGGAATAACAATCGTTCCCACGGAAGATGCCAATTGTGGTGACAAAACTCTCAGCACAAAACAATAATGAAGGAAAACAATCACCAAGGAAATAAGAACAGCAATAATCACAATAATCACATAAGAATTTATGTGGTTCGACAACTTGCCTATGTCAACAGAGAGGTCTTATGTTTTGATTGAGTAACTCTCGAAATGTTTTTTAGCTACATGCCCCTATGCCCCCGGCCAGGGGTACAATATATATTCAATTAATTGAAAGTGTTGGTAACTAACACGTTGAGCCTGTATCCCTTGAATCTCTTCGAGATTTTTTGGGGTAAGACTCGGTCATATCATCAAATGTAATTGCTTAACCAAGGCTCATAATTTGGGTCGAAAACCTGATTAACTCACTTGGGCTTGGTCGGCTACTTTTATGGGCTTGATCGACACAATAGGCACCCACGTATATAAATTAATATATAATATTATCAGTATTTAAAAAAAGGTCGTAGCAATAACTATGAGCATGTAAATGTAAGTAATCTATATTATACTTCTAATACCATAGTATTAGAGGTGTAAACATGAAACCCTTGCAAATAATATTAAAATTCTAGCAAAAAAAATTTATTTCTATGAATAAAAAAATCATCCTCTACAATATAAAAAATTATTTTTAGAAATATTAAATTATTTTCATCAAATAAAAAATGTTTCAAGCATTTAAGGAATATAAAAGTATTTTTGGCATATAAATATAATTTTCAGCCACAAAAAAATGATTTTCAGAAATAATAATTTTTTTTAGCAAATAATGACTATTTCTAAGAATAAATTACGATTTTCAGGAATATAAAGTAAGTAAAAAATGATTTTCATCAGTTAAAAATTATTTCTAGCAAATAAAATTATTTATAGGAATAAAAATTGTTTTCAACCATATAAAATTATTTTCATCATAAAACAATAATTTCTAGCAAATAAAAAGTGATTTTCGGTAATAATAAATTATTTCCAGCAAATAAAATATGGTTCAAGCAATAAAAAATGATTTTTAGTAATAAAAATGTATTTTCAACATATAAATATAATTTTCAGTAGATAAAAAAAAATCAGCGATGAATTTTATTTCTAGCAAATAAAAATTATTTTAATGAATAAAAATTTATTTTTCACAACATGAAAAATTATTTTCAGAAATAATAAATTATTTGTAGCAAATAAAATATGGTTCAAGCAACAAAAACTAATTTTCGACAATATAAAAGTATTTTCAGCAAATAAAAAATGATTTTCAACAATAATAATTTTTTTAGACAACAAAAATTATTTCATGGAATAAAAAAATTACCTTCAGCAATATAAAATTATTTACATCATATACAATGATTCCTAGCAAATAAAAAATGTTTTTCAACGGTTAAAAAATATTTACAAAAAATACAAACTATTTCTAGGAATGAAAAAATGATTTTAAGCAATATAATATTATCTCCAGCATTAAAAATGATTTCTAGCAAATAAAAAGAAATTTTCAGTTGTGTGAAATTATTTCCAGCAAATAAAATATGATTTTTTGCAATAGTAAAATGAATTTCAGTAACATAAAAGTGAGTTCAACCAAATTTACGGTAAAAAAAATAAAAAATAGAACAAATACATAATTTTTTTCTTTCCAAAATACTCAACGCGTTGTTGAAAATTCGTTCACGTGTTTTGAACATCCAATAAAAAAGATATAAACATACATAAGAACTTCTCAGATGAAAAAAATAGGAGCAAGTTATAGTGCAGCGGACAGTGGCGGATCCAGGATGTTCGGGCTGTGGGTGCGGGATTTTTTTACAAATGTCGAGGGTGGGATCCCCCGAGACGATTTTTTTGGTTAGTTTTACTTGTTGTGCAATTTTTAACTCTAAAAAACTTGTGATTAATATTCACTAATTTTTTACCCCTTCATAATAAATCAACATTTTTTAATAACAACTACTAATTAAAATTAAAGTTTAATACAAATTTCAGCAACAACAACTAATTTTGGGAACAAATTATTTTTAGCAACAACTCCAACAACAACAATAATTTCAACACACTAACATAAATACTAAAAAAAAATCAGCATACTAACATTATTTCTTCGCGCATCTTTTTGAAATATTTCAACATAATTGCCTAAATCTGAAACATTATTTCAAATTAAATTTTTAGTTACAAATTAAAATTGAAGTTTAATATAAAATTTAGCAACAACTAATTTTGGGGATAAATTAAAATTTCAGCAACAAATTATTTTTTAACAACAATAACTAATTAAAATTTCAGTATACTAATTAAAATTCCAACATACTAACGACTAATTAACATTGCAGCAAAATAATAACTAATTAAAGTTTTACCATAACAGCTAAACTAAAATTAATTTCTGCGTACTCAAAAAATTCAGCATAACAACAAAAAATTAACAACTAAAAACTAATTAGATCTATTAACAACTAACAACTAAAAAAAGTAACTAATGAGATGAGATCTATTAAAAAAAATATGCTCAAACAAAGGAATGGTGGGGATTGGCTTATCTGCTTGGTGGATGAAGCGTGAAGTGAAGCGTTGTTGCTCGTCACTCATTCATGCTTCTCTTCTTCGGGAGCAGCTAGCAGGGCAGGGAGAGCGCAGACAGGGCATAGGGGAGGGAGGAGGGAGACGAGTAAGGGAGACTCTGGGAGAGGGCGGACAGACAGACACGACATAGGGGAGGGAGAAGAGAAGAGAAGTGAAAAATTAAAAGATGCGGGTTCTCTCTCTATATATAAGTTCCGTGTTTTTTTAGGTTTTAATAGTTTAGGTTATTTAGATAATTGCCCCCATATTTTTAAAAACATATAAATCGGTCTAAATTTTTTTTATATATAAATACTCACAACACTTTTCTAAAAAATCCCGTGGGTGCGGACGCCCCCCTTCGGGATGGGGTAGGTCTTTTATTGATTTGTGAAGTGGTGTTTTATTATATCTCTACTATAATTGTTTTAGCTCTTTGAACGAGAGAAAGAAATAACGAATAAACCAAAGTCTTAAATCTTTAATTGTTAAATCGTTAAAGTCTCAACTCACAATTATAAAATGTGTGGTGGTCAAAGAGCCAATGGCATATTAGTATTTTAGTGAAGCGTTTGTACATCGTGACTAGAAAAAATTAAAAAAAATATATTTAAAAAATGTAAAAAAAATGTCGTGATAATACACATGTATTTTACACCAAAGACATCTCAATATATTTTTATACAAAATTAGCTTACAGGCCACACGTTGCGTCACCATAGTTATAGAGATTATGTTTGATCATTTTCATAGTGTTCATAAAAAATTATGTTGATTAAGTTAATGTCGATTATGGTAATGTTATTTTAAATAAATGAAATTGAATTTTAAATAAATATACAAAATTTCAAAAATGAGACTGTCGTAATCTTGAACAAAAATTCAAATTAAAAATAACATCACCATTTCATAATTTTAATGTCATTGGTCTTTCAATTTATTATTGCAATATGGTGGGCAGCCTGCATATATATATATATATATATATATATATATATATATATATATATATATATATATATATATTACAAAACTTAAAAAATTATATATTCATCTAACATAAAGAAAACCTTAATATCGAAACGATGAAATCAAAAAGTGCAACAGGTGCTAGTAGGGCACCACTTATTTTTAGAAATTCACTTTTCCTGGGGTAATTTCTTTAGTTTGCAAGCATTTTTCAGTTGTCCAAGCATTTATACAAACATAAACTTTCAACTAAACATTTATACAAACAACTGAAAGACATTCCTTTCGAGGTGGCAGATTGGTTTACAAATTGATGTATAGTGATGTAAGTTTAAACATTGTGCAACTAAAAATATTGCATAATTTTTCAGGTACAAATTTTCTAATCATGCACATTTCACTAGCAAAAAATTTAGAATAGGAGGTAAACAAAAACCATACCCACCCACTGTGCTTTGATGCATACCCACGTGCATTCGATCTCTAGGGGATTCCATTAAGTACTCCGAGAAAACACTCTTCAGCTCGAGACATCTTGGTTGTACTTTCATTGTTGTTCTTGACATCATTGTTGTCACCTCATTCTAATAGAAACTTGAAGCCACTAATCAAAATCAAATCAAATTGGTACCATAAATGTAAATAAACCCAGAAAATGTAAAATCAAAACCTGAAAATACATACAATTATTCATTATTACCATATTCTCATAAAAATTTTCTTCATGACTTAACAGTTCAACCAGAATATGTAAAATATAAATCTTGAAATTTGTGTTTAAATTAGAAATTTTGGAACAATCGGGACAAATTTCTCTCGCAAGGAGATTTTATTCCAAAGTGATCAAAATAAAAAACTTGAATAGACATGTAATTGTTCTATATTAAATATAAAAAAAAAACTACTTTAGCATCCATGATCATGCACCTGTTTACCATCAAAGAAGAAAAAGTAACACCAAATAAAAGAACTAAGGGCTCAAATCAACATTTGGGCTTCTCCTTCCCTCTCTCGGTTGTAAGATTATACTGTTAATATATTAGAAATTTTCTTTCTAATCCCTTCTCCATATCTTGAAAAGTGAGAACCAAGTTGTTTATGTTCTTGAACTTTTTAACACCAACAATCGTAGGGAAGTGCCTTTTCTGAAAAAATAGAGAATCTAGACACCAAAAATGAAGACGGCTTGGGTGTTGAGGAGTAATGTGTGTATATAGTTGTAGTTAATAACATTTATTAACGAAGGAGAAAATACGATGTGAAAATGAAGAGATGGAGACACAGTCACAATGTATATGTGCTACCGTGTTGGTTAAACTACTATGTTCTAACCCAAATTTATAAATAACACAAATAATCTTATATTATCTTTTTACTTTTTTCTTCATAGAAATTAACCAAAAATTACATGTCTAGCAGCATTCTTCATTTCATTCCATTTGGTAACATATGACAATTAATTCGGATATACAAATAGACGAAGAGTAAATGAAGCAAGCACAAAATGGGTTAGGCATCACGCCATATTCAATTGATTTTAAACAAATGAAGAAAAAGAAAACTCATAAATTTTTTTACAAAAAAGATAAAAGAAATAGATAAAATTACAACAAAAGTGAAATTATGCTTCAACGTGGTAGTCAATGTACATAACCTACTTGAAATTATCCACCAAATATAAAGAATATACTTCGAATGAATCTTATACCATTGGATCTAGAGAGAGATCCATCTTATCACCAGTAAACTGATATACAAAACCACTTGAGTGGTCCCCGATTAAAATTGTCCCTTATCTTCACCCACAAACACGGTAAAAAATAACCACCGGTTGAGACGCAAAAACTATGAACATCCATGCATTGAATTAGATAACTTTGACTTTTCGGTAGATGTCGTTGTTACAATCCAAGTTAATCAAAACCTTTATCACCTACTCAAAAATATAACAAACTAGAATAGAGGTAAGTACGGATGTCAATCCACATCAAGGGGGGTAAGCTAGACACAAACTCAATTGAAATAAAATTTTATTTTCCTTTTGGGATTTTTACTTTTTGTAATTTTTTTAAGCTTTTTCAATATTAAAAAAATTGGGTGAGGTGAAGTGAAATAACACTAAACTAAATGGAAGATCAAATGACAAACTAAAAAGTGAATAAAATAAAAAAATAAAGTCTAACACAAAAATAATAGATAAATGGAGGTAAATAAAAGAAAGAGCAATCAAGGAGTGGGAATACACCACAAATTTTAGCTATTCTAACTAATTAATTTAATTATTTGAATTTTTCAAAATTAATGTCAAAATTACAAATCAACTCTTGTTGCAAGTGTAATTTTAATAATAATATTTTAGAAAATTAAGTTTAACCCCCCCCCCCCCCCCCCCACACACACACACACACACAACTCTAGAAAATAGATCTACACTCCTTTTAACTAATCACCGACTAGGATCAATCGATTAAAATTTATGTAAATCTAGAAAATGAATTTTAGAGTTGAAATTCAAGGAATAATACCACACTTAAGAAACCCCTATCTCTAGTTCAAATCTAAAATGAGTATTATAACTTAGAATTTCGATTTTCTCTCGAAAATCATTTACCCTCTCTCGAGGCGTAAATTTAAAGGTGAGGGATCAAATTTAATATTCAAAGTGAATTTTCAAGTAATCAAACTAATTAAATTAAAATAATCATCAAATAAGGGTTTACCCCACCCCTTGAAAGAGGAATTTAGCCTAACATAATATCAAACATGATAAACAAACAATTAATAGGCAATTAAAATAAAAGTAAAGAAGAGAACAATCAAACCAAATCTCTTTGAGTGAAATTGAACTCCAATCCTTGAATTTGCAATTTACATCCCTCCAATTTGTGTGATCAAACCAAAATTACATCAACAATTATACTCAAAAAATGGATTCTCACCAATTTATCACTCACTAATCTCTAACAAAAATAAAAATAAAAAAAAATAAAATAAAACTATTCACAAAATGTTCTACCTAGATTATTTTCTACTGTAACTATCTCTCTCTAGAATTCTCTCTACAAATTGATTGGTCTTCAAATGCCCTTGAGTCTTCTTTTATATTAAGGCACATGGAGCTAAGGGGTAAATGTGTAAATAGGCAAGGGGTGTGCATGGAAATGGTGAGAGGAGTATGTGGGAGAGAAAATCATATTTGTTTCATGGTGATTGGGGGTATTTTTGGAATTGGAATAACAAGTTAGTTGTGGCTAAAATAGGAATTGGGGATAAAAGGGTTAAATGGGTTAATTGTTTGGCTTTTATTTTGGATATTGGATTTTTGGTTTATGCAGGTAATGAATCGTTAATAGGAGATGGGTTTGAAGGGAGGTTGAAAATGGGATATGGGTTTGTCATGGTCAGATCTAGGTATGGCATCGAAGTGAAAAATGGGTATTCGATATGGGGTTGGATCGGACTCGGGTCATGGGATTGTAGGAGTGGACGCCAGCGGTTTTATAGCAGCGGGTCGGAGGGTTTCTGAGCTTTTGGGTCTCCGTGTTAAAGGTCCGTTTTGGCTCAAGGCAAGTGCGGGTTATGGGTCGCCGGCCGGAGGTCAGACACGTCGGCGCTGGGTCGGGTACCGGCGGATCGCAGGGTTGGGGATCACGTTTTTGGGTTCGGATTTCTAAGCAAGGGGGTTCGAGGTTCGGGTAGTGGGTGTAAGGCGGACAAGGGTAAGTGGGTTGCGGGTTAGGTTTGTGGTCACCCGAGTTGTGGGTCATGACGGGTATGGTCTACAGGTTCGGTTTGGGGATGGTTCCAGATTGTTGGGGGGTTTGTTGGGAGGTATAAGGTTAGTGGGTGATGGTTTGTTTGGGTGTGTTAGTAATGGACGAGAGAGATTGTGGATGGTGATGGGGTAAGAAGATGATACGGGTTGGTTTATGTGTGTGAGGGTGTATGGTAGTTAGGGTGTGTGTGAGGGGTTAGTTAGGTGGATGAGTGTGCATGATAGTGTAGGGTGTGAGGGGTTGTGTCCCCTAATAAAATAAAACTAACTAATAAAAATAAAACTATTAGAACTAAAAATCTAAAAATTAAATTCCTACTCTAAAAATAAAATAAAGACTCAATTAAAAATGAAAGTAAAAAGAAATAAAAATAAAAATCTATTAAACTAAAATCCTAATAAAACTAAAAATAAATAAATGAAATCCTAAAAAATCTAATCCTAATAAAAAAAACTAAAAACTAATCAAAATAAATTAAAATTACGCTAATAAAAAAAAATAGAAAATAAAACCTAGAAATTCTAAATAATTCTAAAATAAAAACGACTCAAACTAAAAATCTAAAAAATATTAAAAAGGCACAAAGTAAACACACACGGACTTCGGGGTAAGTTAGGTCAGGTTTTGGGTAGGCTAGGGTTACGGAATTGGTAATTAGCTCTGTTTTACTGCAATTTGCCTCGAAATAATGTTTGTGACACCGCAACTGCAATCAAGCCTGCACATTGAACATTTATGCGCATAAAACCATTATTGTCGAGAATTAGCAACTAAAATACATCTATTCGGGGTATAAAATGTACACTTTTCGGTGCTTATCACACCACCCCCAAACAGAGCGTTGTTAGTCCTTGATCAATAAGATAGAGAGAAAGAAAAAGATAAGAAACCAAAAGCGTACCACTTTTGTGGGCACTTGCGATTGCACTTAGCATGTGCAACAAGCTTTTAAACCTATACGTTGCCCTACAGGACGAGTTGTGTCTCGTGAGGGTTTGCAGGGAATATACCCACGTAATTCTTTATTTAAAATGATTTATTGAAAGGCATTCAATCTCTTATTAGACGTAGAATAATCACACAATCCATCATAAGATAAATATATTTGGGAAATACAAGCTAGAATGTGTAAAAAATTTAGCTAAGTAAATACATAAGGCACATCCTTCCTAAACTCAACGTGTGTAGTGTGAATCAGTCAAAACGGGTCGAGTATCATAAGAGTAATTCCTAGATTGTCTTTTCGGAATCAACGCTTCAACTTCAAATCTCACATGATATAGGTCTCTCAAACGAACTCTCGAGATTAGGGTTAGTGTATCGCTCTTGTGTGTGAGGAGGTGAGTAAATGTAAGCAAGTTCAAACGTCTCACACACATATAAGAAAGAATGAACATTTAGAAAGAAAATGATCTCATGAAGGAATGCTAATCACTATAGTGAGAACATCGAGTTATTCACCACGTTGACTTTCATTTGTCCGAACACTTAGGGGAAATATGGATGATAATGGGTGAGGGGAAAATGAAATAGGATGAGATGAAGGCTAGGATAGGATGGGTGATATGATGGATGAGTGATGGATATGGGAGAAGAGTGTATGATACATGAAGAACAAATGTATTTATTACACAAAAACTAACTACAAACTCCTTTTTTTTCTTTTCTCTTTCTTTTTCCTTTTTTTTCTCTTTTTTTTTCTTTTTCTTTTCTTTTTTCTCTATTTTTTTTTTCTTGTTTTTGCTATTTTTTCCTATTTTCCTCTCTCTTTTCAAACCAATACTGAAGACATTCAACATTTGGAATCAACACTCTTTTTCTCAATATGATGGATGATATATGAATGTGGTGGGGTATATATATGGATGGGGAGAATATGGAAAGGTAATGGGTGAGTGAATGGAAGTGTGATATGGAAAAGTGGTAGATGTATGGATGGAAACCTAGTGATCGGGACAAACTTAAAGACACATGTTTCTTACAATTCTAAAGTGATGTCGTTCTCAGTGATCAAGCGGCAAATTTAGTGAAGAATAGTGAGATCATACAACGATTTAAGTGCGGAACCAATGGAAGTTGAATCAACTTGTGACTCGGAGATTGCGTAAAACTCTCTAAAAGGGTAAAAAGCACAGATCTCACAAGCTAAAGTCTCTACTAATGATCCTTAAGGTTTTCTTGGGAATTGTAGTAATTCTTCAACTTTAAACCTCAGTGATGTGATAAGTGCGCAAATTTTTGTTCAGTTTAGAAATTCATGGTGCCACATGCCTTGTTATGTATTACATAAGCTACTTATAAAAGATAAATCCTCTAGCTTGATTCATAGACTTAAAAAGATGGATGATAGAAAATTCACATAATTGATTGAGATGAAAGAAACTTCACGAAATTTTAAAAATAAGGTTTAAAAATAAAAAAAAATAAAAAGAGGTACGATTTTGATAAAATTCCCCACCCCCAAACAAAAAGGAACATCGTCCTCGATGTTAGGTAAAAGAATTTTTAAAATTGAGAGCATTAAGGTAGGAAAGATAGTACCAGAATCAACTGCTAATGAAGTGGACAGATGAAGCCAAGAATAAACCTGAATAAATAATTAGAAGAAAAATGTGTATGAGTCTATAAAGAATGGTATAACATAGAATGATGTGAAACAGCACCCCCAAACAGGATGAGACTAGTACAAGAAACAACGGGCAGCCTTTCGGTAGCGCTAAGTTTAAAGTCTTCAGCCAGACCAAAAAGATCTCACCCTTAAGATAAGATCAAGGAAAGCGCGGGGCAACAGAAAAATTGGGGGATGAGATTCACCCCCAAACAAGACTGAAGTGTCAGTCTGGTTAGATAAAGGCTAAAAATGGTCAATGCACTTGTATGGAAAAGTGCATCATCCGATGCAAAGCATTGTTGGACCTTGGGCGGGTGGGTATCAGGGTAAGGGTGAAAAGGTATCGGTCTCGTGCCTTATTGAGCCGTAAGGTAAGAGCAACAAGGGCCCTATAAGCATGGTGCTCTAGTTGTATGGGGAGGCAAAATGGTTTGAAAATTGTAATGGGGTGGGCCTCATAGAAATCACACGACCATTCTATAAATGGATGATGATAATGGCCGCGCTTTGAAATGCCAGGGAGATGACAGGAAGAAAAATCAACACCACAAGAGAGTGGCGAGCATAAAGTAACAAGCTCGATGTCACAGTGGAGAGTAGCACCAAATATACTCTCATTAATGGTGGATGGATTTAGGTTAGGATCTAAATATATGGTTGGGAATAGGAAATGTGTAAAATTGAGATCCAAACCACGTGGTGAGGTGGAAGGGACAATGGGTGGGTCGGGTGCGATAAAGGGTGGAGAAAGATGATACAACTCAAGCGTGGGAGACACACACTCATTGGGAGGAGTAAAGGAATACTCATAAGGGAGTGTGGTTTCTAAAGATGTAGTGGTCAACTTCTCCATAAGAGTAGCATCGGTGAATGTGGTGGGTGGGTAAGACAAGGCACCAAGATCAGAGATAGAGGAATCACTATAAATATCGGTCTCAAAGGGGTCCATGCATGGTGGGACATCATCCATATCCGGATAGGAAGGAACTATTATGGATTCTATCTCGAGAAAATGGTGAGCACTCGTAGCCGGAGCTAACCTAGAATGAAGTAGTTCCTCGGGAACACACACGGTGGGCTCAATAGGTATAGACTCGGGCATTGTTTTGGATTCGCCGGGAAAGGAAGCGGGAATGTGAACCTCAACGGTAGGTTCATTTGGACAAAGTGGGATTTGATTAGGATCACTAATCAACGGTAAGTCAACACAATTGTCGACTTGGGACCCGGACCATGGAATGGTCTCAACTTCGAGTTTCTCGGGGTGGTAGGGTTGGTCACACTCAAAATCGATGGCATAAGATGACACATCATCACTCCACGTGGGGTAAACAATGGTTTGACTTGGCGTGATATCCGACTCTCTTGCACACTCAATTTCATTTAATCTATGTTCAAGCCATTGGAGGGCTTCATTTTGAATTTGAGTGGCTTTTTCTTGCTCGATGATGAACTGGTGCAAGAGTGCCTCGAGAGCGGATGTGCATGATAGTGGAGTGACGGGTGGTGGTGGTGGTGGTGGTGGTGGTTGAGGTAGACACAACTCGCTATGGACAGGACTAGACAGATAATAATCGTATGAAGTGTGTGGAATGGGGCCAAGTTCATCATCCATGAAAGGATCGCTTTCATGATGGACAATTGGTTGATACTCATAAGGTGTGTAGTGAGGGTACTGATCATGAACGGGTGCACAAGGTTACCATGACGACTGTTGGAATGTGTAAGGATCCACAACATCGAGTTGGGATTCGTGTTGTGTGGGAGGGTGATCAGGCCTACACCAATATCTTGGGTACTCACATAACTTCGGATTTGATACATTATGAGAATAGGCTGAGGTGGATTCCGAAACAGTGTCATATGGATACACATGTTCCACGGCGGGTTTGTATGGATATGGAATGTAAGGGAACTCATGGTACATGTGATCGGCATAATAACAATGGGTGCACAACAAAGTATGAGACACGTCGATACTTGACATCGAGGGTGATGGAATATGAGGTGCGTGCATAGATGGGTCAAGAGTATCAACGGTACTCGTGAGAGAGGTGAAACCACTGAGAATATCATAAAGAGCCGGCTCGGGATCACTCTCACATGTGTCGCGTGTTAATGGAAAATGACCAAAGTAGTCCCGTAAACGACGTTCTTCGGCCATGAGGAGAATTTTTTTTTATATTTTTTTCCAAAAAGAAAGAAAATATTTTTGGATTTTTCTAAAATGAAAAAAAGAAAATATTTTTGGATTTTTTTTATAAAAATGAAAGAAAATATTTTTGGGCTTTTATTGTAAAAAAAAGGAAGAAAATATTTTTGGATTTTTTGGAAGAAAATGTGGGGAAAATAATAGGACTCTGATTGAGAAAACTAACAAAAATCGACTACCGAAAAATGAATTGGGAACCCATAAGTTAAGGAGAATTCCTAACTAGCACATAGCCAATTTTTATCTCAAAATTTAGTGAAAGGGGGTAGTCAAATTTTCATTAAGTCCACGGGCGATAAAAAATCACGAAAATATCTGACTGATCGCCTTTGCAAAAATATTTTCCTATTGGGCTACCCAGTTGATGGATTTTAAAATTAGTGATGGTTAGGGTAGCACACAATGGTAAGCGAGTGAGTCGGGTGATGAAATCCCTTCTCATGAGTGATCGGGTGTAGGCCTTAGTAATTTAATTCATCACGCCATTCGAAAAATAAAAGCGAGAATAAAATCACACAAGAGCACACAAAATTGACTCGCTAATAGGAGAGGTGCAAGGGTTTGATAAATGTACCTCCCACAATTTTTAGGCCGTGGGGTGCCGAAAAATTTGAGTTGACCGGGAGGAGATCATGTCTATCTCAGTCGGCCCTGGGAGTCCTACCGACCCAAGGTAGAGACACTTCTAAATCCTCGCCTTTGGACACCCTCTCTCACCTTGTCCGGTTTCCCTATCACGCTTTTCTTCGTAATTAAATATTGCAAATTAAAAGAAAAAATAAATGGTGTCTCTATGCACTGCAATACAAGCCAAGAATAAAAATCCTAATACAAGCCTTCTAAAATAAAGAAAATTAATACTAAAAAAAATTGAAAATAAAAAGTGCAAAAAATAAATTAACTACAACTTGAAATCCGCTCCAAGTGATTCACGCTCCCAAGAATGGCAATGGAGCCATTTGGTAACTTTGACTTTTCGGTGGATGTCGTTGTTGCAAGCCAAGTTAATCAAAACCTTTATCACCTATGAAAAAATATAACAAACTCGAATAGAGGTAAGTAATGATGTCAATCCACATCAAGGGGGTAAGCTAGAGACAAACTCAATTGTAATTTAATTTTATTTTCTTTTTGGGATTTTTACTTTTTCTAATTTTTTTAAGCTTTTCCAATATTAAAACAGTTGAGTGAGGTGATGTGAAATAACACTAAACTAAATGGAAGATCAAATGACAAACTAAAAAGTGACTAAAATGAAAAATAAAGTCTAACACAAAAATAAGAGGTAAAGTGAGGTAAATAAAGGCGAGAGCAATCAAGGAGTGGGACTACACCACAAATTTTAGCTATTCTAACTAATTAAATTAATTATTTGAATTTTCCCAAATTAATATCAAAATTACAAATCAAATCTTGTTGCAAGTGTAATTTTAATAGTAATCTTTTAGAAAATTTTAATAGTAATCTTTTACAAATCAAATCTTGTTGTAAGTGGGGTCGGAGGTTCGGACAGTGGGTGTAAGGCACACAAGGGTAAGTGGATCGCGGATTAGGTTTGTGGTCGCCCGAGTTGTGGGTCGTGACGGGTATGGTCTACAGGTCCGGTTTGGTGATGGTTCCAGGTTGTTGGGGGGCTTGTTAGGAGGTCTGAGGTTAGTGGGTGATGGTTTGTTTGGGTGTGTTGGTAATGAAGGAGTGAGAGTGTGGATGGTGACGGGGGAAATAGATGAGAGGGGTTGGTTTATGTGTGTGAGGGTGTACGGTAGTTAGGGTGTGTGTGAGGGGTTAGTTAGGTGGATGAGTGTGTATGATAGTGTAGGGTGTAAGGGATTATGTGTGTGTTTAACTTATTACCCCTAATAAAATAAAACTAACTAATAAAAATAAAGCTATAAAATTTAAAATCTAAAAATTAAATTCCTACTCAAAAAATAAAATAAAGACTCAATTAAAAATGAAACAAAAAAGAAATAAAAATAAAAATCTATTAAACTAAAAACTAAAATCCTAAAAAAAAGTAAAATCTAATAAAACTAAAAAAAAATAAGTGAAATCCTAAAAAATCTAATCCTAATAAAAAAAACTAAAAACTAATCAAAATAAAATAAAATTACACTAATAAAAATAAAATAGAAAATAAAACCTCGAAATTCTAAATAATTCTAAAATAAACCCTAAAAATAAAAACGACTCAAACTAAAAATCTAAAAAATATTAAAAAGGCACAAACTAAACACACGCGGACTTCGGGGTAAGTTAGGGTTACGAGATTGGTAATTAACTCCATTTGACTGCAATTTGCCTCGAAATAATGCTTTTGACACTGCAACTGCAATCAAGCCTGCACATTGAACATTTATGCGCATATGAAAATTATTGTCGAGAATTAGCAACTAAAATACGTCTATTCGGGGTACAAAATGTTCACTTTTGGATGCTTATCAAAGAACATATGATGGTCCATCAAAATTGAATTTATTCTCATTAAACCAATTTCGTAAGCAAAAGACAGATTGAAAATGATCCATACAAAATAGTAAATTGTAAATGAAAGTTGCCATCATCTGTTGAGCAGCACCCCAAGTATCTGTGGATTGAAGATCCAAAACAAACACCCCTCCCTTGGACAATACAACTGTCAAAATTCTTTGGACAAAAGCATTTTTAAAGCAAATAATGAAGGAAAAAATATGGTGTGAAGATGAAGTGATAGAGATACCATGAAAAAGAGTAAAGGATGCAAGAGGTAGGGAGAGTAGGAGACGTAAGTGGATACAAAAGAAAAGCTGAAAGAAATCAGAAGTGTTTTATTTTAATGGATATCTTAACGGTCTAGGTTCTTTTAATGGGGGGGGGGGGGAGTTAATATCATATCTTATATTAATTGAAGTACACGTGGCAAAATCGAAAGAAAAACTACATTTTTTTATGTACTAAAGATGTGTATTGGTTGTATTTATTTGTCCAGATATATTAACTACAGCCCATTTTGAACATTATATCATTTCCTTTTTACTTTCAAACGTATTAAAAGTTCTCAGTTTTATTCAAATGTATTATTTCTGGATTGAAATTTTTTAAATATTTTGTATTATTTTTGGGTTTTTAATTTGTTTTCTATTATTTCCATATTTAAAATTTTAATATTTTTTGGATTTTTTAAATCATATTTTGATAATAAAATAAAAATATCAAAGAAAAACTTGCGTAAAGAATAAGAAAAAGAAAGGAAGGTTCTTTATTGTATTAAAAAGGATTTGGTATATATTTGTCAAAAGAAATAGGGGGCATTAAAGACTTTTGACTTGAAGATGTTGGTCAACTAACGGTCGAACATGGAAATTGACGGTTTCCATCCAAAATGAATGTCAAAACTGTATAAAAAAAAAGAGTAGGTGTCAAATTGTAAATTGGACAAAATAGGTAATGTCAAAGGCCAACTAACCCAACAAAAAACAAAAGTAGTTTCATCTTTTTTTAAACCCATATTACTAAAATTTTATCAAATGATGAAACAATACCTTAAAAAAGGGTTTTTGAGAAGGCCCTTTAGCAGATATCTTTAGGTGAATGCTTAATATTCAAATTTCCCAAATTTTATGTCTTAAACTTAACTTGTGAAACAATAATTTTGATTTACCAATTGAATCTTGTTAATCCTATAGAATGCATCTAAGTGATCAAACAGATAAAGTAAATAAATTGATAAAAAGAGACGCCAATGTACGAGGAATCCACTAAGGAAAAAACCTCGGATGTCCAGGCGAGATAATCACTATGATACGAAAATTACAAAGAGAGAATTTAGTCTTACTCAACGACTGGATCACCGACAAGCCTTGATGATTCTTCTTTTCTTCAACCCCTCCTCCACAGTGCAACATAGGAGTCCACCTATTCCCGTGCCATAGCACACTAGTCTACGTGTACCTCGGTATCCACCGATGTAGCCTCAACAACTGTCACCGAATCAAAATACGAACTTCACCGCTTCATCTCTGTACACATCACGTATGGAATCCATCGCACGAAAGTCATATGTTCAATTGAATGGTGAGAACGATTTCGGTACACACGTTCAAGATCACAAGCTTTGAATTTGTGAGATTCGATCTTGAATAAACTCCGGATGATGGAAAACCTTGGGAACGTTTTCGCAAGACTATTGAGGAAACATTTTGACAAGGGTTCTCTATGTATTTTTTTAGTAGAAGAAGTCTTTTTATAATCAAACACGAATTTCAAAGCACCAGGTCGTTCGAACGACATCACCATGTTGTTTGAACGACATTGCGACGTCATTTGAACGACATATGATGTCGTTTGAAAGACATTTAAAACTTGATTTTATTTAGAAAATAATTCCTCAAAATTTCTAAAAATATTTTTTAACTCATAAATAATAAAAATATGTTTATTCCCAATATTTAAAAACCATTTTAAGTCATCCATTATTTAAACATGATTCTAAATCACATAAATCACTAAGCATCCATAATTGAGTGACCTAGAACTATCCGAATGTGAAGAATTAAACTTAGCATGATATTATCTTCAAAGCTTTAACCGCATATTCTTCAAATTGGAACGTCATAGACTTTGTGGGATCACAACTCAATAGCTAGTATAGCCTCAAAGTGTTTGGTTTGGAATTAAGACAATTAGAAACAAATTGACTCCATTGAAAATTTTTCCTTAAAAATCTCCCCCTTTGGCTATTCAGGGATAAAACTAAAAACAAATTCCTAAGTCGGGTCGTCAAGCCGAAAAACCAATGTCCTATCCCATAAACCCAAAAATGAAAAATAAAGGACATTGACAATAATCATGTAGGAGGACCGACAAGTATGAATTTGTCTGAATGTGATGTAGTTGAAATCTGAATCACTGAAAATATCTATACACATGAGACGAACAAACATATACCCAAGTTAAGTATGGAGGAACAGAAAAATAAATCAATAAAACATAAAAAACTCTCAATACTCCCCCTACATCACATATATCTCCGCCTTTTGCATGGAATAGACAAATTATGGGAGAGAAAAACACATGAGCAATAAATCTAGCAGTAATGGAATATGATAAGCATGGCTAGATAGACAGTCTAAAATCATTAATGTGAAATATCATGCCAAAGTGGATATAAACATCTAGCAGTAAACAAACATGGAGCATATGAGTTTCAAGTGAATATTCAATCTCATAACTCAATAAATATGACTGCATAAAAATAAAATCAATGTCCCACAATGAAAATTCATTGATGAACGTATCGACGTGAGATAAATATAGAGTGTATCATATATAAGTACATCATATGTGTGACGAAATAAATACATCAATAAATACAAAAACTTCCACAAATACAATGGAATCATCAGAAGAGTACAAAAAAAATCTAGATGTCATCATCATCATCAACAACAGCAGCAGCAGCATCATAAGCATCATAAGCTCTCACACCAGAGGATCCAGCACCACGGCTCTACTCATGCCAGTGCATATCCTCAAAGTATGCCATCATCTAAGAATCTCTAATAGCATGGGCCTGTGATTCTTCATCTAATCGTGCCATCATGGCATCTATCATCCTAGCTTAAACAACAAGTTGTTCCCATATAATAAATAAATCACCCTCATGTCTCTGTACAGTCATGTGTGTACTATCATGGGTGTTGATAGACGGAGGCTCGGTGTGGACAACTGGTTGAGAAGTGCACCCATCACCAGAAGAAGAGACAACAGTAGGTGGAAATCTAGCCCTAGCCTCCTCTCGTAAGTGGCTCTCTGAGCATGTGATAGTGAAAGCATCAATGACAGAAATATGGCTCATTAAAAGCTCATCCTTGAGAATGGGGACACTAGCTGACATGCATATCCTAGAGATAAGGATACCATAGGGAAGAGCTATCCTAACAGGGGTGCGACTAGTGATGGGAACAATGGACATCACCTGAAGCAGTACAACGGGAAGGTCTATGTCCCACCTCGTCGATACGGTGTACATGAGGTAGACTATAACAAAACCAATTTGCATATGGTTAAACAGAAAATAAACCACTGATAAAGATAAACAATTAAGGATACAAAATGATGGACGGAGCTCTCTATGATGCATAATGGTGCCAGCCTGAGGGAACTCCCAGAAACAGTAGCGGAGGACCTCCTCAGAATAAGGATCATCAGGAAGAACGGTCGGTAAGACAATGTCAGAGAATCGTGGAATCTAAAGCATATACACAATAAGGTTGGCCGTAATGATGATAGAAATGCCACGGACTGAGGTCTGAAGTCTTGCAGACGTGCAAAGGGAACGAAAATAAAACTCACGGACAATGTCGGGGTAGACAAGGCTGTAGGGATCAAACATAGGCTCCCAGCCTCTCGCATCTATCCAATGGGGAACATCGTAAGAACTAAACTTAGAGACCTAAAACACTCTCTCTCTAGCAACAGCTCGAATATGCAGTCCGAGCAGGCAGTAGTGCTCGAGCTCAACACGAGTGGCCCACCTCAAAGCAAAGAAAGGTGGTTTATTGGCCCGAGACCGCTAATCTCGTGTCGAGGCCGACTACTCCTCATTATGGCCTAAAGGAGCACCTCGGCGTCTAGAAGGCATAGTTAATGGTGTATATAAAAGATGGAGATTGGCGTATGAGAAAAAAAGAGTAAACAGATTCAACCCAACACAGCTAAGAGTCTTATCTCCATACAATGTCCAATACAACCACCGAGAACATCAACCATAACCAACAATGACGAAATCAGAATAATCGTAATAATCCTTAATATGCATAAAGAGAATAAAATATACGCGACAGACATGAGTATGGGTATCTCAAAAATCCAAAAAGAATATATCAATTAATTTTAGCATCCCCAAAATATAAAAACAGAACAGCAAACTAAAATGACACGATTTAGCATCCCCAAACTAAACTTAAACATAAAAAACCATCCTACACGTTAAGAAAATGAATAGATGCCATTTTGGGTGTAGTCTATGTGTGCTTAACCCAAAATCTCAAATAAACAACAACCTCAACAAACCTAAATCGAAAATACCACTACAAATGTGATTTTTTATCCCAAAATGGAATGAGCATGAATCGTACATATAACAGATGAAAATCAGTATCAAGAAATGTAAATAAAAATGCAGATTCGTGTCACCAACAATGGAATCTCAAATCAACCAAAAACCCTAACTAAATCGACTTAAACATAAAAATAATACCTGTAGCAAGATGAATGTTCAATCAGAGATGAAATTGAGTTGAAACCAAGTGGAAAAATCAACTTTTCAATCTCCAAACACAAACAACAATGGTGTACTGTGTAGATGAGCAGGAGCGAGCAGAAGAAGTATCGTTCGAAATGAGGGCATTGGCTGAAAATGAGGGTTAAAAATCCTAAGTGTGATCTTTTATGTCGCTCGAACGAAAGATCCATGTCGCTTGAACAACAAATGAACATTTGTTACTCACGATAAGAAACAGAAGCAGGTTGCGTGAAGTATCTATCTAATGACCATATCTGACTAAATGCATCTTGTTACTAAGGTCGCTCGTTCCAATCTTCGAACGACATGGATATGTCATTTGAACGACAACCAAAAGTTGTTCGAACGACTTTAAAAACTTTGCATTCCAGTACTAAAAACATGCAGGATTCTCCCGGTGAAAAAATTTCATCGAAACATTAACTAAAAATACGAATCAGTAGCAAAACAACTCAAAATCAAAAAATATAAAATAATCATAAATATGAGGTACATGCTAACATAGTATCTATGTGCTTAAACATGGTTAATGAATATATGAGCGTGAACTAAAATGAATGAATCACAATTACAACACATCGAAACGATCAAGGAGCTCAAATTGATAGCTAAATTTCATCAAACTTAGTTTTAGCCATATGAGACCATTAATAAATTGAACTCACTAAACGAACATCATGCGCACAAATCCAGAATTTTAACGATTCTACAAATAATGGCGTCACGGTATGATTTTTCAACTATGGGATTCGTGGTGCAAACCCATTGTAATTTCTATCCATACACCCTCATGTATTCATATTTTCTTTTTCAAGTTCATTTGAGGTTTCTATTTTTCTCACCTTAGATAAATCCTATTGGGCCCATTTTTGGCATATGTTTCTTTTTATTGCCTTCAATTTTTCTTGGCCTCTTTTAAACGGTGGCTTTCACAACGAGTTTATTATACTCACGCAACCCTTTCCCATGAAACACTCATCATTTTTTCAATTTAAACAATATTTATCCTCACGCCAACATTTTTTACATCCACACCTCCTACTTAGTCTAATTACGCATAAATGACAAAATTGAGAGGAGAACGTCTCACTGTCCATGAGAAGTCAAACATTCATGTAAGCGCGTGCATGTGTGCAATGATGGCACATGTACAAAATCGAATCAAAATGAAAATCAACTTCAAAACATCCCCATTTAGCAATGGTTAAGATCATTCTAAGCATCACAAGGATAAATGAAATGCAGGTAGTTCAATAAGACCAATATGCCACATCAAACATGTAAACTCATGACTCGAAAACCGAAAATATTTTTGGGGTTTCCAAAACATTTTGACTCAAAAGACCAAATCTATTTGAATTTTTCTAAAATAAGTGAAACTAAAAATCTTTTTGTATTTTTCATAAGACTCAAGAAGAGGAAAAAAAAATACAAGGCATACACGTAATAACAATAGAATATATATATATATATATATATATATATATATATATATATATATATATATATATATGAAGATGACATAACTAGAGTATGACAAACCGATGAACAAGCTCAATCATAAGATGTAACATGGGGAGAACCACGGGCAATGACATGAGTATCACCGAGCCTAATACCTAAAGCCTCTAAATTCGATTTCCTAACCCAAGAAGGTGAGAAGCGATGAGTGGGGGTTTTGGGAACTGGAATGACTTTATTCTTAGTCTTTCTAGGAGCGTTCACAAGATCATGTCAAAACCGTCTACGATGAACTCTCCTACCGCAATGAGTGCAAGTGTAGATACGACGGGGAGCATTTCGAACATGACGATTATTCCTAATGTTCCTAGGTGTCTCTCTCCTAATGTTCCTAGGTGGTTCTCTCGCATGCATAGTTTTGATTCTAGGAATGGGTAAAACCTGATTATTAAAGCTAATACCAAACCTATCATCTTGATTTGGACGGTGCCTAATAACTTACATAACTTTTTGGACCTAGTTCCAAATCAAACTTAACCTTACTTGAATCTCAATATCTCATCAAGCTCACCAATATTAGACTCGAGTAAACGTATAGACTCCTCAAACTCTAGAAGCTCATTTTTTTATAGCTTCCATTAAACCTCGAAAACTATCTCTCTTTCCCTCAACATATTATAGCTTCTCTCGAAGAGTCTTCTCACGTGCCCTAAGATCCTCAATTAATGCATCGGTATTATAGTTATATATGGCACGTTCTTTCAACTATCTTCTAGTTTCAAATTATCCTTCTTTTCCCTCAAAGCTTCCGTATATAACTCATGGAAGGCAACCTATAACTAAGTCTCATCAAAACCTTCACCCTCACTCTCATCATTCTCAGTTTCTTGGGATTCACTTACTATGGCTATGGAAGAATCCTGCATATCAATATCTTCATGAGAAGATTTGTCATCATCACTCACGTAATTAGTCACGAAGGTGGGAAGGTGTCGCGTACTAGCATAAAACTTTTCCTCTTCTGGATACTATCGTTAAGGTTAGAAGCACAATTTATCATTTTATTAACATCCTTCCTTATTTTAGTGGGACACTCATCTATCTTATAACCAAACCCCTCACAACTAAGACACCTTTCAGAATCATCCTTTTTTAAAGTCTTAAGTGCTGACTTCATATGTGTTTTGTAATTAGACCCCTCAGACAAATGTGTTCTAAAATCACCAAACCCTACAAAAGGCATACCTAAGGATAAGGGATCACTAAAATAGTAATCTGAGACCAATTTGAGAAGGCCCTTTAACATATATCTTGAGGTGAATGTGAAATATTCAAAATTTCCAAATTTTATGTCTTAAACTTAACTTTTGAAAAACCAATTTTGATTTACCAGCTTTATCTTGTTAATCCTATAGCATGCATCTAAGTGATCAAACAAAAAAAGTAAATAAATTAATCACAGGAGATGTCGATGTACGAGGAAACCACTAAGGGAAAAAACCTCAAATGGCCAGGCCAGACAATTATTATGATACGAAAATTCCAAAGAGATAATTTACTCTTATTCAACGACTCGATCACCCACAAGACTTGATGATTCTTCTTTACTTAAATCTCTCCTCCACAGTGCAATGTAGAAGTCAACCTACGCCAAGTCCACATCACACGAGTCTACGTGTACCCCTATATCCATCGATGTAGCCTCAGTAACCATTACCAAATCGAAACACGAACTTCACCTCTTCGTCCTCGTACACATCACGTATGGAATCCACCGCACGAAACTTATATGTTCAATTATATGGAGAGCACAATTTTGGTTAACACGTTCAAGATCACAACCTTCGAATTTGTGAGATTCGATCTTGAATATACTCCGGATGATGGAAAACCTCAGGAACGTTTTCGCAAAACTGTTGTAAAAACATTTTGGCAAATGTTCCCTATGTATTTCTGAGTAAAAGAAGTCTTTTATAATTAAACACGAATTTTGAGGCGACGAGTCATTCGAGCGACGTCACCATGTCATTTGAACGACATTGTGACGTCGTTTGAACGAAATTTAAAAATTAATTCTATTTAAAAAATAATTCCTCAAAATTTATAATAATATTTTAACTAATAAATAATAAAAATACTTTTTCACAAATTACATTTTAAATTCCCAATATTTAAAAACATTTAAAACCCACTTTAAATCATCCATCATTTAAACAAGATTCTAAATCACATAAATCACTAAGCATCCATACCCGAGTGACATAATACTATCGGAATGCGAAGAATTAAACTTGGCATGATATTATCTTCAAATATTTAAGCGCATATTCTTCAACTTGGAATGTCATAGGCTTTATGGGATCACACCTCACTAGCCAGACTAGACTCAAGCTGTTTTGTCCTGAATCAATCCATTTACAAACAAATTGACTCTATTGGAAATTTGTCCTTAGAGTTTTGATATATGATTCTATGGTAGTGTACACCATTTAGTATGAACTGTCACTTCGTTTGGGTTATCTTTTGGTGCAATTTCTTTGTGCACTAGTAGGGATGGAAATGCGGCAATTTTTGCGGACACCTACACCCGGCCCTAGTGCGGTGAATTTTTGGTTTGTAAAGAGTGGGGTTGAATTCGGGGTTGAGATTAATAAAAATCGTTAGGGTCGGGTTTCGTGTACAAAAACCACAACCTGTTTAAACTATAACTCTCTCTATATAGTGATAGTTTAAGCCTTTTCACATTTTGTTCTCTCCTTCCCTCCCTTAGTTGAATTCCTCTCTATCATCTCTACTCTACTCTCCATCCCTTCTTGACCACTCAACCTCTCCTCTTTGGTAGTCTTTGCCACAAACGTTGCATCGATTAAAACCTCAACCTCTCTGATTGTCTTCGTTGCCCGTATTCTTGTAATGTTTAAATTAATTGTTAAATTCCTAATTGGTTTATGGTGAGTTATTATTTTCATATAACATGCGGTATGTCATTTCATGATTTGAGATGTTGGACTTTTGATATTTGTTTAATACGTCGAGATGTGACTTTGAGATATCACATGTGATGGATTACGTAATTAAGTTATTTGTTTATTTAACTGTATTTCTATAAATGTAAGTGAACTCATAATAATTCACTTATATAAATAATTAAATAATTTAGCATTATGGGCGCCTATGGAATGATCAGTGATTAGGTGTCAGGAGATTCCTTTTATGGAGTATTCTATTAGTATCGAGTCCCATTAGTTGTAAAGTCGCTTCTTATAATACCAAGTCACAATCAAATTAATTAATAATCAATATTTTATTAGGGATAATGCTAGTGCATAGGGATGGAAACGAGGCAGGTTTGGGTAAGGGAGTACTGTACCTGCCCCTGTTACCTCGACCCCTACCCTAACCTCGATTTTCCCACCCCCTCCCCTTCACTTTTAAAAAATCTGCAGGCCTCCTGAACACGGCCTCGTTTAAAATACCAAAATAACTTAAATAACAAAATGACCATTATTAGGTACCTGTTGACCCTAAATTTCACCGAATCCCCATACGTCTTTGACACGATGCAGAATGTGTGTGCTAGGTATGTACTTACAACTCAAGTGGAAGATGATCACTCAAGTAATAACCCGATAAGTCGGGGTCAAATCCTCAGAGAATAGGTTATAAGATGCTGAAAAAAGTAGGGTTGGCTTCTAAGATCTAAGCTTCGACTCAAAAAAGAAAGAAAATGTGATTTTTGTATTTCAGGAAAATTCTATTTATCGAAGAATATTAAACTAAACAAGTGAAAATTAAACTACAAAAAGGAAAAAACTTGAACTTTGGTTTTGAAAACATTTTTGGAAAAAGGAGTTGGGATCCAATCCCCCAAGCCGTAGAGTATCTTCACTAAATATAAAATTCTTAGAAAATAATTTAATTAATTGAAAGAAGTGCATAAACTAATTCTAAGCGCCAAGCATGTGTGGGTGTTGATCCGCACAATACTAGGTTAACAAATTAAATAATGCGAGTGATTAAATTACCGACATGTAAATTGCATTCTCAAACACTCTAGTTGCTTTCAACGAGCGAAGTTAAAAGACCTATAATATTAGTCTCAATTAAATTATCAAACTCCAATAATTAACTATCTAATTAAGTTGAATTTCATATTTAACATCGAAAACCCTAGGTTGGATTCATGTTCCCCAACCCACTAATATTTTAGATAGACGTGGATGCAAACTCTACAATAATCATCATCATTATGAAAATGTTCATTAATGAATAACAAGAGAAAGGATATCGAATTTTTATACCAAACTTGAAGAACTAAACTTGCAATGCAAAAAAACAAAGCAATAAAAGAAATCCAAAAGAAAGAACAATTCTTGAATTAATTTGATGATGAAAAGTGCAATTTGTATTCTCCCATTAATTTTGGTTCATAGGTTGCATAAAAAAGTGTAGAACAATATTAATTAGACACCTAATAGACTTAAACATGTGCAAAAATTTTACCAAAAAGGTTAACTTGGACCCAAACTACATTAGCTAGAATCTAGGCAAAGATAAAAAATCCCGTTAGAGATAGAATCCTCAGGCCATACTAAATCCTTGGGGACTGAACCCTCAGTAAACTTGAAAGCGAACCGGTTTGGTCTATGGGTTTGGTCTTTAGCTCTTCCTTTTCTCCTGAATTGCAGTTTTGCCCCTGAATTTCTTCTCAACTTACAATGATCATAACCTCTTCACTATAGCTCTGATTGAGGTGTTGTTTCTTCAAGTTTTCTCCTGACTTCGAGATCTTTAGTTCTGTTGGATTCTTCTCTGAATTATAGATGGAAGTTTACCATTTTTCCCTTGACTTCACTTTCTTGCAAATCTTTCACTGTTTTGACTTTTCTCTTCCATGCAATTGTATGATTAACTTGTAAAATATATGACAAATGAATAAAACACAAAATACTCGCAAAAAATATTAATAACACAAGTATGAGATAAATCTGAGATAAGTTCCATGTTTGGGATCGTTAATATACCGATATTAAGGGGATAAATATGGAATATTTGTGCCTAATGAAACCCACCTAACTGAGAACATTGCTACTACCAAGCAATGTAAAAGAATGAGAATTGGGGTCTAAGAATACCTCTGCTAAACTATGGGATAAAATATCAATTTTTTTAAAAGCGATTGCACTTAGTGTATGCAGCAAGTCGTTAAAACCTAGGTTACCCTAGTAGGACGAGTGGTGTCTCATTAGGGTTTGCACTAAATTTACCCCCAAAAAATCGTTTTGTACCACATGGTACGACTCAAAGAAAATATCAAAATAAGTAAAAACTGTACAATTTAAATTTCATAAAAATAATCACAACAAATTTTTATTCAATAAATCTCAATTCATAGTTTGTGTGTGCGAATCCAAAAATGAACCATTAACTTCTACCGACTGATCATTACGTTACTTTTTGAAAATTCTCTTTGATTCAATTTCTCACGGGATGCACTCACAAAAGAATCACTCGAATTGTGGCTTTTTGTATCGGTGTGCATGAAATGAAGAGTAGATGTAATGGACACAAATTCACGCACACAAATTGAAAGAAGAAAATTTAAGGTAAAAATATCTCATGAACAAATTACGGTCATTAGAAATGGAAAAACAACATTCTTTAGTTGCACCATTTTGTCTCTTTATTATCTTTCTGTATTTTAGCTCTCCACAAGGTGATTGACTTCGTTATTCGGACTCGATTAGGACTTTTCCAATTAAGATGTTTTGGATAATAATGGGAGTGTTTGGAAATTTTCAGAGTTGAAAAAATTTCTTGTAATTGTCTGTTAGTATTTTTTCAGGCTTTTGCTCATTTTGCTCTTTTTTTTTTCTTTTTTCTTTTTTCTTTTTTTTTTATATTTCTTTTTTTTATTTTATCATTTTTCATATTTTTTCCCCTTTCCTGTACCATTTGGAAATAAATTTTAAATTTTTTGATTTTTACAACTTGGGGCCAAAATTGGTTTTTCGAGTTATTAAACGAAAAGCAATAATATTTTAGGCTCAATTTGGCTTTCAAAAAGGATATTTTCTATGACTTTTTATGGATAATATTTTTGGGTCAACAAACGATGGCTTAACTTCATATATGCAAATTACTAATCAAGTTATCATATGCGCCTCGAGATTAATTTTTATTTTTATTTTTGAGATATTTTTAGGCGCGTTTTCAAAACAACATCTCCACTCATTTTTCGTAACCGATCAAACAAATATTTTGTTTTTGATAAATTTTGCCTTGGTGCATTGGATTTTAACAAATTGAGACTCTTAACAAAAATTTAGTGATAATTGTAATGATTTTAAATTCCAAATTTTATTTATTTTAAAGAAAACTATTTTTAACTGTTTTGAAAATTTTCAATTTTTTTTAGAGTTTTTGACAATTTTCAATTTTTGAAGTTTAAAAGACGCACTTGTACCCCCCCCCCCCCCCCCCACTTAGGCTTTGCATTGTCCTCAACGAAAAGGATTAAAATATAAAAAAGAAAAGAATAAGTGCAAAATATAAAAGAAAAAAATTTTAAATGCAAAGAGACAATTTATAACTCAAACACAATGTGCATGAAATAAGAGATATATTATTACATAGCTTCTTTTTGCGAGATACAATGATGAAATATAAAGAAACTATATAATGAAAAGCATATGTCCACAAGAGCTTAGTGTGAAGGGACGGGGCATCGAGGTCACGAGTATACGGGTCACTGAAGTAGTGGGGCAATTGGGAGTCGGGACTCATGCTTAGGCTGTAAAGATCATCATGGAGCCGCATCATTATTTAGATGTCCCGGTGGTAATCGAATCGATCACCTAGGAATTCATAGATGAACCCGTCGAGACGGGCCTCGATTTGATCCATTCGACTATGAATGATCGCCATGTTTTCGGCGTGCTCATCAAAGTCGCCTTTAAAATTCAGGTTCTTTTGATCGTCATCCTTTTTCCCACCCTCATTAAAACTCCCCTCTTCCCCCTCATCGTCTCTTTCTTTAAACTCGTCCTCTCCCTCGTCTTCACTTTCCTCCTCCATTTCGACATCCTTTAAAATTGGCTCTATGGGAGGTGGCACATTGTGGGCTTCCTAATTGCTACGGTCGATGGATGTGGCGTTGATAGGCTTTGGTACGTGATCTTGAGGACCCCATGGGATGACCCCCACTTCGAGGCATAAGATGGTGATGAGACGTCCGTATGGAAGAGAAGTCATCCCAGTGTGCAATAGGCCACAACGATAACCTCGTCGAAGTAGATATGGAAAAGGCTCATATTAGCCTCTATGCCGAACAAAAAATACAAGAAAGTCGTGTGACTCAAACGAATGGAAGAGTCATTTTTGCTAGGTAGTATGGTACCGCAAGTGATTTTAGATTCGCCAAGTGTGAGTGGGCGACTGAAAGTTACCCGGAGGGGAAGGTCTCGTGAGTCCATGGAGTATTTGGGCCCCATCGGCTTGAAAGTTAGAGACGAGAGATATCCATGCTATTGTACAAATAGGTTTAGGACTCAAAATATTTAATGCTCACCACTCTCATCTTGTGCTTGATGATTTGGAGGGTGAGTTGAATTGTGACCCCGTTGATATAGGCCTCATATTTTCCTTGTGAAGTGCAGACAAGGAACCCGCATAATTATTTGACGATGGGCTCGTAGACGGGTTCCGAGTCCTTGGAAAACCACTATTTCCACCCAAATCGAGAGGAAAAAGAAGTGAAATCGGTAGTTATTTCATTCCACACAATTGTTCGCACGATAAAAAATGTGCATCGGGTGTCGAAATATTCATGGCACCAATTTCGTTCTTGGGTGGAACGGAACATTTGTTGGTTGTCACCCTCCTTAACGTCGGTTGAATTATATTTCTTGAGATAGATTTTGGGGGCCATTTTGGGAGATGTGAGTTTTTGGAAGAACTTAGAGAGAAGTATAGGAGAATAGAGAAGGTTGAAGGTGTGAGGAACAATTATGTAAGGGTGGGATATTTATAGGTTAGAGGTGGTGTGAAAGGGTGGGAAATGAAAAGGTGTTTAGGTGGGAAATGGAGGGCTATGGAAAAATGAAAGGTTTTAGAGGTGGGAGAATATTTTTTAATGTATTTTTGTGGTTGGAGGGAAGGGGGTGAATTTGGTGGAGGGAAGGTGAAAGGGTTAGAGGGAAGGGAGGAAAATTGGAGAAATTTACGAGCTGGCAACACAGAAAATTGAACCAGTTTTTTCTAGGGATCGAACCGGTTCAATTAGAGAATTGGTGTGCCCTTTGGAATGAACCGGTTCAGTTTGGAACTTTGCCAAGACCAAAACCTCAACTCTGAGGGCTCATTTTTGGGACCAAATCCCTTCACTGAGGGTTCAATTTTCTGAACACATTTTTTTTATGTTTTGATTTTTTTCTCGCAATTCTCCCACTCCCTCAAGAACAAGGGTTGGGTTTCCTAAAAGTCTCACTAAGTTCGACTGAAATTCATCATTTTTTATCAAAAATTATTAATCTCATCACGCGGTTGTTTTTTACTCTTGGGATGAGTCTCGAAGAACCAGATTAATTCCATTCTTGCTCAAATGAACACGACTTAATCCTAAACACACTATGCACTCACACGACTCAAAAATACAAAAAAACTCACCTCATACGCATCGGAGTTGCGACAATATCTCTTGGAAAACTTACTCATCCCTGTATATGGGGTCCGATAATAAAATTGTCTCCATTTCCCCGATGCACGATTCTAGATAGGTCTTTAGGCGTTGTCCATTCACTTTAAATGCGCTCCCATCCTTCAGATTCTCCACTTCTATCGCACTGGATGGGAACACTTCCTTCACAACGAACGGTCCAAACCATCATAATCGTATCTTTTTGGGAAACAAATGTAAACAATAGTTGTAAAGGAACATTTTTTGACCCGAACGAAATTCTTTTCGATTTATACTCCGATCATGGGCAAGTTTAATTCATTCTTTCACAATACAGGTGTTCTCATACGCAGCGTCGCGTATTTCTTCCAACTCATTTAATTATAGTTTTCGTATATCATGGCTTTATCTAAGTTGAAGTTCAACCTCTTAATCTACCAATACGCCTTGTGTTCCAACTCAACGGGGAGATGGCAAGGCTTGCCATATAAAAAGCAAAATGGGGACATCTCGAGGGGATTCTTATACGCGGTCTGGTATGCCCATAGTGCATCTAGTATTCGGTTAGACCAATGTCGATGATTGGGATAAACATCATTTTCGAGAATGTTTTGATCTCTCTATTTGCTATCTCATCTTGCCCATTCATTTACGGGTGGTAAGCTGTTGTGACCTTGTTGACAACTCCATACTTTTTCATTAACTTTTCAAATGACGGCTTTTGGGGCACTAAAACGAGAAAGAATGTGTTCATGTATGAACTAAACCACCACTTTAGTGTCATTAATCCATGTAGCTATTGCCTCTACCCACTTAGACACATAGTCTACTACAACAAAGAAGCATAGAAAACCAAAAGAATGAGGGAAGGGTCCCAGAAGTCGATGCCCCAACATTCGACATCTCGATGGTAAGAATATGGGTCAACAACATCATATCAAATCTAGTAATCGCACCCATCATTTGGCATTTATCGCAAGATCGGCAATAAATGTCCACTTCCCAAAAGATAGTGGACCAATAGAGACCGCATTGAAGAATCTTTGCGGCCTTTTTTGTGGAAAAGTGGCTCCGTACGCTTCCGAATGACAAAATTGGATGACACTTTGAATCTCGTTGTTCTCTACACATTTTCAAATTATGTAATTCGAAAAATACTTAAATAAATAAGGATTGTCATAAAAGAACATGTGTGACCATATGAAAAAATTACTCTTCTCTTGTGGATTCCAATCGGAGGGAACGATCCCCATCACTAAATGGTTCACAATTCTTGAAACTAAGGTAGATTATAAGTGGAAAAGAGTTGCTCATCATAAAAATACTCATCTATAGATACGGCATCTTGGGGCACGTAGGACGAGAGCATTGATAAATGATAGGTTACAATATTTTTTACTCCTTTTTTGTCTTTTATGTAAATGTCAAACTCTTGGAGTAGCAAGATCCACCTAATGAGGCATGGCTTTGCATCCTTATTTAAAAGGAAATATTTGAGTGTCATGTGGTCGTTAAAGCATATGATAGGTGACCCGATAAGATATGAACGAAACTTGTCCAGGGTGAACACTATTGCTATAAAGTCTTTCATCATGGTGGATTAATTTAAGTCTGCCTAATGTAGTATTCGACATGTGCTTTCGTATCTCTCATTTGCCCTAAAACAACCCCTACCTCAAAGTCACTCACATCACACATTAGCTCGAATGGAAGGGTTTAATTTGGAGCTTATTTCATGAGAACGTATGTCCAAACAAACCCTAAACATGCAACAATGTGTGATTGAATAAGATGATAATCTAAGCAAGAACATTTAAACACATGCTTGTGAGGAAAAATCCCCCAAAGGGGCAACCATTTATTTTCATTATAATATTGTAGGTTGTACAATTTCGGATTACAATGAAAATACAAGTGACTAAGAATTACCCTCAGGTGTCGGATTCTGTAGTCGGCGGCTGGAACTATCCCTTTCCAGTAGGGCTGCAATGGAGAAGAAGAATGGTCTTCTCCACAAGGGTGTGAACAGTAAAAGTGCGTTCCTGGGTTGCAAAGTGATTCACAAAGGATTGGCAATTTGTGTGAATCAAATACCTAGAGTCTAGATGCTCAATAGGTGAAGACTTAGGGCTTTCTGTACTCTGAAAATTGTGTGTATAAGTCTTAGAAAACCACTTCCCGTAGTGGGATTAAATAAGAAGTCTCGGGCCTTAAAAATCTGAACACGATCTGTTTAAGTTTATCCCAAGAGAATCGGTCCGGGTCTGAGGCGAATCGGTCCGGTTGACCGGATCAGTTCTTTTATTGAAGGCGGATCGGTCCGGTTCGAGGCGGATCGGTTCTTTTATTTTAGGCTTCATCGGTTCGCTTGTGGTCCGGGGTATACTGGCCTTCAGCAGTCAGATCGGTCCGGGTCTGAGGCGGACCGGTCCGGTTGACCGGATCGGTTCTTTTATTCCAGGCGGATCGGTCCGGTTCTGTCAGACTTTGATTCCTCTTCTTCTTTTGATATTCGGATCCGTTAATGAATGTATGAATCTTGAATTTCTTCAACGGTGTAACGGCGTACGACATATGAGCAAACTCAAACTTTCAAAGCTCCCTCGTAATAAGATAATTCATTCTTCCCCTTTTTATGATGTCCCCAAATAGACAAATGAGAGAAATAAATCAAAGAAGCAAGTGCGGGGTGTCACTAGGAGAAAATCACACCATGAATGAACACAAAGCAACCAAGACGATGATAGCGTAAATGAAGTGGTGTGATCAAATTCGATAGGAAAATCAATGCATACAAACATGACATATGTGCACGATGAATATAGGATACTCCTAGCGAATGAACTCAAATGCATCCTTTGGTGTAAAAGAATGAAAATATAAGATATTGACTCAATCAAATCAACAAATCAAAGCTCAAAGTGATTTTCACACCAATAACGTCCAAAACGATTTTATGCTTTTTCAGGACTTTCAAGGAAGTGCAAACCCATTTAAAGATTCTCCAACTAAACTCCCTCAGATATAATTTTGAATAGAGGCATTCTAAATTCTCAAACTTTGGAGAATTGATGGTGAAACCTAAGTGGTCCATATTTGGCATGAATTGCTTTTTATTGCCTTTAAATTTTTTCGGGCTCTTTTAACCTCTTTGGACCTCGAATATTAAAATTCCTCCATTTTTTAGGTCCTTTTTAACGGTGGCTTTTGCGCAAAGGATAGATGATTACCTTTCGCAACCCCTCCCCGTTATACAAAAACACACAGTCTCACCAAAATGGTTTTTACATGCATTCCAATCTTGTCAAGTTTTATCGCATATTGTACATTGTATAGACAGAATTGAGATGGAAACACTCAAACCAATATGAGATAGACAAGTGCAATAATCAACTATAGACGTGCATGTGTGCAATAAAGGATATATGAGTCAAACATGTAGGAAGATATCACTAATTACATCTCAGAGACTCCAACCAATGTAAAGCACGTAGAAGAAATGATGTAGCTTCTCAAATCTCTATCAAACAGTCACATTGATATATGGAATGAAGTTGTGACTTGGCTATCTTAAATGCTCATCCATAAAAGAAGCAAAAACAGAAATCTTTTTGGATTTTTCAAAAATTTTATCAAAATAAAATCTTTTTATGCTTTTCTTAAAATTTTTCTTAAAGGAAAATCTTTTTGTATTTTTCAAAAGAAATATAAAAAGCAAAAAGAATAAATAAAAGCTGTACAACTAAGCAATGGTACATATAAAACAGACTAGCAATATGAAGCATATGATATGAACATGAAGAAGCAACCTATTCTAGACATAGACCAACCCCTCAGTCAACTGTGCAAATCCCCAAAGACTTCCTAAGACTCTCAAATCTAAGGGCATCTAAAGGTTTCATGAAAATGTCGGCTAATTGACGGTCGGTGGGAACAAAACTCAGGGATAGAGTGTTCTCCTCAACTAACTGACGAATAAAGTGCTCACGTATCCTGATGTGTTTTGTGCGCGAATGCTGAACTGGATTGCGGGATATGTGTATCACGCTCGTGTTGTCACAAGAAATGGTCATGGTGTCCTGTGAAATCCCATAATCCTCCAGCATTTGCTTCATCCACAAGAGTTGTGTGCAACAACTCCCGGAGGCTATGTACTCAGCCTCCACAGTGGACAAAGAGATGGAATTTTGCTTCTTGCTCAACCAGGAGACAAGAGCAGAACCAAAATAGAAACACCCACTAGAAGTGCTCCTATAACCATCTACATCCCCAGCCCAATCGGCATCCGAATAGGCGGACAAACGGTCATCGGTATCAAAGGAATACCAAATACCGTATGAGAGAGTCCCACTTACGTATTTAATAATACGTTTTAGAGCAAGTAAGTGTGACTCTTTAGGGGACGCCTGATATCACGCACAGACTCCAACACTAAAGGAGATGTCGGGACGACTGGCAGTTAAGTAGAGAAGACTACCTATCATACTCCGATATAAGGTTTGCTCTACGTCCTTGCCTGAAGTGTCCTTACTAAGCTTGGTAGTGGTACTCATAGGTGTACGTGCATAGCGGAGTCTAAACCAAATTTATTCACTAGGTCTCTAGCATACTTGGATTGGGAGATGAATATCCCATCCTCTAGCTGACGAACCTGGAGACCAAGGAAGAATGTAAGATCACCAACCATGCTCATCTCAAACTCACTTTTCATCTCCTCCTCAAAGTGGTGAGCATGCTGGGAGCATGTGGATCCAAAGACTATGTCGTCCACATAGACCTGGGCAACCAAAATAGCACCGTCATCTCTCCTGACGAACAACGTCATATATACTCCCCCTCTCTTGAAGCCACGATCTAAGAGATAGGAAGTAAGACTCTCGTACAAAGCACGGGGTGCTTGCTTCAAACCATACAAGGCTTTCCTCAGATAGTAGACGTGCTCTGGGTGCTGAGGGTCTTCAAACCCTTTTGGTTGTTCCACATAAACTTTCTCCTGTAGAATGCCATTCAGAAAGGCACTCTTGACATCCATCTGATATACCTTGAAACGCAGATGACATGCGATGGTGAGCAGAAGACGGACGAACTCAAGCCTCGCAACAGGAGCAAATGTCTCCCCAAAGTCTACATCCTCTATCTGTGTGTAGCCTTGAGCAACCAACCTAGCCTTATTTCTGATTATGGTACCATTTTCATCCATTTTGTTCTTTAAAATCCACCGGGTACCTATCACGTTAGTCTCACTAGGTCGGGGGACAAGTTCCCAGATATTATTCTTTTTAAACTGAAGCAACTCATCCTGCATAGAAGATATCCAGTGTTCATCCTTGAGTGCTTCTTTATGATTCTTGGGCTCGACTTTGGACGTGTAGCAAAGATGGCTAACAATGTTCTCTAGCTGAGCACGAGTCTTGACCCCTAGAGTGGGATCACCAACAATGGCAGAAGGGTCATGACTCTTGCAAACCCAAGCAGGTGTGTCCCCTAGCGCAGGAGTAGGGTCCACAGAGTGTGAGAGAGGAACAGGTAAATCACTGTCAGAACAATTCTCATCCTCACACTGAAGGTTAGGATCAATAACCGTCGGAGGTTCGTCATCTTGCACGGTGACGTTTATTGATTCCATAACCTTAGAGCTCTTCAGGTTAAACACCCGGTACGCTCTGCTATTTGATGAATATCCTAGAAATATTCCCTCGTCGCTCCGGGAGTCGAACTTTCCTAATTTCTCTCTATCCCGTAGGATGTAGCATTTACTCCCCAAAACACGGAAATATGCCAGGTTGGGCTTCTTGCCAGTCCACAACTCATAAGGAGTCTGAAGTGTGTGTGGACGCAAATAAACCTTATTCACCGTGTGGCATGCAGTAAATATTGCCTCTGCCCAAAATCTCCTAGAAACTTTACGACCTAGAAGCATAGATCTAGCCATTTCTTGGATCGTTCTATTTTTTCTCTCAACAATACCATTTTGCTGAGGAGTTCTCACAGCAGAAAACTCATGTTTGATCCCGAGGCTATCACAGTAAAGGTCTAACTTTGCTTCTGTGAATTCAGTGCCATTGTCACTACGCATCCTATTAATAGTGACACCGTGTTGATTTTGCAAGACACGGCACTTGGTCGTTAAAAATTCTACAGCATCGGATTTCTCTCTTAGAAAACCTATAATGGAGTATCTGGAGAAATCATCTACCATCACGAGGATGTACCTCTTACCACCTAGACTCTCAGTACGAGTGGGACCCATAAGATCCATGTGAATCAACTCAAGAACACGAGAAGTGGTAATGGAATGCAACTTCCTATGAGGACTATGAATTTGTTTTCCCAACTGACAGGGTCCACAAATGGTCGAAGTTGACTTTCCAAGAGATGGTAAGCCACGTACTAGATCCTTTTTAGCTAAGTGATTTAGATCTCTAACGTTCACATGACCTAGACGTTGATGCCACAGATCCATAGGAGTGATCGTGGCATTGTTGCAGACAAGTGAGGACGTGGGCTCAGTCCCATAGCAATTATCCTCGGTCCTCACCCATTGCATCAAAAGTTTACCGGCTTGATTATAGACTTTACAGGTATCCCGGTCAAACTTTACTGCAAAGTCAGTGTCGTACAGCTGGCTAATGCTGAGAAGGTTTTCTTTCAAACCTTTGACGTACAAAACATTTTCTAGATTAGGAAATCCAGGTAACTCGACAGTACCACGTCCTATAATGCTAGACTTGCTCCCATCTCCAAAGGTGACTTTGCCATCCTGATAGTCTTCAAGAGTCGTAAAAAATGAGGCATCACCTGTCATGTGTGTGGAGCACCCACTATCAAAATACCGCTGTGAGGTATTATGTGCTTTGAGAGCAACATGAACAACAAAAGCCTTTTTATCTTTCTTAGGTACCCAAGTCGGGATGACCTTTTGATTTCCTTTGTTGTTGTTGGTGGTTTTAGCTGGAATGTGAGAAGCATTGACTAACGGCAAAGACATCCATCGGAATTCTTCCATTAAACTCTGGGTCGTGGCAGCTAAGAACTCAACTCGCTCTCTCAGACTAGAAAACTCATCAGTATGACGTGGTGGAGCAATAGTACGTCGTGTCCGACCCATACTATAGCAAGACTCCCTAAGGTGGCCTTTTCTTTTGCAATAAGTACAAAAGAGCACAGTCAAAGGCGGACCTTGGTTTGCTTTTCTTGGTCAAACTTTCCTTCGAGGTTTTTTACGGTGACCATAAGGAGTTGTAGTAAACTCAGGAACTGGTCAAGGTGCAATTTGGGACGTGGAGGCACCATCATACCCAATTCCTTGCCGATCACCAAAACCTAAAGCGGGGCCGAGGAGCATCTTTCCCATCTTCCCAGATCTGTTCTCGATTTGTACCTTGACTTCCCGTGCTTTCTCAAGATCATGAGTCAGCTGGGCAACAAGGGCTTCAAGTTTCTTCCGAGTCTCCACGGAGGAACGGAGCTGACTCGTAAGACTAGCCACTTGTTTAGTCAAGTCCCCTCTCTCTTTCTCTAAAACACTCTCTCTTTCTCTAAACAACCTCTCTTTCTCGACACAAGCAGATTCTCTCTCTCTCAGGGCGGTGAAGGTGGAGGACTCTCTTTCTCTCGCCTTTCTTAAATCTTCCTCTAAGCCGGTGATCTTAAGAACTAGCGCTTTGTTACGTTTTTTAGTTTTAAATGACTCAGAATATAACTCAGCGTAGGCGCGTTGAATATCACTCTCACTCTCACTTGAGTCATCCTCCCCCTCACTCACATCGATCTCACTGTCGAGGTGTCCCTGTGAAGCATCATCCTCATCGTCGTGAAGAAAACTAGGAGTGCTCACTTGACTGGCCATGAATGCGGTGAAGTTACACTCATGCGGTGACTCATCTCCTGAATCCACCGTCTCGACCTCACTGTCGTCACTAAGGGTAGCATTAAGGACAGCTTTCCCTTTCTCTCTATTCAGACGAGTGGCACACTCAAAGGCTCTATGACCCCTACCATCGCACTCAAAACATCTCTCACTTTCTTTCTTAGGAGGATTTTTGGAGTCTTTTTCATTTTTCTTTTCAAACTCATTTTTCTCAAATTTCTTTTTATCTTTAAAATTGCCATTTTTCTTAAATTTGAGAATCCTTTTGAATTTTTTTGCAAAAAGATCCAAATCATCTAGGTCAAAATCACACTGAGAATCTAACGTGTCAGTCTCTTTCTTTCTAGACGACTCTACCCTTTTTCTAGCCGACCCCTCACTCCTTCTCTCTTGGGCATTAAGTGCAATTCCCTTATCTTTAGATTTAGCAGTTTTAGAGAACATATCAATTGCATAAGTTTGCAAATCTCCTACAAGTTCTTCCAATTTTAGTGTATTTAAATTACCCATAGAATTTAGCACAGTGACTTTAGGGATAAAACGCTTAGGTAAAGAACGAAGAATATTTTTAACAACTCTAGCATTCGGAATATGTTCACCAAGATTAAAGCTAGTATTCACAATGTCAGAAAGTCTAGCATAAAATTCATCAAAGCATTCAGATTCATGCATAGTGATGGTTTCAAATTGAGTTGTCAAATTTTGCAACTTAGATTCTTTCACAGCATTAGTTCCTTCATGGGTGAGTTGTAAAACATCCCATGCCTCTTTTGACGTGGTGCACGTCATTATGCGTTTGAACTCATCAGGAGTGACAAACCCAGAAATAGCACTTAGACCCTTAGAATTAAAAGATGACCATTTAAATTCTTCATCAGTCCAGGAAGTGACAGGTTTCAAGTTGATCACATTATCAACAGTCACGGAGGGAGGAGTCCACCCTCTTTCAACTAAAACCCAAACCCTTTCATCTATGGTTTTTAAAGCCGACCTCATTCGGGCTTTCCAATAAGCATAATTTGTCCCATCAAAAACAGGCATTTTATTGTATAACTTCTCCATTTGAACACGCACTTTTTCAAAAATCAATTTTTTTTTAGAAAATTCATATCTTAGAAAAATTTTACGGAAAATAGGAATACGCGATAGATTAGCGTAACCTGCTCTGATACCAATTTGAGAACGTATGTGCTCGCGTTCAAATGATAAACTTATATATTAAACACCTTTTAACCCAAACAAACCCTAAACATGCAACAATATGTGATTAAATAAGATGAAAATCTAAGCAAGAACATTCAAACACATGCTTGTTAGGAAAAATCCCTCAAAGGGGCAAAACCATTTATTTTCATTATAATATTGTAGGCTGTACAATTTCGGATTACAATGAAAATACAAGTGACTAAGAATTACCCTCAGGTGTCGGATTCTGTAGTCGGCGGCTGGAACTATCCCTTTCCAGTAGGGCTGCAATGGAGAAGAAGAAAGGTCTTCTCCACAAGGGTGTGAATAGCAAAAGTGCGTTTTTGGGTTGCAAAGTTATTCACAAAGGATTGGCAATTTGTGTGAATCAAATACCTAGAGTCTAGATGCTCAATAGGTGAAGACTTAGGGCTTTCTGTACTCTGAAGATCGTGTGTATAAGTCTTAGAAAACCACTTCCCATAGTGGGATTAAATAAGAAGTCTCGGGCCTTAAAAATCTGAACACGATCTGAACACGATCTGTTTAAGTTTATCCCAGGAGGACCGGTCCGGGTCTGAGGCGGATCGGTCTGGTTGACCGGATCGGTTCTTTTATTGAAGGCGGATCGGTCTGGTTTGAGGCGGATCGGTTCTTTTATTTCAGGCTTCATCGGTTCGCTTGCGGTTCGGGGTATACTGGCCTTCAGCAGTCGGATCGGTCTGGGTCTGAGGCGGACCGGTCCGGTTGACCGGATCGGTTCTTTTATTCCAGGCGGACCGGTCCGGTTCTGTCAGACTTTGATTCCTCTTCTTCTTTTGATATTCGGATCCGTTGATGAATGTATGAATCTTGAATTTCTTCAACGGTGTAACGGCGTACGACATATAAATTGTTAATGGACAAAAATGTCCTTACATTTCATGATGGGAGCGAAGACGAGCATGCGTTTCAGTTTCTCAAAAGCCTCTTGGCATGCTTCACTTCGCTTAAATGAGGCATCCTTAACAAGAAAGTAACTTAAGGGACTAGATATGGAGCTAAAGTCCTTAATAAACCTATTATAGAGCCCCACGTGTCCCAAAAATGAGCGCACTTATTTTAGTGACTTGGGAGGGGAAAATTAAGCAGTTATGTCAATTTTTTCCCTATCGACTTCTATCCCCTTAGATGACACTATGTGGCCTATAACTACCCCTTTGGTAACCAAAAACTGACATTTTTTTTTCAATTTAGTACTACGTTCTTTTCCACACATTGGGCAAGAACCTTCTCGATATTAGCAAGACTTTGGTTAAAATAGGGGGTGAAGATGGTAAAATTATCTGTGAACACCTCAAGGACTCTCTCAATCATGTCATTAAAAATATTTAGCATGCATTTTTGAAAGGTTGTATACGCATTATACAATCCAAATGGCATCCTTTTTATAGGCAAAAGTGTTCAAAGGACATGTGAAGGTAGTATTCTCTTGGTCTAGCATGTCTACCTATATTTGGTTATACCCGGAATAACCATATGAAAAATAGTAAAATAGGTGGTCCAAAACTCTCTTGAGCATTTGGTCCATGAAAGGAAAAGGGAAGTGGTCTTTCTCAGTGTCGACATTAAGTTTTCATTGATCAATGCAAATGCTCCACCTAGTGGTGGTACATTTTGGGATAGGTTCCCCCTTTGCGTTCTCAACCACGGTCATTCCCGACTTATTGGGAAGAACTTGTATTGGACTAACCCATTTACTATTCGATATGTGATAGATGATTCCCACACCCAATAACTTAATAATCCCCATTCTCACAACTTCCTACATAATCGGGTTCAATATTCTTTACGTCTCCCCAGAGGGCTTCACATTCTCCTCTAGGTGGATTTTGTGGGTACAAAATAAGGGACTTATACCTTTCAAATTGTAATACCCCGCATTTTTTATGGATTTTAATTATGAGGTTAATTAAATGAAATTACTTTTAATTATGGGATTTATTAAATTAAGTTGGGATAATTAATTGGAAAATTAATTTGAATTTAAATGCTAGCAGGACGAGAGTTAGTATTTGGTTATTATTATGTTGTTGAATATTACTGAGTGATTATGGTAATATGTGATCATTGATTTTATTAAAATTGTTGTGAGTTGAAAATACGGCAGTTTCGGTAATTTAGTTGGGACGCGCGTGTTAGTCGAGCCAGAAATCAATTTAATGTGATTTAAAAAGTAAATTAAAATTTTATCAACCGGATGGTCATTTTGAGTGCACCAACGTGTCCGAAAGGGTCAAGATAGTCAGAAAACACTAGCCGGGGGTTTAGTTTGGGTCCCGGGGCATTTTTGAGCCAAACCGGCAACCCAGAAGGGTATTTTGGTAATTCTAAAAATTGAGGAGTTAAGAGCCACGAATTTTAGTGGTTATTTATTAATAATTAGTAAGGCCACTAGGGCCATTATCAGTCAAAAATCAAGAGAGTGGGTTACGAGAGTTTGAGAGAAGTTACAAGAGGTTCCAAACCAAAACCACCACCAACCACCATCATTTTGGAAGAAATTATGACCAAAAAGAAGAGAGAGTCAACCCTCGATCACCAACAATGATTCAGAATAGCAAACCTAAGGTAAATGGTTTGATTTCATTAATTTCAATGAAAGTTTCCTCCATGTTTAATGTATAAACTTTATATGTCTTGAAAGTTTTGATGAAAACCCAATGGAATTGTTGTGGAACTCATAATTTTGGATAAGGATTGCATGTAGAATGGTTATGGACGAATTCAGTACCCAAAATATAACTTTTGATGATTTGAAAAAGGATTTATAAGGAGTCTTTATATGTAATTAAATTATGGGTTCATGTTCATAGGGTTTGGGGCAAAAATTTGGGGATTTATGGTTATTACATGGAGTTGTAAGATTTGACCCCAAAAATATGTGAAGAAGTGATTTAGAGTGGTTTCGACTAGTGTGGGAACTTTAAAACTTAATTTTTATGAACTTAGGATGGATTTGGAGAAGAGAAAATGGGAAAAAAACGAAGTTGGAAAAATTCTGGGCATTCTCGGAATTATCATTAGAAGACCAACCCAAGTCGTTCGAACGACCTCGTTCGAACGACCTTCTAACGAGATTTCAGTAGCCCTTCTAACGAGTTCGTTCGAACAACACTCGTTCGAACTACCTCGTTCGAACAAGATTTCTAACGAGTTGACAGAATGACCTTGTTCGGCCGATTTTTGTTTCGAACTTCATATAGGCTTATTTATGAGTATTACTTTTAGTTGAACTTCATTAATTTTGACCCTAGGGAATTGATGTTGGGAACTTTGTGAACACTGAGACTTGAGTAAGACTAGTAGTTATAATTGTGAGGCCGGAGTATAATTTAGGATTAAATTTTGGAGAAATACATATAAGACTTGGTAACCTTTATGAGTTAGGTTTTTAGTAATGGAGATTACGACGTGAGATGTGTCGGCGGTCTATATTGTATATTATCCAAATACTTATAAATGTGCAAACTTGAATGAGAGTATAAGGAGGTAGATATACCTCTATTAATATTATAAGATATCTAAGATATGTGAATGCTTAGTATATGGATTTATGTGTGTATAACATACCTACCATACTTGCTATCACGGGAGGTCGGCTTTTGATCAGGGCCATCTAATATTTGTGTGCCTATGGGGGGGATTTAGATTGGTACCTCAAGGACATAGGTCAGAGAATGACTTATGAGTGAGTTAATAAGTCAGCTGACCATGGGAGCGTAGGTCTGTGTGTGACCCATGGGTACGTGACCTATGTTCACGTCCATCATGTGTGATTGTTGCTTATTGAAACGGTTCTTGAGAGATTCGGAATACATGGTCCTTACGTACGTGATGTATCGAGATTCAATAGCAGAGTATGACTGCACCGCATCTGAGCCTAGGAGTGCCCTTATTGTATATTTATGATGAGTTTAATATACTGGTAATTGAAATGGACTTGTATTAAAGTATAGATGTGAATAATTGTGACATTTTTTTAGTAGAGTTAAAACTGGGAAATTCATAGTAATTATTATAAGTAATCTCTGAGGAATAAAAAGTAAGACAGTTTATATTAAGATGTCTGGAACTGAACCTTGAATTGTATAGTAAAGTCAGGTTATGGATTGGACTAGTTAGATAGTGGAATAACTAGAACGTGTACGGGTATGTTCGGAGTGCACAATTAGTTGAGATGTGAGGAACTCATGTGAGTGCACGTACTATCATGTATTTCATATTCACTGTATAAGAATATTAAACACTTGCTGTATTTTAAACTGTTTTCACAATCGGGCTCTAACCCATTTCCTTTCAAATCTATTTTCTTGTACAAACCTTTTAGGTGCCCAGCCACAAGGACACCAAGCTTAGAAGTTCCATTCCAGTGACGTTCTGTAGCTGCTGTGGAAAGTTACAGGATCTCGATAGTAGACTCCTCCACTTTCTGCTTTGACTCCATTTTAGACTTCTTCATTTGTAGGGAATGTCGCCCCTTTTCTTTTAGACACAACTTATTTACTCAATTCTATTTCAGTTTTAGATTTAATTATTTAGAGAATCAGACTTTGTATTTGGTTTATTCAGTATTCAGATTATTCATAGGAGTGTTCCTCCAAATTCATTTTATTTCATTATTATTCTGTTGTGACTGTGATGTGACTGTGGTATCATTATTTTATAATTTGATTGGTTGCATGTTAATCTTTTTTAAATAAAATTGACAACTAACTTTTTAAATATTAGGTGGCTAGTAATTGTTTAAAATGTTTCGACAGTGATGCTACGAACTGAACCAACTTGACATTTTGTATTAATTTGATTAAAGGAGTAGCTACCCGATATTTAATTAGACGGGGTATTATAGGTGGTATCAGAGCATCGGGTTCTAGTGTCCTTTAGGATCTATGCACCTTATTATGCTTCCAAGCGTAGCTTTCTTTGATATAGAGCCCTATGTTTAGGATTATTGATTTCTTTGGTAAGATTTCGTTCACAGACTATGATATATACGATAGTGAATCTTATTTACATTCGGGTGTGTTCGGGTCCTGAACAATGCAGTACGGTAGGTGAAGACTGTTGGGCGGACAACAGGAGGCAAAGATTACTTCAGGTTATTTAAACTTATTAAAGAAGAATGACCGTAGTTGAAGTCACCCATATTATGGCACGAAAGTCCAGGACGGTATAGACGACTAAGGCGCGATTTGCGACTTCCAGGTACAACTATAGCAGGAGTGTGGTCAAATGAGACTTACCCAACAAGGTAGGAATGGGAGCGAAAGAGTTAGGTGAAACATTGAAGATAAACAGCAGTGAAAATACTCGAAATAGAGAGATGGCAGGTGCTAGCTAAACTAAAAATATACTCAAAGGCTTGGACATATGTCGGGGTATGGCCAATCGGGAGTGAAAATCTGGGGTAAATTTTTCTTAGCTCGTAAGAACGGAATTTCAATGGTGAGAGGCAATCACCACACTAAGAAGTGTAATGTGACATTGAGAGAAGGCTTACACGTATGGTTTTACCATAAGTTCCTTCACCAGATGTTCAAGGTGAAAGGCGAATGTTGTTTTGAACTCACACAAGAGGGCCGGACAGAGGTCACTTTGTGAGAAGAAATTTAATTATTTAGCGAACTTTACACCGGGTGAAGTGGGTGAAAAGGATAAGAGGATGTTAAGGGAGGAATTACATAAAAAACGAATTGTTAACTCTTCTGGGGAATTCCGATTGGACGGACAATGCAGATGGTAATAATGTCGCGTAGTGTTAATTTGGAGGTAAATGTTTCCTTGGGTGGGGGACATGCAAGAATCGAGGATCTTTATAGAGTAAGACTGGGAAAATGGTGTTGGAGAAGAACCGCAGGGGAAGACTCAACGAGGACCCGTTAAAATGATTCGAATAGCTAAATTATTATCGAGAGATGGTGATTTTAGTAAGAGATGTGGAAACTAGTAGCGTGTTCCTTAGGTTCGTTAAGCTAAGGGAATAATGGAGATAGTCAACAGAGCCGAGACTACCAATGTCCGAGAGAAGGACCACCTTAACATGGTCAGTGTTACCGAAGATAAGTGGAGTATGTGTAGAGGTATTTTGTGGGAAATTAAACCCATGCATTATAAATGTTTTTAGATGTAAATGAAAGGATAAAAGTATTGTGCCTGGCAAGGGCATCAGTTATTGAAATATTCGATTTGGTACGGACAAGTGTGTTACGTCCAGGAACCATTTGAGTAGTCCGGATGATTGTCAGGATAGAAGTATGAGTTATATCCTCAGATGATATTGCATGTTAGTTGTGGCATGAACGAGTTGCTACATTTGTTATTATGGTTATTTTTGCTTGAGAGTCGAGTTTAGTGAGTATCGACAAATTTTTTATTATTTATGTGAATATTTTCCCAGATAGTGTGGGGTTATCTTTATTGTCATCCGCGGAGGATGAATGGGTATATTGATAGTGGTATATACTATATTGGAACTACTCGTTTTAGTGTTGCGATATACGCGTATGATATTATCCTAATTATGGTTTTATAAAATTCTCATACCGATAGTGTGCTGGTATTGCAAGTATATCGGGGTTACTACCTTGGGGTAGAATGTTTTGATCTGGCGAGGCCCCATCTGTGAGAGGGCCGGGCTCGTAATTGTATATATATATATATTATTTTGATTTCAAAAAGTATAATGATCTCGGATTTTTAATCCCAGTCTGCGTAGGGATTTACTTCGTATGATTCATATGTAATTGGTTTATTAGTTAGTGAAAAGATTTAGCTGGTTATTATAATTAACGCTCAGGATGTAGTAATAAGAAGAGTGCATTATTTTATCACCCTTTAGAGATTTGGGAGTTTATGCTCATAGTTGTGTGTCTAGGGACGGGATTTTGGGAGCCCCGATTATATTTGCATGTTGTATATGGGATGTGATTACCATCAATGTCAAGAGAAAATGTCTTTCGAAAAAGTTACTTTTTTAAGTGTAATTGAGGTAAGAGTTGTAACTTTATTGTTAAGAGATGGGAATATAGGGGTACATGTTATGGACTGAGGGCTTAACGGATACCGATGACCGATAATGTTAGGTAGTAGTGTATTGGGGGGGTTCCTTGTTTGGATTTCACTTTGCGAGACATCCCACGCATGAAACTTAGCGTAAGGTTGGTAGTAGGGAGATTTTTTACCATTCTTCTGTAATTGGATACCTCGATCGTTATGTAGGTAAGTAGTTATAGCGGGAAGTTAACAAGGTAAATTACGATGTAAGGCCTATAGAGCCAGTTGTTAGTAAAGAAGTACCGATAATGTTGGTTTTGTGATGACGGGTTGAAGGATGCATTGAGGCTAAGGAGGATTTAGGTTTTCAAATTCATAAGTGATTGGGAACGCCCAAGTGGTATAGCCACGTTGAAAATGCAGCAGCAATAAAGAGTTTGGAATAAGTATGAAGCGTAGATAATGTTTAAAACCGCATGAGTGGGTTATAAGGGGTGTAGACATCTTGGTTTGCTAATGAAGTAATCGCCGGAAGAAGGGATATAGATGGGATTAAACGACACTAGTGAAGGTATTAATGAATATCATGTGCAACTAGTGTAGCAAGTCCGAATTTGGTGAAAAAGGAAGTGGAAAGTCATTTAACAAGGGGTATCTCTTGAAAAGGCAAATATTTAATTATTATGGACAATTTGGAGTAGAGTTCCGACCAATCGAATGTTGAGGGTGACTCAAGAGTAAATAGAATGAGGATGTCAATAGGGTATAAAGGGTCCAGATGTGCACAACATGGTAAAAATTGCAAGGGTCGAAACTTTTGGTATACGTCGAGAGGAGAAAATTAAGTATCACTTAACGGGAAATATTATACGTGAAAGTCGGCATTGAAAGGGTTATAGTAAGTAGTAGATCAGTTGGGGTAAGATGATCAACCATATAATTTTGTATCAAGCCGACGAATCCAGGATGGAAGATTTAAGTTGGTAAATTTCCTTAAGGGTTGCCAACTTATAGATAACTATCGAGTTCCTTCGAATATGTGGGACAGGATGTCCAAAAGGAAAGAAATTGTTATACATTTGGGTGATTTACACTATGAGATAGTGGACATGCCAGTAAGTGGTCCTACGCAGTATTATTCAATACTAAGAGGAAATCCCCAAAATCCACCTTCAATGTGGGGTAACAAGAAGTTGTGGGATTACGTTTTGTTCGGGGAAGGTTGTATCGCCCATAGCCCGAGGTGTAGGCGCATGGTGATTGACGACTGGTGGATTGTATGAAAGAAATTTTGGATTCATTGCGATCTTTTCATTTCCAAATTGGGTATAACTAGTAAGTGAAGTATATTGTGGTAATGGGGAGAAGATATTAACTAATGGTAGAGTTGGGGGAAAAGCACCCGTATCTATTTATAGTGGACTAAGTGCTTACAAATGTTTTGTGTGACACCAATCAGCTGAAGTGGTTTTCCCTTGTGTAAAGGTCACAACGCCGGGAACATAGATTCAACGAATGGGTAAATGTAGTCAGATTTTTTATTGATTTCTTTCAGAGTAGGAGCTAGGTGTTTTGATAAACGCGGGAGTTAATGTGTAGTGAGGTGCAGACTCACAATAATATTGAGATAATGCGGCCATTGATGTATAGGCTATATTTTTATTATTCGAATGTTTTTTAGTAAGAGCACAACGAGAAGTGCATTCAGTGAAGTGTAACCCTATAACTGATAAAGTATCAAGTCTATTAAACAAGCTTGTTGTGAAGCGAGGGCTCTAGTGATTGGGCCTTTCTTTATATTTTGTTTTGAGTATTGGAGGATACCTAAAAAAATTACAAGTATGCCTTACTTTTTGAATTTTCGGATGAAATTCCGTTATTAGGGGGGAAGTATGTAATACCCCGCATTTTTTATGGATTTTAATTATGAGGTTAACTAAATGGAATTACTCTTAATTATGGGATTTATTAAATTAAGTTGGTATAATTAATTGGAAAATTAATTCGAATTTAAATGCTAGCGGGACGAGAGTTAGTATTTGGTTATTATTATGTTGTTGAATATTACTGAGTGATTATGGTAATATGTAATCATTGATTTTATTAAAATTATCGTGAGTAGAAAATACGGCAGTTTCGGTAATTTAGTTGTGACGCGTGTGTTAGTCGCGTCAGAAATTAATTTAATGTGATTTAAAAAGTAAATTAAAATTTTATCAACCGGATGGTCATTTTGAGTGCGCCAACGTGTCCGGAAGGGCCGAGATAGTCAGAAAACACTAGCCGTGGGTTTAGTTTGGGTCCCGGGGCATTTTTAGGCCAAACCGGCAACCCGGAAGGGTATTTTGGTAATTCTAAAAATTGAGGAGTTAAGACCCACGAATTTTAGTGGTTATTTATTAATAATTATTAAGGCCATTAGGGCCATTATCAGCCAAAAAGCAAGAGAGTGGGTTACGGGAGTTTGAGAGAAGTTACAAGAGGTTCCAAACCAAAACCACCACCCACCACCATCATTTTGGAAGGAATTATGATCGGAAAGAAGAGAGAGTCAACCCTCGATCACCAACAATGATTCAGAACAGAAAACCTAAGGCAATTGGTCTGATTTCATTAATTTCAATGAAAGTTTCCTCCATGTTTAGTGTAGAAACTTTATATGTCTTGAAAGTTTTGATGAAAACCCAATGGAATTGTTGTGGAACTCATAATTTTGAATAGGGATTGCATGTAGAATGGTTATGGACGAATTCAGTACCCAAAATATAACTTTTGATGATTTGAAAACGGATTTATAAGGAGTCTTTATATTCAATTAAATTATGGGTTTATGTTCATAGGGTTTGGGGCAAAATTTGGGGATTTATGGTTATTACATGGAGTTGTAAGATTTGACCCCAAAAATTTGTTAAGAAGTGAATTAGGGTGGTTTAGACTAGTTTGGGAACTTTAAAACTTAATTGTTATGAACTTAGGATGGATTTGGAGAAGAGAAAATGGGTAAAAAAAACAAGTTGGGAAAATTCTGGGCATTCTCAGAATTTTCGTTAGAAGACCAACCTAAGTCGTTCGAAGGAGCTTCTAACTAGATTCTAGTAGCCCTTCTAACGAGTTCATTCGAAGACCTTCCTTCGAACGACACTCGTTCGAACTACCACATTCGAACGATACTTGTTCGAACTACCTCGTTCGAACGAGATTTCTAACGAGTTGACAGAATGACCTTGTTCGGCCGATTTTTGTTTCGAACTTCACATAGGCTTATTTATGAGTATTATTTTTAGTTGAACTTCAATAATTTTGACACTAAAGAATTGATGTTGGGAACTTTGTGAACACTAAGACTTGAGGAAGACTAGTAGGTATAATTGTGAGGCCGGAGTTTAATTTAGGATTAAATTTTAGAGAAATACATATAAGACTTGGTAACCTTTATGAGTTAAGTTTTAAGTAATCGAGATTACGACGTGAGATGTGTCGGCGGTCTATATTGTATATTATCCAAATACTTATAAATGTGCAAACTTGAATGACGGTATAAGGAGGTAGATCTACCTCTATTAATATTATAAGATATCTAAGATGTGTGAATGCTTAGTATATGGATTTATGTATGTATAACATACCTATCATACTTGCTATCACGGGAGGTCGGCTTTTGGTCAGGGCCATCTAATATTTGTGTGCCTACGGGGGGGATTTAGATTGGTACCTCAGGGACATAGGTCAGAGAATGACTTATGGGTGAGTTAATAAGTCAGCTGACCATGGGAGCGTAGGTATGTGTGTGACCCATGGGTATGTGAACTATGTTCGCCTCCATAATGTGTGATTGTTGCTTATTGAAATGGTTCCTGAGAGATTCGGAATACGTGGTCCTTACGTACGTGATGTACCGGGATTCGATAGCAGAGTATGAGTGCATCGCAGCTTAGCCTAGGGGTGCCCTTATTGTATATTTATGATTAGTTTAATATACTGGTAATTGAAATGGACTTGTATTAAAGTATAGATATAAATAATTGTGACATTTTTTAGTAGAGTTAAAACTGGAAAATTCATAGTAATTATTATAAGTAATCTCTGAGGAATAAAAAGTAAGACTCTCAGTTTATATTAAGATGTCTGGAACTGGACCTTGAATTGTATAGTAAAGTCAGGTTATGGATTGGACTAGTTAGATAGTGGAATAGCTAGAACGGGTACGGGTACGTTAGGAGTGCACAATTAGTTGAGAGGTGAGGAACTCATGTGAGTGCACGTACTATCAGGTATTTCATATTCACTGTTTAATAATATTAAACACTTGCTGTATTTAAACTTTTTTCACAATCGGGCTCTGACCCGTTTGATTTCAAATCTATTTTCTTGTAAAAACCTTTTAGGTGCCCATCCACAAGGACACCAAGCTTAGAAGTTTCATTCCAGTGACGTGTTGTAGCTGCTGTGGAAAGTTACAGGATCTCGATAGTAAACGCCTCCACTTTCTGCTTTGACTCCATTTTAGACTTCTTCATTTGTAGGGCATGTCGCCCCTTTTCTTTTAGACACGGCTTATTTACTCAGTTCTATTTCAGTTTTAGATTTAATTAATTAGAGATTCAGACTTTGCATTTGGTTTATTCAGTATTTAGATTATTCAGAGGAGTGTTCCTCCAAATTCATTTTATTTAATTATTATTCTACTGTGACCGTGGTGTGACTGTGGTATCATTATTTCATAATTTAATTGGTAGCATGTTAATCTTATTTAAATAAAATTGACAACTAACTTTTTAAATATTATGTGGCTAGTAATTATTTAAAAATGTTTTCGACAGTGATGCTACGAACTGAACCAACTTGATATTTTGTATTAATTTGAATAAAGGAGTAGCTACCCGGTATTTAATTAGACGGGGTGTTACACAAATATGCAATAGACCAACCAAAAGCATATTTTTGCCTCCTCAAAATGTCATAAACTTCCCTTATTGCTCTTTATTTAGGACAGAGGAGACAACAACAGGATATGTCTCATCCTCTCCCAAATAACCATATTTAACATTGGATGGCAGCTTCTTCAATTTAACTTTAGAAAAATTAACGTCGGAGGGAACCATTATAACACCTAATTTTTTTAAAGAATTCTAAATTTCACATGTGCCCGTAATTTTAAAATAACCAAAAAATAAATTGGCTTAAATAAATATTAATTAGTGAATAAAAATCGATAGGTTATCGGTATTTCATTCCGGACACGTGAAAAGAATCTTTTCAGGAATGAGATGGAAATTTTACATTAGAGGATTTGGATGGTAGTTTTGAGTGCACCGATGGTTCAGAATGGGTCGAAATAGTCGAGAATAGGTGCCCTAGGTTACTAATAGGTTTTGGGGATTTTTCAGACTAAGTGGGAGTCATTGAAGGGTATACGGGTCATTTTACCTGAGGGGATGGCCCTAATTGAGGATTAATGATTTTAAGGTTAATATTTAATCTAGGTAGATAGATTAGGTCTTCTATCCATCCACCCAAAATGGTTTGGGTTTGTGAGAAAGTGAGAAAAGAGAAGAGAAAGAGTGAAAGGAAGAGGAAGGGAGGATCCGGGGAGAAAATCCATCATCTTCGGGTTGAAGATATTCAGCAAAATATGAGTTTACAAAAGAGAAATATTAGAATCCATCATCTCACAGGCAAGTATTTACTTCCTTTGATAATCTTGTATGGTTTCATTTATTCATGCAACTTTTGTGTAGAATAATATGGTTTTCAGTTTTGAAAACTAAGGAAATTCGGGTATTAAATTATAATATGATGGGCGATGAATCTAATGATATTTCCATGATGAACCTGATATAAATTGATAAATAAAGATAAGTTCTTGGATGAATTAAGAAGAATAGACCAAATCTTGAAACTAGGGTTTACTATAGCACGAATTCTTGATTTAATTCGTTGTTGGGTTAATAAGGTGTTGTTTTGGGATTGTTTTTGCGTAGAATTTTTTTAAATTATGTGTGGGGATGATTTATGGTTCATAAATGGGGGTATGGTGAAGGTTTGGAGCGCCATAAATGAAGGTTGAAGGTGAAATCCCATTAAAAGCTCATTCTGGTAGCCTAGCAAACTGAACTGGTTCGCTAGGGGGAGAGAACCCGTTCACTAACTAAACCAGTTTGGTTAAACCAATAAACTAGTTCAGTTCTGCTGGCTTTCCACCTTTGCCTCATATTTGTTTCGAACCGTTTGAGGATTAGGCATGGAATCTTGGGTCCAAGAATGAGTTTAGGTTTTTTGGAATTCGGTATCAGGGTTACGAATTATCGTAGGCTAATCGGGGTGGATTCCAGGTAAGAAAAGTATAGCAAGTTGGCCGGAAGTATATAATCAGAGAGTTAAACTATAAGTAAGGGGATACATAGATAAAACGGGAAGTCATGTTAGACTTTGGGATTTGGTATGCTAGTGCGATGAGATTTATTACGTACGTTAGCCAATTATACATATATATATATATATATATATAATTGACTTTATATGAACATTTCTACTCTAATATGCTAACGTTAGACATTGTGCAAAGTGGGCGGTCCACCCTAGCGTTGACCAGCAGGTATCAGATTGTTTTACCATGCCATAGTACTATTGCATGGCCATTATCCATATATGAGGATAGGTAATGGTTTTGAGTCAAATTGGGGTTGATGTGGTATGGTTACTACCCACGAATGTATGCTTATGACTGCCTCTATTATGTGTTTATGATTTGGGATCGGTGGTGAGATTTCGACCCAGTGGACCAGAAGTGGTACGTGATGACCTGGTGCCTGATAAGATAGTAGGGATGCATCTGAAAGATCCATATCAAGAATTCTATGTATATACGTATAAACGGTGATATATGCATATGTGTTTAAATGATTGTGTTAATATCTAAGTATAGGTAGTGTATGATTACGTTGTCTATACAGTGAGACCCATATAATTGAAAAGCCCTAAGTAATAGCTTATTAATTAACTATGTAGTACATATTATGGGGTACGGATGGGCTAGATGTTTAGAGGATAAAATTAGGTTAAGAATGGTTAGACTAGTTAGGTGGGGTATCATAACTAGGTAAGTAATCTATGTACGTTAGGTGCGCACTGTAAATGAGGGGTGAGGACAATCTCATGTGAGTGGGACACCAAGTGAACATGGATATTTCTTGCTACTTTATTATTATTTCCTTTAAATACTTGCAATTGTTTTTCAGTTTTTTTTGTGCACTGACTCATATCAAAAATATTTTCAAAACCTTTTATGTGCTCAGCCTCAGATTCACCAGGGATAGTCATTCCATTCTAGTCAAACGATGATGCAGTAGCTGTGGATACCTGCAGGACTTGATTAGCCACTTTAATAATTTATATCTAGATATGACTCTAGTTTAGTATTTCTCTCTGAGCTTGGTGCCCGTAGTTCGATAGTTTCATTATCAGACATTATTTACATTTCTCTATTTTAGTATTTGAATTATTATATTCTGGATACTGAGGATTTATTCTGTTTATTTATCTATGCTATCAGTACACTTTGCAGCCAGTCACTGTGGATGTTTATATTTATATTTGATATGCCCAAAGTGCACCTGCCAGCTCAGAGACTTTAGTCGGCTACAATCGACGTTATAAGTATCACCTCAATTAGGGCACCATCCGAGGTCTACATAACTTATGGGGTCAACTATCCATCAGGTCGGCCACAGCCGACGTTGCAAGCATCACCTCGGTTGGGCATCAGTCGAGGTCTGCATGACTCATGGAATCATCTATCCATCAGGTCGGCCACAACCGACGTTACAAGTATTGCCTGAGACCAGCAAAAGCCTCATAGGCTCAATCAACAAGCACCATGTCATCATCGTCCTTGGCCGACGTTACACCTCATACCCAACCTCGACCGAACATCTTGGCTAGGGCCTTCATGGAACATTGATCTCAGATAAGGCAAGGGTCATAATCCACCAACCTCGTACTCACCTAGGATGAGGTTCGTACCAAGCGAAGACATCCGAGCATGTACGTGCACATGTATGGCTTGGAATACGTAGATAAATCTATTATAACTGAATCATTCCCTCCACGTGAGGGAATATTGAGGTCATCATTGCCTAGTTAATATCAGCCAGGTGTCATCCTTACACTGGTTGGATCTCCATGTACATGCACATTCCATGCTTGGGAGGTACATTGCGCCACCCAATACTATATAGAGAGTTCATCCTCAATATTGTAAAAGATCGATATTTTATAACCCTAGCTAAAAGTCTATCATTTTAATATAGTAGAGAGAGAAAGCTTGAGAGATTGTATCCATGGCCATTAGTGCCTTCATTCAGTGATATTACTCACACACATTCACAGTTGACGTAAGCCAGATTGGTTGAACCACTTATACATAAGTGTTCATCCTCTTCTCCTCATCTCCTTCTCCTACTATACATACATATGCTCTTGCTGCCATTGTTGTGCTTATTTGAGCTTGTTCATATCTTATCTGGTGGTGCTTTTTTCAGCATCATCATTTTGGCGGCATCTCTGGGAATGAGAAGAAATATCTTTTCCTTTCCCATCTTAACCTCATCGGAGACTCTGGTGGTGAACCAGGAATTTCCCTTCATGTGAAGTTGTTTCACCATTGAAAGAGGTCCTTTAAGGTATTAAGTTCATCTTCTTCACAAGGTCTTTAGCTTTAACATATGGGACTGGAGTTACCACCACCTCCTCCATCATCTGGTGCAGGAGGACCCAGTCCTAGCCAGCTACCACCCAAGAAATGAAGGAGCTTTTGATTAGAAATGGCTGAGGTAGCGGCAACCTTGAGGTCCTTAGCTGCAACACATCAAGTAATAAAGGAGCAATTTTCACAGCTCAGTCAAAATAGGATGAGGCCACCTAAGGTCTCACCGGAGATAATTACTCCGACAGTTGTTCAACCCCATCCTGAAGCCAGGGGACCACCATAGGCACCATAAAAAGAACAACCTACCCCTCAACGGAGGAGGGACGTTACTGACCCTAGGCATTTATGTTTGGGAGGCAAGGAAACCCTTGCCTTGAGGATAGGTATAACGATATGGAGGCAAACGATGATCCAAAAGACTACTGGGAGCCATATGAGGTTTCGAATAACACGGTACATCCTATCCAGCAGAGCAGAGGTTGTGGGGGAGGAAGAGATGGGGGTGCCCAACAAAAAGGATCATCTTTTGATCGCTTGAGTAGAGGGTCAGCCTTTGAAAGGCTCAGCCCAGTTAATGACCTAAGGCAGAGGTTATCCAGGTCTATAAGTGTAGAAGTCTCATAAAGGGATGATGGGGAACATCGACCGACCTTAAAGATGGCCGAGAGAGGGATCAAGAGGATCTAAATAGTCGACGTTGTGCAGCGGATGGGAAACCCTCAGTTCACCCCTTGGAGGTGGTTGGGGACAACCTCGGCCAGGCCGACGTTACAAAGCCATGGAATGATTCCATTCAAAATCTTAAAGAGAAGATAGGGGACCTCATCAAAATCCGAGACCCACTACAAAGAGGGTTCTCACAGGGCTCCCCATTTGTGGTAAGGATAATGAACTTCCCAACCCCTTCCAAGTTAAAACCACATACGGTGTCTCCCAAGTATGATGGTAGTACCAACCTTGTGCATCATATTGAGATGTACTAGTCTGTGGTAGACATTTATTCGATCCAAGATGAGATGAAGTGTCGGGCCTTCTCTGGGACTTTAACGGGAGCTGCACATATTTGATTTACCTCTCTTTTTAATAACTCTGTTAAGAACTTTAAGGGCTTGGCTAAACGGTTTATTCACAACTTATTTTTTGGGGTAAGACCTCAAAATAAGACCACTCATCTGTTGTACGTCAAGCAGGGAAAGAATGAGAGCCTAAGAGACTACATTACTAGATTCAACAAAGAAAAATTATAGGTTGAAGATTACGAAGAGAATATAGTTATGACAGCCCTCATCGGAGGACTCTAGAAGGGGAAGTTTCTATGGAAGCTTGCTGAAGACCCTCCCAAGTCCATGGAAGAGATGTTAGCAACTGCAGGAAGGGTCATGAATGCTGAAGAGGCAATGGATGCAAAGTATGAGGATGAGAACGGAAGTAGCAGCGGGAAATTCCAAAGGAAGAAAGACGGAAAAAAGAGGTCCGCAGACGATAAGTTTTCACACTTTACACCTCTAACTATGAGCTGCGAACACATCCTCAATGAAATAAAAAAAATAATCAATCCCTAAGATGGCTGGAGAAGCTGAAGGCTCCTCCACATAAGAGGAACAAGAATCTGTGGTGCGAGTTCCACCAAGACCACGGTCATATAACTAACAAGTGCTTCACCTTGAAGGTTGAGATTGAGAAGATGTTAAAGTTCGGAAAGCTCAGGAAGTATGTCGACGATAAAGCTTCTAAGATGGGAAGAGACGATCCTAAAAAGAAGAGAAACGACATATGTCGAAAATATTTCCCAACTAGAAGAGATGAGGACTCAGATGATGATGATGAGGATGATTCTGACCTCCCACCAAAAGACAACAATACCTATATGAAGAGGGTTGGTATGATCTTCTTTGGTGTTAACACCATTTGTAGAGGACTAGCAAGGGGGTGGCTCCAAAGTAGCCGACCGTAAAGCTCATATGGAAGAGGCTAAGTCAGTGACCAAAGTAGAGGTTGTGAATCTAGCGTCTTCAGAGGCTGAGCAAAAGAGAAAGAAGGTAGATATGGATACTCTTATAGTTGGATTCTCCTGACTTGACTTCAAAGGTATCCTAGCTCCACACGATGAACTGTTAGTAATTATAACAAGGGTGCATGGATGTGAGGTGCAGAGAATCCTAGTCGATGGGGGAAGTTAATCTAACGTAATGTTTTGGCCATGTTTCAAGAGCCTAGGCCTCAGTAGAGCTAGGCTTGTACCGCATCATCATCCGTTAATTGGATTTAGCGATGAAAAGGTCCATCCGTTGGGTATGTATGAGATGGATGTATGAATGGGAGACGAATGGCCTAAGAGGTTAACCCGGAAGATCAATTTTCGTAATGGATGAAAATGTCTTCTCGGCCTACAACCTCATCATAGGACGTGTATCCTTAAAGGAATTTGAGGTCGTGCCGTCAACGGTCCACCAAATGCTAAAATTCCTGACCCCTATGGGGAAGGGAAAGTGCAAGGTGACCAGAACTCGGCATGAGAATGCAACTTTAACTCAGTGGAAGAAAGAGAGGCCCGTAAGAGGGCAAAAACCACATATAACATTAATACACTTGATCCAAGGGATGAAACAAAATTAAAGAATGGGGAGGCCACGAAAGAGGTAGAATCCATCAACCTCAATGAGGATGAACCAAAAAAAACCATCCAAATCGATAAAGCCCTATGACCCGAAATCAAGGAAGAGATGGTAGATATTTTAAAGAAGAGGCAGAGTGTCTTTTCTTGGATCCATGCAGATATGCCAGGCATTGACCCTAAGATTATGTGTCACAAACTCAATGTGGCAGAAGATGCCAAGACAATCAAGCAAAGGCGAAGAGTTTACTCCAGGGAAAAGTACGATGTCATTAGGGAAGAGGTCAGAAATCTAGGAGAGGCCAAGTTCATCAGAGAGGTCATATACCCTGAGTGGTTATCTAACATTGTCATCGTACCAAAGGCTAACGAGAAATGGAGAATGTGCATAGATTTCACTAATTTAAACAAGTCTTGCCCAAAAAAAAAGCTTCCCCTTGCCTCGAATTGATCGGATGGTAGATGCCACACCAGGGCATGAACTTATGAGCTTCATGGATGACTTTTCAGGGTATAACTATATTTTTATGGACCCAAAAGACTCAGAGAAGACAGCCTTCATAACTGACAAGGGGACCTATTACTACAAGGTCATGCCCTTCGACTTGAAGAATACAGGGGCCACTTATCAACGTCTTGTAAATAAGATGTTCGAGAGTCAGATTGGCAATATCATAGAGGTATATGTGGATGACATGTTGACAAAGATCATGAAGGCCGATACTCACGTGGCCGGCCTGGAGAGGACTTTTGACACCATGGACTTATACAGGATGAAGCTCAACCCTGCCAAGTGTGTCTTTGAAGTAGGAGCAGAAAATTTTCTTGGATTTATTATCAATCAAAGGGGAATAGAGGCCAACCCCGAGAAGGCTTGAAATAAAGACACCGAGAACTATAAAAGACGTTCAGAGGTTAACTGGAAGAGTTGTTGCACTCAACATGGTCTCCAGAGCTACAGAAAAGTGTCATCCTTTTTTCAAAGTGCTTAAAAAGGCCTTCGAATGGGACGAGGAGTGTGACAAAGCCTTTAAGGAGCTCAAATCCTAACTTGGATACCATTTACTCTTATCTCGTCCCATTCTGGGAGAGAAGTTATATGTTTATCTGGCAATCTCGAAGTCAGCTATAAGTGTAGCCATAGTACGGGAAGATGATGGAGTATAGAGGATGGTATACTTCAATAGTAAGTCCCTTCAAGAGTCTGAACATAATTATCCTCGAATGGAAAAGTTAGCCTATGCCCTAATACGCGCTTCTAAAAATATGAAGCCATACTTTCAAGCCCAGTCTATGGTTGTCCTCACTGATTCCCCATTAAGACAGGTCCTCCACAAGCATGAGAAGTTGGGCAGGTTGATGACTTGGGCCATCGAGTTGGGGCAATATGACATTATTTATAAATCTAGGGTTGCATCAAAGGGCAAGCTCTTGCAGAATTTGTAGCAGAGTTCACCCTGGAAGAGGTTGAGATTGAGAATAGTCAAGAGATTACAGATGGGCCAAACAGTAACGTCTTTCGTGGTTCGGATGAGGTTAGCTCAAGCAAGTCCAAAAAAAGCGCAGCTAAGAATGAGGAAGATAGGTACCTCTTCAAATAACGGATCCTGTCAGAGGGGGACTTCTCTTCAAATGGAGACATTTGGAACCTCTTCGTTGACGGATCGTCCTATGAAAGTGGAGCAAGTCTGATAATGTCAACACCGGATGGTACCGACATTAAATATGCACTTAGATTCAACTTCAAAACATCGAACAACGAGTCAGAGTATGAGGCCTTGAAACCAGGCCTCTTATTAGCAAAAGCTTTTAGTGTTGGCCAATTCCTAGTCCACATCGACTCAGGGTTAGTTGTCAACCAAATCCTAGGAGTATATGAGGTCAAGGATGAAAGGATGGCCAAATATCTAAAGAGGGTAAGAACGATGCTAAGAAGCTTCACAAAAGCGAAGATGAAGAGGATACCCCGATTAGACAACAGTCGTGCAAATGCACTAGCAAGGTTGGCCTCAGCAATAAGGACAGGCATCAGAAGGACAGTACTAGTTGAGTTCCTGCTCAAATCGAACATTGAGGAAGAAGAGGTTAAAAGAACTTGCCTCAACTTAAACCTAGGGGACTCATGGATGGACCCCCTTATCAGATATATCAGATAGGGAGAGCTGCCAGAATCAAAGTTGGAAAGGAGAAAGTTGAGGTATAGAGCTGCCGAGTTCTCAATAATAGGAGATGTCCTGTATAAAAAAGGATTCCTACTACCTTTCCTCAGATGTGTTCATCCCACAGAGGTCCCCCATATCCTGCAGGATGTACACGAGGGTTCTTGCTCCAGTCACATAGGAGTAAGACCTTTAGCCAAGGGGATAGTTATGCAGGAATACTGGTGGACAACCTTGGCCAAAGATGTTGATGCCTACGTGAAAAGATGTGACAAGTGACATAGATTCTCCACTATCCCTCATCAACCTTATCTACCTATGACGTCAATCAGTTCTCCTTGGCCATTTACAGTATGGGGGATTGACTTGGTGGGACCATTGTCGAGAGCTGCGAACAACTATCGATTTCTGATAGTAGTAATTAATTACTTCTCCAAGTGGGTAGAGGATGAGCCCATGATCACTATCACTGAGCATAATACCTTCCAGTTCATCTAGAATAACATCATATGCAAATACGGTCTCCCAAAGACCCTCATCTCAGATAACGAAACGCAGTTCAAGAATTCTTCCTTGGAGAAATATTGCGATAGAGTCAGGATCAAGCAGTTATTCTCTTCTCCTGGCCGACCTCAGTCAAATGGTCAGACTAAAGTCATGAACCGAACAATCCTTTATGGTATTAAGAAGAGGTTTATGTAGTGTTATGGGCCTACAGAACAATGGCAAGGACACCAACGGGGGAGATCCCATTTATATTAGCCCATAGCCTAGAAGCCTTCATACCTACAGAAGTAGGACTCCCCACCCACAGAGTTCAGACCTATGATCCTCAATGGAATGGGGAAGAAAGAAGACTTGACTTGGACTTAATTGAATAGAGAAGGGAAGATGTTGAGATCAGACAGGCAGCCTACCAGTAACGAACAACAAAGTTCTACAATCAAAGGGTGAAATCAAGACCTATAGCTGTGGAAGACCTAGTGCTGAAGAAGACGTTGCAGAAGGCCAACAAGCTCCACCCAAACTGGCATGGTCCTTATAGAGTGGTCGATGAGGTTGTGCCTAGTACTTATCGGCTAGAAAATCTCGAATGGGAACCTTTTTCCAACCCTTGGAATGTTGACCACTTGAAGAAATATTACATATGATGTTATAGTTATTTCTTTGTAATGCATGTATCATTTTATGAAGAGGATATTAATGAAAAGAGTAGTTCCTGTGTCAATATTATTTCATTATGCTTAAACATCATTAATTTGGTGAAATTATAAGGGTGAAACATCATATTATGATGACCTCAAACCTTAAACATAATTCATTTGGTGATAAATTATGAGGTGAAACATCATATTTCGGTGACCTTAGACCTTAAACATCATTGATTTGGTGATAAAATATAAGGTAGAACATCAATATATGGTGACCTCAGACCCTAAACATCATTAATTTGGTGATAAATTATGAGGGGAAACATCATATTTTGGGGACCTCGGACCCTAAACATCATTAATTTGGTGAAATTATGAGGGTGAAACATCATATAATGATGACCTCAGACCTTAAACATCATTCATTTAGTGATAAATTATGAGGTGAAACATCATATTTTGGTGACCTCAAACCTTAAACATCATTCATTTGGTGATAAATTATGAGGTGAGGCACCATACTATGGTGACCTCAGACCTTAAACATCATTAATTTGGTAAAATTATGAGGGTGAAACGTCATATTATGATGGCCTTATACCTTAAACATCATTAATTTGGTGAAAAATATGAGGTGAAACATTATACTATGATGACCTCACACCTAATACATCATTAGTTTGGTGAAAATTATGAGGTGAAACGTCATATTTTGGTGACCTCAAACCTTAAACATCATTAATTTAGTGATAAAATATGAGGTAGAACGTCATATTATGATGACCTCAAACCTTAAACATCATTCATTTGGTGATAAATTATGAGGTGAAACATCATATTTTGGCGACCTCAGACCTTAAACATCATTACTTTCGTGATAAAATATGAGATAGAACATCATTATAGGGTGGCCTTAGACCCTCAACATCATTAATTTGGTGATAAATTATGAGGTGAAACATCATATTTTGGTGACCTCAGACCCTAAACATCATTAATTTGGTGAAATTATGAGGGTGAAACATCATATTATGATAACATCATACTATGATGACCGCAGACCTTAAACATCATTAGTTTGGTGAAAATTATGAGGTGAAACATCATATTTTGGTGACCTCGGACCATAAACATCATTAACTTGGTGATAAAATATGAGGTAGAACATCATACTATGATGACCTCAGACCTTCAACATTAATGTGGTGATAAAATATGAGGGTAAACGTCATATTATGATGACCTCAGACCTTAAACATCATAAGTTGGTGACACGGCATGGGGTTAACATCATAATTTGATGACCGCGGACCTTAAACATCATAATTTGGTGATAATTTGTGAGGGTAAACATCATTATATGGTGACCTCAGACCTTAAACATCATAATTTGGTGGCAATTTATGAAGGCTTTAAAACAACATGCAAGAGAATGCATTCATTTAAAGAAGCAAAATCTTCTTAAGAAGATGATATTATACTTAAGTAGTCAGATTTACAAATCAAATGTGCTTCAGATCCATTAGAGTTCAGAAAAATTACAGGCAAAAATTAGCAGAAGTTATAAATTAAAAGCTTAACATATAAAGGTCTAAGTATCTGCAGCGGTAATGGTGTCCTTTTGGCCGACGTTAGTCACCTCTGCAGCAACGTCCTAATGAGTGGCCTCTTCAGTTTCAGTAACCTCCAAGGGAGCAGTCTCTGCAGGAGCAGCACCTTCCTCCTCAACCTCTTGCAAGGCCTAAGCCAAAGCCTAGACCTGAAAATTCTGAGGTAGATAAGCTCCCTGACTCCTATTCCTTAGAAGCTGCCCACTTCTTATTTCCTTTAATACCTCTTTTATGGTATTCAAAGTCAAAACTGATGAACTCATCAGAGACCTTGTAGTCTACAAGGATATTCTCTCAGGCATCCTCCAGCGAGGCCTAACTGCAGCATCCACTTTATCCTAAAGGGCATTATCTTTAGCCTTCAGGGATACTTCTTGGTCTTTCTTGAGGGAAGTGATGTCCCTATCCTTTTGCTTGATCAGCTTGTCAGCCTCTTTGAGTTCCTCCTTCAGACGCTCAATTTCAGCATTCAAAGAGGTTTGCACCTTCTGAGCTTCTTTTCCCTTCTCAATAAGGGGCATCTTCCTCAAGGTCTAGTCGACGAATTGGTGCATGTACAGAATACCCTGCAATGAAAATTCAAATGGATGAGCTCAAGTTTTAAACTATATCTAGGTCGAGGTTACACTAGGAAGAACAAAAAATGAGTTGTTACCTGAATTGACCCATAAAGGCTAAACTCGGCTAGCAAGGGGGTATTCAGGGAGCGTAGGAAACGCTTGTCTGTGTCGGTCATTACAGAGATGATGGCATCCATCACCTCCATACCATGGCCTATTAAATTATCGTTGATCTTTAGCTGGGCCAGACGAGCAGCCAGAGCATCATCTGTTGAGATAGGGGTGTAATGATATCCTTTTTAGTTTTTTCTTAACCTCTGATCCTCCGAGTCAGTGGTTGTCTTCCTCTTCTTTGTAACGTCAGCCTTGGACGTGCCGATGTTCTACTTGGGTGGAGGAGGGGCTACATTATTCCCTGCTTTCTTCATCAGCTTAACAAGGCTTAGGGCAGACATCTTCCAAAGCTCGTTAGAGATGCCTTCTGGGCGTTCTACAAAAATAAGTATCCGAGTTAGTAAATCAGAGGTATTAAAAGTGAGAGGTACAACTTATGGAAAATAATACTTATGAAGCTCGGTCAAAGGACTTCCCCCCGGTCCAGTCTCAAAGAGGTAATAAAGTGTCATCAGATGTTCGTATTTTACCAGCCAACCCTATTCCCCTTGCTCTTAAAGATTCTTAACCTTCTAAAGGTTATCTTGGCTAAGCCCAGGGTTGACTTTAGCAGCCAAGGACACCTTTACCCACCTCAGAGGTGTCCTCAGCTCCAATAATGAAGAGGTGGCACAAGGTCCAAATTCCTATGCCCCTAAGGCAAGGAAATAATATCATTTTTATTTGTGATTTGAAGTTTGGGTAACTAATAGCATCTTCTTGTCCGACTTCCTAGCTAGGAAGTGGTAGTAGTTGGGGTGGTTTTTAGCAGAGGATGGGACATAGCAACCTGTGAAAAATATAACAGGAAGGTCTGAGTGGTGGACTTCCTTCTAAAGGACAATGGCCCCAATCATCACCCTCTAGGCATTGGGGGATAATTGTGAAGGGGCTAGGTTGATATGGGACAGTATAGCTCTAATCCAAGGATGGATGGGGAGATGGAATCCCAACTTAAACATCTGCTCGTACACACAGATCTCTCCATCTCAGCCATTAAAGGCCCTCTCACCTCTCAGAGGTCTCCTAAGCTTAATAGAGGGACCTATTGAATAGAAGTGCCTAAAGGCTAAGAGGTCATACTCAGTGATAGAACTCTCTATCTCGTCTACCTCCGAGGTGCCAATTTTTCTCTCATGACCATAATCTTCATCCTTGGTAACATCAGCTTGGGCAGGTGAAGGGCCACCATCGGGAAACCTCTGAGCAAACTCAGCTCGGTGGCGGCCGATAGGGGTAGCATCAATGGGTATGGGAATAGCCACACTTGGCCCCATAATCTTGACATCAGAAGAAGTCTGTGAGGTGCTAGCACTATTGTGGGACGAGGCACGACTTTGGACCTCCTCCTGATCGGATACCTGATCTTGCCTAATGGAATAATTCATAGCCTCTTGGAAAGAGTCTATAGCCATAGGGTCTGAGGTAGATGACTCAGACTCAGACATGGGAGTAGGGTCTATTGGATCTTCTGCAGGCTCAGCTGGCTCAGGGTATATCACCTTCAGAGGTGGAGGGAAGATAAGTCTGAGGGGGAAGTCCTCAGCCCTATGATCTTCCTCTTGGGCTAGTTCTATCAGCTTAATTTCTGCAAAGGTTTTCTCTGTAAGAGAAGGGAACTCTTCTACAAGCTTATACAGGGGTCTAAGCATAAGGCAGACGACCCTACACTTGGGAATATAAACCACAAAGAAACAAATTCACACAACTTAAACTAATGATCAAAATTGTATTTTAAAAGATTTCAAACCAAGAACAAGTTCACCAGAAAATTCAAAAAGTCACCGAAAAGCCATAAAATCCACCGTAAAACCTAAATCCTCACCGAAAATGCAAAAATAGAAATATAAGGCTGGAAATGGAAAGGCAATGTAAAAATGATACTTGATGGAGTACGAAATGAAGAATAATAAGATTGAGAGCAAAAGAAATCCCCAAACACAGCAGCAATTGAGCCCTTGAAGAGAGAGAAAATGCAGAGGGCATAGGCGAGAAAATGGAAAGAATGAAAAAGAAGGAGAAGAAAAAGGGTTTAAACCCTCAAATCATTTTGCACGCATCCTAAGGCCCATCATTGCCTTGGGATACCAAAAGACAATCAGTATCATTACACATTTTTAGGCATGCTACCCACTTCAAAAGTTGACACGTGTCAAGAAAATATTGGCACATAAGGAAATATAACCTCGAACATGCATACCCCTTAGTCACCTATTTACATAGATAACTAAGGGCTAGGGGTGATTAATATGCCCAAAGTGTACCTGCCAGCTCAGAGACATTAGTCGTCTACAGCCGGCGTTACAAGTATCACCTCGATTAGGGGACCAGCCAAGGTCTACATAACTTATAGGGTCAGTTATCCATTAGGTTGGCCACGGCTGATGTTACAAGTATCACCTCGATTGGGCATCAGCCACGGTCTGCATAACTCATGGGATCAACTATCCATCAGGTCGTCCACAGCCGACATTATAAGTATCGCTTAAGACCAGTAAAAGCCTCATAGGCTCAATCAACAAGCATCATGTCATCATCGGTCTTGGCCGACGTTACACCTCATACCCAACCTCGGTCGGACATCTTGGTTGAGGCCTTCATAGAACATTGATCTCAGACAAGGAAAGGGTTGTACTCCACCAACCTCTTACTCACCCAGGCCAAGGTTGGTACCAAGCAAAGACATCCGAGAATCTATGCGCACATGTATGGCTTGAACACGTAGACAAATCTGTTATAACTAATTCATTCCCTCCGCGTGAGGGAATATTGAGGTCATCATTGCTTAGTTAAGATCATCAAGGTGTCATCCTTACACTAGTTGGATCTCCATGCACATGCACATTCCATGCTTGGGGGGTACATTGCACCACCCAATCACTATATATATAGATCATCCTGAACATTGTAAAAGATCGATGATTTGCACCTCTATCTAAAACTCTGTCATTTTGATATAGTAGAGAGAGAAAGCTTGAGAGATTGTATCCATGGCCATTAGTTCCTTCATTCAGTGATATTACTCACATACGCTCACAGTGGACGTAGGATAGATTGGCCGAACCACTTATATATAAGTGTTCATCCTCTTCTCCTCATCTCCTTATCCTACTATACATACATATACTCTGGTTACGATTGTTGTGCTTATTTGAGCGTGTTCATATCCTATCTGGTGGTGATGTTTCCAGCATCATCAATATTGTTGGTGGTTTTTTTTATGTATGTTAATAAGATCTTAAAATTGACACCGGACTTAATAGGTTACTAGTTTAATTAATTGGTTTTCTATAGTGATGCTAAGAGTAAAATAAGATATGATTCCCTTTTAATATAATAAAGGCATGATCAATAGGTATTAGACTAGGAGGGGTATCAAAACCGTGTAGGATTACCTCGGTGTCTCAAACTCACACTCATCTAACGTCTCCCTCATTCTACTCACCCTCCGGCCAAACTCAGAGTACTCTCTCCTTCTTTCGATAATCATCACTAGACATACCTCAAGTGGATCCCTAACATGATTACCCTCCCACTGTTCGTGTACTACCTCCTCGATAAGATCCGTGTCGTGTAAATTATCCCAATCACCCATTTGCTTGGTGATGTTGAAGATATTCATTTTAAGTGTCATATTCTTGAATGTGAGTTGCATTTGCCCATTATGCGTATTAATCCGCGCATTACTTATAGCTAGGAAACGATGTCTAAGAATAACGGGAAGATAATAACTCGATGGGGAAGAGGGATTCAGGTTCCAAATGACAAAATCTAGTTGACTTGGACGATCACGTACTCAACAACCCCACATGATACCTTCAAGAAATAATCCGCAAGTTAGAGAGTAATTTTGGTGGGCTTAAGATCTCCCAAATCAATATTCCTATAGATAGAATAGGGTATAATGTTGACACTCTCCCCCCTAAATATAATAAATCTCTCTCTATTTTATTATCTCCAATAATGCACGAAATGGTGGGGGCACTCGGATAATTATACTTAGGTAGGAAGTCACTCAAAAGTACCGAAATCACATTTTTTCTAGGAAAACCTTCTTCTTTACCTTTAATTTATGCTTCACCACGGTCAAGTCCTTTAAGAACATACCATACATGGTAATTTGCTTCATTGCCTCAAGAAAAGGTAGGTTTAGCTTAACTTACTTTAGCAACTCTAAATAGTCATCACGAGAGGCCCCTTTAAGAGGAGGGGCCAACTATTAAGGGTATGATACGGCTATAGGGGGTTTCACTACCACTTCGGGCCTAATTGTGTCTTCCTTTTCACTCTCGTCCAAGGGAGCATCTTTTGCCTCTTATGTGTCAGGTGAAAGATCCTTATCTTTTTTCACGTCGTATGGAGGAGATGATAAGTTATAAAACTCTTCCACTACATATAGTGGTTATCGCTTTACATTGAACTCAATTTTCATTGAGATTAGAGCTCACACAATTTTTACCGTCAAGAGGTCGTTGACCTTAGGCAAGAAACTTCCTCTTCTCTTAGACACTCAAAGAGGATTGCAACTTAGATAGCGATGCCTTTAAGTTGGCAAACTTTTGAGCATTTTGGGCATTTGTCGTTGACTAAGTTTGCATAAATTGGGCAAGAGTTCCATGACACTCTTTCATTATGGGATCAAATAAGGCGCAGGGGGAGGCGCTTGCATCTATGACACTTTTTGGAAAGGTGGGAGTAGGGGAGGTTGTTGGGAAACGTGCTGATTTGGATTCAACAATGCGTTCGATTGCCTATAACTAATTGGGATGGTTCCGCCACAAGAGATTAAAAGAGTTCCCGTGAGATGTGTTAAAATTCCCATTATAATCTCCCACTGCTTTAACTTGTTCATGAAGCATAATTTTGTAGGAGGGTTAGACATTCCATTCATTAAATGTCCCGCTTCTCAAATTGCGTAAATCTCCTTTAAAGCTCGAGATGGGATGGATGTATCTCTCCCCATAGCTTCTACCACTTCTTATAGCCTCTAGGCGAATTGATTAATTTAGAGCTTCAACTTGTGTTACTTGTCCAAGTGATAAAGTCCGAACGAGGAAGGAGCTGTGGACTTGATTCTGGATTTGGGTTGGGTGTTCGGATCTGATGTGTCCCAAGATTGAGTAATCTTGGTGATATACTTAAAATGCACCTCAGAATTGTTCGTATCTAACATAAAGAACTCTCTCGGGCACATTGTTTCTATGGGTTGCTTTGATCTTAGTCTGAGCCCATGAGATGAGTCTCCATTTCTCAAAGTCGTGATGTGGGCACATGTTAACCAACTCGTTGAACCTCTCCCAACACTTATCAAATGGCTCATTATCATTTTGCTTAAAATTTTGGATTTTATCCCTATTAGATTTGGTCCTATGAGTGAGAAAGAACTTTTGGAGAAATTTATCTTGCATGTCTCTCCACATACTGATATAGTTTGGTGACAAAGTCCAAAACCAAGTCTTGGCCTTATCGTTAAGTGAGAATGGGAAAGGCTTAAGACCTATGATGTCTTTGGTGCATGCTTGATCGTTAAACGTTTCGTACTCCTCCTCAAACTCTCGAATGTGGAGATAAGGCTTCTCTGACTCCAAGCTATGAAAATTAGAAAGAATTTGGATCATCTCATTCCTAAAGTGGAATTTCCCCACATTATATAGGAATGTAATGCACCCTGGAGTGACGGCTCACTCTGGGTATAAGGGGTCTCTTATAGGGCGATACGGCATCACACCCCCTCCTATTTCAAAACTAGCCTTGTCTGACATCGCACTTTCTCTCGCACTTAAAGAATCATTATTTTCACCAGAGTTCCTAGACTTACTACTCACGGTATGGCTACTCGGTGTCAGAGGTGGTGCCCAAAAATTTGAAGTATTTTGAATGTTATTGCTAGAAGGAGGGAGTTCTACTATTGGCTTGAGATTTGGAGTGGATTGAGTATCTTCAATTAAGGTTCTTGAGAGAAATCTTTTTCTTTTTCTTTTTCTTTTTCTTTTTCTTTTTCTTTTTCTTTTTCTTTTTCTTTTTCTTTTTCTTTTTCTTTTTGGATATTTGGATTTTTTTTTTGTATTTTTTGTATTTTTGGCTTTTTAGGAATTAGATTCAAATTAAGATCAACTCGACTTAACCTGAAGTCTACCTAGTTCCCCATTAACGCGGTCAAAAACTTGACGCAGCGCAGAATGTGTGTACCTCCAACTGAAGTGCAAACCGATCACCTAAGTAATAATCCGATAAGTCGGGGCCGAATCCTCAGGGAATAGGTCGTAAGACGATGACGAATGTAGGGTTGGCTTCAAAGATCTAAGCTTCGCCTCAAGAAAGAAAAGATGATTTTTGTATTTCGGGAAAATTCTATTTATATTAAACTAAGAAAGTGCAAATTAAACTACTAAACATGAAGAACTTATGTGGGGGAAAAATATATGCCTACGGAATAGCATGACGTGTGGGGAGCACCCCCGTGAAGATGGCGACGTGCCAGCAATATAGGGACGACTAAAGTCCTTAGTAAACGAGAAGATCGAGGAGCAGTATCTGATTGGAATGAAACTCCACAAAGATAGGGCTCATCCATATTTGTTACTCATCCATATTTGTAACCCTAATGTAACCCCTAACTCAATATATAAAGGGGGCACCCCCCATTGTGAAAGGGGGCTGAGAAGTTAGAGAAACACTCTCATGTAAAACTCTCTGATCATTCTAATGAAACACACCAGCAGCCCCGTGGACGTAGGCCATTCATGGTCGAACCACGTAAATCTTTGTCTCTCTCGCATTTATTTTTATACTTCTATCGTGATGAATTGCCACCCCCGACGGGTGAGATTTTTTGCACCTACAATTGGCGTCGTCTGTGGGAAACGGCACGAAAGGCCTTCCCCTTCTTGCTAGAGGAGATCTAGGTTTACGTTCAAGAACAATGGTCCCTACACCACGCACATAATCAAAAGATAAGTTTTCCTTTTTAATATGTGCACGAGCAGTTATTTGTTTCATATATAATTATTTGTTTTGAACAAATATCGTTTCATTGATACATGATTTTGCGTACAGTTATATTTACAAATTCTGTATTCAATCTTTATCAGTAAATCTGCTTTGATGGTAGACAACTTTCATTGTTTATCTCATATGAAATTCACTATCGGAGATGTCTATGAGGAGTCTCCAAATATTTGGACTCTTTTGGGATTTTCCTGGGTTACATGATATCTTGATTCCCAGATCCGAGACTCTTTCGCCGGAGATAAAGGTAAAAAATGGCCCTGCTCTCTCTTGGGCATTGACCATATCTATGCGTGTGTATATGAAGATATCCCAAAATTTTCGAGCGAAGAACAGACGTCTATTGGCGACGTCTGTACCCGTGATCTTGGACACAGTAATCCCACAATAAACTACTAGTACGGATGAGATATGGCATCGGGGATCATCTACATCTTCAAAAAATATGTATAAAGATATTATTTTTGACTGAAATGCTTTCACATATTCTGGGACGCAGTCAAGAAGTAAATTTCTCACAATTATTGTTATGTACGACCAAAGAGAAATCATTAGGAGACGAATGATTTCCAGTTCCGATCATCTCCCATCTACGACCTGGGTACACACCATCTAACACCAATCGAGCATTAGCGAGCTCATCTCTGACCTACAAACTTCCCGGTCGAGCATCACAGTAAAAGCAGCATCACCGGAACACTCTTTATTGGTCGGCACCTCTCCTCTGGCTGGTCGACGACCACGACGAGGATGACCAGAGAATAACATCGCTCTGAGCATAGATCTCAGGCGTGGAACCCGCCAACAGGCAACAACCGTTTCCCCTCTTTTTATTTTTATTTTTCTTAGCGTCGAGCTAGTTATAGAGATGAGACCCAATGTCACCACCTGTGCTAGACCACACTTAGCGAGCATCAGCGAATTCACCACCTGTGCTCGAGATCACCTCTTGTTCTTGAGCATCAGCGATCTCACCTTCGAACTGCTCGGGCAACCTTCGTTGTCGGTGACGGACCAGTAACGGAACCCCTAGCGACCTGTTGTCGTGGTTTTTGACCATCAAGCATCATCGGCTCCTCCCCAACTGGTCAGCGAGCAGAGGCGAGCAGTGACGAGTGCAATCTCAGCTCAACACATTCAGTGCGTGTTGGTAAACAGGGTCACAGTAACTCTGGGATTGGGTCCCCAGATCTATTTAAAGCCCAAGTTAGAGTTTAGAAGATTTTAGTATACCCTCCCTATACTTTCATGCTTCACAACTTTGTGTGAGAATAAATTTTTGAAACCAAACTTGTATTAACTATTGGACTTCAAATAATTTGCAAAATATCTCAAATATATTCCAAATTAATCCTTGTCTTACACTTGGAATATATTTGACTAATCTTTGCATTGCTCGGTTCTCTATAAAAATAAAATTATTTTAAGGGACCGTGTAATTTTTTACAATGATTTTAGTTGGCACTTTTTTATGCGACCTTATTACAAATTATTTTGCTCACATAAATAAGTGGGGGGTACTTTTATAGCACTCACATCATTTATTCGAACATTTTAATTTTCAATATTGTCATTCAGCTACAACAATTGGTTATTTAGCTCAGCGCCGATGGATGCTCGGGCGCAATTATCACAGTAGAATTTTTATTGATAAAAATCATTGGATCATTTGTTACATTCATACGCTACTATGATTTTTTTACCTGGCATATGGACGAGCGGATGCGTATCTTATATACTTTATTGAACATATCATTTTCATAATAACTTCTATTTTGATTTAGCCTCAACAGATGGTCGGGGAATTTACTAACTTCCACAGGTACAAGATTCAGTCCCGACGGATGCTCGGCAATAATCTTAAGTACTTGGAAATCTCATCGATGTTTCGACGGGTTCTCGAGCACGAATTGCTCGCTATATCTACTTGGTATTCTATAACTTTTCCCCGGCGGACTATCCACGCACCATTCATTTTATTAATGCTCCGACAGATAGTCGAGCACACTATAGCACCTTATACCCAAAGAAACGCTTGGGCAAAGTTATTATTACTCCGACTGAAGCTCGGATTCTATGATTCGGTAACCTGAAGGACGATCAGGCACATTTGAGATTCATCTTGGCAGATAATCGGCAAAATATTTCTATATATTTAGTCCCGAAGATATTTGCCTCGCATGTCGCATTCTATCCCCAGTGGATAGTCTGTCAGGATAATTCTTGTATTTAGCACAACCCCACTTGATGGATACACACATTTATTTGTACATTGTTCGTTTCCATCTCATAATACTTCATTTGCTCACAAATTATGCTCACGATTTTTATCATCATAAATTTATTAGCATGGGGCTATCTATACTCTATACTTCACATGAGAAAAACAATCGATTGCCACTACACAAATTTTCTGTGAAAATATTTTTTTGAAATCGAACTTGTATTTTAAGTATTTGCTTAAATCTATTTGCACAAATTCCAAATTAACTCCTGTGCCATACATCTGGATATATTTGATAAATTTTGCATCTTTCATTCGACTTTATTACAATTATTTTGTCCACATAAATATTGGGGCGCACTTAGAAGAGCACTCATGTCATTTATCCGGTCATTTAATTTTCAATATTGTCGTCTAGCTATTATTGGTTATACCAATGAATAGTCGGTGTAATATCTTTACTCATACTTAGCGTAGCCCCGATGGATGCTCGGGCACGGCCATCCTCGTGAGATTTTATCACAAAAATTATAGGATCATTCATGTCATTCATTTAATACTATAAATATTTTCCTCGGCACACGCTCGAACAGATGCACATCATATTGCATGATAAATTCTATTTGAATTAGCCTCGACAAATGGTCGAGCAACTTATTAACTTCCACAGGTACAAGATTCAGTTCCGACGAATGCTCGGCCATAATCTTAAGCTCTTGGAAATCTTATTAATACACCGATAGATGCTCGAGCGCGGTTCGCTCTCCATATCTACTCGGACCTGTACAACTTCGCCCCGAAAGACCAGTCTGGCACCACTTATTTTGTTAATGCTCCGACGGATGGTTGAGCATTTTACACCACTTTGGACCCAACACATGCTTGGGCAATATTATTTATAACAGACAGATGCTCGGATGTTGATATTTCTTGAATTTTGAAATTGATTGTCTGGCTCTATGATTCTTGACCTGAAAGACGATCAGGCATATTCAAGGTTCATCTCAGCAAATGCTCGGCAAAATATTTCTATATATTTAGTCCCGAGGATATTTTCCACACATGTCGCATTTTATCCCCAACAAATGGTTGGTAAGGATAATTCTTATATTCAGTCCCAACAGATGGTTGGCACAGTCGATTAATAATCAACATTACATTTATTAGAAGGTTAGTTTTCACTAACAATACAGGATCATTCGTAATACTTGCTCGGTTTTCTTTGCCTCGACGGATGCTCGAGCATGGATCACCCGCAATGTCTACCGGATCCTCTATAGTTTTTGCCTCGACATGCATTCAGGCATCATTTATCCCATCAATACTCCGACAGATGCTCAGGCATGGATTGTTCACAACATCTACTAGGTCCTTCGCAATTTTGCCTCAACGGACCCTCAACTTCGACGGATAGTTGACATTGTGTGATCACGTCTTAAGATCCAAGAAATAGTTGGGCAATACAGTTCTTATTTAATTCAACCTCGTCGAATGAAAAGTTGGGCGATCTGTACCACAAAGATCCAATAACACATAAAACAGCATGAAGAGCAACGATCAACTATATTTATCAACAAGGACGAATCCAACTTGTAAGAAGTCACACGACCAGCAAAATCACAGTCAACGAGCAAGACATGTTGATAACAACACCAGACCATCCTGAATGTATCGGACAACATCGTCAGACAACCCACGGTGATCAACGACCACCAAGTAACGAATTAACGCATCATCAACACTAAGATATCCACTCCATAGGAACAACGTTTCTTGAAAACCATATCAGATCAACGCATTTTTGCACAAGGATACTTTGAACTCCTATCAATCTCTTTAAGTGCATGAGCTATATGGAGTCTTCCACAGCCTTCTGGAACCACCATGCATGGTCAGCGAATAAGTGTGCCCCAAGGAACGATACAATACGTGAAGAGATACGAGCAAGATAATCCTTAAATATATCCAGATTATAGAGTATGGATATCGACGAACGATCAACGCGATACTCTTCAAAGCAACGAAGCCTTGACAAGCGATCGAGCACACTTATCATCCCAGTTATACAGATCAGATGACCCAATGGACGGTCGGGCAGCCTCCTCTTAACATCCCGATTGGGGGCTCCATAGCAGCGATGACACATGAATAGATTCACTACAACATTTAAAGAAAAATAAAGGAGGTCAACTCAGGACAGATGCCAACATGGTTAACACCGAAATTAGTCTTTCAAATGACAATCATGATCAAGCTTGATTTATTTACAACGACCTTCTTGCTTATTCTCACTAAATTAAGTACGTCTACAGGCCTTTGTTATCTCCAAACACAAATGGCCTCACAAGTTGCCCAGGCAACAATAAAAGCCCTACGGGGGATCCCTAGGCAAAAAGCCAACTCAAGTTGGTCGCCAACTATGTTGGTCGGTCAAAATCCTGAACGGGTGGATGAACCTCAAACCAGGTGTATTTTTGCCATCGCCTTTTAGGCCTAAGGAAGTGTGACGGCACAACCTAAAAGGTAAAATAGGCGGATATTTACATGCGAGGCATTAGAAAATGGAAAAATGCAAACGCAATTGGTATTACATTAAATTTTGGGAAAAACCTAAGGCAGGGTCTTACCCCTACTAGGTATATGCTCGAGCAAGGCTCAATGCATAGGCTTCTGGTCGGCCTCTCCAATTGGACCATATGAAAAACCTAAGGCAGGGTCTTACCCCTACTAGGTACATGCTCGAGTAAGGCTCGACGCATAGGCTTGTGGTCGGCCTCTCCAATTGGACCATATGAAAAACCTAAGGCAAGTTCTTACCCCTACTAGTTACATGCTCGAGCAAGGCTCGACGCATAGGCCTGTGGTCGGCCTCTCCAATTGGACCATATGAAAAACCTAAGGCAGGGTCTTACCCCTACTAGGTACATGCTCGAGCAAGGCTCGACGCATAGGCCCGTGGTCGGCCTCTCCAATTAGACCATATGAAAAACCTAAGGCAGGGTCTTACCCCTACTAGGTACATGCTCGAGTAAGGCTCGACGCATAGGCTTCTGGTCGACCTCTCCAATTGGACCATATGAAAAACCTAAGGCAGGGTCTTACCCCTACTAGGTACATGCTCGAGCAAGGCTCGACGCATAGGCCTGTGGTCGGCCTCTCCAATTGGACCATATGAAAAACCTAAGGCAGGGTCTTACCCCTACTAGGTACATGCTCGAGTAAGGCTCGACGCATAGGCATGTGGTCGGCCTCAACAAATGGACCATACGAGACCAAAATACAGGGAGACACCCTAAACTTGATGCACGCTCGATAAAGCCTCAACAAACAAATTCTGAACAAGCCTGTGGTCAGCCTAACAAATTGGGCCATACAATAAAACAGATAATGAACTATGTTCGACCTGATCCCAAGAGGGTACGTAGGCAGCTCGACACTCTCGAGTCCGGTTCCCATATCGATTGAACGCCTCTCAACTTAAGCCAAGCATTCATCTAAAAATCTATGAAGGTGAGAAGATCAACCAAAGAAGGCTTAAAAGTTGAACGACAGATCAAAGAATGCCAGTCCAGTTCACACCACCAACTGCATATGTTTAAAGAGATTGTGTACCAGCTCCCAGCTCATCTCAGAATCAACTCTGCTGAACTGTGACCTGTGGGGCTATTGTGGGGGCAACATATATGCCTACGAAATATCATGACGTGTGGGGAGCACCCCCGTGAAGATGGCGACGTGCCAGCAATATAGGGACGACTAAAGTCCTTAGTAAACGAGAAGACTGAGGAGCAGTATCTGATTGGAATGAAACTCCATGAAGATAGGGATCATCCATATTTGTTACTCACCCATATTTGTAACCCTAATGTAACCCCTAACTCTATATAAAGGGGATGCCCCCCATTGTGAAAGGGGGCTGAGAAGTTAGAGAAACACTCTCATGTAAAACTCTCTGATCATTCTAATGAAACACACCAGCAGTCCTGTGGACGTAGGTCATTCATGGTCGAACCACATAAATCTTTGTCTCTCTCGTATTTATTTTTATACTTGTATCGTGATGAATTTCCACCCCCGACGGGTGAGAGTTTTTGCACCTACAACTTGAATTTTGGTTTTGAAAACACTTTTGAAAAAAGTAGTTGATGTCCAATCCCCCAAACCTAGAGTATCTCCGCCAAACATAAAATTCAAGAAAACTCTTTAATTAATGGAAAGAAGGGCATAAATTAAAGTGAAGCATCAAACATGTGTGGGTGTTAATCCGCAAAATATTAGGTCAACAAATTAAGTAATTCTAATATTTAAATTTTCGATACATATATTGCATCCTCAAATACTCTGGTTGCTTTCAAAAAATGAAGTTAATAGACCTACAATATTAATCTCAATTAAATTATCAAACTCTAAGAATTAATTATCTAATTAAGTTGAATTTTATATTTAACATTGAAAACCCTAGGATGGGTTCATGTTCCTTAACCCACTAATGATTTAGCCAGACGTGGATGTAATTTCTACAATAATAATCATTGTGTTCATCCTGAGGGTCGGGGCCGATGGGGTTATCCCGAGGTGTATCCCTCAGTCCTTCCCCTTCTGGTGGGCATGCCGTATTGCGTCCTTTATCTAGGCTTTCAGTCGTCATCGATGTGGGGTGATATGTAGAGATAAAGTCGCCAGCCTATTTTTCACAAACATGCAAAAGAAATGTTTTTGCCTCGAGAGAATGGCATCAAGGAAAATACTAACGCTTGCGAAACCAAGTAGTTTAAGGGTCTGGGGACTAGGTTACGAAAGGGTCCTGCCCTTTCGATATCCCATGGGCACATGTTAATCATCTCCTGTAGAACTCTATGATGTAGGTGTTTATGTGCATAATATAAATGGAGGATGGAATCGCTCGACTCACGTCATGGATAAAGGCAGAGCGAGGTCATCTTATGAGTGTTCCAAAAATAGCAATTAAAATTATAATGTAAGTGTTTGTCGATTCATAAATTCTTATAGAAGAACAATTGTATATATCGGACAAGCCACAAGAAAACAAGCACACACACACACACACACACACATATATATATATATATATATATATATATATCAAGGATGTATGCTAAGAGTAAAGTAATAAATGTATGTGGGAGGACTCGAGTCGAGGGATTTACCCAAGATGCCTACGTAGCCTGGGGGACATTAAATTCCACGTAGCTTGAATAAAATACGAGGTGGGATTTAACCCATAAACCTAACTAGGGACTTTATTATAGGTGTGTGTATAGAAAAAGTTGTTTTAGTGTGAGAAAATGCGATGAGAAATCCCCGTTTAGAATTTACAAGTGAACCCTTTTTTCTTATTTTTGGTTTTTTTATGAAAATAAAGTATGTACAAATACTAATAATAAAAAGTTTGAAATTAAGATGAGTGATGTAATGAAGTAAAGTACTAAAGCAAAAGTGACGTAACTAATGCAAAAGTACGAGAATCTAAAGACAAGGGGAAGAATTAAACCTCCTTGTGAAGACTTGAAGATGGATCTTGATTGTAGATGCGTTGAGATCAAGATGAGATGATGGTGGTTTGAGGAGGTGGGTGAGAATTTACTAAAAAGAGTATGAAAAGGATGGAAGGAAGGTGGAAAATGGGCTTCTAAGGAAAAAACATCACTGAATTCTTGGGAATTCTATCTAAATTGTTGAGAGGGATGTTTAGGGGTCCTTCAAAGTCAGGTCATGGCCTATATTTATAGGTATAAGGGGATTGCTGATTGGCATAGTCCTAGACCTACCTATCGGCATAGAACCCTAGACACAGTGTCGATAGGCAGGGTCCTGGGGTTGCCGATTGGCAGTTTGAGGCACGTTATTCAGAAACATGACCTTAAGTCAAAGTCACACATAGGGCATACCATTGAAAAGGGTATTCAGATCCTTTCAATAATCCACTGAGCCACTCCCGTGTTCATGAGTTGATCAAAGTCAAAAGGGGCCCGGAAGCGCCAGTTAGTCACTAGATAGAAAATTTTAGAAGGAAAATGGATCGTTCTTCCGATCCCTAAATCCGATTCATGCACGGGATGGACCGTTGGAAAGGGTATTCAGTTCCCTTTGAAGGATCATTTAGCTTCATTCGGTTAAAAGATTTAATCTTAGTTAAACGTGGCTTAAAAGTGCCCGATGACCCATCGGAGTAAATGGGTCGTTCATCCATACCATAAGACTGATTCTCACATGATATGGACCGTTGGAAAGGGTATTATGAGCCCTTTGATGATTCATTTAGCTTTGTTTGAGCTAAAGAGTTATAGGAGTCAAACGGAGCTCAAGAGCACTCGATGGCCTCCTGATCAGTTTTCAGGGTAAAACGAATCGTTCTTCTGAATTGTAAGGCCGATTTGCACACATGACAGATTGTTGGAAAGGGGATTAAGAGACATTAAAAGATTGATTGAGCTTATACTTAGGCAAAGGAAGTTTTTCGGAGTTAAATGGGGCTCGGGAGCACCCGATGGCCTCTAAATCAATTTTTTATAGTAAAACGGACCATTCGTCCAAACTTTAAGGCCAATTCATGCATGGGGTAGATCGTTGAAAAGGGGATTCAAATCCTTTTAAATATTTATTGAAAATTTTCTTAGAGGAGAAAGTTGATCGGAGTAAAATGGGTCCCGGGAGCGCCCGGTGGCCTCTAGATGAGTACTCGGGGTATGCCTAGGGTATTTGATGAATGAGTGAGTGATATGTACCTAAGGATGTTATTAAGAGGGTCCTCGGATGGTTGTCTATAGACATCGCCTTGAAGGGTGAGCTGGGAACAAGTGAAGTCCCTCAAATGATAGATACCACATCGACGTTAGGGAAGAGGTTTTTAGTGGGTCGATTATGGGGACCTAGAGGATGAGGTTGACCAATTTATTGGGTCGAGGTTAGTTGTACGGTCCTAAGGGAAGGGAGATGACCAATTCAGAGGGTCGAGGTCAGTTCTGAGGACCTAAGGAGATTAGGATGACCAATTCAGCGAGTCAAAGTCAGGTCTGAGGACTTAAGTATCCAAAAATAATTAATTTGTTTTAAATTAAAATAATTTTGGAAATTAAATTTAATTTGATTAATAAATAAAACCCTTAAATTTAATAAATTTAAAATGAATCACTAAAAAATTTATTTTCCAAGAAAACCATGATCTAAAGCTAGGTCCAATAATATTTGTCCATGTTGTCCAATTTAATGGGTCCGCTAAAATTAACCAATTTTATTACGTCATTAAATAAAACACAAATATTAAACATGAATCACAATCACAAAAAAAAAAAGCAAAAGATACAATCCATAAACAATAAGGAAACTAAAATAGGTCTCTCTCAATTATGGTCTCTAATTTCATATCTCATGCAATCATTGACTCTACGAATCCTTCCCATGTAAGAAACCATACTAAAATAGAAAATCTAGGTTGAGTCGAAGTTTACCCATATTGTGTCACCACCACTAAAATACTCCAGGAGGTTGTTCTTGCCAAAACAACACATAACCACACCACCGCTCCATGTTTTTATGGAACCTAGTATGCCTATGAAGTGCATCGTGACACTTACGTGTGATGTCGTAATCCTTAACTCACACTCCATGGTTTGTTACAATACAATAAGATTCCACCAAAACTTTTCAAATTGTTGTCCGAAAAATATCATTCGTCCCTAAAATTGTCTTCGGTGCCCAACAAATCAATCGATGTAGATTCAGACGAACCAAAAAAAATTACATGTAATAATTACAAACAGATCTAATTATATAAAAGTACTAATTAATTATTACAGCCCAGTGAAAAATTGAAAAATAACTGCGCATAAACTATCGTAGGATCCAATCACATAAAATTAATAAATATGAATCTGACCATAATGGAGGGACGAAACTTATGAATCTCTGCAAAAAAAAAAAACTAGATCCTAGATCTAGCATTCATTCAATATTAAAACTAAATTGATTAAACCTATTTTTATGGACAATAAGTATTTTTCAATTATCATGTAAATTAAAATCCTGCTCTGATAATAATTGCTGAAGGACTTAAAATAAAATACTGGATCATTTGATTTATATGATAATTTAGATTCAATAAAAAACAATTATGGTGTATCTACATAGGAGATTCAAGATCCCATGCCTTTGCGATTCCTTCTGGATTGAACCGTAGAGATTTGATCTTTTTCGTGTTACATTGATCCGTGCTGTAAATCTAAAGGTGTGGCCGCCACAAAATCAAAATGATTTTTTTCAAAAATCTTAACAGCGTCAAAATAAGATGTTCTAGGATTTTTTATATCTTTCGGCCTCTGGAACCCATAAAAAACATTTCAGCCCCATCCGATCAACGGTTCTCAAATTATGGCTCTAACAAGTAGATAGCATGGCGTGTCACGCATTTGTTTGGGCAGATGAAATCGTGTGTTCATAAATTCAAAACTATTATATCAAGGTTAATTATAATACTTTGTCAAAAATTTAATCCACCTTCTTGATCTACTCTTGATTCGATTTCAGATCGAATTTGTGTTGTCGGATTTATTTCATGAATCACTATTTTGTAAAGATGCATGAAGAGAGAAGATAAAATAATCTTCGAATGATTTGAAATTTTGTATGCCTCTTCGTCTATAAGTCAAGAACCCACAGTTCTAAGTTCAGAATTTTTAGACTCTCCAATTGCCCGTAATTGATTTTACAATATAAGAGATTTAAAAGAGACCTCGAGATCTTTCATGTTATTCCTTTAAGCTAATACATGTCATTTGTATTTCGGCACCAAGTATCACGACCCTACCACTCATTTTTAGTTATTTTTCTAATATATATTGATCCCACACTTATTATGAGATAAGAGGTGACTTATATAAGCTAGTATGGGGAACCCCGGGAGAAATAGGAGATTAACTTCCTACAGAATTAGGAATCCTTATTAAACTCTATAATTAATTGTATAATTCTATAAATTATTATTCATTACACTAAAGAATAATAATTACACTCTAGGCTACTATCTCAAAATTATAATTTCGAGATCCTCGTTATTAAATGCTTAATAATCTTCCCACGTTAAGATTACGAATACCCGTCGATTAAATTAAAATACTGATAATTATATTTAATCGACCTCTAATAAATTCCTTGAGACTGTCCGTTTAACTTATTTGATATAACGGATAATTAAATCCACTGACCGGGTTTGATATAATCAAAACTTATAAGCTACATCAAGAGGGTATCATCAATTTGTATATCGAGACGTGGATTCCTTTCATAATTAATTTTCACCATACACTAATCACCATTATCCAATCTACCAAGCTAATTGATCCATAAATGAATCTCACCCAATAGGTCAAAGTAATGAATAATTAATGCACGTGGCCATCGATTATTTATGGATTAGAGTTTAAGCACTCATAACAACCACGAGATATGCATTATCTTATATGGTCAGTATAAAGACAATTATCTCAAATTGGTCCCATTCAATACACACAAAGTGTACTAAAACAACAAGTTGAAATTATACCATTTCCTACAATCAAGATAGACTTACTAAAATAATGTGCTACAATCCTACTGAAGGCGTGTTCATCTCCATCTAAGATTATGAACTATACTTATATTCTACAAGGACCGGTGATTTGGTCTTTCGTGTGTAAGTCGAACTTTACACACCAAAGCATCTACTATGTAGAATAAAAGTCACCTATGCATAAATATATAAAATAATATGATGTAAAAATCACTTGTGAAGATTCGCATCAAATAGACATACTAAAATTCACTAGTGAATAATGAATTTTAATATACGACCCCAATAATACCTTCTACTCTCCTACCTAAGTGAATACCATTTCCAAGACTAGAACCCTTTGAATCACTTTCCCTCGAGTATTTCTCAAGTGTTTTTCATGTACTCAATCCGGTGTATTCCTCTCCCATGTAACCTAGGAGATATTCCCCACATAATACATCTTGATCACACCTACCAAACATGAAACGTTCACACTCACAATATTTTTCCATCTTTGAGAAATATCCATGGGTGAGAGGTAAAATTCCTCACCTCTCACCCCAAACCCTCACCTTTTGGAAGAAGACTCCCTATATAATCTCAAAAGAGCAGCCAAAACCTTAAGGTCTAAACCCTCAAAATGATCATTTTATAATTAGAAAAAAATTGTTGCAAAACCTGCAAAATAACCCACTACAAAACCTAGTTCACGTAAATCTGGGCTCGTTCAGTGAAACGAAATAAGCCCTTCATTGGTCACACCTAGCACATATAAAAGTTTTCCATTTGTGCTACCTCCTTAGCTTTAGAAAATCCTAGTCATCGATGGTCACGACGTTTGATAAAAACATGGATTTGGGGGTATTTTGTTCCATAACTTCACAAATCTCCACCCTGGAGAGATGTATCTATATCCAAGACTTCACCCAATGAGAATTCCCTCAATGTAAATCTCCTCAATTTCCATGCCAACCAAAATAACCCACTATTCATCTTTATTTTATTGGATACACCTATATATATAGAGTTCAATGCCTCTTCAAAATCCAATAAATCTGCAAAAATTTCCCTCGGAGTATACACCTCCTCTTTCAAATATACCCATTGCATCTTGAAAATTTTAACTGCACTTTTTGGACATATTCTAAAGTTAAACACATGGGTCAATTCCTAAATATAGCTTCAATAAATCGAATATACCCATAAACTCTAAATAAGTCCCTACCCATTCACTAGCAAGATTCCACTCACTATCGTGTGTGAAGATACATCATGTTCATCGATTGTAAACGAGAGCATTTGAATGTCCATTTATAATTATGCACCTGGTTTCCAAAATATACCATCAAGATAAATCCAAACCACATCAACTAATCACACACAACCCATGCAATACAGTGTTATTTTTTAACTCCACTTACAACCGAGCGCCGTTGTCCTTGAAATTCAAAACTTTTGAAGGATGTGAGAATATCCCCAAAAGTCTTAGCATATACTACTAATCGTCTTGAGGACTTACCAAACGACCATAATTCTTGTTTTAAATACTTAACCAAGAAACAACTCATTTTACTCCACAAGTAATGATGCTTATTGTCTTGGATGTAGACTTGCTATGACAACATCCTAGACAATCAATCTTCTTATGGGTGAAGATCAAACAATATCAATTGACCTTGTGTGTGGATACGCTGTAACTAATTGCATTTAGGGATAGGAATCACACACTCTCCAATTTCATTTCGGGCAAGCAATCACATCCCTATCTTTCGCGGGCTTCCATTCTTTAGTCAAGCCCGTTACACAACTTATGTTGACAAGAACGACCCCCAATCTACATCATGGAGAGCAAAGCAACCATTACCATTAAATCCCTCCACATAAACTTGTGAGGCAATATTCCTCATCATTGTTGAATTAAGACACCTAAGAAATCCAAGCACTAGAGGCTTAACACCAAAATCTCACTCCGAATTTTTACCATACACCTCGTGCGCACCAAGATCTCTTAGACCAATTATTTTGCCCTGATAGCTAATTTATTAGGGCAACCTTCAATCGACCATGACTCCTGGTATAATCAAGATAAAATGAAAATAATGATTAGAACATAAAGATGTAAACAATATAGATAACAACAATATATATGTGGTTCACCAACATGGCTAAATCCATGAAGAGGATTGATTCTAATATATTTGAAGAAAAATTACAAGTATAATAGAATATATAAGGATAAATAGCATACCCTATTACCCTAGTGAATCCCAGCCTGGAACACTCTCAATCTCTTACCATCGAGTGTTTCCCATAGGTTTAGGGGTATTTTGATCCAAAACTCCACATGATAAGTAGTGACCCAATTGCAAGAGACTTTTTCTTTCTACCAACTAGTCCTCCCATCAATAAACATATTATATCTCTAGAAACCCTCACTAATTTTAATATATTCTAAAAATTTCACTTTTAGGCTTTGTCCTTATAGTCATTCAGTGAAACACATTTAAATAGTATATTTGAGTTTAATCTTTGTCCTTATATTCACTCGCAAACATAACTAGCTAAATGTGGTGGAGTATGATGATAAATCGATTTGAAAACATAAAAATAATCTTAACTACCATTTTGGACTTGTGAAATGTTTTATTATGGGTGGCAATTCATGTTTTTGGGTTATGTTATGAGCCGACGCGACATAAGAAAGGTTGTTGGACACAAACAAGACACGACATAACTTATTATTATTTTTATTTGACACGAAAATGCTTCGTATAAAATACTAAATAATTAGTCTTATAAGCCAAAATTTGTTAACTCCTTATTATATATTGTACATAGGTACGCATAATGAATAATTCGTTGCATAGACAATATACATGTTCATTTATCGCGAAAATGTAAATAAATACGATGATAATTAGTGTTTGGGAATGTTGGGAACACGTTCCAATGGTGTTCCGAATATAAAAGAACCATTCCATTGGCAGGGGTTATACATACTTCCTCTACATAGTGGGCATCAACCCTTTTTCTTTGCATGCTTTGATTACTTCAGTACAAAAGTCCCCTACATCGTACTCATCCTGACTGTACTCAAATTTAAACCCAAGGTCCGTCAATTTCTTGGAAGAACATGGAATAGATTCCAATGATTCATCAACTCCTTCAAATCTGCATAAATTTTGCAAATTGGTTCACTTATGTTATGTACGTATCGATACTCATAAACATAAGGCAACTTTATTTTTGAGTAATGGTATATATATATATATATATATATATATATATATATAAGGAAAAAACTAAGATTATTGAGTGTTTTTTAATTAAACTTTTAATCTCTATTTATAGGAAAAATCTCAACGAATTTTTTAGTGAAACAAAGAAAAGAAGAACATAAAAGAAAACCTAAAAAACAAGAGTGATACAAGTCTCAAATTTCATTTTACGTTTTATTCTCCGAAAGATTATAGTTTATTTTTATCTGCAATATATCATTGTTATAGGAGCCTCAAACTCCTAAATTAAATCCTTTTTTATAAAAACGATTGGTTAATAAAGGTTCAACCAATTGCCAAAAATATTTGTTCATTATATTGATTAAATCCAGGAAAAAGTGAACTCTTAATTTTTGACATTTCGGGAAAAAAACAGTAAAACTATTCATTTGATATGAAAAGAGTATTTTTTTACCCCAAAATCCTCTAATGTGTTTAATTCAAGGTGTGTATCTCATTATCAAACCCAATAACACTATCAACTGTAACCATAGTTATTCCTGTATATAGTGTAAATAGAAAAGAACACACAAAATAACGCCAAAACAAAGTTTTAAAACTCCTTTTACAGTCATTTTTAGGTTTGTTGACCAAGTCCAGTTTTTATGAGTTTGAAATAATATTAAATTTTTAATTGTATACTGCAGCTCTTAAAAAAAATAGTTTATAAGATACTAGATACATACTTGATTGGTACATTGTACTCTGGGTACTTTTGTCTCAGTGATTTTGCAAGATCAAAGATGGTAAAACAGTGAGAGGAGCAAATGTATCTTCCCTTTGCCTGTGGATTTTCAAACAAGTATATGTGAGAATTACACACGTCATCCAGATGCACGCCACATGCCCTAGTCAACACCGGATATAGAGCTTCAATTCCTGCATATGAATGTAATATAATTAAACACACATATTTTTATTTACCAAATGATATTTTTAATAAGGGTGTAAAATGGACGGATCCGGAGCGGATACCATAGTATCTACATCCGTATCCGCCAACTCCCCATATTATCCATATCCGTATCCGTACAGATAATAATTTCAGCTATCATTATCCGTATCCTCTCGGATTTCCCGAATTCGAATAATATCCTTATCCATTTTTATTATTTAAGATACATTAAGACACATATAGCTTATTAAACACTAATTTATTAAATACATTAATTTAATAATATCCTTATCCTTAAGTTACTGAAGTGTGTTATTCTCGGATTCTTGTTTTGATTAGCTTCTGTAGACAAATTAAATTTCATTATGTTGATTACAAAAAATAATTAGTAAAAACAACACTAAAATTAGGTAAAAATTATAAGAATAAAATTAGGTAGACATATTAAATAGTAATAAAATTGGGTAAAAAGGATTAAACCAGCAAGCAATAAAAATATGAGAGGGTTTTATACCAGCAAGCAATAACAACAGCAAGCACTGGTATAAAAAGATTAAACAATAATCGTAACAACAACAGCAACATTGATAAAATGTTTATACCGGAATCGTAAAACAACACTAAAACGTTTTATACCAACAACACTGAATCGTAAGCAATAAACACTGAATTCTCTAGTACTTAAGCAACAAACACTGAATCGTAAGCAACAAACACTGAATTCGCAAATTTAAACAACGAACACTGAATCGTAAGCAATGATTAAACGATTAAACAACAAACAAAAAATGCATGGAGCAAAATACGAATGGGAAAAAGATAAACTTGTCGTGAGTTTTCATGGAGCTGGAGCTGTAGGTGCAAAAAATCTCACCCGTCGGAGGGTGTCAATTCATCACGATACAAGTATAAAAATAAATATGAGAGAGACAAAGATTTACGTGGTTCGACCATGAATGGCCTACGTCCACAGGGCTGGTGGTGTGTTTCATTAGAATGATCAGAGAGTTTTACATGAGAGTGTTTCTCTAACTTCTAAGCCCCCTTTCACAATGGGGGGTGTCCCCTTTATATAGAGTTAGGGGTTACATTAGGGTTACAAATATGGATGAGTAACAAATATGGATGAGCCCTATCTTCGTGGAGTTTCATTCCAATCCGATACTGCTCCTAGGTCTTCTCGTTTATTAAGGACTTTAGTCATCCCTATATTGTTGGCACGTCGCCATCTTCACCGGGGTGCTCCCCACACGTCCTGCTATTCCTTAGGCATATATATTTCCCCCACAATAGCCCCACAGGTCGCAGTTCAGCTGAGTTGATTCTGAGATGAGCTGGGAGCTGGTCCACAATCTCTTTAAACATATGCAGTTGGTGGTGTGAACTGGACTGGCATTCTTTGATCTGTCGTTCAACTTTTAAGCCTTCTTTGGTTGATCTTCTCGCCTTCATAGGTTTTTAGATAAATGCTTGGCTTGAGTTGAGAGGCGTTCAATCGATATGGGGACCGGACTCGAGAGTGTCGAGTTGCCTACGTACCCTCTTGGGATCAGGTTGAACGTAGTTCATTGTCTGTTTTATTGTATGGCCCAATTTGTGAGGCTGACCACAGGCCTGTTCAGAATTTGTTTGCTGAGGCTTTATCGAGCGTGTATCAAGTTCAGGGCGTCTTCCTATATTTTGGTCTCGTATGATCCATTTGTTGAGGCCGACCACAGGCCTATGCGTCGAGTCTTGCTCGAGCATGTACCTAGTAGGGGTAAGACCCCGCCTTAGGTTTTTCATATGGTCCAATTAGAGAGGCCGACCAGAAGCCTATGAGTCGAGCCTTGCTCGAGCATGTACCTAGTAGGGGTAAGACCCTGCCTTAGGTTTTTCATATGGTCCAATTGGAGAGGCCGACCAGAAGCCTATACGTCGAGCCTTGCTCGAGCATGTACCTAGTAGGGATTAGACCCTGCCTTAGGTTTTTCATATGGTCCAATTAGAGAGGCCGACCAGAAGCCTATGAGTCGAGCCTTGCTCGAGCATGTACCTAGTAGGGGTAAGACCCTGCCTTAGGTTTTCATATGGTCCAATTGGAGAGGCCGACCAGAAGCCTATGCGTTGAGCCTTGCTCGAGCATATACCTAGTAGGGGTAAGACCCTGCCTTAGGTTTTTCATATGGTCCAATTGGAGAGGCCGACCAGAAGCCTATACGTCGAGCCTTGCTCGAGCATGTTCCTAGTAGGGATTAGACCCTGCCTTAGGTTTTTCATATGGTCCAATTAGAGAGGCCGACCAGAAGCCTATGAGTCGAGCCTTGCTCGAGCATGTACCTAGTAGGGATTAGACCCTGCCTTAGGTTTTTCATATGGTCCAATTAGAGAGGCCGACCAGAAGCCTATGAGTCGAGCCTTGCTCGAGCATGTACCTAGTAGGGATTAGACCCTGCCTTAGGTTTTTCATATGGTCCAATTAGAGAGGCCGACCAGAAGCCTATGAGTCGAGCCTTGCTCGAGCATGTACCTAGTAGGGGTAAGACCCTGCCTTAGGTTTTCATATGGTCCAATTGGAGAGGCCGACCAGAAGCCTATGCGTTGAGCCTTGCTCGAGCATATACCTAGTAGGGGTAAGACCCTGCCTTAGGTTTTTCATATGGTCCAATTGGAGAGGCCGACCACAGGCATATGCGTCGAGCCTTGCTCGAGCATGTACCTAGTAGGGGTAAGACCCTGCCTTAGGTTTTTCATATAATTTAATGTAATACCGATTATGTTTACATTTTTCCATTTTTTAATGCCTCGCATGTAAATATCCGCCTATTTTACCTTTTAGGTTGTGCCGTCACACTTCTTTAGGCCTAAAAGGCGATGGTAAAAATGCACCTGGTTTGAGGGTCATCCACCCGTTCAGGATTTTAACTGACCAACATAGTTGGCGACCAACCTGGGTTGGCTTTTTGCCTAGGGATCCCCCGTAGGGCTTTTATTGTTGTCTGGGCAACTCGTGAGGCCATTTGTGTTTGGAGATAACAAAGGCCTGTAGACGTACTTAATTTAGTGGGAACGAGCAAGAAGGTCGTCGTAACTAAATCAAGCTTAATCATGATCGTCATTTGAAAGACTAATTCTGGTGTTAGCCATGTTGGCATCTGTCTTGAGTTGAACTCTTCTATTTTTCTTTAAATGTTGTAGTGAATCTATTCATGTGTCATCGCTGTTATGGAGCCCCCAATCGGGCTATGAAGAGAAGGCTGCCTGACCGTCCATTGGGTCACTAGATCTGTATAATCGAGATGATAAGTGTGCCCGATCGTTCCTCGAGCTTTGTTGTGTCAAGGAGTGTCACGTTGATCGTTTGTCGAGCTGGATATAATTAAGGATTATCTTGCTCATATAGTTCCATGTAATATATCACTCCTCGGGGCGCACTTGTTCGTCGACCATGCATGGTGGTTCCGGGAGGCTGTGGAAGACTCCATATAGCTCGTGCAACTAAAGAAATTGATATGAATTCAAAGCGTCCCTCTGCAGAAATGCGTTGATCTGAAATGGCGTTCAAGAAACGTTGTTCCTCTGGAGTGGATATCTTAATGTTGATGATGCGTTAATTTTTTGCTTGGTGATCGTGGGTTGTCTGATGATGTTGATCGATACATTCAGGATGGTCTAGTGTTGTTATCAACATGTCTTGCTCGTTGACTGTGATTTTACTGGATGTGTGACTTCTTACAGGTTGGATTCGTCCTTGTTAATAAATATAGTTGATCGTTGCTCTTCATGCTGCCCAACTTTTCATTCGACGAGGTTGAATTAAATAAGAATTGTATTGCCCAACTGTTTATTGGAGCTGAGGGTCCGTCGATGCAAAATTGCAAAGGACCTAGTAGATGTTGCGAACGATCCATGCCCGAGCATCTGTTAGACCATTGATAAGATAAATGATGCTTGAATGCCTGTCGAGGCAAAAACTATAGAGGATCTGGTAAATATTGTAGGTGATCCATGCTCGAGCACTCGTCGAGGCAAAAAGGATCGAGCAAATATTACGAATGATCCTGTATTGTTAGTGAAAACTAACCTTCCAATAAATGCAATGTTGATTATTAATCGACTGTGCCAACCATCTGTTGGGACTGAATATAAGAATTATCCTGACCAACCATTTGTTGGGGATAAGATACGACATGTGTGGAAAATATATTCGGGACTAAATATATCAAAATATTTTGCCGATCATTTGCCGAGATGAGCCTTGAATATGCCTGATCATCCTGCAGGTCAAGGATCATAGAGCCAGATAACCCATTCTGAAATTCAAGAAATATCAACATCCGAGCATCTGTTTGTTATAAATAATATTTCCCAAGCATGTGTTGGGTCCAAAGTGGTGTAAAGTGCTCAACCATCCGTCGGATCATTAAAAAAATAAGTGGTGCCAGACTGGTTTGCCGGGGCGAAGTTGTACAGGTCCGAGTAGATATAGAGAGCGATCCACGCTCGAGCATCTATCGGTGTGTTAATAAAATTTCCAAGAGCTTAAGATTATTGCCGAGCATCCGTCGGGACTGAATCTTATACCTGTAGAAGTTAAGAAGTTGCTCGACCATTTGTCGAGGCTAATTCAAATAGAATTTATCATGCAATATGATGTGCATCCGTTCAAGCATGTGCCGAGGAAAATATTCATAGTATTAAATGAATGACATGAATTATCCCATAATTTTTGTTATAAAATCTCACGAGGATGGCCGCGCCCGAGCATCCGTCGGGGCTACACTGAGTATGAGTAAAGATATTACACCGACCATTCATTGGTATAACCAATAATAGCTAGACGACAATATTGAAAACTAAATGACCGGATAAATGACATGAGTGCTCTTTAAGTGCACCTCAATATTTATGTGGACAAAATAATTGTAATAAAGTCGAATGAAAGATGCAAAATTTATCAAATATATCCAAATGTATGGCACATAAGTTAATTTGGAATTTGTGCAAATAGAATTAAGCAAATACTTAAAATTAAGTTGGTTTCAAAAAGTTGTTTTCCCAGAAAATTTGTGTAATGGCAATCAATTGTTTTTCTCATGTGAAGTATAGAGTATAGATAGCCCCCTGCTAACAAATTTATGATGATAAAAATCGTGAGCATAATTTGTGAGCAAATAAAGTATTATGAGATGGAAACGAACAATGTACAAATAAATGTGTGTATCCATCAAGTGGGGTTGTGCTAAATACAAGAATTATCCTGACCAGCTATCCGCTGGGGATAAAATGGGACATGCGAGGCCAATATCTTCGGGACTAAATATATAGAAATATTTTGCCGATTATCTGCCAAGATGAATTTCGAATGTGCCTGACCGTCCTTCAGGTTACCGAATCACAGAATCCGAGCTTCAGTCGGAGTAATAATAATTTTTCCCAAGCGTTTCTTTGGGTATAAGGTGCTATAGTGTGCTCGACTATCTGTCGGAGCATTAATAAAATGAATGGTGACTGGATAGTCCGCCGGGGAAAGGTTGTAGAATACCAAGTAGATATAGCGAGCAATTCGTGCTCGAGCATCCGTCGAAACATCGATGAGATTTCCAAGGACTTAAGATTATTGTCGAGCATCCGTCGGGACTGAATCTTGTACCTGTGGAAGTTAGTAATTTCCCCGACCATCTGTTGAGACTAAATCAAAATAGAAGTTATCATGAAAATGATATGTTCAACAAAGTATATAAGATATGCATTCGCTCGGCCATTTGCCGAGGAAAAAATTCATAGTCGCGTACGAATGTAATAAAGACCCAATGATTTTTATCATAAAAATTTCACTGTGATAACTGTGCCCGAGCATCCGTCGGGGCTGAGCTAAATAACCAATAATCTCGCTCTGGTGAGATTAAATTGTTGTAGCTGGATGACAATATTGAAAATTAAAATGTTCGAATAAATGACATGAGTGCTATATCACTGCGCCCCACTTATTTATGTGAGCAAAATAATTTGTAATAAAGTCGCATAAAAAAGTGCCAACTAAAATCGTTGTTATAAAATCACACGGTCCCTTAAAATGATTTAATTTTTAGAGAGAACCAAGCAATGCAAAAATTAGTCAAATATACTCCATGTGTAAGACAAGGATTAATTAAGAATTTTTGCAAAATTATTTGAAGTCCAAAGTGGATACTTAAATACAAGTTTGGTTTCAAAAATTTACTTTCACATGACGATGTGAATTAAGATAAATAAAAAATTTACTATCTGGTGATGCTCCTGATACACTCAGGTAGGGGTGGATCTCTGTTGTCGTTGCCGACCAGTGATTATGGTCCGGTGGTCGCGATCTGAAGAAATGGACCATAAGAATTGCTCCCTGCTGGCTCGTCGCAGCTCGTCCTCGCCGCCGACCAGCTGATGGTAGTCGCAAGCTGGTCGCCGACTACCAGGTGCTCCGATAAATCCCTCGCTAGTGCTCGATCAAAGAGTTGTGGTTTCCTGGCGAGTTGGGACACGGACTGGTTGTGATTTTTGCTGCCAACGTGGTCGCTGACCACCATGGATGGCTAGTAACATAGCTGAGGTTGCCCTTGTCTTTTTCGCCGACCAATGATGATGGTCGAGGAAGATCGAAGAGAGCCCAGGTCGTAGCACTGGTACAGTGGTCGCTGATGTACGCTGATGCTCGACCGGGAAGTTAGTAGGTTGGAGATGAGCTCGCTGATGCTCGATTGAAAGGATGACTGTGCTCGTCTTCGCCGCCGACCAGTTATTTGGTCGTGATCTTCTCCGAGCTCGTCACTGTGGTACGCTGTTCGCCGACCTCGCGTTTTGGTTCAAATCACTAGTTGTGCTCGGTAAGATGCGTGATGATGGTCGCTGCGAAGAGGCCGATGATCGCAGGCCGACCAAAAATAATATTGGGTGCAGATCTCCCATAACTCTTGATGAGGATGGACGGCGCTGACCGTGGATAAAACTGGAGGAAAAATACATGAAATCCGACCAACAGGGGCAGATGCTATGTAAAGACGGTGATGAGGACTGGATCTCCATGGGTCGGTGACGATGGCTGTGATGGGCCAGTTTGCGACGACTCCTTCTTATCTCAAGTGGGCGTGTCAGTGTACCCGGCTTGGAGATGACAGATCCAAGATGCCCGCCTCCAAATGGGGTGTTACGTGACCCAATAATTGAGATCTTTGGTGGTCCAAAAATTTCGGAAGAGAGAGAGAGAGAGATCGTGCCCAGATCGTGATCGTAATCATGCCCAGAGAGGGAGACCATACGTTTCATATGTGCTTGACCTGCAAGAGTCCACATATTTGGAGTCTTCATAGACACATCTGATAACGAATTTCTTATGAAACAAACAATGAAAATTGTCTAGAATCAAAGCAGTTGTGCAGATTTGCAGATAACAATTAAATATAGGATTTGTAATTATAACTGTATGCAAAATCATGTATCAATGAAACGATATTTGTTCAAAACAAATAATTATATATGAAACACATAACTGCTCGTGCACAGATCAAAAAGGCAAACTTATCTCTTGACTATGTGCGCAGTATAGGCACCATTGTTCTTGAACGTAAACCTAGATCTCTTCTAGCAAGAAGGGGACGGCCTTTTGTGCCGTTTCCCACAGACGGCGCCAATTGTAGGTGCAAAAAATCTCACCCGTCGGAGGGTGTCAATTCATCACGATACAAGTATAAAAATAAATATGAGAGAGACAAAGATTTACGTGGTTCGACCATGAATGGCCTATGTCCACGGGGCTGCTGGTGTGTTTCATTAGAATGATCAGAGAGTTTTACATGAGAGTGTTTCTCTAACTTCTAAGCCCCCTTTCACAATGGGGGGTGTCCCCTTTATATAGAGTTAGGGGTTACATTAGGGTTACAAATATGGATGAGTAACAAATATGGATGAGCCCTATCTTCGTGGAGTTTCATTCCAATCCGATACTGCTCCTAGGTCTTCTCGTTTATTAAGGACTTTAGTCGTCCCTATATTGTTGGCACGTCGCCATCTTCACCGGGGTGCTCCCCACACGTCCTGCTATTCCTTAGGCATATATATTGCCCCCACAGGAGCGTTAACGGGAAAAAAGAAGAAGAGAGAAAATGGTTTTTGGCACCGCTAGTACGGTTAGAGAGAGTGAGTGACTTTTTGTGCTATGTAAAAAAGAAGAGGAGAGGGTTTGTTTTTGTTCTTTGCGCGTGCCTTTTTAGTTTGTGAGGGTGTGTAGCGTGTGAGTTAAAAATAGATATAAGAGGGTTTAATTTAAATTTAATATATTTTATTTAGTTAGGGTGGTAATATTATATGAATAATAATATTAATTAATAAATATATATATTTATGTAACGGATACGGATATCCGTTGAAACAGATATCCGCTAATACGAATAGTCCGCCTCGAATACGGATTATCCTTCACGGATACTATCACTATCCGTATCCGTATCCATTTTTTCGGATACTAAAAATGGTTATCCGTATCCTCTCTTTCGGATATTTATTCGGTGAAATATCCGCTAAATTCGGATACGAATAGCGAACGGATTCAGATTTTGAATATCCGTTTTCACCCCTAATTTTTAATTAAATTAGGTGTGAATTAATGTAGCATTAAAATATGTAAACTCTAGGTTATTTTTACGAATATTTTAATTTTACCCACCATGTTATCATATTTATTTGACTTTACCCACTATTTTATTTTTCTTTAGAGTTACCACTCATTTTGGCATTCAACGACGCTTTTTCCGTTGCTAAACATCAAAATGAGTAATAAAGTTTAAAGAAAAATAAAACTATAAGTAAAGTGAAATAGTGATAAATGTATGGTGGATAAAGTTAAAATATCCTATATTTTTATTTTTTATGCAAAGTTTAAGTACGGAATAGTATACATACTAGTGATTAGGGCCAATGAAATATTAATGCTAGGCGGCCTGGAAGGTGTAAGGAATGGCCCAATAACAATAGATGGTTGAATGGTGATCAGATCAAGGCCATTTTCTTCTGCAAATTTCCACGCTGCTTTTTCCGCATTTGTTTTCGCCACAATGTACATCTGAATAACAATTAAATATAGAATTTGTGTTATTTAATTTTGCTCACGGAGTCATGGGCATCAAAGACGGAGGGACATCAGGCCTAGTGGGGTCTCTAGTCCCACAGTTTTCTTTAAAAACATAGTTATATATGCTTATACTATATTTAGGTGCAGAAAAAGTAATTTCAAATTTAGTTGGGTACATTTGTTGAAATAAAGAAGATTTTCTACAACTTAATAAACTAGCTACACAAACATTCTAAACATATGCAGCTGGCCAACAGCTTTTCTTCATAAACAACTCACTTGATTTTAGCTATCCCTCCCTCTTCTTCCCCCCAGTAGCCTTCTACCTAGCCCTGTGTCGCCCAACCCTCCGCCCATCCCACCTCCGTTCACCGGTAGCTACTCCTTCATTAACCGTGGTATTACTGTCTTTCTCTCTCTTATTTCTTTTTCTGCTTTGTTAATTTGTTAAATGGTAACTTATATCATATATAGTTTTTAGTTAATTGTTAAAAAAAAATTCTAATTATATATTTCTTAATGTTATTGCTAAATTAATGTTAAATAATAATTTTTTTGTTTATTTAGTATTATTGTTGGTTGTTTTAAATTTTAGGATTAAATTACGATTGAGTTTAGAGATATTGTAGATATAAAATTGGGTCTGAATGTTGGTTCAAATTTGATGATGTAGATATAAATTTGGGGTTGAATGATAGATTAAATTTGGTGTCGTAGGATTAAATTTGGGATTAAATGATTTTATGAAATTTTGAGATTTACTTGACTATTAATAATTAATTGAATACATATTCCAATTTTAAATATTTAAGAAATCATTTGGTAAATATTTGAGAATAACCTTTAAAAAATTCGGCACGAAGGCCCCGCTCCCAAACCTAAAATTTTTAGCCCCCACTTTCATGATATCTTGGCTCCGTCCCTAATGGGCGTGGATAATCTTCCATCAAAATATGAAATTTGAGTGCAAAATTTTAAAAGAAATGACTAAACTGGAAAGACAATTTGCAATCCAATGCATCCTCCCCAAAATGTCTTTACCATTTGCAACAATAAAATGCGTTGTCTCTAAATATTTCCTCATTTTCATTTATATATTTAGCTTATATCTAGGGATAACTTTTTTTAAAAAAGAGCTTGGCAAATAAGTCAATTTATATAAGATATTTTCTAATTGATTCTATCAAAATAAATTTTCCTGAATATGTTTTATATATATGTGTAATCAATATTCACTATATATTTTCTAATAGGACCTATTGAATCAAAAATATTTTTTAATGGAACCTATTTAACTATGTACTTAATAAAAAAGATTAATCGTTAAAAAATCAATTTAATTTTTAAGCTCACTTAGAGGTAATTTACTAGTTCATAAAATAGACTTAACCCTGCATATTTTGACATGTCCATCCTCTCCTAAACAAATTCTGTCATCCTTAATTGGATACTACCTCTCCACACCCATACATATTTTGAGAATAAAAAGCAGCTCATATTTATCTCTGTGGCCACCGTTTGTCTTTAGTTAATTTTTCAACTTGTTGGGGCTATGGCTAAACAAGATATCATTTCAAAGTAGTTGAGTCAATAATATATAATCAAATTGTTAAGTTCCTAAAACCAACAAAACTTTGTGTTGTTCAACGTTAATTCTTGAAATTTGACATCAATACTATCTTAACTGTTTTTAGACGGCACCAAGATAGCATTTAGTCACACAATGGTACTAAAACAAGAAAAATAAAAAATAAATAAAAGGTATGCTGTTATTAAAGTCTTAATTGATTTCTGTGTTAAAACCATCCAAGTTTTTAATAGGAATGTGACAGATAAGTCTTATTAATATATTTATACATGTAGGGGCGTAGCCAAATGGAGGGTTTGGCTGGGCTCAAGCCCGGCTCACTTTAAAAAAAAAAAAATAGTCTAAAATTTTAAGGTCCAATTCATCACAGCCCACTCAACAAACAAAAAAGTTAGCGCGCCCAACCAATCAAACCTCAATGATCCACTTTAAAAACAAAAGAAAACTATACGAACCATTTATTTTGGGCATTATTTTGCGTCTATATTTTTTAATTAACATTATTTTTCATTATTTTTAAGTAAATACTCAAAAAAAAAAATCAAAAAAATTCGGCTCAGGGCTCCCCCCGAACCCCGGGAAATTAGTGTTAAGTCAGTCCACCCGGATAAAAATTTCTGATTTCTATTTACAAATAAAACCTACTGTACAAAAATTATTTTTTTTCACAATATTTGTTGGCCATAAAAAAGGTTCGAAGAATTGAAGAAATGCTCACCCAACCAGTCATTTTTTTGTCCCAGCAAAAGTCGACATCAGTCCAAAAACTCTCATCGTACTCAACCGGCGGTTCACGTTGAACCACAACAGTTCCAGTGGTGGAGGTATAAACGATCCTCTTCACAGTCTTGGCCTTGATACACGATCTCATTACATTCAAAGCCCCATTCACTGTTGGATTGATTACTTCACTCTGCCCATAACAATTGATAGATATCATGTTTAAGATCAGGCCTATCTATTAAATATGAGCAACAAACTAAATTTGTACCTCAGGATCAACAACAGAAACAAAATCCATAAGGGTGGCAACATGGAAAACTCCACTACATCCACTAACAGCATCATCAAAACTACCCTCCTCAACTAAATCTCCCTTCCACAAGCTCAGGTGTGTGCTCGCATTAGGCAAGTCCAATAGATGCTTTACCTTTTTTTCATTCCCTATAAGTCGCCCATAATTATCAAGCAGTGTTTTTTCTTTTAAATAAATTGGTAAACTGATAACGAAAAAAAAAAAAGATGATTGATAAGAATAATACAAACCAGGATCACGCACGGCTGCTTTAACGTAGTATCCTCTTTGGAGAAGCCTCATGACCAGCCAAGACCCAATGAAACCAGAGGCTCCTGTTACACATACACTGCTTGCACCATTCCCTCTCTCGTTTTCCATAGTTTCTCTATTAGTCACCCTATTGATTTGTGTGTGATTATTCAAAAGGATAAAGTTGTTGATTATCACGTCGTACAGCTAAAGATACTGTCCTATATATAATGTTAGTGTTAAGACTTTTCTTAAAATAATTATAAGAACGGAATTATTATATATATATATATATATATATATATATATATGGCGATACCAACAGAGTTTTCTTAACTAAATTTTATTGATTTTTCAACCATTAAATAAGTCATATTCTTAATATTTATTATGTACACCTTTAAATTTGAATTAATTAATGATTGAATAGTCAACGGTACTTAATTAAAAAATCTCAAAATAGAAATTACACAAAATAATACATATTAACTGGTTTGTCACATTTGTTGTTACCATTAAACAACAATACAAACAAATTGATTAACCAAATTATTTGTATTATTGTTTAATGATAACAACAAATGTGACAACCCAGTTAATATGTATTATTATATGTAATTTCTATTTTGAATTTTTTTTAATTAAGTCCCGTTGACTATTCAACCATTAATTAATTATATTTTAAAGGTGTACACAGTAAATATTATCGTTTGTGTAATTTTTTTCATTGAAATATTTTGTACTCCGTGGATCTTGTTTGATAAATATATGGGTAAAGTTTTCTTGAGAACAGAGTAAATTTTACTGTCCGTATAATATTAACACAAAAAATGTCACTATTTGTAAAAATGTCACAGATATATAACTATTTCATATTCTGGTGCATACAGAAGTAAATTTTACTGTCCGTATAATATTAACACAAAAAATGTCACTGTTTGTAAAAATGTCACAGATATATAATTATTTCATATTCTGGTGCATACAGTAAAGTTTATTATCTATATAATTTTTTTCTTTGAAATTTTATAGGTTCTTGGATCTTGTTTGATAGATCTCGGTGAGGAGATTTCAAAAATAGTAATTTTACGAAAAACTTATTTATCCATCAAAAGTTATCATCATTTGAAAATTAAAAATAAAATGAAAAAAAAGTTCAACCACTTATGTAACTTTCTCGAGGAAATTAGAGATGGTTGGTTTTAATAGGGCATAATTGGAAAAAGAAAGTCTCAAAAAATTATGAATATGAGCTATTTAATGATTGAAAAGTCAATATAACTTAATTAGGAAAATTTTGTGCATATGGGAGCTATATATAATAAATCCATATAAAGAATAAGGTGGATCTAAAATTAAATGAGATTATTTTTTAAAGATTAATTTTTTTATTACATATTATATTTTGATACTGTGGATATCATGAAAGTATGTGATGATGAGATTGGTAAATTTCACAGCTTAATATATTTGTCTTTTATTGATTTGTGAAGTGATTATTTATTATATATCTACAACTGTTTTAGCTCTTTGAATGAGAGAAAGAAATAAAGAACAAACCAAAGTCTTAAATTTTTAATTGTTAAATCGTTAAAGTCTCAAATCACAATTATAAAATGTGTGGTGGTCAAAGAGCCGATGGCATATTAGTATTTTAGTGAAGCGTTTGTACATCGTGACTAGAAAAAAGTAAAAAAAATATTTGAAAAAAAAAAGAAACTTCTTGTGGAAAAGTCTTTTTTTCTTGCCAATCTTGTGGAAATGTCATTCAACATGCGTGGTCACAGTCACATAACTTTATCCTTTAAAATATTTTTTATTTAATAAAAGGCCAACAATTCAAATATACAAAATTATGACACTTGATAATTTTGCTCTCGAAGCCATTTATCCTAAGCTGTAGAATTATACCTGATAAAAACACCTCTTGAAATAAGCCCTTTTTTTTCTTAGTTTATGATCATTTATTACTTCTAATATAAAACAGTTGTGATTATTTGCATAGGAGAAAAAAATATTTTGGAAGCATATTAACTTTTCGAGGTTATATCTTTGCAAAGGTATACACTCTACTCCAAACTGTTTTGATAATGGCATATGTTTTATTGTAAAAAAAATGTCGAGATAATGGACACATGTATTTTACCACCAAAGACATCTCAATATATTTTTATACAAAATTAGCTTACGGGCTACGCATTGTGTAATCATAGTTATTGAGATTATGTTTGGTCATTTTCATAGCGTTCATAAAAAAATTGTGTTGATTATGTTAATACCGATTATTTTAAATAATGTTATTTTAAATAAATGAAAGTGAATTTTAAACAAATATATAAAATTTCAAAAATGAGACTGTCATAATCTTGAAAAAAAAATCAAATTAAAAATAACATCACTATTTGATTATTTGAATGTCATTGGTCTTTCAATTTCCTATTACAATATGGCGGGCCGCGTGCAAAAACCTATATATATATATATTACAAAGCTTAAAAAATATATATTCATCAAACATAAAGAAAACCTTAATATCGAAATGAAGAAATAAAAAAGTGCAATAGGTGCTGGTAGGGCACCACTTATTTTTAGAAATTCATTTTTCCTGGGTAATTTCTTTAGTTTGCAAGCATTTTTCAGTTGTCCAAACATTTATACAAACATAAACTTTCAACTAAGCATATATACAAATAGCTGAAAGACATGCCTTTGGAGGTGGCAGATTGGTTTACAAATTGATGTATAGTGATGTAAGTTTAAACATTGTGCAGCTAAAAATATTAGCATAATTTTTCAGCTACCAATTTTCTAATCATGCACACTTCAGTAGCAAAAAAATTCAGAATAGGAGGTAAATACAAACCATATCCACCCACTTTGCTTTGATGCATACCCGCATGCATTCGATCTCTAGGGGATTCCATTAAGTACTCTGAGAAAACACTCTTCAGCTTGAGACATCTTGGTTGTACTTTCATTGTTTTTCTTGACATCATTGTTGTCACCTCATTCTAATAGCAACTTGAAGCCACAAATCAAAATCAAATCAAATTGGTACCACAAATGTGAATAAACCCAGAAAATGCAAAATCAAAACCTGCAAATACATACAATTATTCACTATTATCATATTCTCATAAATTTTTGCTTCATGACTTAACAGTTCAACTAGAAAATGTAAAACAGAAATCTTGAAATTTGAGTTTAAATTAGAAAATTTGGAACAATCGGGACAAATTTCTCTCACATGGAGATTTTATTCCAAAGTGATAAAAATAAAAAACTTGAATAGACATGTAATTGTCCTATATTAAAATATAAAAAAACTACTCTAGCATCCATGATCATGCACCTGTTTACCATCAAAGAAGAAAAAGTAACACCAAATAAAAGAACTAAGGGCTCAAATCAACATTGGGGCTTCTCCTTCCCTCTCTCGGTTGTAAGATTATACTATTTATATATTAGAAATTTTCTTTCTAATACCTTCTCCATTTTTTTATGTTCTTGAACTTTTTAACACCAACAATCGTAGGGAAGTGCATTTTCTGAAAAATAGAGAATCTAGACACCAAAAATGAAGACGGCTTGGGTGTTGAGGAGTAATATGTGTATATAGATTTAGTTAATAACATTTATTAACGAAGGAGAAAATACGATGTGAAGATAAAGAGATGGAGACACAATCATAATGTATATGTGCTACCGTGTTGGTTAAACTACTATGCCCGAACCAAAATTTATAAATAACACAAATATTCTTAGGGCTTGTTTGGTTGTCCCCAAAATTGTAAATTAGCTCATTTAAAATTAACTCGTTCATGAATTTCCTTATTATTAGTGTTTGGTTACAAGAATGAACGAATTCAAAAATGAACCAATTCATGTTGATTGACAAAAACTTAAATTAGTTCATTTCACCAAAAGCTTGAAATTGCACAATTTATGATTACAACATGAACATTAAATGCACCACTCTTATAAAGTACTCTCACCATACTAATATCTCTCTTTCTCTCTCTCTCTACACATACACACACACACACACACACATCAAAAGTAAATAACTCCATTTTTCTTTTTCAAACACACCACAAATTAGATTTAAACCCATTTAAAATTAATACATCGATAATCTATTCATTTCAAATTGATCAATTTATAAAATTAAATAATTTACGCAACCAAACGGGCCCTTATAATATCTTTTTACTTTTTTATTCATAGAAATTAACCAAAAATTACATGTCTAGCAGCATTCTCCATTTCATTCCACTTGATAGCATATGATAAATAATTACGATATACAAACAGACGAAGAATAAATAAAGCAAACATAAATGGGTTAGGCATCATGCCATATTCAATTGATTTTTAACAAATGAAGAAAAAGAAAACTCCCAGATTTTTTTACATAAAAGATAAGAGAAATAGATAAAATTACAACAAAACTGAGATTAAACTTCAACGTGGTAGTCAATGTGCATAACTGACTTGAAATGATCCACCAAATATAAACAATATGCTTCGAATGAATCTTATACCATTGGATCTAGAGAGAGATCCAACTTATCACCACTAAACTGATATGGAAAACCACTTGAGTGGTTCCCAATTGAAATTTCCCTTATCTTCACACCCACAAACACGGTAAAAAATGACCACCGATTGGGACGCAATAACTATGAACATCCATGCGCTGAATAAGAACATATGATGGACCATTGGAATTGAATTTATTCTCATAAAATCAATTTCGTAAGAAAAAGACAGATTGAAAATGATCCATACATAATAGCAAATTGTAAATCAAAATTGCCATCATCTGTTGAGCAACACCCCAAGCATCCCTGGATTGAAGATCCAAAACAAACACTCCTCCTTAGGACAATACAACTATCAAAATTCTTTGGACAAAAGCATTTTTAAAGAAAATAATGAAGGAAAAAATACGGTGTGAAGATGAAGAGATGGAGATACCATGAAAAAGAGTAAAGGATGCAAGAAGGGAGAGTGGGAGACGTATGTGGATCCATAAGAAAAGCTGGAAGAAATCAAAAGTGTTTTATTTTAATGGATATCTTAAGGGTTAGGTTCTTTTAATGGGAGGGAATTAATATCATTTCTTATATTAATTGAAGTGCACATGGCAAAATCGAAATAAAAGCTATAGTTTTATATATACTAAAGATGTGTATTGTTTGTATTTATTTGTCCAGATATATTAATTGTAGTGCATTTTGAACATTATATTATTTCCTTTTTACTTTCAAACTTATTAAAAGTTCTCAGTTTTATTCAAATGTATTATTTCTGGATTGAAACATTTTAAATATTTTGTATTATATTTGGGCTTTGAAACATTTTTTCTATTATTTCCATATTTAAAAAATTAATATTTTTTGAATTTTTTAAATATTATTTTGATAATAAAATAAAAAATCTCAAAGAAAAACTTGCGTAAAGAATAAGAAAAAGAAAGGAATGTTCTTTGTTATATTAAAAAGGATTTTGTAGAGATTTGTTAAAAGAAATAGAGGGAATTAAAGACTTTTGAGTTGAGGATGTTGGTCAACTAATGATCAAATATGGAAATTAACAGTTTCCATCCAAAATGAGTGTCAAAGTTGTATAAAAAAAAGAGTAGGTGTCAAACTGTAAACTGGACAAATTAGGTAATGTCAAAGGCCAACTCACCCAACAAAAAACAAAAGTAGTTTCATCTTTTTTTAAACGCATAATACTAAAAGTTTATCAAATGATGAAACAATACCTTAAAAAATGGGTTTTTGAGAAGGCCCTTTAGCATATATCTTTAGGTGAATGCTTAATATTCAAATTTTCCAAATTTTATGTCTTAAATTTAACTTGTGAAAAAATAGTTTTGATTTACCAATTTTATCTTGTTAATCCTAGGGGTGGCAATTTGGGCACGAACACGACAACACGACACGATCCAACACGAAATTAAAACAGCTTATCGTGTTCGGGTCGTGTTCGGGCCAGACTTTTTTGGCCCACTATCGGGTCGTGTCGTGTTCGTGCCAGGAAATTGACCCGATATTGGCCCGAAATTAGCCCGTTAGAGCCCAATTGCAACACGATAAGAAAATAACCCAATTATGTCCCAATTACAACCCAATTGTGTCCCAATTACAACCCAATTGTGTCCCAATTAGCCCAAATAAGAAACTCCATCTCGTGAAAAAAGAGAACACATCTTCAATTAGCCCAACGGGTTATCGTGTCCAGTCGTGTCAATCGTGCCAATTTGGCACAATTTTTTTTTTCGTGTTACTCGTGTCGGGTCGTGCTACTAATGGGTCGTGTTCGTGCTAGCAAAAAAAAACACGCTAGCGTGTCGTGTCGTGTTCGTGCCAGATAAAATTGTGTCGGGTTGTGTCGTGTCGGGCCAGACCCAAACACGACCCATTGGCCCGAATTGCCACCCCTAGTTAATCCTATAGCATGCATCTATGTGATCAAACTGATAAAGTAAATAAATCAATCACAAGAGACGCCAATGTAAGAGGAAACCACTAAGGGAAAAAACCTCGGATGGCCAGGCAAGACAATCACTATGATGCGAAAATTACAAAGAGAGAATTTAGTCTTACTCAACGACTCGATCACCCACAAGCCGTGATGATTCTTCTTTCCTTCAACTGCTCCTCTCCAGTGCAACATAGGAGTCCACCTATGTCAGGTCCACAACACACGAGTCTACGTGTACCTCGATATCCATCGATGTAGCCTCAACAACTATCACCGAATTGGAACACAGACTTCACCGCTTCGTCTTCATACACAACATTGTACGGAATCCACTGCACGAAAATAATATGTTCAATTGAATGGAGAGCACGATTCCAGTAAACACAAGCTTTGGATTTATGAGATTCGATCTTGAATAAACTCCGGATTATGGAAAACCTTGGAAACTTTTTCACAAAACTATTGAGGAAACGTTTTGGCAAAGGTTCTCTTTGTATTTCTGAGTAGAATAAGTCTTTTTATAATCAAACATGAATTTTTAAGCGTCGGGTCATTCGAACGACATCACTATGTGGTTTGAACGACATTGTGACGTCATTTGAACGACATATGATTTCGTTTGAATGACATTTAAAACTTGATTTTATTTTGAAAAAAAATCCTCGAAATTTTTAAAAATATTTTAACTCATAAATAATAAAAATACGTTTATTCCCAATATTTAAAAACATTTAAAAACCATTTTAAGTCATCCATCATTTAAACAAGATTCTAAATCACATAAATCACTAAGCATTCATACTTGAGTCACCTAGAACTATCTGAATGTGAAAAATTAAACTTGGCATGATATTATCTTCAAAGCTTTAACTACATATTCTTCAACTTGGAATGGCATAGGCTTTGTGGAATCACAACTCAATGGCTAGCTTAGACTCAAACTGTTTTGTTTGGAATTAAGACAACTACAAGAAAATTGACTCTATTAGAAATTTGTCCTTATAAATCTCCCCCTTTAGCTATTCCGGAATAAAATCAAAAAAATAAAATGCCCAAGCCGGGCCGTCAAGACGAAAAACTGATGTCCCATCCCATAAACCCCAAAATGAAAAACACAGGACACGGACAATAATCATGTAGGATCGACAATCATGAATTCATCTGAATGTGATGTAGTTGAAATCTGAATTGCTGAAAATATCTACAGGCATGAGACAAACAAACATATACCCAAGTGAAGTACGAAGAAACAGAAAAATAAATCAATAAAGCATAAAAATAACTCTCAATACTCCCTCTACTTCACATATATCTCAACCTTTTTGCCTCGAATAGACGAATTGTGGGAGAGACCAACACATGAGTAATAAATTTAGCAGTAATGGAATATGATAAGCATGGTTCGATAGACAGTTTAAAATCAGTAATGTGAAATATCATGACAAACTGGATATAAAATTTAGCAATAAACAAACATGGAGAATATGAGTGTCAAGTGAATATCCAATCGCACAACTGAATAAATATGACTGCATAAAAATAAAATCAATGTCTCACAATGAAAATGCACTGATAAACATATCCACGTGAGATAAAGACAGAGTGTATCATATATAAGTACATCATAAGTGTGACGAAATAAATACATCAGTAAATAAAAAAACTGCCACAAATACAATGGAATCATCAGAAGAGTCCAAAAAAATCTAGACGGCATCATCATCAGCAGCAGCAGCATAAGCATCATAAGGTCTCACCCCAGAGAATCTAGCACCATGGCTCTACTCACGTCGGTGCATCTCCTCAAAGTATGTCGTAATCTAAGAATCTCTAACAGCATGGGCCTACACCTCTGCATTTAATCGTGCCATCATGGAATCATCCTAGCTTGAGCAGCAAGTTGTACCTATATAATAGATAAATCACCCTATTATCTCTATACAGTCATGTGTGTACTATTATGAGTGTTGACTGACGGAGGCTTAGGGCCCGTTTGGTTCTCTATTCAGAAAATTCGATTTAAACACTGTTTTTAAATATAGTTTTAAAATTCAGTTTTTTGTGTTTATAATTATTGGTGTGCGTTTGGTAAAGTTGTTTTTAAATACAGTTTTTTGAAAATTTGACAAATTTGACAAATATGTATATTTATATCATACATATGCGTGTGTGTGTGTGTGGATATATATATATAATTAAACTCCACAACATACCTCATTAAATGTACATGTATATAATTTATGATGTATATATGTATGTATGTATGTATACATTCATGTATCATGTATGTATGAAAGTTTTATGTATGTTTATATGTACATACATATATATATAACATACCTCATTAAATGTACATATATATAATTTATGATGTATGTATATATGTATACATACATGTATCATGTATGTATGAAAGTTTTATGTATGTTTATATGTACATACATATATATATAACATACCTCATTAAATGTACATGTATATATATATATATATATATAACATACCTCATTAAATGTACATGTATATAATTTAATGAGGTATGTTATATAAATTATATACATGTACATTTAATGAGGTACATATACATTTAATGAGGTATGTTGTGGAGTTTAATTATATATATATATATATATATATATATATATATATACATGTATATATATATATATATATATATATATATACATTCATACATCATAAATTATATACATGTACATTTAATGAGGTATGTTATATATATATGTATGTACATATAAACATACATAAAACTTTCATACATACATGATACATGAATGTATACATATACATACATCATAAATTATATACACGTACATTTAATATTATGTATTTTTAGGTATATTTAATGAGGTATGTTAGGGAGTTTATCTCTCTCTCTCTCTCTCTCTCTCTCTCTCTCTCTCTCTCTCTCTCTCTATATATATATATATATATATATATATATATATATATATATATAAATAATGATGTCGCATATATAATTCACTATAAAATTATATACATACATGAATTGATAATATTTTTTAATACATATGTACTATATGTATATTTTATATTATTCCATACATTAATAATATATGTATAAAACTATATATAAGTATCATGTAGCTATTGATAATATTATTTAACTTTATATTATTCCATACGTAATTTTGTGTATATGTACATATATATTTTTTATTTATAAGAATTACACACATTAATGTATTATGTATGTATATTATATATTAAGGTATAATTGCTTTAAAATATTAAGAATGAATAATTCTGAGTTGAAAAATAAAAAAAACAGATGTTATAAAACACCCAAAATCTGTTTTCTGAAAAACTTGATTATAACACAGAAATATTATAATTTTGTGTTTAAAAACAGGTTGTCAAACGAAGATTTTTATCAGAATTGTATTTAAACACAGAAAACAGAATTATAGTTGCAAACCAAACAGTCCCTTAGTGTGTCCAGCAGACTGAGAAGTGCACCCAGCACCAAAAGAAGAGGCAGCAGGTGGAAATCTAGCCTTAGCCTTCTCTCATAAGTGGCTCTATGAGCGTGTGACAGTGAAAGCATCGATGATAGAAATATCGCTGATGAAAGGATCATCCTCGAGAATGGGGACACTAGATGACATGCATATCCTAAAGATAAAAATACCATAGGGAAAAGCTATCCTAATAGGGGTGAGATCGGTGATGGGAATAGTGGGCATCACCTGAAGAAGTACAACGGGAAGGTCTAAGGTCTATGTCCCACCCCAGGGATATTGTGTACATGAAGTAGACTATATCAAAACCAATATGCGTATGGTTAATCAGAAAATAAACGGCTGATAAAGCGAACCAATTAAGGATACGAAATAATGGACAAAGCTGTCTATGATACAAAATGGCGCCAGCCTGAGGGACCTCCCAGAAACAGTATCGAAGGACCTCCTCAGAAGAAGGATGATCAGGAAGAACGGTCGGTAAGACAACGTTAGTGACTCGTGAAACTAAAGCATAGACACAATAAGGTCGGCCGTAATGAGGATAGAAACGCCACGAGTCGAGGTATGAAGTCTTACTGACGTGCGAAGGGAACGAAAATAAAACTCACGGATAATGTCGGCGTAGACAAGGCCATATGCATCAAACATAGGCTCCCAGCCTCTCCCAGTTATCCAATGGGGAACATCATAAGAACTAAACTCAGAGACCCAAAAAACGCTCTTTCTAACAATAGCTCGAATATACAGTCCAAGTAGCCAGTAGTGCTAGAACTCACCACATGTGTCCCACCTCACAGCAGAGAAAGAGGTCTTTTGGCCCGAGCCCGCTGAGCTCATGTCGAGGCCGACTACTCCTTAATATGGCCTGAAAGAGCACCTCGTCGTCTAGGAGTCATAGTGAATGGTGTATATAGAAGATGAAGGGTGGTGTGTGAGAAAAAAAGAGTAAACAGATTCAACCCAACACAGCTAAGAGTCCTATCTTCGTACAATGTCCAACTGAACCACCGCAAACATCAACCATAACCAATAATGACAAAATCAGAATAATCAGAATAATCATTAATATGCATAAAGCGAATAAAATATACGTGACAGACACTAGTATGGGTATCTTAAAAATACAAAAAGAATATATCAATCAATTTTAGCAAAAAAGTTCTTTTTATATTTTTGAAATACACACCGGGGTAATGTACCATCCCTTATTTTTGACGATTTAAATAATTGTGTGATTTATTATTATAATTATGGGAATAAGTATGCTATTAATTATTGTTATTGGATTAATTAAATTAAAATGTGATAAATTAAGTTGTTATTAATTCGGATTAAAATAATTATTAACTAGCGTGCAAAGAGTTAATACATATTGTTGAGAATTATTGAATATTACTGTGTGATATGTAATATGGAATTATAACATTTGATAAATTGTCGGAAGTGAGAAATACGACAGTTTGATAATTTAAGTCTGATACGCGTGTGAGTCGTGTCGGGACTAATTGAATAGAATAAAAAGAGAATTTATTTTTATTAACTCATATGGTCATTTCGAGTGCGCCGTTGTGTTCAGAAGGGTCAAGATAGTCAAAATAGTATACCCAGGTGTTTAGTTTGAGTCCCGGGGCAATTTTAGGCCTAACTGGCATCCCGAGAGGGCATTATGGTAAATTGTATTTTTGGGCTAAATTAATGTACGAAAATTGAGAGTAATTATATCAGCCAAGGAAAGTCCATTAGGGTTAACCGGTTACAGGAAGTTAAGAACGGCTATAGGAGGTGTGAGGGAGAGCTAATTCCAAGAGAAAAGGGTCGAATCATCCTCACCTTTCATAATCGTGACCGCCAACGCGTAGATCAAGAAGAGAGGAACGCATCTATACCAACATCACCAACGGATCAGACCTTCATATTCGAGGTAAGTGTTTATTACTTGCTTTCTTTTAGCAATAGTCATACTCATGTTAGTGTAGGTTAATTTAATCCTTGATTTACATGTTAATTGGGTGAAAATTGGAGGATAAATGATGATTAGAGGTTGGGATAATTAGTTGTTAATATTCTATCATGAATGTATAGGATGAACTACAGAATTTGAATTATATATTGATGAACGAATCTGGGTTGATTAGGTTCTTTAATTGGAATTTTGGCAACTAGGGTTCATGTGAATTAATTTGGGGGTTTTTACGTAATTATGATGATAAATGAGAAATTAAGGATCCTAGGATGGTAGAAATGATTGATAACCTGTTAGGGTTAATGGGTATTGATGATGAGGCATTGGGTGTTGAATCTTAGAGGTTTATAGGTTCATAAATGGTGAAAAAATGCAGAATTCTGGGGAAGAAGACGAACAGTGAAATCTCGCGCGATCTCGCGCGAAGTCGTTCGAGCGAGATGGCATGTCATGCGAAGTCGCTCGAACGACACGTGGAAGTCGTTCAAATGACAACCCTTCTGGTTCGAGCGACAGAGGGAATTTTTGGGGATTTTTCTCAAAGTTTAGTTTTGAGTTTGCCGGTTTATTGGAGTGAGAGAAACTGCCAAATAGTAAATTTAAATAAGATGGAATTTTGGGAAAGTATGTGAGAATAAATACTTTAATTATTTCGGTATAGAGAGAGAGTATACCTTGGAGATTACGAGAGAGATAGTAATCTAAATATGTATACTATACGTAGAGATGAGATTAAAATATGTATGAGTAGTATATATGTATGTTGGAGAAATTCCTATAATTTATAATAGGATGTGTGTATGCCTATTATATGATATTATTGTAAGAGCACTAATGGGTGATAACCCGGGGGTGCAAGAACGTTATAGTTAAGCGCATCAATGAGTGATAACTCGGGGGTGTAGAAACTCTATTGTTAAGTGTACCAATGGGTGATAACCCGGGGGTACAAGGATGACTATTGTTAGGCGCACTAATGGGTGATAACCCGGGAGTGCTGGATTATTATTGATAGGTGCATTAATGGGTGCTAACCCGGGGATGCAAGATTCTATCGTTAGGCGCACTAATGGGTGATAACCTGGGGGTGCTGGATTATTATTGATAGGTGCATTAATGGGTGCTAACCCGGGGATGCAGGATTTTCTGGATAGGTGCACTAATGGGTCTTAGTCGGGGGTGCATGATTAGTATATATATATATGTATAGGGATGATGTGACTATATATATATATATATATATGAACTTATGAATATTTCTACTGTGTGAAATTAGTAGACTTGGTAATAATAATAATCGTTACATTGCACCAAGTTGTCTTAACCTAAGGGTGCAGGATTAGTGTATATATATAGGGATGGTAAGACTATATATATGTATGACTGTACTTGGGTAACTTTCTACTTTGTGAAACTAGTAGATAAAAATTTAAATGAGGAATAGAATAATCTTAGTGAATAAAAGATTAACCAATCAAACGGTGAATAATGAAACTTAGTATCTGAGATAAACTATCTCTATAGCGTATTGTATGGGCGATACGGGAATACTACTAGTGAGAATAATTAGTATTAGTATGGTTTTTGACTAGTTAGACTGGGAGGTATAACTATGGGGAGATTAGATGTACGTTAGGCGTGCACAATAGACGAGAGGTGAGAAACTCATGTGAGAGTTCGATAACTATCATGCATATAAGACTTATTTTAATAACTAGTTTTAAATACTTGCTAAATCATTTTTACATATCGGGCTCTGACCCGTTTCTTGTATTTCTTCTCTCTTTTTCTATATATATATTATCAAGTGCTCAGCCACAGGAGTATCAGATTTAGAGATTTGAATTGCTTGACGTGCTGCAGCTGTTGTGGAAGCTGTAGGTCCTTGCAGTAGACGCATTTATCCTTTCCATTCAGTTTCATCTAGACTTCTTGTTGAGGGCATATGTCGCCCACTTCTAGTTATTCATCGGAGATATTGTATTCAGTTTATTTTATGGTTTGGGTTTTGAATTGGGAGTTTGATCCAGTCTTATTTAGTTCAATATTTGATTCTTGTATAGTACTTATTATATTCCTGTGTATGTTGATGGTTTATAATTCATTCTTGAATTGTTATGGAGTTAAATGGTTGATATTTTAAGACGGAAAGAAATGGAATTTACTTGGTTGTAATAAATTGGAAATGTTTTGGCACCTAGCTTAATTTTATATTAGGTGATTAATATGTTAAAAAGTTTTTCGACAGTGATGCTAAGAATAAACCAGTTGAATATCTTGTTTTGAATTGGTAGAGGACTGATCACCCTATAATTAATTGGGCGGGGTGTCACAGGTGGTATCAGAGCATCAGGTTCTAGTGTCCTTAGGATCTGTGCAGCTTATTACATTTCAGCGCATCATTCTTTGATGTAGAGCCTGATGTTAGGATTGTTGTGTTCCCTTACGTATGAAACTTACGTTCTCCTGCTGCGAATTATAATGGATGTGACTTATTGTACGAAATTATGTGTGATTCAAACACCGAACATTTTAGGATGACCAAGGAGGGCCGTAAGAAGAACTGCGAGAGAAAAAGCTCAATAGGAGACACAAAGCAATCGAGAAAGAGTGATCGGGTTAAAGATCACCAGGAGGATTACTTAAGCAAGAGATAGTAAAAATCTTCACTCGGGAACGGTGGGTTCCCAGGACACAGTCATAGATAACGGTGGAGTGATTTCAGGACCACCTAGCATAGTCGATAAAGGGGAAATCGGAGGGACTCTTTTAAAAACCCATCGGTGAAGATGCGGAAAAGAAGACGAGAAAATGTAACAGACCAGCGAAAGTAGAAAATTCGAAGGCAATGGTGTAGAGTGGGGTGTGACGACACTCATAATTTAATTTGGAGTTAAAAGTTTTAGCTCTTAGTAGCATCATGTAGTGATTAGAGACAATCACCATACATGAAGAAGTGTGCTTGAAATTTAGAGAGAAATTTAGGTATGATTTGACTGTGAAGTTTTCCATTCGATGTGGTAACAAAAGGCGAGTGAAATTTTGATGTTTAGCACGATGGGTAAGATAGAAAATGATAATGATAGAAAGGTCGAATTGCATAATGAACTTTCTATAGTTGATAAAGGAACCGTAAGTAGAATACAAGCATGGGTGAGAAATCCAGCTAGGATAACTAATGTTGATGTTGTCAGAGTTATACGGTTGTTAGTGATTACAGTCTTTCATGAAGAGGTGAGAAAAGAGGGTAGATAACCTGTCTGAAGGGCAAAACTGAACATAACGGTGTTAATGAAACACCACATGGGAGTATACCCAATAAGGAACTCGGTTAGATAATTTGAAGGTGATTAATTTTAAGAGGACGATGAAGTCAATCAGGTTGTAGAGGCCAACCATAGACCCGAATAGCTAGCGTAGCCAAAGGGACAATATAAGAATAATAGTGAGTTGAGACTGTCGGTCAGTGATGGGGAAATGGTTCGTGAATTTTTCCTTATGTGAAGGAAGTAGAACTACAAGTGTTGAATGTGTCCACAATTGAGAAGTGAGACCGAAAAGATTAGAAATGATAAACCATGCCAGTTAGGCATAACGACTGGAGAAGCGAGACTTCCAGCAAGAGAATTTGGGGTCAAGAGAATTAGGCTCGGGAAATTTATGACTCGAGAATAATGGGTTCAGGATGGACCAGTAGAGTCCTCGTTAATAGTAGCATACAGTATGGCCAGGTCTACGGGGCCCGGGATATAAATGAGAGTTCAGTAAAGCTAATATTGAGGCCTAGAGAGTTGGGCCAACGTTTCAATAATGGGCGCGAAATCCATATGATGGAATAAATTGTCCGCGATGAGAGAGGACAACTATATGATGAAATCCTAAGATATATGATGATTGCAGATGTTCATGGGTCATGATGGAAGCCACGTGCTGAGACCCTGCGATTTGGCGAGACTGGTGAGGTTTTGCTTCTTCTTTGTGAGTAAAGGGTAGATTCTAGTGACATGGGTGTGCCACAACTTTTATGTAAATTGAAAACCCTAAAATTCGCGTGCGGGTCGAGTTTAGTGGGAACGTTAGTTTTAACAGTCTTGTTACAAACGCATTTCACGTTGTTAGCAGGGCATTTTGATGAGTGCCCATGAGTGAACCGGGTGGACCCTAAGAATATGTTTTGTTGTTATAATTTACTACTGCATTGAGTCAGCTTCAGTAGAGATTATTATGGTAATGTGTAGTGATTAATTACCGTATGGTTAAACGATAGTAAAAATGTAGTGTTATGACTGTCGTGTCGGACACTCCGGGAGGAGTGATCTTAGTTTTGTGCGGTACCACCTGAAATAGGGTTGGGCCTAGATATGAGCATATATGAAACTTTCATGGTATTATATACCTCAGCGGGTATAGTGTCTAATTATATGGGATTCTCAAACATAATAATTTATTTGTCTATTAAGACTTAAAATACATTGTGATCTTATCGAACGGCGAAATATAGCCCGTTATATATTTATAGCGCCCAGTACTGGGGATAGTGAGGGCGTCATGCTTCATGTTACATTTTTAGGGACATGAGAGTGGACGAGTAGACTTTCATGTCATAAAACGTAGATTGTGGGAAAGTACATAGTATGTATTGGAGGCCTTACGGACCTTGATAACTGGCTAGGTTAGATAGTAGTGTGTCGGGGGGGGTTCCTTTTTTGGATTTCGCTTTGCGAGACATCCCACGCATGAAACTAGCGAACGTCAGGAGTTGGAGAGAAGTTTGGTCGATAGTACATAAGTGTTGTATGTTGGTTCTTGTACCTATAAGAGAATATATTTGAGAGTTGGTAATTATTTTATGACTGAAGGCTAATAGAGTCGCCTAGTCTCAGTATCATTCTGAATAGAGCAATGGTACCATTGAAGGATTGATTAAGTTTTGACTAGTGGGGTGGTTGAGTGTATCCCTACCACATCATCATACCGAGTGTGCAAGAATTGAGGTAAGAAAATTTTATGCCATTTGTATAATGGTGCGCGAGGCATGGGGTGTATGGGCGCCCTGGGTGATTGAATCAGGTAGTGGGTTATGATTAACATGTGAATTCGATAACATGTAATCGGGTAAGCCGAAGCTTATTCACGAAGTTTTGTCAAAGACTTACGTTTCAAGATGAATTTAAATTTATTCGAGAAAGACAAGATGTATCAGGATACAAACAGCAGTAGTGATAGGTTACGATGTAGGGTAATATTGCAAGGATAGTCTTGCAGCGGGTCACCTGACTGTTGAAAAATGGTGGACAACTCGAAACCAGTAGGGGATTCTTCGACTAGAGAATGGAAGAGTATCCCAAAGGATCTTCTCATGTAGCTGAGATAGTAAGATTATAGGTACTAAGATGCGATTTAGTACGGCCTAATACCCACAAAGGGATGGGCAGGACAAGCGGTCTAATTGGATGCGGGAGAGGAAATTTTATGTTAACCCTGAGATCTTAGAGGAGGACGGGAGTAGTATCTTCCACTAGTGGAGTTTGTGTTCAAATAACTCCAATAAGTTCACGTTCGGGCAGAGTGCTAGTAGAAGTATGGCATAGTAAACTTTGTTATTGTCCTACTTGAGAGTTAAAGGTGGGGGACCAGTTATGATTTCAAATGTCAGAGAAGGATCGATATTATCGTATATATTGTGTGTGAAATATATATTGCACAGCCAATTTACTTGTATGAACAATAAGAGATGAAGTTGTATGTATATGAAAAGAGGATAAATCTACTAAGGTGCAAATAGTAGAAGGTTAGATAGTGAATATCTAAAATAAAGCTGAAGTAGTGAAACTTAAGCAGAAAGGCTTGGGCAAGAGCCTAGTTGACAGGGTAACCTAGATTTTAAAACAAACACATGTGAAGTGTTCACTATTAAGGGTATTCGATAGCATACTATATGGGTGGTACGGAGTAGCTTACTTGTGAGCTTCGGGATGCGATGCGGAATACTTTTACAGCGTTGTCTGTACCTGGTATACTTTTTTCGAATTTCAGGACGAAATTCCGTTGTAAAGGGGGAAGTATGTAACACCTTGTATTTTTGACGATTTAAATAATTATGTGATTTATTATTATTATTATGGGAATAAATATGCGATTAATTATTGTTGTTGGATTAATTAAATTAAAATGTGAGAAATTAAGTTGTTATTAATCCGGATTAAAATAATTATTAACTAGCGTGCCAAGGGTTAATACATATTATTGAGAATTATTGAATATTACTATGTGATATGTAATATGGAATTATAACATTTGGTAAATTGTCGGAAGTGAGAAATACGGCAGTTTGGTAATTTAAGTCGTACACGCGTGTGAGTCGTGTCGGGACTAATTGAATAGAATAAAAAGAGAATTTATTTTTATTAACTCATATGGTCATTTCGAGCACGTCGTTGTGTCCGTAAGGGTCGAGATAGTCAAAATAGTATACCCGGGTGTTTAGTTTGGGTCCCGGACCAATTTTAGGCCTAACCGGCATCCCGATAGGGCATTATGGTAAATTGTATTTTTGGGCTAAATTAATGGATGAAAATTGAGAGTAATTATATCAGCCAAGAAAATTCCATTAGGATTAACCAGTTACAGGAAATTAAGAATGACTATAGGAGGTGTGAGGGAGAGCTAATTCCAAGAGAAAAGGCCAAATCATCCTCACCTTTCATAACCGTGACCGCCAATGCGTAGATCAAGAAGAGAGGAATGCGTCTACACCAACATCACCAACGGATCAAACCTTCATATTCGAGGCAAGCATTTATTACTTTCTTTCTTTTAGCAATAATCATACTCATGTTAGTGTACGTTAATTTAATCCTTGATTTACATGTTAATTGGATGAAAATTGGAGGATAAATGATGATTAGAGGTTGGGATAATTAGTTGTTAGTATTCCATTATGAATGTAGAGGATGAACTACGGAATTTGAATTATATATTGATGAACGAATCTTTGTTGATTAGGTTCTTTAATTGGAATTTTGGGAACTAGGGTTCATGTGAATTAATTTGGGGGGTTTAATGTAATTATGATGATAAATGAGAAATTAAGGATCTTAGGATGGTAGAAATGATTGATAACCTGTTAGGGTTGATGGGTATTGATGATGAGGCATTGGGTGTTGAATATTAGAGGTTTATAGGTTCATAAATGGTGGAAAAACGCAGAATTCTGGAGAAGAAGACGAACAGTGAAATCTCGCGCGATCTCGTTCGAGCGAGATGGCATCTCGCGCGAAGTCGCTCGAACGGCACGTGGAAGTCGTTCAAACGATAACCCTTGTGACAGAGGGAATTTTTGGGGATTTTTCTGAAAGTTTAGTTTTGAGTTTGTCGATTTATTGGAGTGAGAGAAACTGCCAAATAGTAAATTTAAATAAGATGGAATTTCGAAAAAGTATGTGAGAATAAATACTTTAATTATTTCGGTATAGAGAGAGAGTACACCTTAGAGATTAAGAGAGAGATAGTAATCTAAATATTTATACTATACGTAAAGATGAGCCTAAAATACATATGAGGAGTATATATGTAGGTTGGAGAAATACCTATAATTTATAATAGGATGTGTGTATGCCTATTATGTGATATTATTGTAAGAGAACTAATGGGTGATAACCCAGGGGTGCAAGAACCTTATGGTTAAGCGCATCAATGAGTGATAACTCAGGGGTGTAGAAACTCTATTGTTAAGAGTACCAATCGGTGATAACCCGGGGGTACAAGGATGACTATTGTTAGGCGCACGAATGGGTGATAACCCGGGGGTGCTGGATTATTATTGATAGGTGCGTTAATGGGTGCTAACCCGGGGATGCAAAATTCTATCGTTAGGAGCACTAATGGGTGATAACCCGGGTGTGCTGGATTATTATTGATAGGTGAATTAATTGGTGCTAACCCGGGGATGCAGGATTTTCTGGATAAGTGCACTAATGGGTCTTAGCTGAGGGTGCAGGATTAGTATATATATATATATGTATAGGGATGATGTGACTATATATATATATGAACTTATGAATATTGCTACTGTGTGAAATTAGTAAACCTGGTAATAATAATAATCGTTACATTGCACCAAGTGGTCTTAACCTAAGGGTGGAGGATTAGTGTATATATATAGGGATGATGAGACTATATATATGTATAAGTGTACTTCGGTAACTTTCTACTTTGTGAAACTAGTAGATAGAAATTTAAATGAGGAATAGAATAATCTTAGTAAATAAAATATTAACCAATCAGACGGTGAATAATGAAACTTAGTATCTGAGATAAACTATCGTATAGCGTATTGTATAGGCAATACGGGAATACTACTAGTGAGCATAGTTTGTATTAGTATGGTTTCTGACTAGTTAGACTGGGAGGTATAACTAGGGGGAGATTAGATGTACGTTAGGCGTGCACAATAGACGAGAGGTGAGAAACTCATGTGAGAGTTCGATAACTAACATGCGTATAAGACTTGTTTTAAGAACCAGTTTTAAATACTTGCTAAATCATTTTTACACATCGGGCTTTGTCCCGTTTCTTGTATTTCTTCTCTCTTTTTCTATATATATATATATATATATATATATATATATATATATATATATATATATATATATATATATTATCAGGTGCTCAACCACAGGAGTATCAGATTTAGAGATTTGGATTGTTGGACGTGCTGCAGCTGTTGTGGAAGCTGTAGGTCCTTGCAGTAGACGCATCTATCCTTTCCATTTAACTTCATCTAGACTTCTTGTTGAGGGCATATGTCGCCCACTTCTAGTTCTTCATCGGAGATATTGTATTCAGTTTAGTTTATGATTTGGGTTTTGAACTGGGAGTTTGATCCAGTCTTATTTAGTTCAATATTTGATTCTTCTACAGTACTTATTATATTCCTGTGTATGTTGATGGTTTATAATTCATTCTTGAATTGTTATGGAGTTAAATGGTTTATATTTTAATACGGAAAGAAATGGAATTTACATGGTTGTAATAAATTGGAAATGTTTTGACACCTAGCTTAATTTTATATTAGGTGATTAATATGTTAAAAAGTTTTTCGATAGTGATGCTAAGAATGAACTAACTAAATATCCTGTTTTGAATTGGTAGAGGACTGATCACCCTATATTTAATTGGGCGGGGTGTCACAGGTAACAAAAAAAAACAGCAAACTAAGATGACACGGTTTAGCAGCCCCAAACTAAACTTAAACATAAAAAACCACCATATACGTTAAAAAAGTGAACATATACCATTTTGGGTGTAGGCTATGTGTGCTTAACCCAAAATCTCAAAAAACAACAAACTCAATAAACCTAAATCGAAAATACCACTGCAAATGTGATTTTTGATCCCAAAATGGAATGAGCATTAATCGTACATATAACAGATGATAATCATTATTAAGAAGTGTAAATAAAAATGTAGATTCGCGTCACCAACAATGGAATCTCAAATCACCAAAAACCCTAACTAAATGAACTTAAACGTAAAAATAATACCTGTAGCAAGAAGAACGTTCAATTAGAGACGAAATCGAGTTAAAATTGAGTGGAAAAATCAACTTTCAAATATCTAAACACAAACAACAATGGCAGACTGTGAAGATGAGAAGGAGCGAGAGGAAGAAATATTGCACAAAATAAGGGAAACGGATGAACATGAGGGTTAAAAACCCTAAGTGCGATCTTTTAAGTCACTTGAACGAAAGATCCATATCGCTTGAACGACAAATGAACAATCATTCTAACGACTGAACAAGTCATTACTCACGACCAGAAACAAAAGCAAGTTGCGTGAAGTATCTATCTAACGACCCTTCTAACGACCATATCTAATATTAAATGCATCTTGTTACTAAGGTTGCTCGATCCAGTCTTCGAACGACATGGATATGTCGTTTGAACGACAACCAGATGTCATTTGAATGACTTTAAAAACTTTGCATTCAAATATTAAAAACATGCAGGATTTGCCCCGTGAACAAATTTCATCGAAACATTAACTAGAAATACGAATCAGTAGCAAAACAGAAACAAAATCAAAAAATATAAAACAAACATAAATATGAGGTACATGCTAACATTGTATCTATGTTCTCAATCATGGTTAAGGAATGCATGAGCGTGAACAAAAATGAATGAATCACAATTCCAACACATCGAAATGATCAAGGAGATCAAATTGATAGCTACATTTCATCAAACTTAGTTTTAGACATATGGCACAATTAATAAATTGACCTCAGTGAACTAAACGAACAGCATGCACACAAGTCCGAAATTTTGACGATTCTGCAAAGAATAGCTTTATGGTACGATTTTTCGACTATGGGATTCGTGGTGCAAACTCGTTGTAATTTCCATCCAAACACCCTCATGTATTCATATTTTCTTTTTCAAGTTCATTTGAGGTTTCTATTTTTATCACCTTAGAGAAATCCTATTGGACCCATTTTTGGCATATGTTTATTTTGATTGCCTTAATTTTTTGTCGGACTCTTTTAAATGGTGTCTTTCATGACTAGTTTATTATAGTCACGCGACCCTTTACCGTGAACACTCATAATTTTTTCAATTTAAGCAATATCTATCCTCATGCTAACGATTTTTACATGCACACATCCTACTTAGTCTAACTACGCATAAATGACAAAATTGAGGGGATAACGTCTCACTGTGCATGACAAGTCAAGCATTCATGTAAGCTCGTGCATGTGTGAAATGATGGCATATGTACAAAGTCGAATCAAAATAAAAATTAACTTCTAAACATCCCCATTTAGCAATGGTTAAGATCATTCTAAGTATCACATGGATAAATGAAATGAAGGTAGTCCAATAACACCAATATGCCACATCAAACATGTAAACTCGTGACTCGAAAACCGAAAATCTTTTTGGGTTTTTTAAAACATTTTGACTCAAAAGACAAAATCTATTTGCAATTTTCAAAAATAAGTGAAACCAAAAATCTTTTTATATTTTCCATAAGACTCAAGAAAAGGAAAAAAATAAAATACAAAGATATACACGTCATAACCCTAGAAAATATATATCAAGATGACATAACTAGAGTATGACGAACCGATGAACACGCTCAACCGTAAGAGGTAACATGGGGAGAACCACTAGCAATGACATAAGTATCACCGAGCCTAATACCTAAAGCCTCTAAATCTGATTTCCTAACCCAAGTAGGTGTCAAGCGACGAGTGGGGGTTTTGGGAATCGGAACGACTTTATTCTTAGTCTTTCTAGGAGAGTTCTTAAGATCATAGCAAAATCATCTCTGATGAACTCTCTTACCGCAATGAGTGCAAGTGTAGATATAACGGGGAGCATTTCCTACATGATGATTATTCCTAACGTTCCTAGGTGGCTCTCTCTTAATTTTCCTAGGTGGCTCTCTCGCATGCATAGTTTTGATTCTAGGAATGGGTGCAACATGATTATTAAAGCTAATACTAAACCTATCATATTTGATTTGGACGGTGCATAATATCTTATACAACTTTTTGAACCTAGCTTCTAAATCAATCTTAACCTTACTTGAGATCTCTCCTCAAGCTCACCAATCTTAGACTCGAGTAAACGTCTAGACTCCCCAAACTCTAGAAGCTCCTTTTTCATAGCCTCCATTAAACCTCAGAAACTATCTCTCTCTCCCTCGACATAATCTAGATTCTCTCGAAGAGTATTCTCACATGGCCTAAGATACTGAATTAATGCGTTGGTATTATTATTATATATGGCACGTTATTTTAACTTATCTTATATTTTCACATTAGCCTTCTTTACCCTAAAAGCTTCCGTATATAACTCATGAAAGGCAACTTATAACTCAGTCTCATCAAAACCTTCACCCCCACTCTTATCTCTCTCACTTTATTGGGCTTTAATTACTATGGCTACGGAAGAATCATGCACATAAATATCTTCATGAGAAGATTTGTCGTCATAACTCACATAATTAGCCACGAAGGTGGGAAGGTCTCACTTACTAGCATAAGACTTTTCCTCTTATGGATCACTATCACTAAGGTTAGAAACACGATTTATCATTTTATTAACATCCTTCCTTAGTTTAGTGGGGCACTCATCTAACTTATGACCAAACCCCTCACAACGAAGACACCTTTCAGAATCATCCTTTCTTACTAAAGTCTAAAGTGCTGACTTCATATGTGTTTTCTAATTAGACCCTTCAGACAAATGTGTTCTAAAATCATCAAACCCTCCAAAAGGCATAATTAAGGATAAGGGATCACTCAAATAGTAAAACAGTGTTTATAGCCATGAGACCAATTTGAGAAGGCCCTTTAATAGATATCTTTAGGTGAATGCAAAATATTCAAAATTTCTCAATTTTATGTCTTAAACTTAACTTTTGAAAAACCAATTTTAATTTACCAATTTAATCTTGTTAATCCTATAGCATGCATCTAAGTGATCAAACAAATAAAGTAAATAAATCAATCACAAGAGACGTCGATGTACGAGGAAACCATTAAGGGAAAAAACCTCAGATGACCAGGCCATATAATCACTATGATATGAAAATTAAAAAGAGAGAATTTTGTCTTACTCAATGACTCAATCACCCACAAGCCTTGATGATTCTTCTTTTCTTTAATTGCTCCTCCACAGTGCAACGTAGGAGTCCACCTATGCCAGGTCCACAGCACACAAGTCTACGTGTACCTCGATATCCACCGATGTAGACTCAGGAACCATTACCAAATCGAAACGCGGACTTCACCGCTTTGTCTTCGTACACAGCACGTACGAAATCCACCGCACGAAACTAATATCTTCAATTGAATGGAGAGAACGATTTCGATAAACATGTTCAAGAACACAAGCTTTGGATTTGTGAGATTCGATCTTGAATATACTCCGGATGAAGGAAAACCTTGGGAACTTTTTCGCAAAACTATTGCAAAAACATTTTGGCAAAGGTTATCTATGTATTTCTGAGTAAAAGAAGTCTTTTTATAATCAAACACGAATTTCGAGGTGGCGTATTTTTCAAGCGATATCACCATGTCATTTGAACGACATTGTGACGTCGTTTGAACGACATATGATGTCGTTTGAACGAAATTTAAAACTTAATTTTATTTTAAAAATAATTTCTAAAAATATTTTAACTCATAAATAATAAAAATACGTTTTCACAAATTATATTTTAAATTCCCAAGATTTAAAAACATTTAAAAACCACTTTAAATCATCCATCATTTAAACAAGATTCGAAATCACATAAATCACTAAGCATCCATACCTGAGGGACATAGAACTGTCGAAATGTGAAGAATTAAACTTGTCATGATATTATCTTCAAAGCTTTAACCGCATAATCTTCAACTTGGAATGTCATAGGCTTTGTGGGATCACAACTCACTAGCTAGCCTAGACTCAAACTATTTTGTTCGTAATTAAGCCATTACAAACAAATTGACTCTATTGGAAATTTGTCCTTACAGTTTTGATATATGATTATATGATAGTGTACACCATTTAGTATGTCTGTCCCTTCGTTTGGGTTATCTTTTGGTGAAATTTCTTTGTGCACTAATAGGGATGGAAACGGGGTAATTTTGGAGGGGCACCGACCCCCATCCCTAGTGTGGTGAATTTTTGGTTCGTAAAGAGTGGGGTTGTATTCGGGGTTAAGATTAAGAAAAACCATTAGGGTCGGGTTTGGTGTACAAAAATCACAACCCGTTTAAACGATAACTCTCTATATATAGTGATACTTTAGGTATTTTCACATTTTGTTCTCTCCTTCCCTCCCTTAGTTGCATTCATCTCTCTCTCATCTCTACTCTACTCTCCATCCCTTCCTGACCACTCAACCCCACCTCTCTGCTAATGTTTGCCACAAACGCTACTTCGATTAAAACCTCAACCTCTCTGACTGTCTTCGTTGCTCGTATTCTTATAGTACTTAAATTAATTATTAAATTCATAATTGTTTTATGATGAGTTTTTATTTTCATGTGACATGCGGTACGTTATTTAATGATTTTAGATGCTAGACTTTTGATATTTGTTTAATACATCGAGATGTGACTTTGACATATAACATGTGATGGATTACGTAATTAAGTTATGTGTTTATTTGACTGTATTTCTATAAATGTAAGTGAACTCATAAAAAATCACTTATATAAATAATTAAATGATTTAATATTATGGGCACCTATGGAATTATTAGGGGCTAGGTTTTAGGAGTTTCTCCGTATGGAGTATTCTATTGGTATCGGGTCCTATCGATTGTAAAGTCAGTTCTTATAATACCGAGTCGCAATCAAATTAATTAGTAATCAATATTTTATTGGGGATAGTGTTAGTGCATAGGGATGGAAATGAGGCAGGTTTGGGTAAGGGAGTACTACACTCGTCCCCGTTACCCCGCCCCCTACTCCGACCTCGATTTTCCCACCTTGCCCCTTTCCCTTTTATAAAATATGCGGGACCCCTGAACACGGCCCCGTTTAAAATACCAAAATAACTTAAATAACGAAATGACCATTATTAGGTACTTGTTGACCCTACATTTCACCAAATGAACATACGTCTTTGACGCGGCACAGAATGTGTGTGCTAGGTATGTACCTACGACTCAAGTGGAAGCTGATCACTCAAGTAATAACCCGGTAAGTCGGGGTCGAATCCTCAAGGATAGGTTGTAAAATGATGACAAAAGTAGGGTTAGCATCTAAGATCTAAGCTTCGACTCAAAAAGAAAGAAAATTTGGTTTTTGTATTTTGGGAAAATTCTATTTATCGAAGCAGATTAAACTAAACAAGTGCAAATTAAACTATAAAAAGGAAAGAACTTGAACTTTAGCTTTGAAAACATTTTTGGAAAAAGGAGTTGGGATCCAATACCCCAAACCGTAGACTACATTCGCTAAATATAAAATTCTAGAAAATAATTTAATTAATTTAAAGAAGTGCATAAACTAATTCGAAGCGCCAAACATGTGTGGGTGTTGATTCGCACAATACTAGATTAACAAATTAAATAATGCGAGTGATTAAATTACCGACACGCATATTTCATTCTCAAACACTCTAGTTTCTTTCAACCAACGAAGTTAAGAGACCTATAATATTAGTCTCGATTAAATTATCAAACTCCAAGAATTAACTATCTAATTAAGTTGAATTTCATATTTAACATCGAAAACCCTAGGTTGGGTTCATGTTCTCCAATCCACTAATATTTTTGATAGACATAGATGTAATATCTACAATAATCATCATCATTATGAAAATGTTCATTAATGAATAACAAGAGAAAAGAGATGGAATTTTTGTACCAAACTTAAAGAACTAAAATTGCAATGCTAAAAAACAAAGCAATAAAAGAAATCCGAAAGAAAGAACAATCCTTGAATTAATTTGATGATGAAAAGTGAAATTTGTATTCTCCCGTTAATTTTGGTTCATATGTTGCATAATAAAGTGTAGAACAATGTTAATTAGACAACTAATAGACTTAAAATGTGCTAAAATTTGACCAAAACTGTTAACTTGAACCCAAACTACATTAGCTAGAATCAAGAAAAAGATAAGAAATCCCGCTAGAGATCGAATCCTCAGGCCATACTAAATCCTTGGTGACTGAACCCTCAGTAAAATTAAAAGCTACCATATTTGCTCCATGGATTTGGTCTTCAGCTTTGCCTTTTCTCGTTAATTACAATTTTGTCCTTGAATTTCTTCTCAACTTACCATGATCATAACTTCTTCACTATAGCTCCGATTGAGGTCTTGTTTCTTCTAGTGTTGTTGAGACTTCGAAATCTTCAGTTTTTCCGTTGGCTTCTTCTCTGAGTTCTGGATGGAAGTTCACCGTTTTCCCTTGACTTCCCTTTCTTTCAAATCTTTCACTCTTTTGACTTTTCTCTTCCATCTAATTGTACGATTAACTTGTAAATATATGAGAAATGCATAAAACACAAAATACTAGCAAAATAAAAATTAGTAACACAAATATGAGATAAATGCAATGTTTAGGACCACGTAAATATACCTATATCAAGGGGAGAAATATGGAATATTTTTGCCTAATCAAACCCACTAACTTATAACGTTTCTAATACCAAGCAATGTAAAAGAATGAGTATTAGGGTCTAAGAATACCTCTTCTAAACTATGGGATAAAATATCTTTTTTGTGCAAAAGCAATTGCACTTGGTGTATGCAACAAGTTGTTAAACCCTAGGTTACCCTAATAGGATGAGTGGCGTCTCATGAGGGTTTGCACTGAATGTACCCAAAAAAATCTTTTTGTACCACATGGTATGACTCAAAGAAAATATCAAAATAATTAAAAACTATACAATTTAAATTTCATAAAAATAATGACAACAAATTTGTATTCAATAAATCTCAATTCGTAGTTTGTGTGTACGAAGCTAAAAATTAACCGTTGACTTCTACTGATTGATCATTACGTTACCTTTTGAAAATTATCTTTGATTCATTTTCTCATGGAATGCACTCACAAAAGAATCACTCGGATTGTGGCTTTTCTCTCAGTGTGCGTGAAATGAAGAGTAAATGTAATGGACACGAGTTAACGCACACAAATTGAAAGATGAAAATTTTATAGTAAAAATATTTCATGAATGAATTACGGTTATTAGAAAATGGAAAAACAACATTCTTTAGTTGCACCATTTTGTCTCTTTATTATCTTTCTGTATTTTAGCTCTCCACGTGGTGATTGACTTCGTTATTCAGACTTGATTAGGACTTTTTCGGATTAAGATGTTTTAGATAATAATGGGAGTGTTTGGAAATTTTCAAAGTTGAAATTTTTTCTTGTAATTGTCTGTTGGTATTTTTTTAGGCTTTTTCTCATTTTTCTCATTTTTTTTCTTTTTTTATATTTCATTTTTTTATTCTATCATTTTTTTCTATTTTTATGCCCCTTTATGTACCATTTGGAATTAAATTTTGAATTTTTCGATTTTCACGACTCGGGGGCCAAAATTGGTTTTTCAAGTTATTAAACGAAAAGGAATAATATTTTAGGCTCAATTTGGCTTTCAAAAAGGATATTTTCCACCACTTTTTATGGCTAATGTTTTTGGCTCAACAAACGATTGCCAAACTTCATATATGCAAATTACTAAACAAGTTATCATATGCGCCTCAAGATTGATTTTTATTTTTAGTTTTGAGATATTTTTAGGTGCATTTTCAAAACAACATCTCCACTCATTTTTCATAACCGATCAAACAAATATTTCGTTTTTGATCAAGTTTATCTTAGTGCAATGGATTTTAACAAATTGAGACTCCAAACAAAAATTTAGTGATATTCGTAAAGATTTTAAATTCTAATTTTTATTTATTTTGAAGAAAAAGATTTTTGACTTTTTTGAAAATTTTCAATTTTTTTTAAAGTTTTTGACATTTTCCAAATTTTGAAGTTTAGAATACGCACTTGTCCCCCCCCCCCCCCCCCCCCGCCTCCAACTTAGGCTTTGAATTGTCCTCAACGAAAAGGATTAAAATCTAAAAAAGAAAAGAATAAGTGCAAAATATAAAACAAACAAAATTTAAAATGCAAAGAGATGATATATAACTCAAACACAATGTGCATTAAACAAGAGATAGAATATTACATATCTTCTTTTTGCGAGATACAACGATGAAATATAAATAAACTACATAATGAGAAGCACATGTCCACCATAGCTTAGTGAGAAGGTACGGGGCGTCAAGGTCATGAGTATACGGGTTCCTGAAGTAGTGGGGCGATTGGGAGCCCAGACTCATGCTTTGGCTGTAAAGATCGTCTTGGAACCGATCATAATTCAGGTGTACCGATGGTATCAGCTCATTCGCTTAGGAACTCATAGATGAACACATCGAGACGGGCCTTGATTTGATCCATTCGACTATGAATGATCGCCATGTTTTCGACGTGCTCATCAAAGTCACCTTCAAAATTCGGGTCCGTCGGATCGCCATCCTTTTTCCCACCCTTGTTAAAAATCCCCACTTCCCCCTCATTGTCTCTTTCTTCGACCTCGACCTCTCCCTCGTCTTCACTTTCCTCCCCCATTTCAACATCCTTTACAATTGTCTCTGGGGGAGGTGGGGCATTGTGGGCTTCCTTGCTACGATGATCGATGGATGTGGCGTTGATAGGCTTTGGTACGCGAGCTTGGGGACCCCACGGGATGACCCCCACTTCGAGGCATAAGATGGTGATGAAACATCCATATGGAAGAGAAGTCATCCCAGTGGACAATATGCCACGACGGTAATCTCATCGAAGTAGATATGGGCAAGGATTATATTAGCCTCAATGTCGAACAAAAAAAATAAGAAAGTCTCATGCCTCAAATGAATGGCAGAGTCATTTTTGGTAGGGAGTATGGTACCGTAAGTGATTAGATTGGTCAAGTGGGAGCGGGCGGCTGGAAGTTGCCCGAAGGGGAAGGTCTCGTGAGCCCATAGAGTATTTGGGGCCCATCGGCTTGAAAGTTGGAGACGAGAGATATCCTTACTGCGGTACAGATACGTGTAGGACTCGAAATTTTTAACGCTCTCCACTTTCATCTTGTTCTTGATTATTTGGAGGGTGAGTTAACAAGATGAAAGTGGCGAGCGTTGTGAAGTGCAGACCCATAGAATTGTTTGATGACAGACGCGTAGACGGGGTTCGAGTCCTTGGAAAACCACTTTTTCCACCCAAATCGAGAGGAAAAAGAAGTGATTGCGTTAGGTATTTCATTCCACGTGATTTTCCGCTCGATAAACAATGTGCGTCGGGTGTCAAAATATTCATGGCACCAATTTCGTTCTTGGGTGGAATGGAACGTTTATCAGTTGTCACCCTCCTTAACTTCGGTTGAATTATATTTCTTGATATAGATGTTGGGGGCCATTTTGCGAGATGGGAGTTTTTGGAAGAACTTAGAGAGACGTATAGGAGAATAGAGAAGGTTGAAGGTGTGAGGAACAATTGTGGAAGGGTGGGATATTTATAGGTTAGAGATGGAGTGAAAAGGTGGGAAATGAAAAGGTGTTTTGGTGGGAAATGGAGGGATTTGGAAAAATGAAAGGTTTTAGAGGTGGGAGAATAATTTTTGATGTATTTTTGTGGTTGGACGGAAGGGGGTGAATTTAGGGGAGGGAAGGGAGGAATATTGCGGAAAATTACGAGCTGGCATCACAGAAAATTGAACCAGTTTTCCCTGAGGATTGAACGGGTTCAATTAGTGAATCGTTTGCCCTTTGGACTAAACCGGTTCAGTTTGGATCTCTGCCAAGACCAAACCCTCAGATCTGAGGGCCCAATTTTGGGACCAAATCCCTTCACTGAGGGTTCGATTTTTTTAACACAATTTTTTATGTTTCAATTTTTTCTCACAATTCCCCCACGCCCTCAAGCATGGAGGTTGGGTTTCGTAAAAGTATCACTAAGTTCGACTAAAATTCAACATTTTTGATAAAAAAAATATTAATCTCATCGCGCGGTCATTTTTTACTCTTTGGACAGGTATCGAAAAACCAAATTAATTCCATTGTTGCTAAAATGCACATGACTCACTCCTAAACACGCTATGCACTCGCACGACTCAAAAATACAACAAAACTCCCAATACACTAAGTTGTCAGTTGTCACCCTCCCTAACGTCGGTTGAATTATATATCTTGAGATAGATGTTGGGGGCATTTTGAGATATGGGAGTTTTTGGAAGAACTTAGAGAGAAGTATAGGAGAATAGAGAAGGTTGAAGGTGTGAGGAACACTTGTGGAAGGGTGGGATATTTATAGGTTAGAGGTGGTGTGAAAGGGTGGGAAATGAAAAGGTGTTTAGGTGGTAAATGGAGGGCTTTGGAAAAATGAAAGGTTTTAGAGGTGGGAGAATATTTTTTGATGTATTTTTGTGGTTAAAGGTAAGAGGGTGAATTTGGTGGAGGGAATGTGAAAGGTTTGGAGAGAAGGGAGGAAAATTGTAGAAATTTACAAGCTGGCAGCACAGAAAATTGAACCAGTTTTCCCTAAGGATCGAACCGGTTCAATTAGCGAATCGGTTTACCCTTTGGACCGAACCGATTTAGTTTGGATCTCTACCAATAAAAAACCCTCAGCTCTGAGGGCTCACTTTTGGGACCATATCCCTTCACTGAGGGTTCGATTTTCTGAACAGAATTTTTTTATGTTTCTATTTTTTCTCGCAATTCTCCCACTCCCTCAAGCACAGGGGTTGGGTTTCTTAAAATTCTCACTAAGTTCAACTGAAATTCATTATTTTTGATCGAAAATTATTAATCTCATCGTTCGGTCATTTTTTACTCTTGGGACCGGTCTCGAAAAACCAGATTAATTCCATTCTTGCTAAAATGCACACGACTCACTCCTAAACACACTATGCACTCACACGACTCAAATATACAATAAAACTCACCTCATACGCATCAGAGTTGCGACAACCTCTCTTGGAAAACCTACCCATCCCTGTATATGGGGTCCGATAATAAAATTGTCTCCATTTCCCCGATGCACGCTTCTAGATAGGTCTTTAGGCGTTGTCCATTCACTTTAAATGTGCTCCCATCCTTCAGATTCTGCACTTCTATCGCACTGGATGGTAACACTTCCTTCACAATGAACGGTCCAGACCATCTTGACCGTAACTTTTTGGGAAACAAATGTAAACAAGAGTTGTAAAGGAACACTTTTTTACCCGAACGAAATTATTTTTGATTTATACTCCGATCATGGAAATTTTTCATTCATTCTTTCATAATATGGGTGCTCTCATACGCAGCGTTGCGTATTTCTTCCAACTCATTTAATTGTAGTTTCTGTGTCTCACGGCTTTGTCTAAGTTGAAATTCAACCTCCTAATCTCCCAATACGCCTTGTGTTCCAACTCATTGGGGAGGTGGCAAGGCCTGCCATATGCAAAGAAAAATGGGGTCATCTCGAGGGAGTTCTTGTATGCGGTCCGATAAGCCCATAGTGCATCTAGTAATCGGTTAGACCAATACCGATGATTGGGAGCAACGACATTTTCGAGAATGTTTTTATCTCTCTATTTTCTAGCTCATCTTGCCCATTCATTTGTGAGTGGTAAGTTATCGTGACCTTCTGGACAACTCCATACTTTTTCATTAACTTTTCAAATGGCCTATTGCAAAAATGAGTGACATTATCACTAGTGGGGGTTTTTGGGGCACCGAAACGAGAAATAATATGTTCATGTATGAACTTAAACACCACTTTAGCATCCTTCATTCATGTAGCTATTGCCTCTATCCACTTAGACACGCAGTCCACCACAACAAGGAAGCATAGAAAACAAAAAGAAGGAGGTAAGGGTCCCAAAAGTATATGCCCCAATAGTCGACATCTCGATGGTAAAAATAGGGGTCAATAGCATCATATCACGTCTAGTAATCGTACCCATCTTTTGGAATTTATCACAAGATCGGTAATAAACATTCACTTCTCTAAAGATAGTGGACCAATAGAGACCACATTGAAGAATCTTTACGGCCTTTTTTTGTGGAAAAGTGGCTCCACAAGCTTTCGAATGACAAAATTAGATGACACTTTGAATCTCATCATTAGATACACATTTCGGATTATGTAATACGCACAATACTTACATAAATAAGGATTGTCATAAAAGAACGTATATAACCACTTGAAAAAATTACTCTGTCCTTGCAGAGTCCAATCAGAGGGACGACTCCCATCACTAAATAGTTCACGATTCTTAAAACTAAGCTAGAGAGGAAGTGAAAAATACTTGCTCATCCCAAAAATACTCATCTATAGATACAACATCTTGAGGCACGTAGGACGATCGCGTAGATAAATGATAGGATATAATGTTTTTACTCCTTTTTTGTCTTTGATGGAAATGACAAACTCTTGTAGTAGAAAGATCCACCTAATGAGGTGCGACTCGGCATCCTTATTAAAAAAGGAGATATTTGAGTGTCGTGTGGTCGGTAAAGTAAATGATAGGTGACCCGATAAGATATGAACGAAACTTGTCCAAAGCGAACACTATTTTTAGAAACTATTTCTTCATGGTGGAGTAATTTAATAGGGGTCCGATTAAAGTCTAGTTAATATAGTATACGACATGTGCTTTCTTATCTCTCATTTGACTTAAAACAAGCCCTACCGCATAGTCACTCACATCACACATTAGCTTGAATGGAAGGCTCTAATTCGAGGCTTGCATGATGGGAGCGGAGACGAGCATGCTCTTTAATTTCTCAAAAGCCTCTTGGCATTCTTCACTTTGCTCAAATGAGGCATCCTTAATAAGAAAGTAACTTAAGGGACTAGCTATGGAGGTAAAGCCCTTAATAAACCTATGATAGAGTCCCGCGTGTCCCAAAAATGAGCGCGTGTATTTTAGTTACTTGGGAGGGGAAAATTAAGAAGTTATGCCATTTTTTTCCCTATCGACTTCTATCCCTTTGGATGAAACTATGTGGCCTATAACTACTCCTTTGGTAACCATAAAATGGATTTTTTTTCCAATTTAGTACTAGGTTCTTTTCCATACATCAGGCAAGAACCTTCTCGAGATAAGCAAGACTTTGGTTAAAAGAGGAGCCGAAGATGATAAAATTATCCATGAACACCTCAAGGACTCTCTCAATCATGTAATTAAAAAGATTTATCATGCACCTTTGAAAGGTTGCAGACGCATTATACAATCTAAATGGCATCCTTTTTATAGGCAAAAGTGTTGAAAGGACATGTGAAGGTAGTCTTCTCTTGGTCTAGCATGTCCACCTCTATTTAGTTATACCCGGAATAACCATATGTAAAATAGTAAAATAGGTGGCCCAAAACTCTCTTGATCATTTTGTCCATGAAAGGCAAAGGGAGGTGTCGTTTCTTTGTGTCAGCATTAAGTTTCTAGTGATCAATGCAAATGCACCACCTAGTGGTGGTACGTTTTGGGATAAGTTCTCCCTTTGCGTTCTCAACCACGGTCATTCCTGGCTTATTGGAAAGGACTTGGAATTGACTAACCGATTTACTATTCAATATATGATAGAATATTCCTACATCCAATAACTTAATAATCCCCATTCTCACAACTTCCTTCATAATCGGGTTCAATATTCTTCGCGTCTCCCTAGAGGGCTTCACGTGCTCCTCTAGGCGGATTTTATGGGTACAAATTAAGGGACTTATACCTTTCAAATATGCAATAGACCAACCAAAATCACATTTATTCTTCCTCAAAATAGTCATAAGCATCCCTTATTTCTCTTTATTTAGGACAGAGGAGACAACAACAGGATATGTCCCATCCTCTCCCAAATAAGCATATTTAACATTAGAAGGTAGCTTCTTCAATTCGACTTTAGCAAACTTAAGTTCAGAGGGAACAATTGTAAAACCTCTTATTTTTAAAGTATTCTAAATTACACATGTGCACGTAATTTTAAAATAATCGAAAAATAAATTGGCCTAATAAATATTAATTAGTGAATAAAAAGCGACAGGTTATCGGTATTTCATTCGGGACACGCGGATAGAATCGTGTCAGGAATGAGATGAAAATTTTATGTTAAAGGATTTGGATGGTATTTTTGAGTGCACCAATGGTCTGGAATGGGTCAAAATAGTCCATAATATCTACCCTGGGTTACTATTAGGTATGGGTGATTTTTAGACTAAGTGGGAGTCATTGAAGGGTATATAGGTCATTTTACCTAAGGTGCTGACCCTAATTCAGATTTAAGGATTTTAAGGTTAATATTTAATCTAGGTGGATAGATGAGGTCCCCTATCTATCCACCCAAAATGGCTACGGTTTGTGAGAAACTGAGAAAAGAGAAGAGAAAGAGAGAAAGGAAGAGGAAGAGAGGATGCGGGGAGAAAATCTATCATCTTCGGGTTGAAGATATTCACCAAAATATGAGTTTCCAAAAGAGAAACCTTAGAATCCATCATCTCTAAGGAAAGTATTTACTTGCTTTGATAATCTTGTGTGATTTCATTTATTCATGCAACTTTTGTGTAGAATAATATGGTTTTCAGTTTCGAAAACAAAGGAAATCCGGGTTTTAAATTATAATATGATAGGAGATGAATCTATTGATATTTCCATGATGAATCTGATATAAATTGATAAAGAAAGATAAGTTCTTGGATGAATTAAGAAGAATAGACCAAATCTTGAAACTATGGTTTACTGTAGCATTAATTCTTGATTTAATTCTATGTTGGGTGAATAAGATGTTGTTTTGGGATTGTTTTTACGTAGAAATTTTTTGAATTATGTGTGGGGATGATTTATGGTTCATATATGGGGGTGTGGTGAAGGTTAGGACTGCCATAGATGAAGGTTGAAGGTGAAATCCCATCAGAAGCTCATTCTGGCAGCCTAGCTAACTGAACTGGTTCGCTAGGGGGAGCAAACCCGTTCACTAACCAAACCGATTCATTTCAACCAACAAAATAGTTCAGTTCTCCTGGCTTGCCACCTTTGCCTCATGTTTTTTTCGAATCGTTTGAGGATTGGGCATGTAATCTTGGGTCTAACAATGAGTTTAGATTTCTTGAAATTCAGTGTGAGGCTTAGGAAGTGTCGTAGACGAATCGGGGATGGATTCCATGTAAATAAAGTATAACATGTTGGTCGGAAGTATATAATTAGAGAATTAAACTATAACTAAGGGGATACATAGATAAAATGGGAAGTCATGTTAGACTTTGGGATTTGGTATGCTAGTGCGACGCGAGATATTAGGTGCGTTAGCCAAATATATATATATATATATATATATATATATATATATATATATATATATATATATATATATATATATATATATGTGTGTGTGTGTGTGTGTGTGTGTGTGTGTGTGATTGACTTTATATGAACATATCTACTCTAATATGCTATCGTTAGACGTTGTACGAAGTGAGTGGTCCACCCTGGAGTTGACCAGTAGGTATCGGATTGTTTCCCCATGTCATAGTACTGTTGCATGGCCACTATCCATATATGAGGATAGGTTTTGGTTTTTAGTCAAATTGGGGCTGATGTGGTATGGTTCCTACCCACGGATGTATGTTTATAATCGCCTCTATTATGTGTTTATGATTTTGGATCGGTGGTGAGATTTTGACCCAATGGCCCAGAAGTGGTACGGGATGACCTAGTGCCGGATAGGATAGTATGTATGCATCCAGAAGATCCATCTCGGGAATGCTATGTATATACTTATAAAGGGTGATATATGTATATGTGTTTAAATGATTGTGCGAATATCTAAGTATAGGTAGTATATGATTATGTTGTCTATATAGTGAGCCCTATAAAATTGAGAAGCCCTAAGTTATAGCTTATTGATTAACTACGTAGTACATAGTATGGGGTGCGATATGGGCGGTATGGATGGGCTAGATGCTTAGCGGATCAAATTAGTTTAAGAATGGTTAGAATAGTTAGGTGGGGTATCATAACTAGGTGAATAATATATGCACGTTACGTGCGCACTATAAATGACGGGTGAGGATAATCTCATGTGAGTGCATCACCAAGTGAACATGGATATTTCTTTTTGATTTATTATTATTGCATTTAAATACTTGCAATTATTTTTAAATTTTTTTGTGCACTGACCCGTATCAAAAATATTTTCAAATCCTTTTATTTGCTCAACCACATGTTCACCAGGGATAGTCATTCCATTCCACTCAAACGATGATGCAGCAGCTGTGGATGCATGTAGGACTTGATTTGACGCTTCACTCATTTCTATCTAGATAGGACTCTCGTTCATTTTTTCTCTTTGGGCTTGGTGCCCATAGTTGGATAGTTTCATTATCAGACATTATTTACATTTCTCTATTTTAGTATTTGAATTATTGTATTCTGGATACTGAGGATTTATTTTGTTTATTTATTTATGCCATCAGTACTCTTTGCAGTAAGTCGTTATGGATGTTTATATTTATATTGTTTAATGGTTTCATTTATATATGTTAATAAGATTTTAAAATTGAAACTGGACATAATAGGTTACTAGTTTAATTAATTGTTTTTCGACAGTGATGCTAAGAGTGAAATTAGATATGACTCCCGTTTAATATAATAGAGGCATGATCAACTAGTATTAGACTAGGTGGGGTATCACAACTGTGTAGGATTCCCTCAGTGGTAATTCCTCGAATGGGGAGACCCAATTTACGTCTCTCATGTCATCCTAAAACTTACACTCACCTAATGTCTCCCTCATTCTACTCACCCATCATATAAACTCAGAGTACTCTCTCCTTCTCTTGCTAACCATCACTAGACACACCTCAAGTGGATCCCTAACATGATTACCCTCCTACTATTCGTGTACTACCTCCTCGATAATATTCGTGTCGTGTAAATCATCCTCATCACCCATTTGCTTGGTGATGTTGAAGATATTGATTTTAAGTGTCATATTCCTGAATGTGAGTTGCATTTTCCCATTATACGTATTAATCCACACATTAACCATAGCTAGGAAAGGATGGCCAAGAATAACGGGAACATAATGACATGATGGGGAAGTGGGCTTCATGTTCCAAATGACAAAATCTAGTTGACTTGGAAAATCACGTCCTCAACTACCCCATAGGATAACTTCACGAAATAATCCTCAAGTTGGAGAGTAATTTTGGTGGGCTTAAAATCTCCCAAATCGAGATTCCTATAAATATAATAGGGTATAATGTTGACACTCGCCCCCTCAATATAATAAATCCCTCTCGATTTTATAATCTTCAATAATGCACGAAATGGTGGGGGCACTCGGATATTTATAGTTAGGTAGGAGGTCACTCAAAAATACCGAAATCACATTTGTAAAAACCTAACCACCCTAACGTGTATTAGTTATTAAATAAAACACCACTCTTTTTAAAATCAATTTAAAGATTGAATGAAACCGGTGTACACACACACAAATAAAAATTGAATTTGTGATGATGTTAGTCAAATAAATAAAGATTAGAATGGGATGAGGCAAAGGTGAAAGTGACACAGTATTTTTTCTCGAGGAACCCACTGTGGTGGTAAACCCCGTGTCCCTAGTCCTAAGACAACTCACACACCCAAGATCACTATTACCAATTACAAGTTTCAGATTACAGTCGCCAAGTACACAACGAATTAAACTAAGTAAATACACACCCGTACAACCAGCCTAGTCTAAAACAACCCATTTTGACTGAAAATCAGTCAACCCAATAAACCCACATAATAGTGCTATCACTCACTCACTACACACGCACAACAACGCACTCAAACCCGAGACCCCGTGAAGTTGTGCAACACATATATTTTAATTTATAAAGTTCGTTTTAATCAAAACATAAAAGTTAGTTTGTTTATAAAAAAGATACTAACCACACACCAGGTTATGACTATTTTTACCAAGAAAACAAACTACCAACTAGGGACTAAGTGAGTGGTAAAAACAGATTCAAACACACTCTTCCCAAATGGGTTTTGCACAATCCAAAACACACTCAAAATTAATATGATTTTAAAATAAAATAAATATGTTCTAATTAGTTTAAACAAAATCAGCTTAATTTAGATGTCTTACAAACTAAATCACCCACACATGTAGGATTACAAACAGTCCAAATCCAATTTTAGTTAAGTCCAAGTTTAGTCTAAAATTAGTCCAATAAAATTTCAAGTGAAGTTAAGACTATATAAAAATAAACTAAGTTTTGGTTCGAGTTGATTCAGTGAGTTAGGTCTGAGTTCAATCCGAGTCCAGTCCAAGTTAGGGTCTGAGTTAAACCAAGTTAAATTCTATGAGTTAAACCGAGTTTAAGTCCGAGTCAAACACACTCACACTCACACGAGTTAACTCTAAGCACACGCGCAGACAGGTTAACTCTAACCACACGCACAGAGATTAACACTAAAAATGCACACACAAGGATTAACACAAGAAAAATGCACACACAAGGAACTAGAAAGAAAATGCACAAAAAAAAATTAAAAGTATATAAGTATGTATATATATCGTATCTATATAGAGGTATATATGTATATTTTGATATATATATATATATATATATATATATATATATATATATATAGAGAGAGAGAGAGAGAGAGAGAGAGAGAGAGAGGGAACTCATAGAAATAGCTCACCAAAGAGCTATGGCAGATCGGAAAAACAAATGAACTCGAGTCAAACTGGTGAAGATCCAAACCAAAACGCCAAAAATATAGCAAGAATCCCAACACCATAGGATCAAAACGATTATCAATACAAATCTAATCTCACACAACTATATATGAGATTAAACCACAGTTAGATCTAACAAAGCTCTAAAAAATACTATAAATCGTAATCAAAAGATTGTAGAGAGAGAAAGTAATAAGAGAAAATGTTGGCTGCAAAAGAAATCTCAAACCCTAAAGAAAATAAAGAGCTTATCGCAAGGTATATAAGAGACACCAAAAATAGCATGGTCTGCAAATAAAAAACCACACTTAATAGGGCAATCTCGACATTCCCCATAGGCGTTTGAGGCCAAGAAAGGAACAACCAAAAGCCAAGGACACTATAGACATTTTATAAAATAGATATGGGCCAAAAAGGTCAAACATGAGTTGACAATTAAGACAAATTATGTACTCAAAATAGGTCTCGATTTTTCCAAAGCCAACAGACCACCACTTACACAGGGTTCCAGCAAACATAAAAATGGTAACAACACGTCACCCAAAAAATAAAACAATTGCATCCATTTTAATTTTCGTTTAAACAATTATAATAAACAAATTAGGTTTTATTTATTACATCAAATGTTTAAACATAAACAAACAAACAGGGCACATAAAGAGATCAATATATTTTAAAATAAATAAATATTAAAAAAAATAATAGATTCTAAAAATAATTTCAAGAAAATTTAAAAATACAAATATGAGATTGAATAAAAATAATAAAGTTATAGGGCACGCTAAAAATGTCGTAAGAGAAATAAAGTCTCATGATTAAGACAAACAACAAGGGCAATTTAAATCTTCCCCTTTGACCAATTTTGACACAAACATCACTTTGAGACCAAAAAATACACAACTCAAATACAACATTTTGAGCCCTAAACCATACAAAACTCAACTAACAACTTTTTGAGTCCTAAAACAAATACAAAACTCAACTAACAACATTAATACTAAAAGACCATAAACGACACAAAGGGCCTCAAATTCTCCCTAGGTTTGTCTCAAAGGGACAAAGGGAGGAAATTAAAATCAAATCAATTTGGGACAAAGTTACACCTTTTTAGGAAGCATGAGTCATTTTTGTTAATCCATCTAGTCTTAACATATGGAGAAGCAGTTTTAAAAGGGGCATGACCAAATCTAAGTTGGGGACAAGCCTCAACAAAATTAGATTATGTACGGATCTTGGGCATTTTAATAATATTTCTTTTGTGTCCATTTAAACGTTTATAACAGAATTGTCCTAAATGGCCCATTTTAAAATAGAAATTACATTTGTAAATATGTCTAAAATTCTACTCAACATTAACATTAACATTCTTTTGTTTAATATTATCAGTTTTTCTATATATGTTCAAGCTCTTTAGGCAAAACTGTTCTAAATGTCCAAATTTGAAACAAAAATTGCAACGAAAAACTATCCTTTAAGCACATTTCGTACTATTGCACTTGGTATGCTGATTTTTAACCTCATTGATCTTGTTAAAGTCCAACTTCTTCAAACAAAAATTCTCTAAATGCCTTATTTTATAACAAAATCCCCATTGGATAGCAAGTTTGACAGTCTTAAAATTCCCAACATTCAAAATTTGCCTAAATTTGCCTAAATCAGATTTATTCTCCCTCAATTTCTTAAAACATAATTTTTCTTAGTGTCCTGTTTTGTGACAAAAATTACATGAAAATACAGTTTTAGTAGAAGTAGAACAACCCTCATTTTCAGCATGTTTATAAGATAACCTAATCTCATTTGAGTCCGAAAATTGTTCCTTAGAATTGACAAAATTAGTTACCTCAAATTCTTTACCCTCAAGACCAAGTCCTTTTATAGGAACAAAATGAGAATAAGAGTTGGTTGGGTCATAACACGTTTTCTGATTAATAGACTTAACTACATAACCAACATTCTAATAACTATTTAACTTTTTCGAAGTGACCTTTAGTTCCTTTTTACATTGATCATATTTATTCAAAACAGCCTTTAGTTCATTTTGAGATTCATAAAATTTAAATAAGATTTCCTTGTTTTTAGTTTCAAGAGAAAGATTAAGATTAGTTAACATGACAATCCTTTTCTCTATAAATTAAACATCATTTTTGAGTTCACCAACTTGAAAAACAGATTCTTCGGCCATACACTTGTTTCGATTGTTTAAAATGTCATTTTTAGCCATCAATCTAGTATTAACTTGACCTAAATCAGTGCAGTCCTCAATTGTATTATCAAGAGATTTATTACTCACACAATCTTCTAAACTCGGACTCACACACCCTTCTAAAATGAAAGAATTGTCTAATTTTTAGATTCGTCAACATCATCAAGAGTACTATCAATATTGATAAAGACGCTGTGAACGAAGGGTGATTTTGGGAAATTAGGATACGAGATGAATTCACATAGTCTAATTCGGAATTATCTACACATAAATTATAATTATCAGAACTAGTAGATAAGCAATCAAAAATGTTCTCCGAGTTAATATCATAAAAGATGTAAATGCCATAAATTTTTTATTCATTTCATCATTGTCATTACCACTATCAAAATTATTATCCGAAGTTTTAGTAATATGAGCTTTACTTGAAGATTCCCTTTTTTATTTAGAAAAATAGTTATTAGCATAATGACACAATTTATTACATTTCCTACATTGAATATGACTGATATCATTGTTAGGTTCTGATTTTTCACGAATTTTCTTTTCCAAAAAATTATCATGAGGTTCATTGGAAAAGAAAGGTTGACCTTCTCTTGAGGCAAACTTATTCCTAAACTTAACAAACTTCTTAAAGTGATTATAAAGAAAATCAATTTCATTGTCCAGAGACTCAAATGTGATAGAAAAATCATCAATATTAGAAAGGAAGAAGTAAACGCAAAATTTTTAATATTGGAACTAAAATTCATCATACTTTGTGCAGCAACTTTTCTCCTTTGTTCGTCTCTAAGTGTGTTATGTAATTCAAAAGTTTTAAGCTTACTACACAAAAGACGAGGGGTGTAACTATCTAAATTATCACCAATAGCATGAGAAATTAAATCAAATCTCTCAGGTAGAGACCTAAGTATTTTATCACATATTTCAGCATCACTATATACTACACCATTAGCATGTGATTGATTTAAAATATCTTGCCATTTAAGGTAAAATTCATCAAATTTCTCGTTATCTTTCATAAAAAGATAATCATACATTCTAACTAACATTTGAGCCTTAACTCTTTTAACCCTAAAGTCTCCTTCATGAGTGGTCCTTAGAATGTCCCAAGTCTCTTTCGATGTGGTGCAAGCTGAAATTCTTTTAAATTCAGTTGCATTTATAGATTGGAAAATAGCCTTTTTGCCTTTTATTGTTAGACTGTGAAATTAACTTTTCCTCTTTGGTCCATTCGGAAAAGGGCTTTCGAACAAAAATTTGAGCATCATCGCCAATTAAATTTGTAGGAATAGAAAAACCAGTTTTAATCACATCCCATACCTCATCTCCCAAGTGTTGGAGGTGTGCAACCATTCTTACTTTCCAGTAAGTGAAATTGTCACCATCAAATAAAGGAGGATGTACGAAATACCCATTATGGTCACCCATAAAAACAGATTGATTAATTTAATAAAATAAAACAAAAGAGTTCAGAATCTTTGCGAAATCAAACTTTAAAAAGTGACTCATGATGCTCTGCTACCACTTGTAAAAACCTAACTTCCCTAACGTTTATTAGTTATTAAAAAAAACTCCACTCTTTTTCAAATTAATTTAAAGCTTGAATGAAATCGGTGTACACACACACACAAATAAAAATTGAATTTGTGTTGATGTTGCTCAAATATATAAATATTAGAATGGGATGAGGCAAAGGTGAAAGTGACACAGTATTTGTTCTCGAGGAACCCACCGTTGTGGTAAACCCCGTGTTCCTAGTCCCAAGACAACTCGCACACCCAAGATCACTATTACCAATTACAAGTTATATATTATAGTCCCTAAGTCCACAATGAATTAAACTAAGAAAATACACACCAGTACAACCAGCCTAGTCTAAAATAACCCAACTTGACTGAAAATCAGTCAACCCAATAAACCAAAGTAATAGTGATTATCGCTCACTCACTACACACGCACAACAACACACTCAAACCCGAGACCCCGTGAAGTTGTGCAACACACATATTTTAATTTATAAAGTTTTTTTTAATCAAAACATAAAAGTTAGTTTGTTTATAAAAAGAGACTAACCACACACCAGGTTATGACTATATTTACCAACAAAACAAACTACCAACCAGTGACTAAGTAAGTGGTAGAAATAGATTCGAACACACTCTTACAAAATGGTTTTTGCACAAGCCAAAACACACTAAAAAGTTAATCTTATTTTAAAATAAAATAAATATGTTCTAATTAGTTCAAATAAAATCAGATTACTTTATATGTCCTACAAAATCAATCACCCACACAAGTAGGATTACAAAAAGTCCAAATAGAATTGTAGTTAAGTCCAAATTCAGTCTAAAATCAGTCCAATAAAAGTTCAAGTGAAGTTAAGACTATATAAAATAAACTGAGTTTTGGTTCGAGTTGATTCAGCGAGTTAGGTCTAAGTTCAATCTGAGTCCAGTCCGACTTAGGGTCTGAGTTAAACCAAGTTAAAGTCTATGAGTTAAACCAAGTTTAAGTCCAAGTTAAACACACTCACACTCACACGGGTTAACTCTAAACAAACCCGCACACAGGTTAACTCTAACCACACGCACATAGATTAACACTAAAAAAATGCACACACAAGGATTAACACAAGAAAAACGCACACACAAGGAACTTGAAAGAAAATGCACAAACAAAAAAAATCTAAAAGTATATAAGTATATATATATATATATATATATATATATATATATATATATATATATAGAGAGAGAGAGAGAGAGAGAGAGAAAGAAAGAGAGGGAACTCACAGAACTAGCTCACCAAAGAGCTATGGCAGATCAGAAAAAAATAAACTCTAGTCAAACTGGTGCAGATCCAAACCAACACGCCACAAAGATAGAAAAAACCCCAACACCATAGGATTGAAATGATTATCAACACAAATAAAATCTCACACAGGTATATATGAGTTTAAACCACGGTCAGATCTAAAAAAGCTCTAAAAAATATTGTGAATCGTAATCAAAATATTATAGAGAGAAAGTAAAGAGAGAAAATGTTGGCTCAAAAGAAATCTCAAACCCTACAGAAAATAAAGATCTTATCACAAGGTATATAAGAGACACCCAAAATGTCATGGTCTGTAAATGAAAAATCACACTAAACAGGGCAATCTCGACATTCCCAATATGCGGTTGGGGCTAAGAAAGGAACAACCAAAAGCTAAGGACACCAACGACATTTTGCAAAATGGATAAGGGCCAAAAAGGTCAAACATGAGTGGAAAATTAAGAGAACTTATACATGCAAAATAGGTCTCGATTTTTCCAAAGCCAACAGACCACCACTTGCACAAGGTGCCAGCAAACACAAAAATGGTAACAACACGACACCCAAAAAATAAAACAATTGCACCCATTTTAATTTTCATTTGAACAATTATAATAAACAAATTAGGTTTTGTTTATTAGATAAAATGTTTAAACATAAACAAACAAACAGGACAAATAAAGAGATCAATATATTTTAAAATAAATAAATACTAAAAAAAACACAATAGATTCCAAAAAACATTTCAAGAAAATTTAAAAATACAAATATGAGATTGAATACAAATAATAAAGTTATAGGGCACGGTAAAAATGTTGTAAGAGAAATTAAGTCTCGAAATTGAAACAAACAACGAGGGAAATTTTAACATTTGTGCAAGGAAAACCTTCTTCTTTACCTTTAATTTATGCTTCACGCTGATTAAGTCCTTTAACAACTTAGCATACACGGGAATTTGCTTTATTGCCTCAAGAAAAGGTAGGTTTAGCTTAACTTACTTTAGCGCCTCTTAATAGTCATCACGTGAGGCCATTTTAAGAGGAGGGGCCAACTATTGAGGGTATGATGCGGCTATAAGGGGTTTCACTAACACTTCGGGCCTAATTGTGTCTTCCTTTTCACTCTCTTCTAAGGGGGCATCCTCAGCCTCTTGTATGTCGGGCTAAATCTCCTTATCTTTTTACGTGTCGTGTGGAGGAGGTGATAAGTCAATAACTCCTCCACTAAGTAGAGTGGTTACCTCTTTACATTGATCTTTATTTTCATTAGGATTAGAGCTCACATAGTTTTGGCTGTCAGGAGGTTGTTGACCTTGGGTGAGAAATTTCCTCTTCTCTTAGACACTCAAAAAGGATTGCAACATAGAGAGCGATGCCGTTAAGTAGACAAAACTTTGACCATTTTGGGCATTTATCCCTGACTGGGTTTGCATAAATTGGGCAAGAGTTTCAATGACACCCTTTCATTTTGGGCTCAAATAAGGCACGGGGGGAAGCGATTGCATTTATGAAACTTTTTGGAAAGGTGGGAGTAGGGGAGGTTGTTGGGAAACGTGTTGATTTAGGTTCAACAATGCATTCGATTGCCTATAACTAATATTGGGATGGTTCCACCACAAGAGATTAAAAGAGTTCCCGTGAGATGTGTTAAAATTCCCTTTATAAGCTCCCACCGCTTTAACCTGTTCATGAAGCATAAATTTATAGGAGGGGATAGTTGGACATTCCATTCATTAAATGTCACGCTTCTCAAATCCCATAAATCTCCTCCTTCAAAGCTTGAGATGGGCTAGATTTATCTCTCACCTTAGCTTCTACCACATCTTATAGCCTCTTGGCGAATTGATTAATTTGGAGCTTCAACTTAGGTTCTTTGTTAGGTGGTAGAGTTTGAACGAGGAAGGAGCTGTGGACTTTATTCTTGATTTGGGTTGGGTGTTTGTACCTGATGTGTCCCAAGATTGAGTAGTCTCGGTGACATACTTAAAATGGGCCTCTACATTATTCGTATCTAACACAAAGGACTCTCCCGGGCACATTGTTTCTACGAGTTGCTTTGATCTTGGTGTGAGCCCATGAGGTGAGTCTCTATTTCTCAAAATCGTGATGTGGGCACATGTTAACCAACTCATTGAACCTCTCCCAGCACTAATAAAAGGGTTCATTATCGTTTTGCTTAAAATTTTGAATTTCATCCCTATTAAAGTTGGTCCTATGATTGAGAAAGAACTTTAAATTTAGCTCGCATTTCTCTCCACATACTAATAGAGTTCAATGCCAAAGTTTAAAACCAAATCTTGGCCTTGTCGTCAAGTGAGAATGGGAAAAGCTTGAGACGTACGATGTCTTGGGTGCATGCTTGATCGTTAAACATTTCGCACTCCTCCTCGAACTCTCGAATGTGGAGATAAGGCTTCTCTGACTCCAAGCTATGAAAAATAGAAAGAATTTGGATCATTTTGTCCCTAAAGTGGAATTACCCCACATTATATGGGAATATAATGCACCCTGGAGTGACGGTTCACTCTGGGTATAAGAGGTCTCTTATAGGGCGGTACGGCATCACACCCCCTCCCATTTCGAAACTAGCATTGCCTGACATCGCACTTTCACTCGCACTTAAAGAATCATTATTTTCACCAGAGATCTTAGACATTCTACTCGTGGTATGACTACTTGGTGTCGGAGGTGGTACCCAAAAATTTGAAGTGTTTTGAATGTTATTGCTAGAAGGAGGGAGTTCTACTATTGGCTTGATATTTGGACTGGGTTGAGTATATTCAATTAAGGTGCTTGAGAGAAATATTTTCTTTTTCGTTTTCATTTTTTGATTTTTTTGGATATTTGTATTTTTGTTTTGTATTTTTTTTGGCTCTTTAGGAATTAGATTCAAATTAAGATCAACTCGACCTAACCTGAAGTCTACCTAGTTCCCCATCAACGGTGCCCAAAACTTGATGCAGTGCAGAATGCGTGTGCTCTGTGTGTACCTCTAGCTCGAGTGCAAACTGATCGCCTAAGTAATAACCCAATAAGTCGGGAACGAATCCTCAAGGAATAGGTCGTAAGATGATGACGAATGCAGGGTTGGCTTCTAGGATCTAAGCTTCACCTTGAGAAAGAAAGAAAAAGTGATTTTTGTATTTCAGGAAAATTCAATTTATCTAAGCAGATTAAACTAATCACGTGCAAATTAAGCTACTAAAAAGCAAGAACTTGAATTTTGGTTTTGAAAACACTTTTGGAAAAAGGTGTTGGTGTCCAATCCCCCAAACCTAGAGTATCTCCGCCAAATATAAAATTCTAGAAAACTATTTAATTAATTGAAAGAAGGGCATAAACTAATGCGAAGCACCAAACATGTGTGGGTGCTAATCCACACAATACAGGGTCAACAAATTAAGTAATACGAATAATTAAATTCCTGATATGTATATTTTATCCTCAAATACTCTGTTTGCTTTCAATAAATGAAGTTAACAGTCCTACAATATTAGTCTCAATTAAATTATCAAACTCCAAGAATTAATTATCTAATTAAGTTGAATTTTATATTTAACATTGAAAACTCTAGGATGGGTTCGTGTTACCCAACCCACTAATGATGTATCCAGACATGGATGTAATTTCCACAATAATAATCATTGTGTCCATTCTATGGATCGGGGTCGAGGTGGTTCTCTCAAGGTGTATCCCCCAGTCTTCCCCCTTTTGGCGTGCATGCCGAATTGCGTCCTTTATCCAGGCACTCGGTCGTCATCGATGTGGGGTGATATGTAGAGATAAATTTTCCAGCATATTTTTCACAAATAGGCAAAAGAAATGTTGTCTCCTTGAGAGAATGGCATCAAGAAAAATATTGATGCTTGTGAAAGCAAGTAGTTTAAGGGTCCGGGGACTAGGTTATGAAAGGGTCCTGCCCTTTCGATATCTCATGGGCATGTGTTAATCGTCTCCTATAGAACTTTGTGATGTGTGTGCATAATATAAATGAAGGATGGAATCGCTCGATTCGCTACATAGATAAAGACGAAGAGAGGTCATCTTAGGAGTGTTCCAAAAATAGCTATTAAAAATATAATGTAAGTGTTTTCAGATTCACAAATCGTTATAGAAGAACGATTGTGTATATCAGACAAGACACAAGTAAATAAGAATATTATATATATATATATATATATCAAGGATGTATGCTAAGAGTAAAGTAATAAATGTATGTGGGAGGACTCGAGTCTAGGGATTTACCCAAGATGCCTACATAGCTTGGGGGACATCAAATTCCACGTAGTTCGAATAAAATACGAGGTGGGATTTAACCCATAAATCTGATTGGGGATTTTATTATATGTGTGTGTATAGAAAAAATTATTTTAGCGTGAGAAAATTCAATGAGATATCCCCATTTAGAATTTACAAGTGAACCCTTTTTTCTTAGTTTTGGGTTTTTATGTGAATTCTAATAATAAAAAGTTTGAAATTAAGATGTGTGATGTAATGAAGTAAAGTACTAAAGCAAAAGTGAAGTAACTAATGCAAAAGTAAGAGAATCTAAAGACAAGGGGAAGAATTAGACCTCCTTATAAAGACTTAAAGATGGATCTAGATTGTAGATGCGTTGATTTCAAGATGAGATGATGGTGGTTTGAGGAGGTGGGTGGGAATTTACAAAAAAGAGTATGAAATGGATGGAAGGAAGGTGGAAAATGGGCTTTTAAGGAAAGAACAACTCCGAATTCGAGGGGATTCTATCTAAATTTCTGAAAGGGATGTTCATGGTTCCTTCAAAGTTAGGTTATGGCCTTTATTTATAGGGATAAAGGGATTTTCGATCTGCATAGTCCTAGACCTACCTATCGGCATAGAACCCTAGACACACTGCAGATAGGTAGGGTCCTGGGGTTGTCGATTGGTAGTCTGAGGCACGTTTTTTAGAAAAGCGAGTGTAAAACTCAACCGTAAGCCAAAATAACACATAGGGAAGACCGTTGAAAAGGGTATTCAGATCCCTTTAATAATCCATTGAACCACTCCCAGGTTCGTGAGATGACCGAAGTCAAATGAAGGCCCAGAAGCGCCCATTGAACACTACATAGAAAATTTTAGGAGGAAAATGGATCGTTCATGCGATCCCTAAGGCTGATTCATGAACGAGATGGACCATTGAAAAGGGTATTCAGTGACCTTTGAAGAATCATTTATCTTTTTTCGGTTTAAAGATTTGATCTTGGTTAAATAGGGCTCAAAAGTGCCCAGTGACCCATCCGAGTAAATGGATCGTTTGTCCGTACCATAAGGTTGATTCACGCATGAGATGGACTGTTAGAAAGGGAATTCAGATCCCTTTGATGATTCATTTAGCTTTGTTTGAGATGAAGAGTTATTGGAGTCAAACGGAGCTTGGGAGCGCTTATAGGCCTCCTGATCATTTTTCAGGGTAAAACAAATCGTTCATTTTAATTAAAAGGTCGATTTGCACATGGGACAGGCCTTTTAAAAGGGGATTAAGATCCCTTCAAATATTCATTGAGATTCTACTTAGGCGAGGAAGTTGACCGGAGTTAAACGGGGTTCGGGAGCACCCGATGGCCTCTAAATCATTTTTTAATAGTAAAACGTAACATTCGTCCAAACTATAAGGCCAATTCATGCATAGGGTAGATCGTTGGAAGGGAGATTCAAATCCTTTCAAATATTCATTGAGATTTTACTCAGAGAAGAAAGTTGATCGGAGTAAAATGGGGCCTGGGAGCACCTGGTATTCTCCAGATCAGTACTGGGGGTATGCCTAGGGTATTCGATGAATGAGTGGGTGCTAGGGACCTAAGCAGGTGCCTAGGAGGGTCCTAGGATGGGTTGTCTATAGACATCGTCTCGAAGGGTAAGCTTGGAACAAGTGAAGGCCCTCAAATGATAGATACCACATCGAAGTTGGGGAAGAAGTTTTTAGGGCAATTATGAGGACCTAGAGGACGAGGTTGACCAATTTAGTCGATCGAGGTTAGTTTTACGATCCTAAGGGGATGAAGATGACTGATTCAGAGTGTCGAGGTCAGTTCTGAGGACCTAAGGAGACTAGGATGATCGATTCAGCAAGTCGAAGTCAAGTTTGAGGACTTAAGTAGACGAGGATGATTGATTGAATGGGTTAAAAATGTGTTAAGATTATTTCTAAGGGACTGGGGGGACCAATTCAGCGGGTTGAGGTTAACTCTCAAGTTTTGCTAGGGGTGACCAATTTTGAGGGTCGAGGCCAATTATAAGGACCTTGAACTTGTAGCGACTGATTTAAGGTCAATTCTGAGGACCTTAAGTTATGACGACCAATTTTCAGGGTCGAGGTCAATTTTGAGGGACTTAGGCTATGACAACCAATTCTGAGCGTCGAGATCACTTCTGAGGACCTAAAGTTATCGAGACCAATTTTGCAGGTTGAAGTAAATTATAAGGACCTTAAGTTATGGAGACCAATTTTACGAGTTGAGGTCAGTTCTGAGAACCTTAAGTTATGATGACCACTTCCAAGGGTCAATTTATAATGACTAATTCAGTGGGCCGGGGTCAATTCTGAGCACCTTAAGTTGTGACGACCAATTATGATGGCTGAAGTTAGTTCTCAGGACCTTAAGTTGTGACAACCACTTAGGGTCGAGGTAAATTCTTAGAACCTTGATATGTGACGACCAATTGTGAGGATCGAGGTTAGTTCAGAGAACCTTTGAGTTATAGCAACCAATTCTGACGGTCGATATCAATTCTAAGGACCTAAAGTTGTGACGACCAATTCTGAGGGTCGAGGTCAATTCTGTGGACCTAAAGTTGTGATGACCCATTTTGAGGGTCGATGTCAATTCTGAGGACTTTAAGTTGTGATGACTAGTTTTGAGGCCCGAGGTAGGGCCGAGGAAAATTCTGCGGACCTAAGTTATAATGCGAGGAGTTTCCCTCCTGGGGAATTTTAAATTACCTTGGGATGCAGATGCATCTATAGTTTCGCTGAAGATTGTGTTATTTTAAGACACTATTGGGGAAAGACTTATCCTTGAGACATCCGATTGGGGATTGTGTTATTTGCATACTCCACTAGAGGATGTTCAGGATAGGGAGTAGTATACTTGGATGTGGACATATTGTTGGTTATACTTGTGGGATATGTTGAGGATAGGTAAGCAAGATTAATTCGGTTAGGGATTCTGCTGGGGACAAGAGCTTAAGATTAATCCAGACGGGGATTTTGAGAGTTTATAAGGGGATTAGCTCTTCAAAAAATGATTTTCTTGAGAAAGACGAGGTTCCATATTTTTCTCGGCTTTTTGGCAATTTTTTGAGTAATTTTTGGATTTTTCTAGATTTTTTAGCGTTATTTGTACAAAATTTGGAAGGGGTGCAGATAGGCAGTCTTGGTAGGGTGACAATAGTCCAGGGCATAGACTCTTGGGATTCCTTAGGAAGATAAAAAGGCATCTACTGATCCATATGGGCTAAGGCTTCAAATTTTTGCTTATGGGTGGATTGTTGAATTTTTGTTGGGGATGTAAGTAACCTTATATCCTTGGAGTCTCCCTTCGGGGGCCGCCAGGGCTATGAGCATGCAGATGAAGATAAGGAGGCTATAAAAGCATGAAGTGGTGTCTGGGTTGATGGGGCTTACAAATGAGGTGACATCCATTTTTTATTCTTTCCTTTTAAGATTTCCTTGCATAATTATTAATGTGAATGGAGGAGCTTGGCATTAACCATCTTGTATGCTTGATGTAATGGCTTTTTACCTGAGAAGAGAGACTCGAGAAGGAAAAAATTATGAATCTTGTTTGTTTTATTATCTTGATTTAGTGGCTTACTCTACATGAACTTTAATTTGTTGTTGAGTTTTTTTTTTAGAAACAGTGTTTTTTTTTTGGAATTTTTGAGTAGAGGAAAGCCTTGGAGGATTGGTTGTGAAAAGCTTCCCTTTTAAGGGACTTATTTTGAGGGCAAAAATGGGATATTTTTGGATAGTGGAAGGCTTTGGAGACTTGGTTGGTATATGGGTGAGGAGATAGAAAGCTTAATGTAAAGTGGAGCTTGTCGTCGTGAGCCTTACTACGAGGCTTTTACTGGAGATATTGACTAGAATCTACTAGCATCGGCACAGTTTTGGTACCATGAGGATCATGGCTTCCATTTTGGACTAGACGAGGTTTGTCCTACCTATGAGGAGTTCTCGACCATGATAGGGGCCAACCTCAATGTGGTGGCTGCTATGCCCAATTTTCTCATTCTCGCCGGGTATTCCTGTCGATGTTAATTCACGTATCTCCCTCCAAGGATCCACCATTGGTTACCAGAGGGGCTATTTCTCTTTAAGCGGTTAAAAATTCAGTGAGTTTGAGGGGGTTTGAGTATGATGACTTTACTGGAGTTTTCACCTTAGGCCTTACTGCGAGGCTATTATTGGTGATGGGAAATTTGATTGTGGATCCCAAGGTTGCTGCGATAACCGCCTGGATGCCTTACCGCCATAATACTATAGCGGTGGTACTGACTAAACCCCGAATGGACTGGATGCTTATAAGGAGGGTCATTCTAAATGTTTTAGGGGAAGCCCAACAATGTTGTTTATGTGGCTTGTGGATAGGTTTGGCCTGGCATCCCCTCCTGAGTACCTTTTGGAGATTGTGTCCAATTTCTTTGTTCAACCATTCTTCAGTTTTAGACCATCTGTAGAGAGTTGTGTGAATTGGATTGTAGATCATGGTGCCCAGTGTCTTCACTAGTCAATTCCATGGTGAGGGGACTTATTGCCTGTCTTGTATTTTTTAGATTATCGGTATGTGCGATTAGTGGGCCTTCGACGAACTTTTTTCTATTTCCCCTAGCGGATTCTATGCCAAGTCGGGTGGGAACTAGTTTTTTGCCCCTCGTATAAAAAAATTCATCCCGGTGGAGGATTTGATTGAATTGTTGAGGATGATGTTGGGCACTTTATGGCAGGGCCGTCGGCCATCTATTCGTCCGTCACAGTTTGTGACAGGGGCCTGACATGTGTCTGGAGACTATCTGAAATGGTTATGGAAATGGTTAATAGAGAAAATTATAGAGGAAGGGACCGGTCAAAGGTGGTTCATTGCTTTTGACACCATGGAAGACATTGTTGTTGTTTTATCTAGGGATGTCATGGCATACCGCTCCATGGAGCGCGTACGGAATGCCAACAAGAAGTGGAAAACTTGGGGACCTCCAGGGACTGGTAATAATGATTAAGCAGGGCCATTCAGTAGTTGAAGGTAATGTCTTATGAAGTTGGGGTGATTTTTGTGAAGCTATCATCATTTCAATGTTTCTGTATTTAAGGGTGTAGAATAATTTTTGAGGTATCTTGATTAGGTTAGGTTTGTTTAGGAATGATTTAGTCAGTGGGGAGGGTGGTATATTTAACTCTCTTCATTGATACTTCATGCAACAACGTCGTATTCCTTAATCAGAAATAAAAGTTTATTTTGATCATATTTTTTATTCCCCTTGATGAGTTTTTCATTTGAATTATCTTGCCAATCGCTAAGGTATACATAATCCATTTTTTCAAGTAAATGATAAAATGGGCCATCATTATTGGAGGTTAGAAAAGAATATCATTTTATTAAAAAGAAGGGGACAGGACCCATGTATGGCATATGGGTTGCCTACGTACCTCTGGGAGTTTTGAAAATTTTATTTTGAAAAGAAAAGATTTTTTAGAGGATCAGATCCGATGTAGTTCTGTGTACGGGAAATGAAGAATATTTTTTTAGAATAGAAGGGGGATGATAAGAGTCATGGCACATCGAGATTTTGGAGTAAGGTACAATTTCCTAAGATGGTCCAGATTGACTGGACATGCCATCTCTTCTCCATCGATGTCTGCGAGCATAGTAGTGCCTCCTGGGAGAATTTTCTTCACAATGTAGGGGATGCTCTAATTGCGTTCGAAATTCCCTCTGGGGTCCCATACGGGTTCTATGATTTCTTTGAGAGCGAGGTCTCTTTCCTGGACATCACAGTCCTTCAGTTTTTGGTTGAATGATTGCGTTATCCAGTGATGGTACCCCTGTATATGGTACAGAGCCTTCGATCTCTTTTCATCCAAGAGTGATTGTCATTATTCTTCATCAACTTTTCTTTCGAGTAGGATGCGGAGGGAAGGTAGTTTCAGCTCAATGGGTATGACTGCTTCCATATCGTATATTAGGGAATAAAGGGTAGCCCCAATAGGCATTTTTATTGAAGTACGATAGCCTCATAGGGCATAAGGGATCCGATCGGCCCAATCTCTTCAACTCTCAGTCATCTTGCTGATTATAGTTTTGAGGCTTTTATTAGTGGCTTCGACGGCACCATGGGTTTAGGGTCTATAGGGAGAAGATTTGGATCTCTGAATCCCATACTCGTTGACTAGTTCCGTGACCTCAGCTTCAAAACGGAGCCTATTATCTGACACAAACTCGTGGGGAACTCCGTATCGATATATAATGTTCTTTTTTATAAGCTTGGTGACTTTTTTAGGCATTCATCACCGCGTATGACTCGGCTTTGACCCATTTGGTAAAGTAATCAATAACGACCAGGATGAATTTGCGACCATTTGAAGCTTTGGGAGTAACCTTCCCTATGATGTCAATGCCCCAGGTGGATAAAGTCCAAGGAGAGGTAGTGTTGTATAGATATCGAGGAGGCAAGTGTTGAAGATTGGATAACTCTAGGAATTTGAGGCATCTTCGAACATAGAAAGTGAAATATTAAACCATAATGGTCCAATAGTATCCTTGATGGATGATCTTTTTGGTGAGCATGTGGCCGTTCATGTGGGGCCCGCTGTAGCCATCCCGTCTTCCTCCTCCTCAAAGGGGGTTCGGTGCTCGCGCACGTAGTTGGAGGGAGAAAAGAATAAGGTCTCGCTCCTGTCATCGGGGTATTTTGGTCGTTTTCATTTTGGGGTGATATATAAGGCTAGAGTTTCCAGCCTATTTTGTACAAAATAGGCAAAACAAAGGTTGCCGCCTCGAGAAAATAGCATCAAAGGCATACTGATTCTTACGAAATCAATTAGCTCAAAGATTCGGGGGCTAAGTTACGGAATGAAAAGGTGTTAAGAAACCATACCGCCCCTTCAGTTTCTCATGGCATATGTTATTATTCTGCTTAATAACTCCATGAAGTGTGTGCGCATATATAAATAAAGGGAGAATGAAATTTCTTGACTCGTATCATGGAGAAAGACGGAGTGAGGTCATCCGTAGGAGAGTTCCCAAAATAACAATAAAAAATATAATGTGTGAGTTTGTCGGGTCACCGGTCGTGTTTAGAAACATAACGGTATAAATTGGACAAAACACGAGCATGAATCACAAACATAATACATGGGAACAATATATGAATAAAAATGGGAAAAGAGGACTCGAGTATCGAGTTTTGACTCGAGATGTCTACGTAGCCTAAAAAGACACCAATGTCCAAGTAGTTCGCATGAACATGAGGGAGGGGTTTATCCCATAAATCCAACTGGAGATTTTATTTAGATATGTGTGTGTCTGTGTGTAGAAAAAAGATGTTTTTGGTTTGAGAAAATGTGGTGAGGAATCTCGTTTGGAATTTATAAGAAAACCCTATTTTTCCTATTTTTGGTTTGTTTTATAGAAAATATGGTATGTGTAATACTACTAATAAAAAGTGATATATTAATATGTGTGGACTAAGAAAGATGAAATGCTAAAGTAGGATTTAAATAACTAATACAAAAATAAAGAAATTTAAAGAGAGAGAAGAATGTTTGAACCCTCTTAAGAGATTTGAAAGTTGATCTTTATTGTTGAAGGGCTTCCCTTGCAAGTGGATGGAGGTGGTAAGGATGGAAATGGAAATGGAATATGGAGAAGAGGGAAAGAATTTTGCTAAATTGGGTGTGATAGGTATGGAAATTGAATATGGAGGAGAGGTTTTAATAGGAAAACCCCGCTGACTTTGAGAGAATGTTGCTGAGATCACTAAGAGGTATGTCTCTGAGGTTCTTTTCAAAGTGAGCTCATTATCTCCTTATATAGGATCAAGGGGGTGCCGATAGGCATTGTAATTGACCTGCCTATCGGCATGTATCCCTAGACACACTGCCAATAGCAAGGAAATGGGTTTGGCATCTGATAATATCTTGAAATGGTCATAAAATGAAATATGTAAGTCCTAATTACGTATGGGTCATACCATTGGAAAGGGTATTCAGATTCCTTTAAGAATCCATTAGGCCACACTCGGGTTCTAGAGTTGACTATGGTCAAACAAGGCTCGAAAGCGCCCAACAATCTTTTTGGAGAAGATATTCACGAAGGAAAACGGATCATTCATCTAAATCTTAAGGCCAATTAATGCATGGTACGAACCATTAGAAAGGGTATTTGGAGCCTTTTGAAGATTCATTCAATATCATTTTGTTTGGAGAGTTGACCTTGGTCAAACGGGGCCCAAAAGTGTCCGATGACCCTTCAAAGTAAAATGGGGCATTCGTCCGTACCGTAAGACTTGTCTCATGCATGGAGTAGACTGTTGGAAAGGGTTTTTTAAGCCCTTCGAATATTCATTCAGTCTAGTTCGATCTGAAGAGTTTAAGAGAGTCAAATTCAATCGGGGAGTCCCCGGTGGCCTTCGGTTATGCTATTGGGGGGAAATGGATCATTTGTCCAAATCGTAAGGCCGATTTGCACACGAGACAGACCATTAGAAAGGGGATTCAGAGCCCTTTGAAAAATCAATCAACTTTCGCTCAGGTGAGGAAGTTGAATGGGGTCAATGCCCGATAGCCTCCAGATTGGTTATTGATAGTAAAATGGACCGTTCATCCAAATTATAAGGCTAATTCATTCATGGGGCGTACTGATTCAGAGTGATTCAAAGATTTATTAATCTTTCACTCTGAAGAGAAAGTTAAATGGATTCGAACGGGTCTCGGGAGCGCCCGGTGGCTTCTAGATCGGTACTCAAAGTATGACCTAGGGTTTATGGTGAATGGGGAAGTTCTAGTGACCTAAGGAGAGTCTTAGGGGGAGGTCCTATAATGTGGTCTCTATGGATCCTCTCGACAGGTGAGGTTGGAATAAGTGAAAGTGTTCAAATAAACACCACATGGATGTTTGGGAAAGAGGTCGATTATGCAGACCAAAGGGATGAGGATGATTGGTTCAGAGGTCCAAGGTCAATTCTGAGGACCTGAGGTTGTGTTAGGGATGACCACTTCTATGGGTTGAGGTCAATTATTAGGACCTTAAGCTTAGGAGATCGATTCTACAAGACGAGGTCAATTCTGAGGACCTAAAGTTGTGATGACCAATTTTGGGGGTTGAGGTCATTTATGAGGACCAAAAGTTATGACGATCGATTCCGAGGGTTGATGTCTATTTTGAGAACCGAATGTAAGGACAGAAATTTCCAATTGAGTCTTAATGTAGTGTTGGTTCAATTCCCGACATAAAAATTTGAGTCATAGGATAGTAATCATGAGTATCCTCTAATCCTATGACGTTAGAAGTTTAAGTTGAAGACGTAGTGCCTAGTATTTTAAAGTGAAAATATCAAAGTGCCGAGTTTACATAGTGCCTCGCTTTGCGTCCTCAACGGTTCATATTTCAAGTCTCCAAAAAGTATTAATGCATATATATATATATATATATATATATATATATATATATATATATATATATATATATATATATATATATATATATATATATATAGGAGACTTGGAATAATTTTTATTGGGTGTAATTTTTATTTAAAATAAATTTTTGTGAGCTTAAAATGAATATTCTGACATTTCGTTTGAAATTGTCGTTCGAACGAGAATTTCGTTCGAACGAGTTTTGCCAACGATTTTTCCTTTTGAACACTTGACTTTTCGTTAGAAAGGTCGTTCGAACGAAATGTTGTTCAAACGAAATGTCGTTCGAAACAAAAAATTCGTTCGAAAGAGATTTTTTGGGGGAAATAGTTTTGGCAGTTTTTTGGCATTTTCCCACTACTTTGTCCCTCACTTTCTTTTGACAGTTTTTAACCATTTTTGGGACAAATTTTTTTCAAGGACTTTTGAGCATCCTTAGAGATCTTTTAAGAGAACATTATTCCAACCAAAAGTCCATGTTTTCATGTGTTAAATTTGAATAGAAAATTTTCCTCAAACACATGTTCGTACACCCATAGTTCAGTTTGTTTATCCAAGTATCTCGACAAATTAATGGGTGGTCCCCACCCATATGTTTGATAGAGAATGAGCGTGTCCCCAAATTCATAAATAGATGGAGTGAGAATGAATTTAAACTTTCTAATTATTATTCTTGAGGATTAACTGTCAAAACGAGACGCATTCTAAATAACTCGTCGACCCATGTAACCATTTTATACAAATTAGCCCGGGTGAGGGATATTCGACGCAACCTATAGTTTTACTCGCTTTCTTAATCTAGTTTCAATACATTACCTAGATTAATATTTCCCTTTCATGCATCTTTTCTTTTTTAGTTTGTAATCACCTTTTACACTTTTATTTCGAAATATTAAATCTTATAAATTCTAGCAACTCGTCTCTGTGGATTTTCGATACCCGGCTTACCGCTTTACTTGCCTCACAAGTGTAGTTGTAATTTAGGTTTGTTTGTACTGAGTAGGTGAAACGAAAACAACGATTTACATCTTTACACGCGCTACTTTTCGCACTCGATCACTTAGGTACTACTTTTCGACGTGTCTTTACTTGCTCACATTGTGGTCGAAAGGGTCATCTTGGGAAATTTTGTTTTGATCTTAAAAGACTTTCTAGGAAATCCAAAGTTAAGGTAATTGAGATAGCCAAGATTCTTAAATCCTGAGATTATCATTCTTCATTGTTTGGGTTAGGAGATCCGATTTGGATACTTTACAAAACATGATTTTTTCTTCTCATTTACTTTCACACGATACCTTCCTTGATAAATCTAAAGGTTGAATGTGTTAGTTGTTTGCATACTCTATCCATTTGTGATTTATATCATATATCCGTGCTAGTTGTATGTATGTTTATCATTTTCTAATCATTGCTTTATCACATGTCTAATGCTAGAATTATAATTTTTGTTTATCTTTTGTATTATAGTTCTTTCATCGTAGTTTGCATTAAATGAAAAATACAAAAAGATTTTGTTTATCATTTGTGTTTTACCTTACTAATAATTTAAGCCTAATGAAAAATACAAATGATTTTTGTTTATCTTTTGAGTAAATACTTTTGTGTGTTTGGTTAAAAAGTTTCAAAAACTCAAAAAAGATTTTGTTCTTTTATGCGTATTTTGATTTTACACACCTTTTGTGGCATATGTTTGTGTTGAATATTTCTTTTCTCTTCCACGTGTCTAGAACTTTTGGTTAGAATTTTAATCCTTAAAATGTTCTTTATCATGCTTACATGGAGTAGTTTAAGTTTGTCTTTCTTAACGGATTCTCCTTTATATGCCTTTTTCACACATGCATGAGCTCTTTTGAAATTTTAACTCCACATGTGTATTTGATCTTTGTGATATATATATATAAATATGCATGGGAAGGGCTCCGAAAGGAAATATTATCCTTTGCGAGAAAGCCACCGTTTGGAATGGACCTAAAAGAAATACGTGTTCCAAAGGCCTAAAAGAAAAATATTTGCCAAGGCCTATTTTATTTAGTTTGGTATATTCATTCAAGTATTATATGCTTACTTTGAGAGCGTTTGGATGGTATATCATCGATTTGTACAATGTCTGTTTATCCTAGTTGTGCTTTCATTGTCATGACTCTATTGTTTTGTAGAATCATCAACATGCTAGGTTGTTATGCATTGTGTTTGTTTGTTCATGAGTTCACTTTATCTTGTCACATAAGGCTAAATTTTAAGTTGATAAAGTTTTACAAAAAAATAAGAACTCTGTGAACATGTTTAAGTGATTAGGTTTTAATTCATTAGTATCTTGTTCACACCCTTTCACTTCCGTTTCCATATGACACATTTATGCCATAAGTGTGTGAAAACTTATGTTATTTTAGTTTTGTGTCATTTGTGAGTTTATCTCTCTCTCTCTCTCTCTCTCTCTCTCTCTCTCTCTCTATATATATATATATATATATATATATATATATATATGATATTTTGTTTGTTTATATATTTTCCATGTTAGCTAGCCCATTTATGCTTTTAATTCACATTGGTATCTATCTAGCTGAGTGTTTTACTTTGATATCTCATGCTTAGTCTCTTATTTTTCAAATTGGTATCATATTGTTCGCATCATAGTTAGTATCCATTATATTTTCATGGATTAGTTAAATTTGTTGTTGCCCTTATGCCTTAATGATCCTATCATTTTATGCACCATCATTTTTACTTGTTTTCCCATATTTATTTCCCTTATATCGTTCTTAGGGGGAGAAATGAGTAATTAATTAATTCCTAATCCTTTGTATATTCCTGAACAAAAAGGGGGAGAAGTGGTTTCTAAACCTTTAGTTTAGGAGATCTATCTCAGGGGGAGAGAGTTATCTTCTTAGGTTGACCATATTTGATAAAGGGGAGAATTAATTTAGGGGGAGTATTTATTATTTGAATTTAATATTCTGATACTCCCTATGAATTTAATGTTTTTCTTAAGTGTGCAGGAATATTATTTAGCGACAACTCTATATTGACAAAGATAGTCATCCTTGGGTTGAGTCAAGTATTGTAGTTTTATTTTGGGAGGAATGTTTTTAGTCTAGTTGTGCTTGATGTCCCTTTAGGATTTTTGTTTGGTTTTTGTCCCGAAATAGCCAAAGTGGGAGATATGTAAGGACACAAATTTCCAATTGAGTCTTAATATAGTATTGGCTCAATTCTTGACAAAAATATTTGAGTCATAGGATAGTAATCATGAGTATCCTCCAAGCCTATGACTTTTGAAGTTTAAGTTGAAGACGTAGCGGCCAGTATTTCAAAGTGAAGATATCAAAGTTTCGGGTTTACATAGTGCCTCATTTTTCATCCTCAACGGTTCATATTTCAAGTCTCCAAAAGGTATATATATATATATATATATATATATATATATGTAGGAGACTTGGAATAATTTTTATTAGGTGCAATTTTTGTTTAAAATAAATTTTTATGAGCTTAAAATGAAAAATAAATATTCTGACATTTCGTTCGAAATTTCCCTTCTGAACACTGACTTTTCTTTAGAAAGGTCGTTCGAATGAAATGTCGTTAGAACGAGATTTTTGGCGGCATACAGTTTTGGCAGTTTTTTTGGCATTTTCCCACTACTTTGTCCCCACTTCTTTTGACAGTTTTTAACCATTTTCGAAACTGATTTTTTTCAAGGACTTTTGAGCATCCTTAGAGAGCTTTTGAGAGAAAATTCTTCCAACCAAAAGTCCATGTTTTCATGAGTTAAATTTCAATAGAAAAGTTTCCTCAAACACATATTTGTACACCCATAGTTCAGTTTATTGGATAAAATTTTCAAAATTGAATTATTTATTTGTTAGGAAAATTTCTAGGACCTGGGTTAAATTTCTTTTGAGCTAAAAGTTAAATATTCAAGAGTTTGTTTTGAAGTGCAATTTTTGATTTTGAGAAAATTAAAATCCGATTTAGTTTAATTTTAATTTTGGAAGAATTAAAATTGTAATATTTTAATTGTGAATCTTGAAAAGATTATTCTCTTTAATTGAACCATCCGTATTCCGCACTTAAAGGAAATTAATATTTAATTTTAAAAGAAAATTTAAAATTGTGGGCTACTATCGTTTTCACCTAAAGTTGTGACGACCAATTCTGAAGGCCGAGGTCAATTCTAAGGATTTACAGTTGTGATGACCGATTCTGCGGGTCGAGGTCAATTATGAGGACCTAAGGTTGTGACAACTGATTCTGAGGTCCGAGGTCAATTCTTAGGATCAAAAGTTGTTACGATTGATTCTTCAGGCATAGGACAATTCTGATGACCTAAAGTTATAAAGACCGATTATGTGGGTCGAGGTCGTTTCTAGGGACCTAAAGTTATAGAGATCGATTCAGCGGGCCGAGGTCAATTATGAGGACCTATAGTTGAGGCGACTAATTTTGCGGGTCGAGGTCAATTCTAAGGACCTAAAGTTATGAAGACCGATTCTGCGGGCCGAGGTCAATTCTGAGGACCTAAAGTTAAGGAGACCGATTTTGCATGTCGAGGCATTTTTTAGGACATAAAGTTGTCACGCGAGGGGGAGATGCCCTTTGGGGAGTCTTCAATTCACCTTTTCACTTGCGATTTTATTGACGATTTAGTTATTTTGAGGCATGGGGGTTATATTCTCTTGAGAGGAGATAACTTTTTTGAGGAAGAAGAAATTCTTATGTTGGATGGATTTGGGAGAAATTTTAGTCTGGTAATTTTGCTGGGGATTTGGGGAAGCATTTGATTTTGAGGTTTGGGTTCCGCTAGGGAATTTTAGTGGACTTTTGGGATGAACCATTTTACAAAATATGTTTAGGGTTTTGTGCTAGGGATAAGAGTGTAATATTAATTCAGTTAAAAATTGTACGAGATCAAAATGATTTTCTTGGTGAAGAAGTGTTTTAATACTTTCTTGGCATTTTTAGGAATTTTCCAGAGAATTTTTAAATTTTTCTTGCTTTTTTTGTACAAAATTTTCAAGGACTAATGATCGGTATGTTGTAGGGGTTGCCATTTAGTAGTGGCACGGACTCTTGGGTTTCCTTGAGAAGAGGAACTAGCATGTGTTGATCGGTATGTGCAAGGGGTCTGTCGATTGGCATGTTGTATAGACTACTATAAAGGGAGGATCCCTCCTCATTTTCACCTTTCTGCATTTAAATCTTATATTTTTTTCTCTAAAATCCGTTTCGAATTCCTTATTTCTTCAAAACTTAAAATAGTGAGTTCTTCCAACGAGGAATATAATGTCGAGTGATTTAGTGTTAACGATTGGGGGGGATAGAGTGGTGAGCTAGGGTGCCCCTTGCTTTGGGAAATGATAATCCTTTTAACTTGTTTGAGCCAGTAGCTGAGGATCTATTTATTCTGCACGAGTCCTCACACCACCGTTCATCTAGGGTGAGGAACCCAAGTGGCAATGTAAGTATGGTGACCTTTTGTATTCTTTTCTTCTTTTTCTTCGTTTCTTTGTTTTCTTGTGCTGATGAAAAGGTCTTTTCTTTTTGGGTTTTGGAAGACTAACATCGTCCATTAGAGCACGCGTTCTAGGGGGACGACGAGGTTGAAGGATGTATGGGAGGGTCTTCCGGCGGTAGTATGCTAGGTAGTTACTTCTACTGGCTTTGGCCACCTGGCGTAGGCTTTGGTTGAGACTCCGCATTCTACTACGATTTTATACACTTTGGGAGAGAGGTGCTGGGACACTACCCATGCCATTCACTTGGGTTTGGGGGAGATGACTATGGCTATTATCGACATTCAAAAGCTATTGGGGATAGATTGTGACGCTATGAAAATAGAGGTGGACCGTACTATGAGGTTAATGCCAGAGACGATTCATGTGGCATTGGGGGATGTGGGTAGGAAAGTTTTTGGAGATTCTATCCGCATTTCCTCTCTTAGGAAGGTGCTCTTGAGTAGGAGGATTGATGAGACTGACGGACGGCAGGTGAGGCATATGGCCCAGTCATTTATTTTGCTTCTATTGGGTGGTTTCTTTGCGACGACATTGTCCATCTCTATTTTTGCCATTTTTGAGAATCTTGTTTGATGTCCCTCTCTATGACTGGGGAAGCCTGACCTTGGCGACCCTTTACTCTTCTTTGGATGCTCGGTGCTACCGACAGATTTTTATGGGGGCCACATACCTTTTGGAGGTAATTCTCGCATTTTCTTTTTATGTATTTTCTTTTAGTTTCTTCTTTGTTGTGTCCTGTCCTTTCTGCAGACGTGCTACTATGAGGATATCGGGCTCAGTACCAGGTTGATAGCCCTAAAAGACAAGGACTTGGGGGAATTCTTCTAGATCTACCGATAGCGAAAGTCTAATAAGCGAGCGAACCAGTCCTTGTCCCTAGCGGAGGTGCGGCATGCTCTGAACACACTGACGAGCGATCAGGTTATTCTCTTTTTTCTATTCAATGTTCTTATGGAATTTTCTTTCTTTGTACCAATACTGATCTTTGTTGGGAATTACAGGTGATTTTTTACCCCTAGGGGACAGCTGCTCAGCACATGGATGCGACAGCCATATGTGCACAGATGCGACGGTTGACGGCGTAAGAGTTCAGGTATACCTGGTACTTGGGAGAGAGGGTTTTGCGATAGATAGTTGAGTATGAGGTGGAGGTCCCACTGGCGGTACCTTTGATGTATATAAGGTGAGTGTTGGATATGTCCCCCAAGGCTAAGGCGGCGGTGATGGCTGACGAGGCTTATTCACTTTACACAGACAAGATGGTGACCTATGAAAACCTATATTTCGTGACGAGTTGGTTGATGACCTCATACATTTATGACTTGGTGAACATGCCTCCGCCTCCTATAGCTTCGGGCAGGGGTACGAATAGGTCAGTGTGATTCGCCCACAGCATAGGTGTTACGTCGACGGTGTCGACAGCGATGGAGGAGGCCCCACTCATTCAAGTCACTCCGCCCTCTCATAATTTTTAGTTGAATATAGAGGGATCATTGAGCCTGTCGCACCGTTGTAATCCAGTAGATTCCGAGTTGATGGGGCTTGTGGAGGACTTCCTTTAGCCCGAGGTAAACTTTTCTCTTTTCTTGTCTTGTCTCCTTTTGATTCTTTCTTTGCTTTTTTACTGATTGATTTTCCTTTTTTGTTTACGTTGCTTTGCTTTCATCATGTTCAGGTGCCGACCACTTGGCTAAAGGACATCAGGGACTGGGTGGCCTCTGCAAATGCCTATATCAAGGACTCTGTTCTATCTTTTCTGGTTTCGCCTGCTACCTCAGATGATGGATTGGTCTCAGAGAGTGGAGGTTCTACAGCTCATCGTCGAGGGAAGCGTGTTCACCATATGGATTGGGGGTTTAAAGAGAAAGAGAGATTGTAGGTTCGGGATGAGTCCCATTATTTTTTATTTTCTATTTGTTCTTTTACCTAAAAACATGTAATCATGCAATGTCAGTATATATATGAAGAAGATTTTTTATTATTCACCCTTATTTTAATGACTTATTATACATGCACATTTTTACTTTGCTGGTGAGACTATAAAAATAATAGGATATTTATTTAGAAAATAGATTGAATAACTCGCGTAAAAGACTTATTATGAGAATGGTGGGTAAAAATTGACAAGTTTAGAAGAAATAACCCGGGGGTCTTAAAATAAGGATTTATTTTTGAATTTTTTATTTTGATAAAAAAAAGGAAAGATATAATTTTCTAAAATAAGGGGGTTTCTGATCGGCATACCCCTTGTCATATGTATCGGCATATGGGTCGAGTAAAATCACCCTAAGGCTTTGATTTCACTTTCCTACAACCCAGAGTACTTTGCAGGGTAGGAATTAATTTGGGCTCCTTAGGTCTCTTGTCTTACCCATGACCTTTGTGTATATAAGGAAGGGTAAAGGGGGTGTAGTTTTTCATCCATTCTCATTTTATCCTCCTTATTATTTCTTGCTTTCTTCTCCAGTATTTCCCCAAATGGCTCTTCCGATGCACGCAAAATTATCTTCCTACCTCAAAATTCTAGAAGCCATGCGCTTGTATCATGTGGACTACAAATCTTTAAACTTGCGTCGAGTCTCCTTGTGACGTAACCGAGCCATTCATTAGAACATGTTAGCGGTGGCAGCGTAATTCTGGTACCCCAAAGACCACGTTTTTCTCTTTAGTTTAGATGAGGTACGTTCGACCTATAAAGAGTTATCAACCATATTGGGAATTAATCCCAATGTAGAGGCGATTATGACCGAATTTTCTTGATCTCCTATGGTGCTATTAGCAGAGTTTCTCTATGTTTCCCCTTCACCGGCTCGATCATTGGTCACTAGAGGGTGATCTTACTTTCGGTTGTCATGTATTATATGCGTCTGAGGGATTTCCATGATGCGAGCCATGATGGAGTTGTTACCTTGGGCCTAACTTCGAGTCTTTTACTGGTGACAGGGGACCTAATAATGGACCCTCAGTTGGATTCAATCATAGTGTCGATGTCTTATCATTGTAATCCAGTGGCAGTGATACTGGTAAAGACCCTGAACGGTCTTGATGCTTGTCTAGAAGGTCGCTATAATTTTTTGAGAGGGATCACTCTGATGCTATTCATGTGGTTGGCTAAGATATTTTGTTTGACGGTTCCTCTTCAGCATCCGTATTGAATTTATTTACTCAATACTCCATCAGTTTCGATCCATCCATAGAGAACTGGGTTAATTGGTTTGTAAAGCATAAAGCCTGATGCTTCGTTGGTCAGTGCCATGGCGGGGAGAGTTGCAGCCTCTTCTGGAAATGGGAGAATACCGATACATTCAGTTAGTTGGCCTACGGTAGAATTCATTATTTATCCCTTGGTGGCTTCTACGCCAAGTTGGATGTGAGAAAATAGTGCCTACTGGGTCACTAAACTTCTTTCTTGTGAAATACTTGACTGAATCCATGCGCATAAGGTTAGGTTATTTATGGTAGAATTGTCGGCCGTTAACCCATCCATCTCAATCCATAGGCAGGGTCTGGCATGTGCTTGAAGACTATCTGAAATTGTTATGGAAGCGAGTCATGGCGAAGATCTTGGAGGAGGAGACCGATCAGAGGTGGTTTGTCCTTTTTGACACTATAGAGGGGGGTGAAATGGTTTTCTCCAGGCTGGTCAAGGCATACCACTCTATGGAGTGCCTTCAAAATACTAATTAGGAAAGGGAAGTTTGGGGACCTCAGAGAGCGGATGATGATGGGGTTGGGTCTTTTGATACCTACTGATAAGGTCTTTGTGAAGCTGGGTTTATTTTATATGAATATTTTGTGTGACTCTTGGGATATTTTGGGGATATTTTGTATTTGGAGTTTTGGTAATAATTTTATGAAGTTTCGTTAGGCTTATTTAAAAATAGTTTGGTTAGCGAAGAGGGGTGGATGTTTTGACTCCCTTTGCTGATACTTCTTGTAATGTTACTGAACTTCCTCATTTGAAATAAAAAAGATCTTGGTCACTTTGTTTTTCCTCTTAATGAGTTTTACATTTGAGTTATTTATACTACTATCTAAGGCATACATATTCCTTTTGTTCATGTAAATGATAAAATGAATTTTCGTTCTCGGAGGTTAGAAAGAATAAAATTTTAGAAAAAAAAAGGGGGAACCATGCCCATGTAAAGCGTATAAGATTCCTACTTACCTTTGGTGGTTTTAAAAAATTTCTAAGTTCCATTTTGAATGATAATTTTTTTTTAGAGGATCAGACCCCACATAGTTCTGGGTAGAGAGAAATGAAGAATTTATATTTTAGAATAGAAGGAAGATGCGAGGAATCATGGGGCGTCGAGATTTTGGACAAATGGTAGAACTTATTGAGATGGTCCAGGTTGACTGGATGTGCCATTTCTTCTCTACCAATGTCAGTGAGCATGACAGCGCCGCCTGGCAAGATCTTTTTCACTATGTAGAAGCCACTCCAGTTTCGCATAAATTTCCCTCTGACGTCCCAGATAAGTTATATGATCTCTTTGATCTCCAGGTTTCCTTCCTAGATACCACGGTCCTTGACTCTTTGGTTAAATGATCGCGCTATCCAGCGATGGTACCCTTGTATGTGTTATAAAGCCTTCAGCCTCTTTTCATTTGAGAGTGACAATTTGCTAAAGAGGCTATGATACCAATCTTCCTCGCTGACTCTGCTTTCAAGCATAACGCGTAAGGAAGGGATTTTTAGTTCAATGGGTAGGAATGATTCCATGTCGTATACCAGAGAATAAGGGGTAGCCCTAGTAAATGTCCTGACTGAAGTGCGATAGCCCCAGATGGAATAAGGGATCTGATTGTCCCAATCTTGGTAACTCTAAGTCATTTTGCCGATGATGGCTTTGAGGATTTTTTGGTAGCTTCGACAGCACCATTGGTTTGGGGTCGGTATAAAGAAGATTTGTGTCTTTGAATCCCGTACTCATCGACCAGTTGTGTGACCTCGGCTTCAAAGTGTAACCCATTATCTGATACTAACACTTGGGGAAATCAGTTTTTATAGATGATGTTCTTTCGGATAAACTTAGCCACCTTCTTAGCATTCAGTACTGCGTATGACTCATCTTTGACCAATTTGGTTAAGTAATGAATGGATACTAGGATGAACTCATGCCCATTGGAAGCTTTAGCATTGACTTTTCCTATGATATCACTACCTTGGGAGGAGAACGGCCAGGGAGAAGTCATGTTGTACAACTCTCGAGGGGGTAAGTGTTAGATATTAGTAAACTGTTGGCATTTGAGGCATCTTTGAACGTAGGCAAAGCAATCCTGAACCATGTTGGTCTAATAGTACCCTTGATGAATGATTTTCTTGGCAAGCATATGATAGTTCATATGGGGTCCGCATTTCCCGCTATGGATTTGTAATACTCCGTATTTTTATACTTTCTAAATTTGGGGATTTATTAAATTTAATGTGAGTTATTAATTTAATATAAATCCAGAAATTAATTATTGTTAATTCCGAAAGTGACGAGAGTTAGTGATCATTGAAAACTTGTTGAATATTACTAATGAGTAAAGTAATATAATATTGGTACTATTAAATGTCACGAGTGAATAAAATGACAATTTTGAAAATTTGAGTCGGGACGCGCTCGTGTCGCGTCAGGACTAAATATTGATTTATAAAAGTGAATAAATTATGAGTCACCCGTATTGTCATTTTGAGTATGCCAAAGTGTCCGAAAGGGTCGAGATAGTCAAAAATATGTACACGGGGGTTTAGTTTTGGTCTCGGAGTGTTTTTAGGCCTATTTAGCACCCCGGGAGGGAGTTTCGAACATTTCGTAATTTTGGGTAATTAAACCCACGAAAATTACAAGGTTATATCAGATGCTTAGGGTTTCCTTCTAGGGTTAACACAACTAAAAGAAAGTGACGACCATTGGAGAAGGAAGGAGAGAGCTTGCCAAGAAATTCTAGGCTAAAAACCTCTCCGTTTGCGCCGCCGTCGCCGCCAAACGAGAGATCACGTCGCAAGGATCGTAACCACACTTATTTCAACACAAATCAGAAACCAAAAATTCCCAGGCAAGTATTTATCTTGCTTAATTTATTTAATGCGTCATTCAAGTTAGTCTAGGGTTTATTAGGATGAGTTTCATAGATGAAAACCCATGTTGGAGATAGGAAAATTGCATGTAGTAATGAGATAAATGATAATCTGGAAATCCCCCTTCATATGTAGAGGTTGAACCACGAATTTATGATGAATTAGAAGTAGAAATTCTGGTAAAAAGGTTGATTAGAACAAAGTCAAAGAAATTTTTAGGGTTCATGAGATTTATATAAGTTTTGTCCCTTTAATCCATGGTTATTGATGAAAATTCACATGCTTTACGTAGAAGATTGTTAGTTTGGGTTTATAATGTTTGTAGTACAAATTTCTGGGAGTTTGGGTGTTAAAAATCCGGATTTGGATGATGTTGGATGATAGAACCCGTAACTATTAATCTGCAGAATTCCCCGTACCTGTTTGATCGATCGATCGAACCAGGAGTGTCGATCGATCGACGCATCGATCGATCGATCGACCCCTCCTGGAAGATTCATAATTCCCCTTCTAAATAGTTGAATTTAATTTAAAGGTGCAATAATTCTTTGACATCCTTATTAAAATATTTTGGTAGATAAAGAAGACCAGTAGGACTTATTGATAATATGAAATCTTTATTGTAAGACGAGATTTATATTTTTTCGGGGATGTTTACATATAAGGAACAATGGAACTAGGATAAAAAGGGGGAGACGAGTAAGGTAGTTACGTTGGTAAATAAATGAGTACCTACTGAAATTACACTTGGGAGCTTAGGAATCCACGAGTGTCACATTAATAAGTTTGGATAATTCCACTAATTAAAGTAAGAAACGAACCGTTATACGTGATAACTAAATAACGAGAAATAAGGATAAATATCAGAATTATGGGTTATGAGATGTACCTAAATTTGATGTGGTAATAGTAGTATAGTTATATGACTGTGTTTATGCATATACTATATACATGAGAAAACCATGCCCGCGCTACTTGCTATCCCTGAGGTTACCGCGCTGGGACAGTCTTATCTCGATGGGACCTTTATGGGGGATATTGACTCGTACCCTAGAAGATAGAAATCCTTCGGTACAGGCTATCGAATCGATAGTTCAGACGGTCCTAAGAGACGTAAGGGCATGTACTGACCACTTAAAGACTTGGAATCTATGCTTCACCTCTATGTTGTTTGTGTTTGTATTAATACAGTTCGAGAGTGATTCCGAACTTGTATTTCCCTTAGTACGAGTGATACAGGGACTAGATAGCAGAGTATGCCCGCACCATAATTATTATGTGGGGTTCCGTTAGAATATATATATATATATATATATATATATATATATATATATATATATATATATATATTAAATTCTGTAATTTAGGAACTACCTACTGTGTTTATGGTAAGTAAGATATGAATAATTATTTCAATTTGGGAATAAGTGTTTGAAAAGTATAATATATTGCAGAGAGACATTATTAGTAAATAAGGTTAAATGAGAACTATGTTGTTAAATGAAATGAACCTCTTAATCAGTTGAAATTGTTAGTTTAAATCTTACTAGCAACATGAGATAAGATAAGATAAGTTAAACCGTTGGGAAGGTTAGTACGATAGGCGTGCACATTAGAAGAGAGGTGAGAATTTCTCAAGGGAGTGTCACACTAATATGTTGTTGCATTGGCCAGTAAACATTTTAAATACTTGCTAAACAAATTTTAAATCATGTTTACAATTGGTCTCTGACCCGTTTCCATTTATTTTCTCTCTTGTATATATATATATATATATATATATGTATGTATTACAGGTGTCCAGCCACAGGGGCGTCTTGCATAGGATCCTTTGGAAGGAACACGCTGCAGCTTAGGTGGGAGTTGCAGGCCTCTTGCTTAGACGACCTCATTTCTTGATTCCACTCCTAGCATTTATTTTAGCAGTTGGTCATGTGTCGCCCTTTTCCATTATTCAGTTGTTTTGTTGGATATTGTAATTCATTTATTTCCAGTATTTACATTTTGGATTTTTATTACTGTCAGGATATTTTCCTTTAAGTTTTAATGTTGGGATTTATTTGTTGAATGTTTAACTCTGTGGGATTATAAGTTACATGATAATTGTTGTGTGATTCTTTAAATTGTGAATTATGTAAAGTTTTAGAATATTGGTTTTGAATAAAATTTGGAAAGTAGTATCTGAAAATGGTTTTAACACTTAGCTTAATTATTTAGGGTGTTTAAATTGGAAATTTTATTTTGATGACAGTGATGCTAAGAATGAACCAACTGTTCACCTTGATTTTAATTTAATAAAGGAGTGATCGCCCGGTATTTAATTAGGCGGGGTGTCACAGGTGGTATCAGAGCATCAGGTTCTAGTGTCCTTAGGATCTGTACGGCTTATTTCGCTTTCAGCTTAAAATTTTTGTTATAGAGCCCTATTTTAGGATTGTTGTATTCTTGCTTTCATGATTACGTCTTCAGCTATTTGAAATTTGATAATAACTGTAGACTAATAAATTTCTTCACATTTCAGATGCCTCCGAGACGTGCACCAAAGGATAGGCGTGCCCAAGCCGAGCAGCCGACAACTCTGGCTCAGGGAACGATGAATGCTAATAAGGTAGCCGCTATTGTTGCTCAGGCGGTGAATGACGCGTTGGCGGTAGTACATCAGGCTCCACCCCAGATTCAGGCAGTAGCGCCAGTACCTGCACAGATTCCATCAGCATGGGAGCGGGTTAGGGATGCCTTTCAGAGGGCGCATCCCCCTGAGTTCTCGGGTAGTTCAGATATCATCATCGTCAGCCAATGGAAGAAAGATATCCAGAGGCATCTGCGTATGTATGAGTGCACGGATGTGCAGAAACAGTTGTTGGCCTCATTTAAGCTAGTGGGGGGCGCTTTGTAGTGGTGGGAATCTACCACCACCTTGGAGGAGAGGGATACTATTCCAATTCAGTTATTCTGGGAGCGGTTTGACCTCAAGTATTTTCCATCCGCCGTCCAAACTGAGATGAGGCGAAAGTTACTGAACTTGAAGCAGGATAATTCTACTGTTTCTGAGTATGAAGAGGAGTTCACGAGACTTCTCACTATAGTGCCAGATGAGGCACCCACTGAGGGCAAGAAGATATTGTTGTTTGTGGACGGGTTAGCTTGGAGGATCCGTCAGCACCTTATAGGGAATTTGTCTCTAAGTACCTTCACAGATGTACTCAATGCTGCTTTACTACACTGCCAGGATCACCGCTTCCATCTGTAGGGAAGCAAGCGGGCAGGAGAGTTCGGCCAGCAGGGCAGGATAGGGGCAGTGGCACTAGTGGATCACCGACATCTCAGGGGCAGACTCGTCAGCATGAGTAGAGTTCCCATCAGGGGGACCCTGCCAAGTGGTTCCGATCAGGTGATTCTCGGCAGGTATTTGGGGGATTTAGGCAAGGTCAGCAGGGCCAGCCTAATCAGCAGGTCCAGCAAGGCCAACACCGACAGCAACAGGGTCAACAACAGGGCAAACAGCGTTTTCATCAGGGCCAGTGGTGGGGCGGTAACGGCCAACAGGGCCGTGGTCAGTAGGGCCACAGGGGAGGTAATTTCAGAAGTCGATGTTTTGTGTGCGACAAGCATGGCCATAAGCATCAGGATTGTCCAGAGGGTGATAGGGCCCCACAACAGCAGGGTGCCCATAATGAGCCACAGAGGCCTCTTTTTCCAGTCGCCCTCCCAGCACCAGCTCAGGTACCAGCCGTTCTAGCCGCTTCAGTGTAGCAGGGGTAGCTACAGTACGGACGTGTCTATAATGTCCACCAGTCAGCAGCTCCACAGACACCACCCACGATTGAGGGTATGTTTACGATCCATGGTACTATGGGTCGAGTTTTATTTGATACTGGGGCGACGTACTATTTTATAGCTACCCATTTTGCGAAGGCCTTAGGGTTATTAGCCACAGCAGAGAGCACTGTGACGTGTGTAGACTCACCATTGGGAAATAGATCGCTAATTTTCTTTATATGTCGGGGAGTATGGGTAGAGATTGGTAGCTTGGTATTACCAGCAGACATGTTAGTCTTAGATATGCATGAGCACGACATTATTATTGGTATGGATTGGCTCGCAGCTTACAGATCCATGATATATTATTTCGGTGGGAGTATTGTCTTTGCCATTTCGGGGTAAGAGATGTTTATAGTGGCGATGCCTCGCCTAGAGGGAGGCTCGACCGCTCATTTGTATTACATAGAGGAGGATACCTCTAAGGAGGTTGTGAGTCCCTTAGACTTGATCCCAGTTGTTCGTGAGTATTCTGATGTATTTCAGGAGATTCCAGGCCTACCCCCCAGTCGAGAGATAGACTTTGTCATAGATTTATTATCGGATACTCGACCTATAGCACATGCTCCATACCCTATGGCTCCGGCGGAGATGCGAGAGTTACGAGATCAGATAGAGCAGATGTTAGGTCAGGGCTTCATTCGCACGAGTACCTCACCTTGAGGTGCTCCAGTTTTATTTGTGAAAAAGAGAGATGGTTCACTGAGGCTATGTGTGGACAAGGTCACGATACGGGACAAGTATATGTTGCCTAGAATAAATGATCTGTTCGACCAGTTGAGGGGAATAACTTTCTTTTCGAAGATAGATCTGAGGTCAGGGTACCATCAACTACGTATTAGGGAGCAGGATGTTTCAAAAACTGCTTTCTTGACGAGATATGGGTCCTATGAGTTCAGAGTGATGCCATTTGGACTCACAAATGCTCCAGCCATATTCATGGACTTGATGAACCGAGTGTTCAGAGAGTTCTTAGATCAGTTTGTCATCATTTTCATAAATGACATTTTGATATATTCACACTCCGAAGAGGAGCATGCCGAGCACTTGAGGCAGGTTCTTTAGACTCTACGAGAGCATCAGCTGTATGCTAAGTATGAGAAGTGAGGGTTCTGGTTACGGGAAGTGCAGTTCTTAGGGTATGTTATTTTTGAACAGGGGATAGCAGTTGACCCGAGTAAAGTGTCATCGGTGAGGGAGTGGGGAAAGCCCACGACATCGACGTAAGTTCTTAGTTTCTTGGGATTAGCCGGATACTACAGGAGATTCATCCGAGGGTTCTCCAAAATAGCGGGTCCATTGACGAACCTGACTCGCAAAGGTGTTCCATATGTTTGGGATGATGCTTGCCAATTGGCTTTTGACGAACTGAAAGACAAGCTTACTTCAGCACCGATCCTTGATTTACCTAAATCGGGCGTGGATTACCTGGTTTACACCGATGCTTCTTTATGGGGACTTGGGGGAGTACTTCAGCAGGAGGAGAAGTCTATAACTTTTGCCTCCCGCAAGCTTAAGCCACAAGAGAAGAATTACCTCACACACGACCTAGAGTTAGCAGCGGTCGTTTTTGCATTGAGGATATAGAGGCACTATTTATTAGGGGAGAAATTCCGCATGTTCACAAACCACAAGTCACTGCAGTACCTGTTCACTCAACGAGAGCTGAATATGCGTCAGCGCAGGTGGTTAGAGTTCGTGAAGGACTATCAGTTCGACATACAATACCATTCGGGGAAGGCCAACGTAGTTGCTGATGCGTTGAGCCGTAGACCGGTAGACGACGTGGCGAACGTCTGGAAAGAAAAGTGGAAAGAGTTGGGTCACCAGGACGCGGTATCCCATTCCTTTATATCTGTCATGATAGTGACACCCGAGATTATTACGAGGGTGATACAGGCACAGACTGCAGACCCATTTTGCCAGGAGCAGATTGTACGACTTTTAGCTGAGGGTGCCGAGTCCTATTCTATTAGTTCTGATGGGGGTTTGAGGTTTAATGGGAGATTGGTGGTCCCAGAGGGGTCAGACTTATGTCATGCAGTGATGACCCAGTCTCACGGGTCCCGATTTGCGGTACATCCTGGAGGAGATAAGATGTACCAGGATATGAGGCGACAATACTGGTGGAGTGTAATGAAAAAGTTCACTACTGAGTTCGTGTCCAAGTGTTCTACCTGCCAGCTAGTAAAGGTGGACCATCAGAAACTGTCAGGGTTGCTTCAGCCATTGGAAATACCCGCGTGGAAGTGGGAGAGTATTTCCATGGATTTTATTACAGGGTTTCCTACATCACAGCGGCGCCACGACTCCATCTGGATGATTGTGGACCATTTGACCAAGGTGGCTCATTTTCTATCGGTAAGTATAGATTATACCACCGGTCAGTATGCTCAGTTGCTCATTACTGAGATTGTCAGATTTCATGGGGTGCCCCTGAATATTGTGTCAGATAGAGACAAAATTTTCGTATCGCATTTCTGGGAGAGCTTTCAGGAGGCTATGGGTACAGAGTTGAGGTTGAGTTCAGCTTATCACCCGCAGACAGATGGACAAACAGAGCGTACTAATCAGATGTTGGAGGATATGCTACGCATGTGTGTCCTTGACTTTAGAGGAGATTAGGAGCCACATCTTCCACTGGTAGAGTTCGCTTATAATAACTCTTATCAGTTCACGATTGGCATGGCTCCATTCGAGGCTTTGTATGGCAGGCCTTGTCGTTCCCCAACGTGTTGGCTAGAGGTGGGGGATAACAAGTTACTCGGACCAGAGGTAATTTAGGAAACCTCCGCGAGGATTGAGATTATTAGGAGTCGCATTCGAGTAGCCCAGGACAGGCAGAAAAGTTACGCTGATGCGAAACGGTTCTTTCGGGAGTTTAATGTGGGGGACCAAGTATTATTATGTGTATCTCCTATGAAAGGAGTGATGAGGTTCGGAAAGAAAGGGAAATTGGCCCCGAGGTACGTGGGACCATTTCCCATTATTGAGAGGATTGGGTCGGTAGCATACAGATTGGGACTGCCAGAGCGTCTAGATCGCATCCACGATGTATTTCACATCTCATCGTTGAGACGATACCTTCAGGATGATATGGCCAACACCCACATCATGATAGAAGAAATAGACTTACAGCCTGACAGCTCTTACGAGGAGAGACCAGTGGCTATCCTAGACCATAGCGAGAGGAGATTTAGGTCGAAGGTAGTTTCGCTTATACGGGTCCAGTGGGAGCATCATAATATGGAGGAATCCACCTAGGAGCGCGAGGCAGATATACGCGAGAGATACCCAGATTTATTCTTACCAGGTACGCCTTATTTTTCGAATTTCAGGACAAAATTCCGTTATTAGGGGGTAAGTATGTAATACCCCGTATTTTTATACTTTCGAAATTTGGGGATTTATTAAATTTAATGTGAGTTATTAATTTAATATAAATTCAGAAATTAATTATTGTTAATTACTAACGTGACGAGAGTTAGTGATCATTGAAAACTTGTTGAATATTACTAATGAGTAAAGTAATATAATATTGGTACTATTAAATTTCACGAGTGAATAAAATGACAATTTTAAAAATTTGAGTCGGGACGCGCCCGTGTCGCGTCGGGACTAAATATTGATTTATAAAAGTGAATAAATTATAAGTCACCCGTAAGGTCATTTCGAGCGCGCCAAAGTGTCCGGAAGGATCGAGATAGTCAAAAAAATGTACCCGGGGGTTTAGTTTGGGTCTCGGGGTGTTTTTAGGCCTATTTAGCACCCCGGGAGGGCGTTTCGAATATTTCGTAATTTTGGGTAATTACACCCACGAAAATTACAAGGTTATATCAGATGCTTAGGGTTGCCTTCTAGGGTTAACACAACCAAAAGCAAGTTCCGGCCATTGGATAAGGAAGGAGAGAGCTTGCCAAGAAATTCTAGGCCGAAAACCTCTCCGTTTGCGTCGTCGTCGCCGCCAAACGAGAGATCACGTCGCAAGGATCGTAACCACACTGATTTCAACACAAATCAGAGACCAAAAATTCCCAAGAAAGTATTTATCTTGCTTAATTTCGTTAATGCATCATTCATGTTAGTGTAGGGTTTATTAGGATGAGTTTCATAGAAGAAAACCCATGTTGGAGATAGGAAAATTGCATGTAGTAATGAGATAAATGATAATCTGGAAATCCCCCTTCATATGTAGAGGTTGAACCACGAATTAATGATGAATTAGAAGTAGAAATTCTGGTAAAAAGGTTGATTAGAACAAAGTTAAAGAAATTTCTAGGGTTCATGAGATTTATATAAGTTTTGGCCCTTTAATCCATGGTTATTGATGAAAATTCACATGCTTTACGTAGGAGATTGTTAGTTTGGGTTTATAATGTTTGTAGTACAAATTTCTGGGAGTTTGGGTGTTAAAAATCCGGATTTGGATGATGTTGGATGATAGAACCCGTAACTGTTAATCTGCAGAATTCCCCGTGCCTGTTTGATCGATCGATCGAACCAGGAGTGTCAATCGATCGATGCATCGATCGATCGAGCCCCTGCCATCGATCGATCGACCCCTCCTCGCAGATTCATAATTCCACTTCTAAATAGTTGAATTTAATTTAAAGGTGTAATAATCCTTGGACATCCTTATTAAAATATTTTGGGAGATAAAGAAGACCAGTAGGACTTATTGATAATATGAAATCTTTATTGTAAGACGAGATTTATATTTTTTCGGGGATGTTTACATATAAGGAACAATGGAACTAGGATAAAAAGGGGGAGACGAGTAAGGTAGTTACGTTGGTAAATAAATGAGTACCTACTAAAATTACACTTGGGAGGTTAGGAATCCACGAGTGTCACTTAATAAGTTGGGATAATTCCACAAATTAAAGTAAGAAACGAGCCGTTATACGTGATAACTAAATAACGAGAAATAAGGATAAATATCATAATTATGGGTTATGAGATATACCTAAATTTGATGTGGTAATAGTAGTATATTTATATGACTATGTTTATGCATATACTATATACGTGAGAAAACCATGCCCGCGCTACTTTCTATCCCTGAGGTTACCGCGCTGGGACAGTCTTATCTCGATGGTACCTTTATGGGGGATATTGACTCGTACCCTAGAAGATAGAAATCCTTCGATACAGGTTATCGAATCGATAGTTTAGACGGTCCTAAGAGACGTGAGGGCATGTACTGACCTGTTAGAGACTTGGAATCTATGCTTCGCCTCTATATTATTTGTGTTTGTATTAATACAGTTCGAGAGTGATTCTGAACTTGTATTTCCCTTAGTATGAGTGATACGGGGACTAGATAGCAGAGTATGCCTGCACCATAATTATTATGTGCGGTGCCGTTAGAATATATATATTATATGAGTATTATACATACATATATATATATATATATATTAAATTCTGGAATTTGGGAACTACCTACTGTGTTTATGGTAAGTAAGATATGACTAATTATTTCAATTTGGGAATAAGTGTTTGAAAAGTATAATATACTACGGAGAGACTTTATTAGTAAATACGGTTAAATGAGAACTATGTTGTTAAATGAAATGAACCTCTTAATCAGTTGAAATTGTCAGTTTAAATCTTACGAGCGGCATGAGATAAGATAAGTTAAACCGTTGGGAAGGTTAGTACGATAGGCGTGACATTAGAAGAGAGGTGAGAATTTCTCAAGGGAATGTCGCACTAATATGTTGTTGCATTGGCCAGTAAACATTTGAAATACGTGCTAAACAAATTTTAAATCGTTTTTACAATCGGGCTGTGACCCGTTTCCATTTCTTTTATCTCTTGTGTATATATATGTATGTATTACAGGTGCCCAGCCACAGGGGCGTCTTGCATAGGATCCTTTGGAAGGAACGCGCTGCAGCTTAGGTGGGAGTTGTAGGCCTCTTGCTTAGACGAACTCATTTCTTGATTCCACTCCTAGCATTTATTTTAGCAGTTGGGCATGTGTCGCCCTTTTCCATTATTCAGTTGTTTTGTTGGATATTGTAATTCATTTATTTCCAGTATTTACACTTTGGATTTTTATAACTGTCAGGATGTTTTCCTTTAAGTTTTAATGTTGGGATTTATTTGTTGAATGTTTAACTCTTTGGGATTATAAGTTACTGGATAATTGTTGTGTGATTCTTTAAATTGTGAATTATGTAAAGTTTTAGAATATTGGTTTTGAATAAAATTTGGAAAGTAGTATCTGAAAATGGTTTTGACACTTAGCTTAATTATTTAGGGTGTTTAAATTGGAAATTTTATTTTGACGACAGTGATGCTAAGAACGAACCAACTGTTCACCTTGATTTTAATTTAATAAAGGAGTGATCTCCCGGTATTTAATTAGGCGGGGTGTTACGGGATCTTCTACATCATTTCTTCAATGTCATTCCCTACATTGCAGTGCAAATGAGTTCCATCGAAGTTTCTCTTGAACAATTATTTGTCTTAAATGATGTACTAGGCAAATAGTTTTTAGAGGATCAAAGGTCTTTCTAATTGGCATCTTGGGGATAAATACCATGATTAAGAATGAGCCAAATATCGTAGTACCAGGACTCGGCCATATTATAATCTTCCTCTGTGACGAGCTTAATGTGGTAGCAGTGGGTTGGCATAGCTTATTTTTGGGCTAGGAAAGGGGCCATCATTATTTCCTCGGGCATGTCAACTATGGAGGCTAAGGTAACAAGGGCATCAACTAAGCTGCTATTTGCGTGGGGCAAGAAGTGGAAGGTGATATCTCGAAATTGGGAGGCCAACTCTTCCAGGTGGGTGTGTAAGGGTAAGAGTTTCTTGTCTCTAACTTTCCACCTTCTAACGACTTAACCGATGATGAGCGCAGAATCACCGTAGACTTCTAGGCATTTGATTCCTTTCTTAAGAGTGACCTTGAGGCCTAAAGTTTATGCCTCGTATTCGGTCATATTATTACTGCAGGGAAAATCCAGTTGTGACACCCCGCCTAATTAAATACCAGGTGATCAGTCCTTTATTAAATTAAATCAAAGTATCCAGTTGGTTCAGTCTTAACATCACTGTCGAAAACATTTATTTTATTAATCACCTAACAATTAATTAAGCTAGTGTTAAAACATTTTGTCCAATAAATAAAGCCAATTAATTTAAACCATTCACACATTCACTATTTTTATGAATAAACAATTAATGAATAAACACCATCTAACTGAATATGATAAAACTAGTATAATCATTCCAATTAATAAAATCATAACCATCAAACGTAATAACACCAAATCCTACTGAAACTGAAATACTGAAATAAAATTAGTACAATGTCTCTCTAATATAAAATAAAATGAGAATGGGTGACACATGCCCTAACTGAGAAGCCTAAATCAAAGAACATAAGTCATAGAGGTGGAGGCGTCTAAATACGAGGACCTGCAACTTCCACAATAGTTGCAGCATGTCAAAAGATCCAACAGTCTAAGCCTAACACCCCTGTGGCTGGACACCTAAAATAATTTCACAAGAAAAAGAGTTTTTTTTAGAGATGGGTCAGAGCCCGAGTGTAAAATATTTTAGAATAATTTAATAATTATTTAAAAATTGCAATAAAGCAAATATTATGTGCATGTTAGCTTTTCGAGAACTCACTTGAGATTCTCACCTCTCAATTATTATGCACGACTAACGTACCTTTAACTCGCCCTAATTATTTTTATCACACCTAACTAGGCTATAACCATAAACCTTCTAATACTCACCCGTAGCAATAACCCGTATTCCCCATATATAATTATCATTAAATATTTCTGCATTTACTATCCCAAGTAAAGTTCCACAATAAGGTTAAGAATTCACATAATTAATTCGATTCCATTAACATACTCATCTACATATTCACACGGTATATTTAATCACAAATATTTATTTCCATCACGCTATTATAAATAAATACTAATATGGCACCACTAGACTCAGCTAGGCGCGTGCATACTCTGCTATCAAGTCCCGATACATCTTGTACTGAATAAGAACAATCAGTCTGGAGTCACTCTTGAACCCTATAAATACAAGTCACACATATTGGAGGCGAACATAGATCCAAGCCTATGGGTTATGCACATACATACACACCAGATAAGTCGTTCCTAGGTTCTATGCCTTGAGGTACCAATCTAATATCCCCCCAAAAGCTCATCAAAATAAGATTGTCCTCTCTTCAATACCTCCCATGATAGCAAGTATGGGAGGTATGTCATACACAGAATAGATAGTACTATAGGTATTCACACAAACCAATAAAGATCATTAGGTATACACACAACCCAAATATTTTAGTTCATATGTAGTATTATTCCACTTACCACTTACATTATATTTGTTAAATTACATATATTCTCTCTCTCGTAATTTCAAAGGATGACTCATTGCTCCAAAAACCTTAAAGTATTATACCCAAATAAACTCCAATAATTCTGAACTCTACTAAAATTCGTCGTACATTATTTAATCTCACTCGAATTAACTATTATGTATAAATTGGAACCAAAGAGAAATTTTCATAAATCCTGACAAGTCGCTCAAATGAAACTGCATCTCGTTTGAATGACCTCTTCACGCGAGATTCCAACTCTCTCGAACGAAGTCCAGTCTCGTTTGAATGAGATGGCACTGCTTCGTCACCTACCTCAACTAGCTGCATTTTTCTCCATTATAAAACCTAAAAACCTCTACAGATAAGTACCAAACACCAATTAATCATTCCTAATTGATATGCTAACATACATATATGATTTCTAACAACCTAGAATCATTAAATCCTTAATAAACAACCCTTAAGTACAAAATCCCCAATTTAAATCAATTAAAGCCTAATTCTTACCCTTATCATTCAAGAACATAATAAATTCAAGTTCGTTCATCACAATACCACATAAATTGGTGACTTCTAATCTATTTACATGAGGGTTCATCATATTTCAATTTCAGATTGTAATTAATCATCTTAAACCTCCAATTTCATCAAGATTATGAACAATATGTGGGTATTATACACCTATACTAACATGAACATGATTATTGCTACAGTTTTGCAAGAATTAAACACTTGCCTTACGAAATAAGGTCTGATCCTTTAATGCAATTGGTATGGTTGCAATCCTCGCTCTCTGATCTACGCTGTGGTGGTCTCAGTGGTGTAAAAGGTGAAGTGGTGGTGGTTCTGTCCCTAGAAATCTCTGTGTCTAACACTGATAGCCCTAATCTAACACATATACTTAATCTTTTATTCCTTTAATTTTCATCATTAATTCTATTCCAAAAATACAAATTACCAAAATGCCCTCTCGGGATGCCGGTTTGGCCTCAAACTATCCTGAGACCCAAACTAAACCCCTGGGTAGACTCTTCTGACTATTTCGACCCTTTCGAATACATGGGCGCACTCGAAATGACCATTTGAGTGACTTATAAATAATTTACTTTTTATTCCATTAATTTAGTCCCGACACGACTGGCACGCGCATCCCGACTTAACTACCGTATTTGTCGTATTTCTCACTCGTGACAATTCTCATAAATTCACAATTATATATTACTTTATTCGCTCAATAATATTCACTATTATTCTTATCAATAAATACTAACCTTTATCTCTCTAGTTAATATTTATTTTAATCCAAATTAATTATTAATTAAATTTCATATTTAAATTTTAATTAATCCCTTGTTTTAAAAATCTTAAAAATTTCGGGGTATTACATACTCCCCCCAATAAAGGAATTTCGTCCTGAAATTCAAAAATAAAAGTATACATGGGAAAAATAACTTTGGATATTTCTCGCGCATCCCATCCTCGCGCTCCCAAGTAGACTCCTCATCATTGTGGTGATCCCACTGACCACGCACAAGTGGAACTATCTTTGACCTAAATATCCTCTCTCTATGCTCTAAGATAGCCACCGGTCTCTCCTCGTATGAACTTTCAAGTTGTAAGTCAATCTTCTCCAGCGCAATGTGAGTGTGAGTCAACTCATCCCGGAGGTACCGTCTAAGCGAAGAAATATGGAACACGTCATAAATCCTATGCAAGTGCTCGTGTAACCCAAGTCTGTAAGCCACTGGCCTAATCCTCTCAATAATAGGGAATGTCCCTACACACCTCGGGTCCAACTTCCCTTTCTTCCTAAATCACATTATCCTCTTCGTAGGAGATACTCGTAGTAGCACCTGGTCCCCTATACTGAACTCCCTGGAGAACCTCTTAGCATTGGCGTGGCTCTTCTGTCTATCATGAGCAACTCGTATGCGACTCCTAATTATCTTAATCCTGGATGACGTATCCTAGATGGCCCAAGTAACTTGTTGTCCCCCACCTCTAAACAACAAGAAGAAGAACGACAAGGTTTGCCGTATGGTGCTTCGAATGGGGCCATACCAATAGTAAACTGGTAGGAGTTATTATAGGCAAACTCCACCAGTGGGAGGTACTGCTCCCAACCTCCCTTAAAGTCAAGGATACACATCCGTAACATGTCCTTCAACATCTGATTCGTCCCCTCGGTCTATCCATCCATCTGCGGGTGATAAGCTTAACTCAATTTCAACTCGGTACCCATCACCGCCTGAAAACTCTCCCAAAATTGAGACATAAAAACCTTATCCCTGTCGGACAAAATATCAAGGGGCATCCCATGTAATGTCACTATCTCAGCAATAAAAATCTAAGCGTGCTGTGCCGTAGTAAAATCTGTCCGAACTGGAAGAGAGTGGGCTACCTTAGTAAATCAGTCCATAATAACCCGTATGGAATCACGACCTCTCTAAGAAGTAGGAAACCCTGTGAAGAAATCCATGGAAATTCTCTCCCATTTCCACATAAGAATATCTAGCGGGTGAAGAAACCCTGTTGGTTTCTGATGGTCCACATTTACTAGTTGACAGGTGGCACATTTTGAGATGAACTCTGCAATATCCCTCTTCATCTCACTTCACCAATACTACCGTATCGAGATCCATGCAACTCTATCATCAACGCGTGTCGTAAGTCTTCCCCCTCAGGAACAATCAGTCTATTGTTAAAGCGTAAGCCTCCCTCAGGACTCACTGAGTAGGACTCTTCTCCCCCAACTAAAAGTTGTCGAATCCTCTCCTAACAAAATGGGTTCGCTCCCTGGGCATGTACTACCCTCATCAAAATCTGGGGTGTAACGTTCATGGCTGACATGAACGATCTGGCAATCACATCCTGATGTCCCAACTCCTTCCATTTTGTCTTCCACACCTTGGCTACCTCACCCCCTGGTCTAGTGCTCAATGCATTTGCTACCACAATAGCCTTCCTCGGATGATACTGGATCTTGAACTGATAGTCTTTCACAAATTCAAGCCACCTGCGTTGTCACATATTCAACTCCCTCTGAGTGAACAAGTACTGCAGTGACTATTGATCTGTGAACACGCGAAACTTCTCCTTCAACAAATAATGTCGCCAAATTCGAAGTGCGAACATGACTGTTACGAACTCCAAGTCGTGGGGGGGGGGGGTAATTTCTTTTGTGAGGCTTAAGCTTGCTGAAAACAAAAGCTATAGCCCGATCCCCCTGCTGCAATACCCCCACCAAGCCATTGTAATGATGCTTCAGTAAAAATGAGGTACTCCACACCTGCTCTGGGGAGTGCTAACCCTGGTGCTGAAGTCAACTTATCCTTCAGCTCATCAAATGACAACTGAAACGCATCATCCAAAACATAAGGTACGCCCTTACGGGTCAGATTAGTCATCGGACCCGTAATCTTCGAAAACCTCGAATAAACCGTCCGTAGTACCACTACACCAAAATGAGAGATTTATGAGTGATGTTAGCAGCCACAAATGAACTTTATAACTGCTATTTACCATCATAATTTAGTGGGTGACAAAAGAAAAATTGTAACTCCTAACAGCAGCCACAAATGTTTATAACCCGTATAGGGGTTATGACCGGTGACCCCAATTTGTAATTGTTATTTGTAACTGCTGTCAATAGTTACGAATCTCATATTTATAACTGCTGATAGCAGTTACGAATCTTATATTTGTAACTACTTTTAGAAGTTACAAAGTAGACAGTAGTGACAAATTTATGACTTCTATTAGCAGTTACAAAAGTTGAATTTGTTAAATGTAGTAATAGTTGTTACAAATATCTTTATATTTTCACAAAATGATGAAATAATGAGAATAGAATAAATATCATGATAACAATTCTAAAAATTTGACAACGTTTTATTTATATTTCTGATATTCCAAATATCCAGTACATATAAAACTTGTTTAAAATTAATTTAACATCAAACAACCCCTTTTTGGGCTCCAAGTACAAAATGAACATAGAATAAAAAATAAACTAAAAAAAACAACGACACAACACTTTAATGACATGAAATGTCATGAACATATAATAAAGAATTCTAAACATAGACTAGGAGTCACCACGTGGTGAATACGCTTCGTGAAGTCTAGGTATATCAGCCGTGGGGGTATTGATGCGGTGACATCCTCCCTCGTGTACTTACAGTAAGCATGTTGATCAAGTTCAATGGACTCAAATTTTTTGAATATGGCACCTCGGTATCCATTGAATTGTGCTTGTATTGCTTGCCTCCAAGTGTAAACACCGGTATCTAAGCCTTTGAATACTACGTATGCAGGGTATACCATGTGTATGCCTGTAAACAATAAAATGTAACTATGTTAGTTACAATAAAGAAGGTGGGGCACAATGTTATTTTCATAATACATGCAAGGGAAAAAGTAAAATGGTAGTAAGAATGAGAGACTTAGTACAACAAAACAGTCATGAATCCAAAAATCCCGAATTTATGGCATCCAGTACAATAAAAAATTTATATAATTGTTTTATAACTCATAATCAACATGTCAATGATAGAGTTGATATGAAGTAGAAATGAAATAAAAATTTAATTACTAGTAGTCTATGATCTCATACAATTATAAGAATTTTGTTCTGTTTAAATATCTTTTACAGTTAGAAATGCTCGCGTACACAAACAGGAAAACTAAACAGTGAGAGAATGGATTACATCACAGTTTTAAAATGTGAATGTGTTAACAACGTAGATACGGATGAAATTCGTATCTACGTTTATACCCCCGGATAGAACTGGAAAATAATATTGCAGTACAAGAATTATTACGGCGAGGCCTATGTGAAATCCGAACACAAGCATATGCAACCTTACTCGATTTTAATTCAAAAATTATATTATTTGTTCAAATACCAGGTTAGTATAAACTAGGAGCATTCTTTCCCTTACCAATTTTAGTCACCGCAAACCATTGTCAACAACCAGCTAACACAAAAAGGATCAAATATTTTTAAACAAATTAACATAAAATTATCAATTGTTCTCAAATTAATAAACAAGGAACAATGTAAGTTAAGAAATTACATGATTCATATTGCATTGTAAATCTGATATGCCAAAGCCTAACTGATTTATATTGCATTGAATATGCCAAAGCCTAACAGATTCATATGTAAATCTTATTCCTAACTGATTCTTATACCAAAGCCTAACTGATTCATATGTAAATCTAGATTCACATCCAAAGCCAATGCTAACTTAACATGATTAGTATAATTGTTATATCATATTAAGTTATCTTAACAATCACTTGAAATAAATATGTATTGTAACATGATTATATTATAACAGTGAACATGAATAATCATTATTGCAATGAACATGAATAAAGATCAACTTTGTGGCACATAAAAACCAAAGTCTAAAACTTGTGATAATGGGGCCCATGAAAACTTGTGATAACTGTAAAATAGTCAGGCATTATACATCCCAAAGTCTAAAACTAACTTTTTTTATGCCTCTGTTTTGAGGATGCATAAGCAAATGATTCATATTTTCCCTTCACCCATCATTGTAACTTAATTCCGCCTTTCGAATCATCAACACACCATAAATATGGCCTATAACATAAAGAAGTGAAGGTAGTTGACTATCTTATAAGCTTAAAATTATTATAAGATAGAACCTTCTTCAGGTAATCTGTTTCAGTAAGCACTAATATCTTGTTTCTATGAGTCATGTTAATCGTGTTTTTATTCGGGTTATCCTATTAACTTTTATCATTATGTATTACCTATTTTGTGCTTGTTGTATGTCTGTGAGTTATTTAATGGGATATTATCACACATTTCATATATTTAGGTGATCATATAGTTGATTGGCCTTTCAATTTTGTTTATATCATTTTGTGCATTTACACTATCTGTGTGAACCGTTCCAGTGACAAGTATTTCTTCTGGGATATACATAAAATTCCTCTCCCCGTGGAATTTCCAAAATGTGTAGTCAGCTTGCATACCCCACTGAATCAAATGTAATTTTACATCCTCTCTTTTCAAACGTTTACCATTTCTACAACGAATGATTGGGCATGGGTTAATATCAGTTTTGAGATTCTTCATTGCATAATTCACAAAGTCTTTCACCCCATGAACGTATACTTTCCCTACTCTAAAACTTTCACCCATGCACTCTTTATATTGGAGAAACTCCATTAATCCTACAATACAAACAAATAGAAACTCTGTAAATTATCAAACTAAATGAGTATGTCCCTTATTACATACATGCGTAGCATAAGTATTTTAGTTATTACATATTTTTTCAAATGTTTGAGTATTGATATATTTAGTATTATATGTATATATGTATATATATTACATGTGTAATTTAAGATTCTACATGTCATGCTAAAATATTTATGTATGTAGACAAAATGAAGTGATATTCTAAGAGTAAAGATTAAACATATCAAATTAATAACACTAAAATCTCTTATTATTATTTATTTTTTTATAACTCAACACTAAAATCTCTTATTATTTTACTAGACAAAATGAAGTGATATTCTAAAAGGATTGAATTGCTATAATTCATGTCCAACCCACACATGATATATCCTATTACCAGTTATCAAAATGCAAATAATAAAATTCATATCAAATGAAATAAATTGAATTCATATTCACACACTAATAATTAATAATCATATTGGGCCATTAAATTGCCAAACATGGGTTTATTTACGAAATTAAACTATGTGTTTCTATCGATTGAGAATATTATGTGTTTATGTTCACAATAAAATATGTGTTTTTGTCGATTGAGAATATTATGTAAAGACAATCTTATTATTTGCTATTTTTTTTGCTCGTTAATCAAACATTAAAACTCAGACATTTATTTATGAGATAAAAAATAAAAAATCGAAAACTCAAACATTTATTTACAAAATCAAACATAAATAAACATTTATTTACTAAATAAACATTTTAGCCAAATAAATGTTTATTTACGAAATAAATGTTTACGAAATCAAACTCAAACATAAATAAACATTTATATACTTCTTACAGAAACGAAATGAAATATACTACTGATTTATATAACAAACCAACCAACGTATGAAATCAGATATAATAAACCAACGAAAGGAGTAAACCAATGAAATGAAAGGGTTCTTCTCACAGCAACGAAATGAACATTATAATAACGGAATGAACAAAAAGAACGAAATGAACAAAACTCACAGCAACGAAATGAAATGCTTCTGAGAAAAGTCATTCTAGGGTTCTTCTCTCAACAATGAAATGATGGAACAAACCAAAAACTCACAGCAACCAAATGAAACAGAGAGAAGAGTAGGAGCGGGGGTTGTGAAAAGAGAGAGAGAGGAGAGAGAAGAGGGAAATTAAAGTTAGATGAAAATTTTTGTGACTCCTAATAGCAGTAACCAATTAAGTCTTAGGGCGGCAAAGTTTTTTTACTGCTAGGAACGGTTACAAATTGGTGAGTGCTAATAGCGATTATAAATTAAGTGTTAGGCTAAAATTTGTGGTTGCTACGAGTAGTTACAAATTTATGACTGCCGATAGCAGTCACAAATTTAGTATTAGGACAAAATTTATTACTCTTTATAGCAGTTATAATTTTGTGACTGCTCATAAGGGTCATAACTTAGGCCTACTAATAAATTTGTGACTGCTTAGAGGAGTCACAAATTAATTATATGGTGACATTTGTGAGTGTCATTAGCGGTGACAAACTAGTTGACTCAAATTTTTTATTACCCATTGATTTTAGCACCCCTCATGGGAGTTATAAATAATTTTGTGACTGCTCCAGGGAGTGATAAGTTTGTCACCCCCATTAGCAGTCACAATAAGGCAGTCACAAAATTAGCATTTTAGTGTAGTGTACCCGGCTAGGCCCAAGAAACTTCGTACCTCCATCGGTGTCGTGGGCTGTCTCTACTCCCTCATCGCTGACATCTTGTTCGGGTCCACTGCTATCCCCTTATCTGACATGATATGCCCCAGAAACTGTACTTCACACAGCCAGGATTCTCATGTCTCATACTATGCATACAACTAGTGCTCATGTAGTACCTGAATTACCTAACGCGAATGTTAGACGTACGACTCCTCAGTCTGAGACTAAACCATGATGTCATTTATGAAGGAAATGACATTTTGATCCAAGAATTCTCTAGACACCCTATTTGTACATCGTAGTTGACATCGAACATTTCAACTAACTAGGGCGCCCATACACCCTATGTCCTGAGCCTTGTTACCCAAGTCAACTGAACATAATGTGCTCGTTTTAATATAAGCCTTTTACCCTTGGTCTGATTATTCGATAATATCGTATTCAACTACACAACTAGTAACACTTAATTACCCTTTAGGTCGTTCCACTAATGTACTCGTGGTGTAAACATTCCACAATGTATTTTCATGCCAACACAATATAGGTCTACCGGCCCTTAATCGAAGTATACCTCTCAACTTCCAGTTATAACCAAACACACATATGATAACTAAGGTATCAACCCTATGTAATGAGGACCAAACATTTCCAAACTTCCGACCTTCACTAAATTTCATGCGTGGGATGTCTCGCAAAGCAAAATACAAACAAGGACCCCCCCGATACACTACTAATTAACATTGCATGTCATCGAGATCCATAGGCCCTCAACACACAATCAGCACCCCAAATTTCTGTTTCCCGACATACAAATCTACTCATCCACTCTCCTTTTACTAAAAATGATAAATGACGTGGTGCTCTTAACATCACTTAGGAGTTGGAGTTAAATCACTAATGAGTTAAATCTCTTCACTCGACAGTTTGTTAATATGCTCTGAATCCATTAGTAAATGTCCCTATTCTCTGGATTCAGTTATAATAAGGCAACATACTCACAGAGGTCTTTTATACCTTATAATTTATACAGATAGGATCAACCTGCTTTAGTTTCCATCACCTAAAATAAAATAATTCATTATGTAATACACACACAACGGTCTTACCACTCGAACCCTCGGTACCTAGTCATTACGCAGAAGTATAATAAACTCTATTTCCCTTACTCTCCAAGGTAGTAAATCATAACGTAGGAGTCATCATAATGCTCACACCCTCTTCCCGCGCCAGTGATAATATATAACTCAGCTACCCGATGATAAATATATTCATAATGAAAGTGCAGTAATTTACAATATTAACATACCTCCAAACACTGGTAGTGCCAGCAGCACTAGTGGCAAGACTGCATATCGGACGTTGTAAGCACGATCGCACGGTAGTGGCCACTGCTACTGTGGGGTTAGCACTACGGAGGTAACTATACCTGCTCTCCCATGATGGTTACTCTGTGGCTCCTAGCGGGCACCATGCTGGGCCCTGCCCTTCCCAGGGAAATCTAGATGCATGTGTCCCCACCCGCTATAGATAAAACACTTCCCATTAAAATTTCCTCCTTGTTGACTATGTTGTACACACTGCTGGCCATTCTGACTTTATCAATTTGTCCGGGGCTTCCCTCTGGCCCATTGCGGGTAAGCTTGGTGTTTATGACCATTTCTTCCACACTTTAAACACCTTTTTCTAATGAGGTTTCCCTGTTCTTGGCTTCGTTGGCCCTGGCAGTTTTAGCTATGTCCACCATTTCCATCGTTCCCTTGGTTCTAACGACTGTGAGGAACTTGTCGTTGTTGCAATGGTGCTTCCCCACAATTATTACCCCTTATCCTGCCAGATCGATTAACTCGTCTTGATCTCCTACCACCTATAAGTTGGACACGGTTATCTTGGTAATAAAATATTGCATTAGTACCTTCTTATGCAACTATAATTGCCACCTTTATGACTGTCACCATTTCTTGGGGTACTTGTTAATTTTGTCCCACCTCAATTCCTTCAGCGGCATTAGTTTGTCATCCTTTCCTAAGGGACATTTAAAATTTAAATGAATTATATAAGTTCACTGTCGATCCAAAACATAATAGCAGATGTACGTAATCTCCAATACGTAAACTTGAATTCAACAGTCCTAATAATAGGGCACTATATCAAAGAATGCTAAGCTGGAAGCATAATAAGTCATACAAATCCAAAAGGATGCAAGAACCTGGTGCTCTGATGCCACCTGTGACAGCCCGCCTAATTTAATACCGGGTGATTAGTCCTTTATTAAATTAAATCAAAGTATCCAGTTGGTTCAGTCTTAGCATCACTATCGAAATTTTTTATTTTATTAATCACCTAATAATTAATTAATCTAATGTCAAAACATTTTTTTCAATAATTAAAGTTAATTAATTTAAACCATTCACACCTTCACTATTTTTATGAATAAACAATTAATGAATAAACATCATCTAACAGAATATGATAAAAACCGTAATAATCATTCCAATTAATAAAATCCAAACCATCAAACGTAATAATTCCAAATACAAGTGAAAATCAAATACTGAAATAAAATGAGCACACTGTCTCTCTAACATAAAATAAAATGAGAATGGGCTACACATTCCCAAACTGAGAAGACTAAATCAAAGAACTGAAGTCATAGAGGTGGTGGCGTTTAAATACGAGGACCTGCATGTAACACCCTGCAATTTTGAGGATTTAAAATTTAATTATTTTTGGGAGAAATAGAAATATTTGAATTATAGAAACTTAAATTTATAATTTGGAGAATTTATATGAGTGGGAAGAATTATTTATTATTGGGCGACTTTAAGTAAATTGTCCGAATTAATGTGTGTCGCATTTTCGAGGTCAAAATTGGAGAATGTTGTAAAGTATTTCGGATGACAATTTCGAGTGCACGGTTGAGTCTGGATGGATCGAGATAGTCAGAAAAGAGTACTTGGGGAGAGTAATTGGGTCTCGGGGCATTTTTGGGCATAGCCGGTCCCACACGGGGTGATTTGGGCCATTTTAATTAGGCCCGTATGGCCTAAAACGGGATTAAGGGTTTTAAATCTAATAGGGGGAAAAGTTGAATGGCAGCTAGAAATTCTAAACCTATGGTTTGAGAGAGACACAGAGGAATCAAATCTATAAACAAATTGGGAAGTTTTTGGAGACAAATTAAGGGACGGGTTGGGGTGTTCTTCATCAACACGTTCACTACACCAACGGATCAGACCCTACGAACAATTTAAGGCAAGTGGTTAACTGTTGTAGTTCTTCAATTGATGATAATCAATTCATATCATAGTATGTGTATATGAAAATTCGTTTTGGGTGTGTAGCCATAATTATATTGGATTTTTCTGAAAGTAGAGTAATGGTTAGATTTAATTACTCAAAAGTTGTTAGGTAATGATTTGGGATTGTTAAGATTGAATTGTTGGGAGAATTACAGTAGGTATTAGTGTTTAAATTTATTGAGAATGATGAGGTTGATTTTGGTAAAAACGAAACCCGGATGAAAAACCCAAATCTGATATACTTAGGGTTATGTATAAATTTGATGATGGATTAAGGTCTCTAGAGTGTTTAGAACCTTTTCTTGTGTGGAGAATATGTTGGTTATGATTTGGGTAAAGGTTTAGGAAGAAACGGAAGCTTAAGGGTTCATCAATGGCTGAAATAGCAAGCCGAAGAAGACGAATACATGTTCGATCGGTCCATCGACCCAGGGGATCAATCGATCGATGGTCCCAGAATTATGGCAGTTCGGATAGTTTTATATATATAAGGGAAATTAATTTAGGATTTAATCCCTACTTTTATTTAGTGATAAATTCACATGTGACACATATTCCTTAATAATTATAAGGTGATATAATTGGGTTTAGGAGAGTGATAATTGTATGCCATCAGATGAATAAATTTCGGGAAATAATTTGTGAGAATTGATTTTGGATCGAGGGAAAATATTTGGGTATGGTAGTTGAGAGGCCTACATTATTAAAATAATTTAGGTGCAATCAATTAGTTATGGGGCGAAATATAGAATCGGTTATTAACGATGGTGTGGGCCAAGTGAGCGAGTCCGAGTATAATGGTTGGGCAACACCAAGTGTTAAGTAATTAATGTGTAAAGTATTTATATAAGAGTCGAACCATAGACTCGGGGATATATTATATTAATTGACGTGTGAAATGAATAAATAAGAGTCGGACCATAGACTCGGGAAGATGATAAATTAATAAGTGAGTAAATTAATAAAGTTGAGTCGGGCCAGAGACTCGGAAAATTACATGCTAGTGTTACGGGTTTTTGAGTACACGGTAAAGTCGGGGTTTATATTATATATATATATATATGGTGTAGTGATAGTATATATATATATATATATATATATATATATATATATATATATATATATATATTGTGTGTGTGTTCTTAAATATCAGTGACTAGATATTCATTTAAGTCATATACTCTAGTGCTGTCAAGGGAGGTTGCACGATGTGGGTGAATCCCCTAGCTTGAGGAGTAGGGTGAGTATATCCCCAGGTCATAGCGTCCGGTATATGGGTGAGGGGTTTATCTCACTTTCAGGGAAGAAATATGACCGCCTCCATTACGTTTATATTTTGGGCCAGGTTGGTGAGTGATTCCAACTTGGGGAACTAGGTTATGTGAGCACACCTAGTGAGATAACACTTTAGAGGGAATCATCCGGTGAGGGTATACTCGGAGGGATGGATATACATATAAATGTGTGGTTGTTCTTAGTAGAGGTACGTATATAATGGTAGTAAATATTATATGCAGGGAATAATACAGTGTGTGATATATATACTTTATATAACTCGTGTCACGGTTATATGCTATTATTTAAGAAGGACTTAATTAAGTTAAATGGGAGATAACTTGTAACTCATGAATAATTATACTCGGGTTAGAGTAGTATGGCAAGGGGAGGTTATACCAGGACTAGTTGGACGGGGTAGTACAAATAGGTGGGGTTAAGGTAACCGTTAGGTGTGCACATTAGTGGAGGAGTGAGAATGTCCTCAAGAGAGTGCGACACTGACTTAAATACGAAGTGCATTCATGCATTTTAAATTACTGCAGTTAATTAACTTGTTAAATATTTTCAAAATGTTTTGAGTTCTAACCTTTGCTATAAAACAATTTTCAAAACCTTTTAGGTGTCTAGCCACAGGGACGCTAGAATTGATATTCTATTCCAGGGACACGGAGCTGCAGTATATGTGGATGCTAGCAGGAGTTTGGATTAGACGCATCGTTCATTCATTCCTAGAGTAGGAATCATTTATCAGTTTCATTTTTATTTCGGGCTTGTCGCCCAGACTTCTCAGTACAGGTTTCAGATGTACTTATTCAGGTGTTGGATGTTTGTATTGGATTTTTCACTTTGGTGGCCGATGGTTTATTCGGCAAATTGTTTAATTAATTATTCAGTTGATTTATTTCAATTGTGTGAATGGTTTATATTTAATTCCGCATGTACTGTTTGGTTTAATTAATAAGATAAAATTTGGCACCAGCTTTTGGAATACTAGGTGGTTTGTAAGTTTTAAAAAGTTTTCGACAGTGATGCTAAGGATAAACCAACTGGGATTCCTGTTTTAATTTGGTATAGGACTGATCACCAGGTATTTTATTAGGCGGGGTGTTACAGATGTTATCAGAGCATCAGGTTCTAGTGTCCTTAGGATCTGTGCAGCTTTTCACGTTTTAGCTTAGCGTTCTTTGATGTATAACCCTATCATAGGATTGTTGTATTCTCATATGTATGCGCATTTACGTTCTTCTACCAATTATTTTATATTTGAGGGTGAACTCAGACGTTTCGATTCTCATTTCTGATGACGCCCAGGAGAGAGAGAGCAGCTAGGGCAGCAGGGGGAGATGAGACTAGGGAGGCTCACCAGGAGCCAGAATCGGCAACCGCCAAAGATGATTTCAGCTGCACGGGTAACTGAATTAGTAGCACAGGCAGTTCAAGCGACGATGATCAAAATAGGAAGGTTTTTTCCATAAGATCAGCCACAGGCGTTAGTGGTACCAGATGTTCAGGTCCACCAGGGGCCTTCGGAGTGGCATCAAGTACGAGAGGTCTTTCAAAAGGGCCACCCACCAGACTTTCGAGGGGGTTCAAATGTGGTGCTAGCGTGTTAGTGGAAGAGGGATATCCAGCGTCGCCTACGCATGGTAGATTACAACGAGGTGCAGAAGAAAATGATAGCCACTTTTAGGTTAGTGGGAGCAGCACTACAGTGGTGGGAGTCGATCACCATAGTTGAGGAAAGGGATACATTAGCAATTATAGAGTTTTGGGTGCGGTTCGATCGCAAATACTTTCCGCCAGCAGTTGAGATCGAAATGAGGAGAAAATTCAGAGAGGTGACTCAGGGGGACTGTTCAGTGTCCGACTACGAGGAATAATTCACTCGTTTGGTAAATTTTATACCGGATGAGGTACGTGATGAAGAAAGAAAGAAGTCAAAGTTCATGGATGGGTTAGTCTAGAGGATCAGGCAACATTTGATTAGTAATCCCGCATTAGTAGCTTATACGGACGTCATAAATGCAGCACTCCTGCACTGTCAGGAATATCGCTTCCATGTGAGAGGAAGCAAGAGGGGAGGGGAGCCCATTCAGTCGGATGATGAGGGAGGGAACATTACCAGTGAGGTATCTCAACAGTAAACAGGGGGACATCAGGGGCAGGATTCCTGGCAGGGGAATCAGGCCAAGCGATTTAGGTCTGGAGGCTATCGACAGGATAGCCAGGACTTCCGACAAGGCCAACAAGGAAGGGATCAGTGGCAGGGTGAATTTATTAAGAGGTGTTTCGTTTATGGGGAAGTAGGACACGTGAAGAGAGATTGTCCTCAGTACGGAAGGGGTCAACTACAGGATGAGGTCCTGGGTGTGCAGCCACTACAACAAGTCATGGGTGCGTTTGGGCAGCGGGAAGCTGCTCAGGAACTCGAGGATCAGCCATTGCAGCTAGAGTATGGAGGTAATTATTTTTATCCTATGGGCATGGGGTATGTTTTGAGTGATAGTGAGGGTGTCACAATGTAAGAATTATTTTCACTAGAATTTGCGAGTGAGTCGGATTTAGTGGGTGCGCTGGCTGTAGCAGCCATAGTATGTAGATAAGATTTTTCGTGGGGTAGCAGAGTCCTTTGGTGTTAACCCCGAGAGAGTGGAGGTGCACACTGAGAGTAGGTTTGAATTATGCGAGGGGTTGCTACTTTCGAGAATTATGGAAGTACGGTAGATGATTTTTAATATTGGCTGGATAGCGATGGATTTGTACTATTGTGAATAGTGGGGGTAAGTTTTGTTGTTCACGACACCAGGGTATGAATGATTTTTACTAGATATTAGCTGAGAGGGCATCTAGCTTATATATATATGTTGTATTGTGTGGTGCAATAGACACATAATGAGATCTTATGTTCTCATATTTTATCCCGGTAAATAAGGGAGTCTACTGAAGTGAATCAGGGTGACTAAATTTATTTTCGAGCAGGAAGAGATAACTCGGGGTTTATTTTACGCAAGAGCTAGTGATAATAAGGGCGCGGTATTTTATGTTGTCTTTTGTAGCATAAGACTAGGCGTGTATGATTTTGTGTTAATAGACAAGTGTTTGGGGGTACGTGCTATGGACTGAGGGTCTAACAGATCTCAACGGCCGACAATGTTAGGTAGTAGTGTATCGGGGGGTTCCTTGTTTGGATTTCTCTTTGCAAGATGTCCCACGCATGAAACTTAGCGCAACATTGGAAGTGGGAAGATGTTCGGTCGTTAGTACAAGGGTTGGGTACCCCGGGTATTATTATTTATATATGTGATATGACTACGGGTTGGAAGTTATATTATGGGTCACGTCTAGTATAGTCGGGTAAATTTCGTGCGGTAAAGCACGGCAATAGGGTGTATGGGCACCCGGGTTAATTATGGCAACTTTTGTGCGGTCAAGTACGAGTAAGGGTGTATGGGCGTCCTAGTTAATAAAATTGCATATTTGTGTAATTTATAGTTAGAAGCGGGAGAGATAGATATAGCGAGCTTAGAGGCACATGTCTAGAAAATGATATTCAAAGCTTGGAGCACTAGGCTCATCTTAATTTCGAGGACGAAATTCCTTTGTCAAGGGGGAAGTATGTAACACCCCATAATTTTGAGGATTTAAAATTTAATTATTTTAGGGAGAAATAGAAATATTTAAATTAGAAAAACTTAAATTTATAATTTGGAGAATTTATTTGAGTGGGAATAATTATTTATTATTGGGCGACTTTAAGTAAATTGTCCGAATTAATATGTGTCGTATTTTCAAGGTCAAAATCTGAGAATGTTATAAAGTATTTTGGATGAAAATTTTGAGTGCGCGGTTGAGTCCGAACGGGTCGAGATAGTCAGAAAAGAGTACTAGGGGGTAGTAATCGGGTCTCGGGGTATTTTTGGGCATAGTCGGGCCCACGCGGGGTGATTTGGGCCATTTTAATTATGCCCGTATGGCCTAAAACGGGATTAAGGGTTTTAAATCTAATTGGGGGAAAAGTTGAACAGCAGCTAGCAATTATAAACCTAGGGTGTGAGAGAGACACAGAGGACTCAAATCTATAAACAAATTGGGATTTTTTTGGAGACAAATTAAGGGACGGGTTGGGGTGTTCTTCATCAACACGTTCACTACACCAACGGATCAGACCCTACGAACAATTTAAGGAAAGTGGTTAACTGTTGTAGTTCTTAAATTGATGATAATCAATTCATATCATAGTATGTGTATATGAAAATTCGTTTTGGGCGTGTAGCCATAATTAAATTGGGTTTTTCTGAAAGTAGAGTAATGGTTAGATTTAATTACTCAAAGGATGTTAGGTAATGATTTGGGACTATTAAGATTGAATTGTAGGGTGAATTACAGTAGGTATTAGTGTTTAAATTGATTGAGAATGATGAGGTTGATTTCGGTAAAAACGAAACCCGGATGAAAAACCCAAATCTGATATACTTAGGGTGATGTATAAATTTGATGATGGATTAAGGTCTCTAGGGTGTTTAGAACATTTTCTTGCGTGGAGAATATGTTGGTTGTGATTTGGGTAAAGGTTTGGGAAGAAACAAAACCTTAAGGGTTCATCAATGGCTGAAACAGCAAGCCGGAGAAGACGAATACATGTTCGATCGATCGATCGACCCAGGGGATCGATCGATCGATGGTCCCAAAATTTTGGCAATTCGGCTAGTTTTATATATATAAGGGAAATTAATTTAGGATTTAATCCCTACTTTTATTTAGTGATAAATTCATATGTGACACATATTCCTTAACAATTATAAGGTGATATAATTGGGTTTAGGAGAGTGATAATTGTATGCCATGAGATGAATAAATTTCGGGAAATAATTTATGAGAATTGATTTTAGACCAAGGGAAAATATTCAGGTATGGTAGTTGAGAGGCACTACATTATTAAAGTAATTTAGGCGTAATCAATTAGTTATGGGGCGAAATATAGAATTGGGTATTAACGATGGTACGGTCCAAGTGGGCGAGTCCGGGTATAATGGTTGGGCGACACCAAGTGTTAAGTAATTAATGTGTAAAGTATTTATATAAGAGTCAAACCACAGACTCGGGGATATATTATATGAATTGACGTGTGAAATGAATAAATAAGAGTGGGACCATAGACTCAGGAAGATGATAAATTAATAAGTGAGAAAATTAATGAAGTTGAGTCGGGCCAGAGACTCGGGAAATTACAGGCTAATTTTACGGATTTTTGAGTACACGGTAAAGTCGGAGTTTATATTATATATATATACGGTGTAGTGAGAGTATATATATATATATATATATATATATATATATATTGTGTGTGTGCTATTAAATATCAGTGACTAGATATTTATTTAAGTCATATACTCTAGTGTTGTCAAGGGAGGTTGCGCAATGTGGGTGAATCCCCTAGCTTGAGGAGGAGGGTGAGTATATCCCCAGGTCATAGCGTCCGGTATATGGGTGAGGGGTTTATCTCACTTTCAGGGAAGGAATATGACCGCCTCCATTACGTTTATATTTTGGGCCAGGTTGGTGAGTGATTCCAACTTGGGGAACTAGGTTATGTGAGCACACCTAGTGAGATAACACATTAGAGGGAATCATCCGGTGAGGGTATACTCGGAGGGATGGATATACATATAAATGTGTGGTTGTTCTTAGTATAAGTGCGTATATAATGGTAGTAAATATTATATGCGGGTAATAATACAGTGTGTGATATATGTACTTTATATAACTCGTGTCACGGTTATATGTTATTATTTAAGAAGGACTTAATTAAGTTAAAGGGGAGATAACTTGTAACTCATGAATAATTATACTCGGGTTAGAGTAGTATGGCAAGGGGAGGTTATACCAGGACTAGTTGGATGGGGTAGTACAAATAGGTGGGGTTAAGGTAACCGTTAGGTGTGCACATTAGTGGAGGGGTGAGAATGTCCTCAAGAGAGTGCGACACTGACTTAAATACGAAGTGCATTCATGCATTTTAAATTACTGCACTTAATTAAGTTGATAAATATTTTCAAAATGTTTTGAGTTCTAACGCTTGCTATAAAACTATTTTCAAAACCTTTTAGGTGTCCAGCCACAGGGACGCCAGGATTGATATTCTATTTCAGGGACACGGAGCTGCGGCATATGTGGATGCTAGGAGGAGTTTGGATTAGACGCATCGTTCATTCATTCCTAGAGTAGGAATCATTTATCAGTTTCAGTTTTATTTAGGGCTTGTCGCCCAGACTTATCAGTACAGTTTTCAGATGTATTTATTCAGGTGTTGGATGTTTGTATTGGATTTTTCACTTTAGTGGCCGATGGTTTATTCGGCAAATTGTTTAATTAAGTATTCAGTTGATTTATTTCAGTTGTGTGAATGGTTTATATTTAATTCTGCATGTACTGTTTGGTTTAATTAATAAGATAAAATTTGGAACCAGCTTTTGGAATACTAGGTGGTTTGTAAGTTTTAAAAAGTTTTCGACAGTAATGCTAAGGATGAACCAACTGGGATTCCTGTTTTAATTTGGTATAGGACTGATCACCCGGTATTTTATTAGGCGGGGTGTCACACTGCAACTCCCACAATAGCTGCAACACGTCAAAAGATTGAAGAGTCTAAGCGTGGCACCCTTGTGGTTGTACACATAAAATAATTTCACAAGAACAAGAGATTTTGCAAGAAATGGGTCAGAGCATGAGTGTAAAATATTTTAAAACAAGTTAGTAAGTATTTAAAAATTACAATAAACCAAATATTATGTGCATGTTAGCTTTTCGAGCACTCACTTAAGATTCTCACCTCTCAACTATTGCGCACACCTAAAGTACCTTTAACTCGCCCTAATTATTTTTATCACACCTAACTAGGTAGTAACCATAAACCTTCTAATCTTAACCTGTAGCAATAACTCGTATTTCACACATATAATTATTATTAAATATCTTTGCATTTACTATCCCGGGTAAAGTTCCACAATAAGGTTAAGAACTCACATAATTGATTAGATTCCATTAACATACTCATCTACATATTCACACGGTAGATTAAATCACAAATATTTATTTCCATTACGCTATTATAAATAAATACTAATACGGCACCACTAGACTCAGCTATGATGCATGCATACTCTGCTATCAAGTACCAGTGCATCTCATACTGAATAAGGACAATTAGTTCGGAATCACTCTCAAACCATATAAATACAAGTCACACATATTAGAGGCGAACATAGTTCCAAGCCTATGGGCTACCCACATACCTACGCACCCATATGATCGATAACTTATTAACTCACAGATAAGTCCTTCCTAAGTTCTACGCCCTGAGGTACCAATCTGATATCCCCCCGAAGGCTCATCAAGATAAGATTGTCCTCTCTTTAAGACCTCTCCTGATAGAAAATATGGTAGGTATGTCATACACAGAATTGCTAGTACTATAGATATTTACACAAACCCATCAAGATCATTAGGTATACACACAACCCAAATATTTTTGTTCATACGTAGTATTTTTCTCATTACTACTTACATTATATTTGTTAAATTACGAATATTCTCTCTCTCAAAATTTCCAAGGATGACTCGTCTCTCCAAAAGCCTTAAATTATTATACCCAAATGAACTCCAATAATTCTGCACTGTACTGAAATTCATTGTATATTATTTAATCTCACTCGAATTAACTATGATGCACAAATTGGAACCAAAGAGAAATTTTCAGAAATCCTGACACACCGTTCAAATGAAATTGCATCTCATTTGAACGAGATGGTAGGTCATTTTAACAACCTCTTCACATGAGATGTCACCTCGCTCGAACGAGGTCCAATCTCGTTTGAACGAAATGGCACTACTTCGTCCCCTACCTCTACCTGCTGTGTTTTTCTCCATTATCAAACCTAAAAACCTCTATAGATCAGTCTTAAACACTAATTAATCAGTCCTAATTGATATACTAACATATATATGATTTCTAACAACCTAGAATCATTAAATCATTAATAAATAAGTCCAAAATCCCCAATTTAAATCAATTAAACCATAGTTCTTCCCATTATCATTCAAGAACATAATAAATTCAGGTTCATTCATCACAATACCTCATAAACTCGTGAATTCTAATCTATTTACATGAGGGTTCATCATATTTCAATTTCAGATTGTAATTAATCATCTTAAGACCTCCAATATCATCAAGATTATGACAATACATTGGTATTATACACTTATACTAATATGAACATGATTATTGCTACAGTTTTGCAAGAATTTAACACTTGCCTCAATAAAGAAGGTCTATTCCGTTTATTTAGTTGGTATGGTTATGATCCTCGCTCTCCGATCTACACGGTGGTGGTCTCGGTGGTGTAAAAGGTGCACTGGGGGTGGTTCTGGCCCTAGAAACCTCTCCTCCTCCTTTCCCTTTTTGGCCCCTCAGTGTATAACACTGATAGCCCTAATCTAACCCATGTACTTAATCTTTTATTCCTTTCATTTTCTTCATTAATTATACTCCAAAAATACAAATTATCGAAACGCCTTCTCGGGATGTCGATTTGGCCCAAAACTGTCCCGGGACCCAGACTAAACCCTTGGGTAGACTTTTCTAACTATTTCGACCCTTACGAATACATTGGCATACTCTAAATGACCATTTGAGTGAATTATAAATAATTTAAATTTTATTTCATTAATTTAGTCCCGACACGACTGGCACGCGCGTCCCGACTTAACTACCGTAATTGTCATATTTCTCACTCGTGACAATTCTTATAAATTCACAATTATATATTACGTTATTCGCTCAATAATATTCACTATTATTCTCATCAATAAATACTAACCCTTATCTCGCTAGTTAATATCTATTTTAATCTGAATTAATTAATAATTAAAGTTTCCATATTTAAATTTTAATTAATCCCTTATTTTAAAAATCTTAAAAATTACGGGGTATTACACCAGCTTGATGGCCATGGGAGTGTTAGAGTCATCAGGGGCGATCAAGAGTATCCCAATGCCATATCATTTCTTATTGGCATCGTCATCAAAGAACATTTTCCATCTGAGGTCACCACAAGGTAATATTGGCTTGAGTCTTCATGGGTTGGTCTAGGATTTTGCTTTCTTCAATGCTCATCTCCGGCATGGGAAGTTCTTCGAAAACTACCTTTCCCTTATATGTTACAGATGGATAGGAATTAAGATTTTTATAGTGCCTTCCTAATATGCTTATATGGTTTACGGAGGCGAGGAAGAACAAGAACTCCGTTTCCTCATTTATTTCTATCTAAATGGCTACTTTAATGATTTCACCCAATAGGTCCTTGAAAGATATCATCCTGCACATGATTATCAGTAGATTGACCTTTTACTGTCTTGATTCATCATCTGAGCGGTCAAATGCATCCCCCCATCCAACGACAATTATGTCTTCCTATCCTACCAAGATAAATTATAGTTCATGATCTCAACGTCTTCTTTGTATAAATCCTCCCACTCAACGGGGAGGTGTGGGAGTAAAGGGCCCAACCGCCCTTGTAGCTTCAAAGCGGTGATTAGATTAGAAATGTTGTAGATCTCGTCAATCTATCGGAACATGTCTTCCATAATTTGTACTACATTGTCGAAATTGATTTCATCAATGGGTACCACCCAATTATCTGACTCCCGAGCCCACTTCTAGGCTTCCATGAATAGGATGTTGAACTTTTGACAGTCGATGGTCATTTTAAAGGGCAATTTTAGTTCAAAATTTAGAAGTTGGTTCAATACTACTGATAACTCCATATCTTTCCCTTTGGATTGGGTACGAATGGTAATACAAGCCCTCATGAGGAGTGATAGAGCCTGGTTGGTAAAACAAGTAGGGTGTAAGAGAAAATATGGGTAAACTTTTAGCTGTTTAGGTGAGATTATGAGTATGATAGGTGCTTTATTGGGCACAATTTGCGTAGATGGATCAAATTTTAGGTCATTTTCTAAAAGGATGGCATTTGTATGGGTTGGAAGTGGGTTGTGAGTGGTGTTGGATTTAGGATTGGCTGGTGGGAAATGATACCATAGTCAATTAAACCCTGGATTGAATTTTGGAGATGAAAGCACTGGTGAGTAGTATAGTGGCTACCTGGTGGAAATCATATTGGGTGTCGATTTTAAAGTTTCGGGGAAATGGGTTTAGTAATGTAATAGGGTCCAAAGGTCTAATAAGATTTTGTCTTAAGAAGGCTTGGTATACTTTGGATAACGGAGCATAGAGTTTGGTGTATTCCTTTCTGGCTGGAATAGGATGGCTTTCTGGTGCCCAAGAGGTAGCGGGCTGAAAGATATTATTGATGTTTGAGATTGGGACATTGGTAGTCTTCTAATACTTTCTGGGGTTAAATTATCCGGACACTTTATTCGGCTCGGCTGCTGTCTTGGTAACACTTTATTCAATCTCTACACCCGCTTCTCGGAGGGCTCAAAAGTGTGAGTAATACTTACCTCCCATAGTTGCTCTGATATGGGGTAGGAAATTCTTCTTCACTGTACTGACTTGTTCTTCTTCGGAGGACCAGTTGGTCATGGTGGCAGCTTTGTCTCTCCACCTTGCTATGAAATTGTTGATTATTTTCCCAAGACTCTTCTTGAGAAGCTATACCGCATAACCTCTAGTTCTTCTTTGTACTTGTACTGCAACATGAATTCACGGGCGAGATCTTCCCGACTGTGGATTCTGGATTCTTCGAGGGATAGGAACCAACGGAGAGCGATGTTCTTCAATGTCTATTGGAACATGTGGGCCATTATCTTCTCAGAGGAACCAAGAAGGGTCATGTCTCAGTGACAACTGCAAAGATGAACAATTGGAGGCCCACTGCCCCTAAACTTCTCGATGGATGGCATCTTGAATTTCTCCAGCAATCTTGCTTTATGGTAGGGAGACATGTGGGTGTAGTCCATGTAATTCTTGGATATATTAACTTGGTCAAACTTCTTTGACAACAACTTGAGGTCTTCCTTGACCTTTTTCAGTTCTCCCTCCTTGGGATCAATGGGTATGGGCAAGTTAGCCCCTGGTTGGGCAAGGTTTGGCATAGGGAGTTGAGCTGGCAACAGCCCATTGGCAGGCATGGCATGCGGAGCATGATGATATTATTTTGGGACCTAAACAGGATCGGGAGCAGGTGAACCCATGGAATGAGGAAAGAGAACCTCGGGTTCTTCAGGAAATTTAACTCGGCTTTGCTGGATCTCATGAACCTCGGTTGGAAGGTTATCAATCTTTGCACTGAGTTAGACTAGGACTACTATCAGATCAGGATGCACCTTCGGTACTTGATCAACATTTTCCATAGAGGACTGGTGAAGGTTGATTCTGGACTCGAATGAAGTAGTAGGGGAACTGGCAGAGCTTCAAGGCAGTTTGATGGAAGACCAAAGCAAATAGGGAGCCAGGCTAAGAATCGGGTATGTGATCGACCTGATAAGAAAAATTATTCGAATTTATTTTTAAAATGGGGAAAAGGAATTATTTTTTGTTTAATTATTTTTTTTAGACATTACTTTCCAAATTTTATTTTATAAACCAAGATTTAAATATTTACAACAATTCAATATTAAAGAATCACACCATAATTATCCTGGAACATATAATCCAACTAAATTAAGCATTCAACAACTAGATCCTAACATTAAAACTTAAAGTAAAACCTCCAGACAGTAATAAATCCCAAAGTGACAATACTAGAAATAAATGAATCAAAATGTCCAATAAAACAAATGGATAATGGAAACGGGCGACACATGCCCAACTGAATAAATAAGCTAGGAGTGGAATCAAATAAATGAAGTCGTCTAAGCAAGAGGTTTGCAACTCCCACCTAAACTGCAGCGCATTCCTTCCAAAGGATCCTACGCAAGATGCCCCTGTGACTGGGCACCTGTAATATATACATATATATACAAGAGAGAAAGGAAAAAGAAACAGGTCAGATCCCGATAGTGTAAATGATTTAAAATTTGTTTAGCAAGTATTTAAAATGTTTACAGGCCAATGCAACAACATATTAGTGCGGCACTCTCTTGAGAAATTTTCACCTCTCTTCTAATGTGAACGCCTATCGCACTAATCTTCCCAACGGATTATCTTATCTTATATCGCACTAATCTTCCCAATGGTTTAACTTATCTTAGGTTACTCTTAAGATTTAAAACCGAACAATATAATTATTTAAGAGGATAATTTCATTTGATCACAAAGTTCTCATTTAAACCTTATTTACTAATAAAGTTTCCAGTGTCCCATTATACTTTTCAAAACAAGTATTTCCAAATTGAAGTCAAGATTCATTTCTTACTTACCATAAGCACAGTATGAAATTCCAAATTTTAGAATTTAATATATATATTAAATACTCGTATAATATATATATTCTAATAGCACCCCACATAAAAATTATGGTGCGGTCATACTCTGCTATATAATCCCCGTATCACTCGTACTGAGGGAAATACAAGTTCGGAATCACTCTCGAACTGTATTAACACATACACAAACAATGTTGAGGCGAATCATAGATTCCAAGTCTCTAAGAGGTCACTACATACCCTCACGTCTCTTAAGACCGTCTGACCATCGATCAGATAGCCTGTACCAAGGATATCTATCTTCTAGGGTACGAGTCAATATCCCCCATAAAGGTCCCATCGAGATAAGACTGTCCCAGCCCGGTAACCTCAGGGATAGCAAGTAGCGCGGGCATGATTTTCACATGTATATAATATATGCATACACACAGTCATATAAATATACTACTTTTATCATATCAATTTAGGTTCATTCCATAACCCATAATCACGACATTTATCCTTATTTTTCCATTATTAGTTATCACGTATAACGGTTCGTCTCTAACTTTAATTTGAGGGATTATTCGAACTTACTACGTAACACTCATAGACTCTATCCTCCCAAGTGTAAAATTCAGTAGGTATTCATCTATTTTCCATCGTAACCATTTTACGTATCTCTCCCTTTAATGCAAAATTTCATCGTCCCTTATATAAACACCCCAAAAATGTAAATTTCGCCTTACATTAAAGGTCTCTTAATCATTAATAAATCCTACTAGTCATATTTATCTCCCGAAATATTTTAATAAGGGTGTCTAAGGAGTATTCTTCAGTTAGAATTAATTCAACTATTTTAAAAAGGGAAATATAAGTTTGCCAGAAGGGGTCGATCGATCGAGGGCAGGGGCTCGATCGATCGAAGCTCCTGGCTCGATCGATTGATCAAGCAGGTATGGCGAATTCTGGAGTTAATCAGTTATGGGTTCTATCACACAACCTCGTCCAAATCCAGATTTTTCATTCCCAATAGCCCAAAAATTTGTACTACTAACAGTATAAACCCATTTTATACATATTCTACGTAAAGCATGCAAATTTTCATCAATAACCATGGATTAATAGGCCAAAAACTCATATTAATCTCAAGAACCCTAGAATTTCTTTATCATAGTTCTAATCAGTATTTTTCCAAATATTTCTACTCCTAATTCATCAAAAATTCATGGTTAAGCCTCTACATATGAAGGGGTTTCCAGATTATCATTCAAACCAGTTCTACATGCGATTTTCCTATCTCCAACATGGATTTTCTTCTACCAAACTCATCCTAATCACCCTAGACTAACATGAACGATGCATTAACAAAAATAAGCAAGATAAATACTTGTCTGGGATTTTCAGAGTTCTGATTTGATGATGAATTTGGTGTGGTTGCGTTCCCCGTCGTGCGATCTACGCGTTGGTGGTGGTGGCGGTGCAACCGGATGAATTTTCGGTCTAGAATTTTCTTTGAAAGTTCTCTCCTTCCCTCTCCTATGGCCGTCACTTGTCTTTGGTTTTTTAAACCCTAGAAGGCAACCTTAGACATCTGATATAACCCTTGAAATTTCGTGGGTTTAATTATCCAAAAATGTAAAATGTCCAAAATGCCCTCCCGGGGTGCTAAATAGGCCTAAAAATGCCCCGAGACCCAAACTAAACCCCCGGGTATACTTTTCTGACTATCTCGACCCTTTCGGACACTTTGGCGTACTCAAAATGACCATACGAGCAACTTATAATTTATTCACTTTTATTAATCAATATCTAGTCCCGACGCGACACGGGCACGTCCCGACTCAAATTTCCAAACTTGTCATTTTATTCACTCTTGACATTTAATAGAACTAATATTATATATTACTCTACTCATTAGTAATATTCAACAAGTTTTCCATAATTACTAACTCACATCACGTTAATAATTATAAAGTGATTAATTTCCGGATTTATATTAAATTAATAACTCACATTAAATTTAATAAATCCCCAAATTAATATAGCATAAAAATACGGGGTATTACATACTTCCCCCCTAATAACGGAATTTAGTCCTGAAATTCGAAAAATAAGGCATACCTGGTAAGAATAAATCTGGGTATCTCTCGCGCATATCTGTCTCACGCTCCCAAGTGGATTCCTCCACATTATGATGCTCCCACTGGACCCGTACAAGTGGAACTACCTTCGACCTCAATCTCCTCTCGCTATGGTCTAGGATAGCCACCGGTCTCTCCTCATAAGAGCTGTCAGGCTGTAAGTCTATCTCATCTATGGCGATGTGAGTATGGGCCATATCATCCCGAAGATATCGTCTCAACGACGAGATGTGGAATACATCGTGAATGAGATGTAAATGCTCTGGCAGTCCCAATTTGTATGCTATCGGCCCAATCCTCTCGATAATGGGAAATGGTCCCACGTACCTCGGGCCAATTTCCCTTTCTTCCCGAACCTCATCACTCCTTTCATAGGAGATACACGTAGTAACACTTGGTCCCCCACATTAAACTCTCGGAAGAATCGTTTCGCATCGGCGTAGCTTTTCTGCCTGTCCTGGGCTACTCGAATGCGACTCCTGGTCATCTCAATCCTCGTGGAGGTTTACTGAATTACCTCTGGTCCTAGAAACTTTTTATCCCCCACCTCGAGCCAACAAGTTGGGGAACGACAAGGCCTGCCATACAAAGCCTCGAATGGAGCCATGCCAATCGTGAACCGATAAGAGTTATTATAAGCAAACTCTACCAGTGGAAGATGTGGCTCCCAACGTTCTCCAAAATCAAGAACACACATGCGTAGCATATCCTCCAACATCTAATTAGTACGCTTTGTTTGTCCATCTGTCTGTGGGTGATAAGCTGAACTCAACCTCAACTCAGTGCCCATAGCCTCCTGGAAGCTCTCCTAGAAACTTGACACGAAAATCTTGTCTCTATCTGACACAATATTCAGGGGCACCCCATGTAATCTGACAATCTCAGCAATGAACAACTGAGCATACTGACCCGTGGTATAGTCTGTCTGCACCGGCAAAAAATGAGCCACCTTGGTCAAACGGTCTACAATTACCCAAATAGAGTTGTGGACTCGCTGTGATGTAGGCAGCCCTGTAATAAAGTCCATGGAAATACTCTCCCACTTCCACGTGGGTATTTCTAATGGCTGAAGCAACCCTGATGGTTTCTGATGGTCCACCTTTACCAGCTGGCAGGTAGAACACTTGGACACGAACTCAGCAATGTCCTTCTTCATCCCACTCCACCAGTATTGACGCCTCATATCCTGGTACATCTTATCTCCTCCAGGATGTACCAAAAATCGGGACCCGTGAGACTGGGTCATCACTGCATGACGTAATTCTGATCCTTCTGGGACCACTAATCTCCCATTAAACCTCAAACCCCCATCAGAACTAACAGAATAGGACTCAGCACCCTCAGCTAAAATTCGTACAATCTGCCCCTGGAAAAACGGGTCTTCGGTCTGTGTCTCTATCACCCTCGTAACAATCTCGGGTGTCACTGTCATAACAAATATGAAGGAATGGGCTACTGCGTCCAGGTGGCCTAACTCCTTCCACTTTGCTTTCCAGACGTCTGCTACCTCATCTACCGATCTAAGGCTCAACGCATCAGTAACTACGTTGGCCTTCCTCGGATGGTTTTGTATGTCGAACTGATAGTTCTTCACAAACTCTAACCATCTGCGCTGACGCGTATTCAGCTCTCGCTGAGTGAACAGGTACTGCAGTGACTTGTGGTCTGTGAACAAGCGGAATTTCTCCCCAATAAATAGTGCCTCCATATCCTCAATGCAAAAATGACCGCTGCTAACTCCAGGTCGTGGGTGGGGTAATTTTCCTCATGCGGCTTAAGCTTACGGGAGGCAAAATCTATAGCCTTCTCTTCCTGCTGAAGTACTCCCCCAAGTCCCTATAAAGAGGCATCGATGTAAACCAGGTACCCCACACCCGGCTTCGGTAACGCAAGGACCGGTGCTGAAGTAAGCTTGTCTTTCAGCTCGTCGAAAGCCAATTGGTAAGCATCATCCCAAACATATGGAACCCCTTTACGAGTCAGGTTCGTCAATGGACCCGCTATTTTAGAGAATCCCCGAATGAATCTCCTGTAGTAACCGGCTAACCCCAAGAAACTACGCACTTCCGTCGGTGTCGTGGGTTGTCCCCACTCCCTCACTGCTGACACTTTACTCGGGTCAACTGCTATCCCCTGCTCAGAAACAACATGCCCCAAGAACTGTACTTTTCGCAACTAGAATTCGCACTTCTCATACTTAGCATACAACTGATTCTCTCGTAGAGTATGAAGAACCTGTCTCAAGTGCTCGGCATGCTCCTCCTCGGAGTGTGAATATATCAAAATGTCGTCTATGAAGACGATGACAAACTGATCCAAGAACTCTCTGAACACTCAGTTCATTAAGTCCATGAACATGGCTGGAGCATTTGTGAGGCCAAATGACATCACCCTGAACTCATAGGACCCATATCTCATCAAGAAAGCAGTCTTTGAAACATCCTGCTCCCTAATACGTAGTTGATGGTACCCCGACCTCAGATCTATCTTCGAAAAGAAAGTTGCTCCCCTCAGCTGGTCGAACAGATCATCGATTCGAGGCAACGGATACTTATTCCGTATCGTGACCTTGTTCAACTCCCGGTAGTCCACACATAGCCTCAGTGAACTATCTCTCTTCTTCACAAACAAGACTGGAGCGCCCCAAGGTGAGGTAATCCTACGAATGAAGCCCTGACCTAACAGCTGCTCTATCTGATCTCGTAACTCTCGCATCTCTGCCGGAGCCATACAGTATGGAGTGCGTGCTATCGGTCTAGTATCCGGTAATAAATCTATGATAAAGTCTATATCTCGACTGGGGGGTAGACCTGGTATCTCCTGAAATACATCAGAATACTCACGAACAATTGGGATCGAGTCTAAGGGAATCACAGCCTCCTTAAAGGTATCCTCCTCTATGTAATACAAATGAGCGGTCGAGCCTCCCTCTGGGCGAGGCATCGCCACTACAAACATCTCTTGCCCCGGAATGGCAAAAACAATACTCCCACCAAAACAATATATCATGGCCCTGTAAGCAACGAGCCAATCCATACCGATAATAACGTCCTGCTTATGCATATCTAAGACTAACATGTCTGCAGGCAATACCAAGCTACCAATCTCTACCCCCACACCCAGGCATATAAAGAAAATAAGCGAACCATTTCCCAGTGGTGAGTCTACACACGTCACAGTGCTCTCTGCTGTGGATAATAGTCCTAAGGCCTTCGCAAAATGGGTAGCTATAAAACAGTGCGTCGCCCAAGTATAAAAAAAAAATTCGACCCATAGTACCATGGATAGGAAACATACCCTCAATCGCGGGTGGTGCCTGCGGAGCTACTGCCTGGTGGACGTTATAAACACGTCCATACTGTAACTGCTATTGCTGCACTGGAGCTGCTGGAATGGCTGGTAGGGCTGGTACCTGAGCTGGTGATGGGAGGGCAGCTGGAAAAAGTGGCCTCTGTGGCTCATTACGGTCACCCTGCTGCTATGGGGGCCTATCTCCCTCTGGACAATCCTGGCGCCTATGGCCATTCTTGCCGCATCCAAAACATCGGCCTCTGAAGTTACCTCCCCTCTGGCCCTGCTGGCCGTTACCACCCCACCATTGGCCCTGTTGGCCCTAATGAAAACGCTGTTGACCCGGTTGGCCCTGCTGCCATCGGTGTTGGCCTTGTTGGCCCTACTGATTAGGCTGGCCCTGCTGGCCCTACCTATAACCACCAAATCCCTACCTGGAATTACCTGATCGGATGCGCTTGGCAGGGTCCCCCTGATGGGAACTCTGCTCATGCTGTCGAGTCTGTTCCTGGGATGTCAGTACTCCACTAGCACTACTACCCCCGGTCCTGCCCTGCTGACCGGACTCTCCTGCTCTCTTGCTTCCCTGCAGATGGAAGCGGTGATCCTGGCAATGTAGTAAAGCAGCATTGAGTACATCAGTGAAAGTACTCAGAGATAGATTCCTTATAAGGTGCTGACGGATCCTCCAAGCTAACCCGTCCACAAACAGCACTATCTTCTTACCCTCAGTGGGTGCCTCATCTGGTACTATGGTGAGAAGTCTCGTGAACTCCTCCTCATACTCAGCAACGGTAGAATTCTCCTGCTTCAAGTTCAGTAATTTTTGCCTCATCTCAGTCTGCACGGCGGGTGGAAAGTACTTGCGGTCAAACCGCTCCCAGAATGACTGAATCGGGATCGTATCCCTCTCCTCCAAGGTGGTGGTGGACTCCCAGCACTACAAAGCTGCCCCCACCAGCTTAAAGGAATCCAACAACTGTTTCTGTACGTCTGTGCACTCATACATACGAAGATGCAGCTGGATATCTTTCTTCTATTGGCTGACGATGATGATATCTGAACTACCAGAGAACTCAGGGGGATGCGCCTTCTGAAAGGCATCCTTAACCCACTTCCATGCAGATGGAAGTTGTGCAGGCACTGGCGCCACTGCCTGAATCTGGGGTGGATCCTGCTGTACCACCGCTAGCGCGGCATTCACCGCCTGAGCCACAATAGCGGCTACCTCATTAGCATTCATCGTACCCTGTGCCGGAGCTGTTGGTTGCTCGGGTTGGGCACGCCTAGCCTTTGGTGCACGTCTCGAAGGCATCTGAAACGTGAAGAAATTTATTAGTCTACAGTTATTATCAAATCTCAAATAGCTGAAGACGTAAACGTAAAAGCAAGAATACAACAATCCTAAAATAGGGCTCTATAGAAAAAATGTTAAGTTGAAAGCGAAATAAGCCGTACAGATCCTAAGGACACTAGAACCTGATGCTCTGATACCACCTGTGACACCCCGCCTAATTAAATACCGGGAGATCACTCATTTATTAAATTAAAATCAAGGTGAACAGTTGGTTCATTCTTAGCAAGGTTCTAAAAAACGCGGGGCGTGATTGAGGCGTGGAGGCCAAGCCTTAAGCCTTAGAAGCCTAGGCGGGCCTAGGCGTAAAAAGGCGTGAAAAGGCGTTTAGGCCTTCTTAATATATTTTGATATTTTTTAACCATAACAAGGCTATTAAAATACAAAAATTACACATATCATAAAAATATGTCTGAATATATGCAAATTAAAATACTATCTGATTATTTTGGATAAGATAATGGTCCGGTTTGTAAACAAATTCTTTAAAAGGCGACATCGTTTCATTAAGGCATTGTTATTTTTAGAAAAAAGTGCGCTGGAAGGGTTTTACCAAGAATAAGGCGTGAAAAGAGTAAGGCGAGGCGTTTCTCCCAAGCCTTAAGCTTAGGCGTGCCTAGGCGGAGCCTAGGCGGGTTTTTTAGAACAGTGATTCTTAGCATCACTGTCGTAAAAATAACTTTTCCAATTTAAACACCCTAATTAATTAAGCTAAGTGTCAAAACCATTTTTTTTAGACATTACTTTCCAGGGTGTTTAAATTGGAAAAGTTATTTTTACGACAGTGATGCTAAGAATGAACCAACTGTTCACCTTAATTTTAATTTAATAAAGGAGTGATCGCCCGGTATTTAATTAGGAGGGGTGTCACATGTACTTAGGTTGTGTGAATACCTAAAGTATTTTAATAGTATTGGGGTCGATGACTATCCGGACCAATACATTTAAGTTCAAATTTGGGGTCGATGATTATCTGGACCAAATCGAACATGGCTAGAATTGGGGTCGATGATTATCCAGACCAAATCTAAAATAAATTATATTGGGGTCGATGAAAAACCCAGACTAATATACATATGTATAACATTTACAATTGGGGTCGAGGGATATCCGGACCAATGTAAATGATAGGATATTTGGGGTCGAAGATTATCCGGACCAATAATCCATATAGTATATTTTATGAGGGAAATATATACTTTAAAATAATCTACTTATGTGTAGTAAGATTAGATGGTGTATACTTGAATTTTGTTTATTACTACTTATGTGTAATAGTAGAGTTTAGATAGTGTATATCTAAACCAAAGATTTATCTACTTATGTGTGGTAGTAGTGAGACGAGATAGTATTTATCTAAAAAATGATTAATCTACTAAAGAGTAAATAGTAGGGAAATTAGATCATGTACATCTAATTAATGATGAGTCTGCTAAGGTATGAATAGTAGGAATATAGATAGTGAATATCTAAAATAAAGTTAAAGTAGAGAAACTTAAATGGTAAGACTTGAACCATAATATGTGAAATGGTAACGTGGGTTTAATAATAATAGAAGATCGATGTTAGTTAGTAAAGGTATTCGGTATCGTACTGTATGTGCGGTACGGATAAGTTGAGAAGAATCTTAACTAAGGGCTTAATGGTAATTAAGGGTAATTTGTAACGTACTGTATGGGCAGTATGGGTGAAATGGACTGATTTGAGGCTTATTAGATTCTTGATACCTAGATATATTGGGTAGCTTGACTAGGTGGGATGTTAGTTGCGCACTATAGATGAGAGGTGAGGAAACTCAATGGAGTGTTTTCAGCCTAACATTTGTATTTAATAACTGTTCATTTAAATTGATATTTAAATGCTTGCTAAATATTTTCAAATGATTTTTACTTGGGCTATGACCCTTACTTGCAAAATATTTCTTCCAAAACCTTTTAGGTGTCCAGCCACAGGGACGCCAAGTAGGATGATCTATTCTAGGGATGCATAGCTGCAACACTTGTGGATACTTGCAGGATTTGGATTTAGACCTTCGAGTCGCTTCATTCCTAGTGTAGGGTGCAATTTATTATTTCATTCAAGCGTGTTAGCCCTCAGTTATTTCATTATGTCAGTTAGACTCTGTATTCAGATTTATTTATGTTGGAATTTTATTTGGACTTGGGAATCGATGGTTTAATCGGTATTATTTTATTTCAGTTGTTTAATAGATGATTATGCGTATTCATTTATTGCATGGATGGTTAGTTATGGTATTTGTTTCCTCTTATTGTTTTGCTTTAAATAAAAAGATCAAATTTGGCACCGACTTTTTGAATACTAGGTGGTTAGTAATTGTTTAAAAAGTTTTTGACAATAATGCTAAGAATGAACCAAATGGGAATCCTGTTTTAATTTAATGAAGGCCTGATCACGCGGTATTTAATTAGGCAGTGTGTCACACTAGAGAAGTATACAATTGAGATTGTGACTATAGAATGATACGATAAGATATACTAGAGACGTATATGCTAAACTGTGACTTGAGAATATTAAATACTGATAATTTATATATATATATATGACTTGAGAACATAATATAAGATAATAATGTTTTGTAAATGAGATACTGTTAATATAAGAGATTGTCATAGAATAAGAGATTCTTAACCCAATAGACAAACTTAATATTTTTTTAAAATTAAAGAGTAGTTACTTAAAAGATGATATTATATCACATGGGCCTCACACGGGTTGGGAGTAAAACTGCATGCTTATTTAAGTTGTTTGGGTTGGGTAACTTAAATAACTTAAAACCCACTTAAAATGGTAGGAAGATGTGTTTTATTATTGTAGCCAAAATGTAGTTATATTCTTAAGCATTGTAGACGTGCTATGTTTAATCCTCATTGTTGAATTATTTTTCTACATGTTTTAGGTCGTCGTTGCTTCCATAGACTTGAACTATTCGTTGGAGGAGTTTCTCTAACACCATTCAACTCATCATTCCTAGTTGTAGGAGTCGAGCCTTATAGCTGCTTTATGTTTCTGTAATCATTTTATTTCAGTTTTTAGTCAGTTGAATTATTTCAAATTTTTTGAGTGAGGCATTTGTATGAGATACATTATTATTATTGAGTTATATTATATGCCAGGAGTCGGAGTTGTTTTATTGTTGTAAGCGCAAATATTTTAATGTAGGCTTTCTATTTGTTTTAATTGCACTTTGTCATATTTGGTGTATCCCATTACAAATCGACTCGTGCTGACTCGTCGAACTGAACGCCAATATCTCCAAGTTCAAGGCTCCACTACATCCCATAAAGGAATAAAGCTTTTTAGGAATTAAAATTTATTCATTAAATTATTTTGGGATGATTTATTTTTATTAAAGCTAAAACGGGATTTTTTTTGTTTTAAAAATTGAGGCATTTTTATTTTAAAATTCTTTTTTCTAAGTTCGCCTACCTCGTTCAAATGAGGAGACATTATTGCTCAAACAAGATGGCTAAGTCATTAGAAGGGTCATTCGATATCTTCATCTAACGAACATCTAATGAGGGCGTACGGTTTGGCGTCGTTTGAAGCCTATTCAAACGAGATAGCAATGTCGTTCAAACGAGATCCGGTTTCGTTATAACGAGTTGTTATTCTCATTCGAATGAGCCTCATTTTCATTTGAATGAGTTTCCGCCTCTAAATTTATGTTCGCCTTATAAATACCTCTTTTATGTTTAGTTTTTCTAAGACTTTTGAAGAACGCATTCCGAATATCTGTTATAAAAGTTTTCATCGTTTTGTGTTATTAAAACACTTTTGATTCACAACACACATCCCCAAATAGTTTTTGTCAATAGGTTTAAACCCTTAATAGTTTAGTATCCTTTCATACACCTTATGAAGAGGTGCCTCGATGGCTGACTTGTGAACCCAAAGGGATCACTGCTGAAGAAAAAGGCTAAGGATGGATCGGTCGATACCGAGAGTGAATCTATCGTTTGTTGACTGCTTGGAGACAATTGGTATTGTTTAGGGAATTTGCAAAGACTAGCGCGTTATACTTGTGGCAGTAATCAAGTAGTATTGTTAGTCGACTGTCTTGTAATTTGTCTAAAGTGTTGAAAAAGGTTTTTCCCGTAAGGGATTTTTCCTCAATTGTTGTGTTCTTGAATCCGTAGCATATTCATATTGTTTTGAACATTTATGTGCCTTCATAACTAATTTAATCAAAGACTAAAATTTGTTTTAAATTGGTTTTATATGCTTAGACTTTTAAATTGAAAACCATAAAATAGAATTTTTGTTTGTGACCATCCTTGCCGAGCACATTTATTTCTTCATTCTCATATTGGTATAAGAGCATTCAACATTCTTAACCTTTACAAATTGGTATCAGAGCTGGTTGCACTAAATTATCATGTTAGATCCTTGTTTAGTGTTATCTTAGGGTGGCTGTTTATTCATCTCTCTTGTGATGGTTAAGTTGTTTTTCGTCTCGATGGATTCCCATAGTTTTGACGACTAAAATCATTTGAATTTAAAGTTTGCTAAAAGAATTGAAATTCTTAAAATAAAAAATTTCGTTTTAAAGTTGCTATGGAACTTTTGCAAACTGTTCAAACTCAAAGAGATTTATTTCATAAGAAGCTTGTGGATATGGAACGTGATTTTGAAATTTTAGAATTGTACAAGAAAGAGAGTGAGGATAGAATCCGGTGTTTAGAGAACGAATTTTAAGACTCTAGAATATCTAGGGTTAGTGTAGGTATCGATGAGGATAATGATAAATTTATTTTATATTTGAGATCACGTGAGAAGACTCTTAGGGATAAGTTCGTTTGCAATGAGAGGGAGAAATATGACCTTCTAGGAATGATTGAAAATATGAAGAAAGAGTCCTTAAAACTTGAAGAGTTAAATTCTTTGCTTGAGTCTAAAATTTTGAAGTAAAAAGATGATTTAAAATACTCGAGTAGTTTTAGTAATAATGGTACTGGCTCCTCATTTTCTAATACTTCCACTGTTAAATTCAAGACCATTGTTTGTTTTAAAGTGCCAACCACATTCAAGGACGTTAGAAAAGAACAAACCTTAGGTAACATTCCTCGAGTTTACACATCTTCACACTGTCGTAGGAAAGGTCACCTTAGGGCATTTTGTTATTATCTTGTAAGAGGTCGTAGGAAGTTTAAGTCTAGTGTCCCCTTGGTTCTCGAATCCCAACGTGTTAGGTATACATCTATATGGGTTAGAAAATTTGTTTTGGAGACGCTAAATGCTAGATTGCTTGATTCTCACATGCTTGCACATGATGCTTCAAATTTCATATCTTATGGATGATTACTTTCATGATTTTGTTTGCCATACTCTAGTTGTGCTTCATAATATATGTTTTCTAGTGTTATGACATGTGTATATTTTGTATTATATTTTTCTTTTATTGAGTCATACTGGAAAAATACAAAAATATTTTATTTTGATAAAAAAATTTAAAAATACAAAAAGATTTTTGGTTTTTGTGTATTTTAGTTTTACACATTTGGTATGGCATATTGGTTTGTTTGAATCCAATTCACTCTGTACTTTCCATGTGGATAGTACATTTGGTTATCGCTTTAGATACTGAGATTGATCTTAACTATATTTATGGAGTTGTTTCGAACTTTATTTGCTTTACGAATTCGATTTTCTATATGCCTTCTCACACACATGCACGAGCCTTTGAACGTTAACTTCACATGTATATTTGAGCTTTATGAGATGTTCTCCAATCAATTTTTTCATCTATATATTTTTGTGACTATGGGGGATTTATGCATGTAAGAACCGTTGCCCGTGAGAGATTTTGTTTAGTTTTGAAAAAATATGAGTGTGCACAGGAAAGGTATGCGAAAGACAAAGTCTTTGCATGAAAGCCACCGTTGGCAAGAGCTCAATAAAAGATTAAAGGCAATCAAAACAGAAAAAATGCCAAAAATGGGTCAACTTAGTTTTAGTGTTTGATCATTCAAAAGAAATAACTACAAAAGAATTGAGAAAAGAAAATATGATATATTTTTATCTTTTGAGGGTGTTTAGTTGAAGATCAACGGGTTTGCACAATGAATTCTAGTTATGCTTATTTAATAATGGTGCTATTAATTTGTAGAATCATCAATAATCTAAGCTTGTGTGCATTGTGCTTATTTGTTCATTTAGTTCACTTTATCTGTCACTTGAGGCTAAAGCATAGTTTGATAAAGTTTTACAATCAATTAGAACTTCTTGAACATAGTTAAGTATTTGGTCATAATTCATTTTTTTTATTTCATGCGCATTCATCCCATCTCACACGTTCAGACACATCGATACTATTCTAGTATAAAGCATGTGTTTTGTATCAAGTTTTATGGTCGTTTATACTTATATATGTGCGCCGAATTTTCTTTGATATATTTTGCATATATTATATATGGTATAGTGTTGTATTTGTAAAATTTACATTTTTTTGAAAAATTTTCTTACTTCTTCTATGTGATGATTATTCTTCATGTTTAGATTCTACTTATTTGTCTATTTAAGACAAAAATGGGGAGAACAAATTATCGAAAATATTTTATGAGTTTGATTTATGGGGGAGATAGCATTATGAGTTTTTGATTTTGTTTTCTATTTCAAACTCGATGCATTACGGGGTAATTTCTTTGCTTCATGTGTATAGGTACTTATGGAAGATCATATTACACCGGATAAAGATAAAGTGTCAAAGAGAAAAACAAGTGGAGATTGAAGACAAAGCTTATTTTTCTATGCCATTCCATTTCTAAGGTTTAAGAAGGGTATTACGTTTTTTTTCTTAAAGGGATATTTCTTTGTAATTTGGGTATCAGTGTGTTTTTGTACCAAAATAGCCAAAGGGAGAGATTTGTACGTGCAAATATTTTAGCGTATGCTTTTTATTTGTTGTATTTGCACTTTGACATATTTGGCGTATCCCGCTACAAACCGATTGGTTCTGACTCGTCGAACCAAATGCCAATATATCCAAGTTCAAGACTCCACTACATCCCATTAAGGTATAAAGATTTTTAGGAATTTAAATTTATTTTGGGATGTTTTATTTTTATTAAAAATGAAATGGGATTTTTTTGTTTTAAAAATTGAGGCATTTTTATTTTAAAATTATTTTTTATAAGTTCGCCTACCTCGTTCAAATGAGGAGACATTCTTGATCGAACGAGATGGCTAAGTTGTTAGAAGGGTCGTTCGATATCTTCATCTAACGAGCATCTAACGAGGGTGTACTGATTGGCATCGTTTGAAGGTCGTTTGAAGCCTGTTCAAACGAGATAGTAATGTGGTTCGAACGAGATCCAGTTTCATTCTAACGAGCTGCTATTCTCGTTCGAACAAACCACATTTATGTTCGAACGAGTTTCCACTTCGAAATTCATGTTCTCCTTATAAATACCTGTGTTCATGCTTAGTTTTTCTAAGACTTTTGAAAGAACGTTTTTTGAATATCTGTTACAAAAGTTTTCATTATTTGTGTTATTAAAACACTTTTGATTCATAACACACATCCCCAAATAGTTTTTGTGAATCGGTTTAAACCCTAGATGGTTTAGTATCCTTGCATACACCCTATGGTGGTACCACCATGGCTGACTTGTGAACCCAAAGGGATCTCTGCTGAAGAAGAAGACTGAGGCTGGATCGGTGGATACCGAGAGCAAATTTGTTGCTTGTGAACTGTTTGGAGATAAGTGGTATTCTTTAGAGAATTTTAGAAGACTAATGCATTATACTTGTGGTGGTAATCAAGTAGTATAGTAAGCCGACTGTCTTGTAATATGTCTAATGTGTTGAATAAAGGTTTTTCCCGTAAGGAATTTTTCCCTCAATCGTTGCGTTCTTGAATACGTAGCATATTCATATTGTTTTGAACACTTATGTGCCTTCATAGCTAATTTAATCGAAGATTAAAATTGGTTTTGTATGCTTGGACTTTTAAATTGAAAGCCACAAAAATAGAATTTTTGTTTGTGACCATCATTGCCGAGCACATTTATTTCCACATTCTCATATTGATATCAGAGCATTCAACATTCTTACCCTTTACAATTGTTATTGGATGGTATCAGATACATGTTATTTTATTCATCGTTTTCATTATCTCTTGTTGTGTTTACTTGTACCGTTTTATTTGTTTCATTATGCTGAGAATGTTACTAATAATTTTTTATTCTCGTGATTTTTATATTAAACTTGATCAATCTATTTATTAATTTTACGAGGTATCACGGGTAAAACTTGAAAATTTAAAATTGGAAATAAACATATTGATGAAATATTTAAAGCAACTCCTATAGAATATAAAGTCAGAAAAGTCAGCTTAAGTGATTTGGATAGAATAAACATGAACCAATAAGTATCTCGCAAGGAAAACTGATTTAATTGATCTTATTGGTATGTTAGGGGAAAAGATAGACTTAAGTTAACTTAGTGGGATATTGTGAAATAGAACATTATGTCATGTTGTTTAAATTAGTGATATTGCATTGAACTAAACGGAATAGGAAAATAAAATTTATGTAAATAATTGGAAGATGGCATATCGTTACTCAAAAGGCATCATAAAAAATCCTCATGGTCATAAAATGTATTTATGACAATTTGGATCTAAGTCCAACTATACGAAAAATTGGGGGGAGGTCATTAGAGCATAAACCTAGGGGCTAAAACAAATGTAAGAGAATGAGTAAAAAGGGCTACCTCCCGTGATGTCACCAATGAGATTCTCATAAAAAAAACAAGACACTACCATTTTGTAATCACTAGTAATATTTCAAGAATGAAATATTTATTGAGAGTGATTCGTCTTAATTTCAAAATGTTGTTATAAAGTACTTTCGCGCTCATATCAAAAATCAAAATTTTCTAAATAGAATCTTTAGGGCTTGTTTGATTATGATTTATAACACTATTTTATGTTTTTAAATAAAATTTTTACAAGAACATGCATTTGGCACACCTGTGTTTAAATACTGAATTATAATATTTTCAGTGTTATAATTCTATTTTCAAAAGGAAAAAAACGGCAAAAGACTATTTTCTAAAATATGTTTCTATTTTTCAACTCTGAATCGTTCATTCTCCATATTTTTATGAATTTATACCTTAATATATAATATATATACATATACAACACATCATATGTGTGTAATTATAATAAATAAAATTATATATGTACATGTATTCAAAATTACGTATATGTGTGTATTATTGAATTATGTAGTATATTTAGATCTATATGTTAAATAATATTATCAATACATACATGATACTTATATATACTTTTATACTTGTATGTAATAATATAATATAATATATATAGAGAGAGAGTCAGGTTATAGTACATCATGCTTTATACATCACCCATGCATCACGCCTAATTCTAGGCTCTAAAAAACTTTTTTTTCAAATTTTATATTTTTCCCTTGAAATTACCCTTCCAATCAACCCATACGCAAAAAATTAGGTCAAAATACATTTTGTAGCTATTTTTAAAAAATCCACAAAAAATTGCTAAAAATACCTTATTTATAAGGGTCTGCGCCAGCAGTTTTTTGTGGATTTTTTAAAAATAACTACAAAATGTATTTTGACCCAATTTTTTGTGTATCGGTTGATTGGAAGGTTAATTTCAAGGAAAAAATATAAAATTTGAGAAAAACATTTTCTAGGGCCTAAAATTAGATGTGATGTATAGTGCATGATGTAGGTGAGTCTTCATATATATATATATATATATATATATATATATATATATATATATATATATATATATATATATATATATATATATATATATATATAATCAAATCATGTATGTATATTAATTTTAGAAAAAATTATATTTAAGTCTCATTTGTCACGTCAACATACATATAAGTCATATTGACTTTTCAACAATCATATAAGTCCTATTCCAACTTTTTAGAAAAAAAATTCACAATTTTACCCTTTTTATAACCAACCATCTGTAACTTCCTTTAGGAAGTTACATAAGTGGTTGGACGTTTTTTTTAATATTAAAATGATCATAACTTTTGATTCACAAATCCGTTTTTCGCAAAATTACTATTTTTGAAATCTGCTCGACGCGATCTATCAAACAAGATCCATGACGCCTATAAAATTTTGAAGAAAAAAAATTAGACAAACAGTCAATTGTATTGTATGCACTAGAATATGAAATAGTTTTATATATGTGACATTTTCACAAACAGACAGTAACATTTACTGTGGTAATATTATGAAGTATATATATATATATATATATATATATATATATATATATATATATATATATATATATATATATATATATATATATATATATATATATATATATATATATACCCGGTGGATTCAAACCGTCTTTTTTCAAAATTACCTTATATTTAAAGGTCCGCGTTAGCGGCATCCAATCCTTACCCCCATTGTTGGAGCTTCAACGACCTTCATCAGAGCTCCGATTTGGGGTGGGTAGGGGTTGCATGTGGTGCTGCTGGCGCGGACCTTTGAAAATAAGAAACTTTTGAATAAATGGGTTTTGGATCCACCGGAGTTTCATGGGGTGTCGTTGGTGCGGACCTTTGAAAATAAGTGACTATTGGATAATGGGATTTGGATCCTCCGGAGCGCCGATTTGGGGTGAGTAGGGGTGGCATTAAGTTCCGGTGGCACGGCCCTTAAAAATAGAAGCATATTGGATATATATATATATATATATATATATATATATATATATATATATAGAGAGAGAGAGAGAGAGAGAGAGAGGAAGGCTCACCTACATCATGATGTATACATCACACCATACATCACACCTAATTCTAGGGCCTAAGACGCTTTTTCTCCCAATTTTTTTATTTTTTCCTTGAAATTAATCTTCTAATCAACTCATATTCAAAAAATTATGTCAAAATACATTTTGTAACTATTTTTAAAAAATCCACTAAAAACTGCCGACGTAAACCCTTATAAATAAGGTGTTTTGAGCAGTTTTTTGCGGATTTTTTAAAAATAGCTACAAAACGTATTTTGATCTAATTTTTTTTAACATGGATTTATTGGAAGGTTAATTTCAAGTGAAAAATAAAAAAATTGAAAAAAAAAATTTTTAGGGCTTACAACTAGGTGTGATGTATGGATGATGTATAGAGCATGATGTAGGTGAGCCTTCTCATATATATACCGTGTAATGTGATAGCACAGTAAATGTTATTGTTTGTGAAAATGTCACAAATATTAAACTTTACTATATACACTAGAAAATGAAATAGTTTTATATTGTGACATTTTCACAAACAATAACACTTACTGTGTTAATATATTTATGAAATAGTTTTATATATATAATATTTTCACAAACAGTAACATTTATTGAGTTAATATTACACTATATATATATATACACACACACACACACACACAGTAGATCCAAACCTCTTTTTTTTTAAATTACCATAGTTTTAAAGGTTTGCGCTAGCGACATTCAATCCCCACCACTACCCACTCCCATCATCGGAGCTTCAACGACCTTCATCAGAGCTATGATTTGGGGTGGGTAGTAGTGGCATAGGGTGTCGCTGGCGCGGACCTCTGAAATTAAGAGAATATTATATAAATGGGGTTTGGATCCACCCGACCTCCGGTTTGGGGTGAGTAGGGGTGGCATTGGATTAGGTTTATATCTATAATATTTTCACAAATATTAACATTTACTGTGTTCATATATATATATATATATATATATATATATATATATGGTGGATCCATACCTCTTTTTTATATTATCTTATTTTTAACGGCCCGCGCTAGCGGCATCCTATCCCCACCACCACGCACCCCATTGTCGGCGCTCCAATAACCTTTATCAGAGCTCTGATTTGAGGTGGCATGGGATGTCGATATAACATTTTCACAAGCAGTAACATTTATTATTTGTGAAAATATTACAGATATAAACCTAACCCAATGCTATCCCTACTCACCCCAAACCGAAGCTCCGGTGGATCCAATCCCCATTTATCCAATATTCTCTTATTTCCTAAGATCCGCGTCAGCGGCATTCCATGTCACTCCAAATCAGAGCTCTGATGAAGGTTGTTCGAGCTCCGACAATGGGAGTGGGTGGTGGTGGGGATTAGATGCTGCTAGCGCGGACCGTTAAAAATAAGACAGTATGAGAAAAATGAGGTTTGGATCCACCGTATATATATATATATATATATATATATATATATATATATATATATATATTGTGTTATAACACAGTAAATGTTACTGTTTGTGAAAATGTTACAGATATAAACCTAACACAATGCCAACCCTACTCACCCCAAACCCGAGCTCCGGTGTATCTAAACCTCATTTATCCAATATTATTTTATTTTCTAATGTCCGCGCCAGCGGCACCCTATGTCACTCCAAATCAGAGCTCTAATGAAGGTTGTTGTAGCTCCGACAATGGGGATAGGTGGTGGTGGGGATTAGATGCCGCTAGCGCGGACCGTTAAAAATAAGACAATATCAGAAAAAAGAGGTTTGGATCCACCGTATATATATATACTCTCTTATAACACGGTAAATGTTATTGTGTTTGAAAATGTTACAGATATAAACCTAACACAATGCCAACCCTACTCACCCCAAATCGGAGTTCCGGTGGATCCAAACCCCATTTATTCAATAATCTCTTATTTCCTAAGGTCCGCATCAGCGGCACCCCATGTCACTCCAAATCAGAGCTCTCTGATGAAAGTTGTTGTAGCTCCGACAATGGGGGTGGGTGGTGGTGGGGATTGGATGCCGCTAGCGTGGGCCGTTAAAAATTAGACAATATCAGAAAAAAGAGGTTTGGATCAACCGTGTATATATATATATATATATATATATATTATGTTATAACACAGTAAATGTTACTATTTGTGAAAATGTTACAGATATAAACCTAACCCAATGCTAACCCTACTCACCCCAACCCGGCGCTCCAGTTGATCAAAACCCCATTTATTCAATATTCTCTTATTTCCTAAGGTCCGCGCCAATATCGAAAAAAAGAGGTTTGGATCCACCGTGTATATATATATATATATATATATATATATATATATATATATATATATATATATATATATATATATATATATATATATATATATACACACACACACACTATGTTAACACAATAAATGTTATTGTTTGTGAAAATATTACAGATATAAACCTAACCCAATGTCAACCCTACCCACCCCATATCGAAGTTCCTTCATACTATGTTAACACAATAAATGTTACTGTTTGTGAAAATGTTACAGATATAAACCTAACCCAATGTCAACCCTACCCACCCCATATCGAAGTTCCTTCATACTATGTTAACACAATAAATATTACTGTTTGTGAAAATGTTACAGATATAAATCTACCCCAATGCCAACCCTACCCACCCCAAATTGAAGCTCTGATGAAGGTTATTGTGTGTGTGTGTGTGTGTGTGTGTGTGTGTGTGTGTGTGTGTATAGGCAGGCTCCTGTGCACACAAAGTTTGCACCAATTTTTTTAAAGCATTAAAAAAATTGAGTTGATTTTTTGTGTGATATTTAAACATTTCAACGGACCCATGTAAAAAAAATCAACTAAAAAAACTTTTTTTGCTATTTTTAAAAAATCGGTCAAACTTTCGCAGCTTTTAAAGTGCTTAAAAAGTGCTTAAAAGCAGCTTTAAAAGCTGCGAAAGTTTGACCAATTTTTTAAAAATAGCAAAAAAAGTTTTTTTTTAGCTGATTTTTTTTACATGGGTCCGTTGAAATGTTTAAATATCACACAAAAAAAATAAACTTAAAAATATTTTTTTTACCATTTTAAAAAAATGATGTGCAAACTTAGTGTTCACATAAGTCTGGCTCTCAATATATATATATATATATATATACTATATTAACACAATAAATGTTACTGTTTGTGAAAATGTTACAGTTATAAACCTAACCCAATGCCAACCTTACCCACTCCAAATCGAAGCTCTGATGAAGGTTGTTGGATAGCGTGGACCTTTAAAAATAAGATAATTTTTAAAAAAAAGTTTAGATTCACTATGAGTGTGTGTGTGTACTGTTTTTGCACAGTAAATATTACTGTTTGTGAAAATGTTACAGATATAAACTTATTTATCTTTCTGGTGCATACAGTAAAATCTACTGTCTGTGTAATTTTTTTTCTTTGAAATTATATAAGTTTCATGGATCTTGTTTGATAGATCTCATCGAACAGATTTCAAAAATAATAACTTTGCGAAAAAATGATATGTCAATTAAAAGTTATGATCATTTGAAGATTAAAAAAAAAAAATCAACCACTTATGTAACTTCCTTAAGGAAGTTACGAATAGTTGATTTTAAAAGGGTAAAATTGTGAAAAAAAAAGTTCCAAAAAAATAGGAGTAAAACTTATATATAAAGGAAAAACATTGTGGGACTAGAATGTCTAAAAAAATGTCTAATGGGATCTAAATGTGAATGCCCCTTAATTTTATTATGAATTATACACGTAATATCATAATATATCTTATAATATATAGGTATGTAGTCCTTCCTCGAGAACTCTCCAATACTCCATCCCTAATTTCTTAGAATTTAGAATTTTTTAAATAAACAAAAATCCAGATGTACACATTCCCGCATTCATGGGGGGGTTAGAGAGGTTTACACACATATATATTTTGTTTTAAAAACCAAACCCACGATCTACATTTTAAAAACTTACAGCCCATAACTGTCCAATCCTATTTTCTTAGAGACCCACGTTTTGGTTCTCATTCTCTTTCTCACCTGTATATGGTTCCACGACCTCTTCGTGACCACCCAACAGTGTAAAATGAAATCAAACCCTCAAATCTCTCTCTCTCATCCCTCCACAAAACCCCATAACCGTGTCCACCCATTGCCGCTAACCATGGTTTGGAAACCCTCCCACAACAACAAATTTTTTCTTGGGTTTTGTTTTGGATATGGTTTCCGAACTGTTCTCCCACCCTTTTCTCCATATATTCAACTCAACATCCACATCATTCTTGACAATGATGATGGTAGAGAAATCAATAAAAAAAAAAGCGAAACTAAGGAATTTTCGTTGGTTGAAGATACCCAGGCATGTCAGAGAATTTTTCAAATGGACAACCTGAAAAGTGAGACAAATTGTGTGGTCTCTCTCTCCAAAGAGTATCACCGTAATCGGTTAGTAATTTTTTTTTTTTGTCAATTACTCTGTAACTGATCTATGGTTTGTTTCTTATACGAGTGAAGGGTGGGTGAGAAGTCGTTAGTGCTTGCCGGGTTTGGGGGTATGTGTTGGGCAGGGCAGGTAGAAGGGTGGTTGGCTATGGTGTTGGTTCATCAGGGTAGTACCTGAGATGGGCAGTCGACTTTAGTGGCCAATTTTGAGGTATCTCCGGGGTTGGTGGTCAGGAGGTTGCTGACCGTAGTTATAAGGGTGGATGGTCAGGGCTACGTGGGCCGAAGGGTAGGTAGGTGGTAGGAGGGTTTGCCCGGTATGGAGTTGAGATGGAGGTAGGTCGCCGGCGCTTTTTGTTTTTCCGGCGAGTATTGATTTGCTCGGATTTGTGGTTGGTGGGAGTTGGATGGTTCACAACTGGGTAACGTTAAGTGGGGGGTTAAAGGGATGGCTATGGTGTTTGTATAAAGTGTCTCTTGAAATGGAGGAAGAGGACAGAGAATTGGTGATGGGTTAAGTGATGTGAGATGAGACGAGAGAGAAAAATGAAATCTGAAAGGATTTTTATGGTTTTTGAAAATGTGAGGGTATTGAGTGTGTGTGTGTGGTGTATGTATTCATCTGACATATATTTATTGAATATGTTTTTTTTTCGTGTGGTATTTTATTTTAGGCAAGTTATATGTTTTTTTTATTAGTAGTAGATATATTTATTATCATTTAATATGATTTAACAAGTATAAAATGCGATATTTAGAGAGGTTATCGATTCGTGCTTTTGGAATATGTTTTGATACAACAAGAGTTTTTTTAAAACGAATACAACACGATATGAATTTGTGTTTTTTTTAGTTGACACGAACACAATTCAAATAGAACACGCAGTATAACACGACATACAAATAACACGATTTCTTAAAATTTACACTAAATTAAATATAAATAGATACGTTACCCTGAATAAAAACATGATTATCACAACAATACACGATGACATGACTAATACGTCTCATAATTTTCACACAAACATGACACGACACGATTTTGTATAAAAAAACGATGCGTTTTGGGATCAATTTCGTATCGTTTTGTGTCATATTTTCATGTATTTTTAAAATTGGCACCCCTACATTTGATATTAGAAAATTCAGGCATTTATACCTAGATTTATTATAGCACAATCTAGACATTTATTTTGAAGAAAAATGAAATTCTTAAATTTTTAGCGTTTCACATTAACATCAAACCTCTTTGTTTATTACAATACGGTGCAATTAGTAAATGAGATGCAGTCACTTAAATAAATAGGCATATAACCTAATCAAGTTATGATATTTGTGGTGCTTTAATTTTTGGTTTGGATGTGATAAGATAAAACTCTTTTGCTTTGTAAATCCAATAGTATATGATAAAAAAATATATAGTCACTATTATTAAAATCTATTACTTTTGACAGTTCAAAAATGCATTATTTGTATGTCCAATCCTTAAAATATAAAATAAACACAAATATATTTTAAAAATATTTTTCAATTGTTAAAAAATAGTGTGTTATTAAAAAATCATTTTAAAAAATAGATAAAGGCTAAAAGTCCAATCCCCACCCTAAATGTTAAAGATTTTTATATATTAATACGTTTGAATATCAAAAGCCTATGTTTCAAAAGAATGATTTCCAAGTATGATAATAAATAAGACCCATATTTGTCATTATAGTGGGAAACATGTGGGACACGTATCGCATCTGTGTGTTATCACTTCTCCAATTAACACATGCAAACACTCTCTTTTTAATTGAGTTGCGTTCGTGTTAGGTTAAAAAAAACTAAGTTCACGACTACTGTACTATATCTTAGAAATTCATGATATCTTAGATAGATTGCATGACATAAAAAAAAATGTGTTTAAAAGTCAAATTTGTGTGTTAAATTTTTTTGTTTTAAGGAGAGTGCCTTCCCAAGTTGTTTTATTTTATTGACTTTCAATAAAATAGTTATTATATTTATCATGAAATTTCATGTAGTTTCTAAGATTCTTGGTTTGTCTTCCAACATGTCAAATTTTGCGTTAAGTTTGCAATACTAAAAGTGAGGGCAAAAGACAAAATGTAAAGAGTACTAATGATATGGATGAATATTTGACATAATGAGGGTGTATTGTAAGTTTTTTAAATCGTGAAAGTGTGTTGGATAACTGGTCATAAAATCGGGAAAAACTCAAAATAACACTTTTTTTTACTTATTTGGCTGAGATCATTTTTTAAATACTAATCAAAATTATATATTAGAATAATATAGTTCAAAACGCGTTACACCCACCGTGCATCGCACGGGGCACCACTAGTACATATATGCGCATATGAGTGTACATTTATGTATGTATATATGTCTACATTTGTATTATGTATGTACGTGTACGTGTGTGTGTGTGTGTGTATAGAAATGCTATTGTGCAGTTTTTCCGCACAATAAACATCTGGAGTCCCCATTTATCTCCAATAATCTCTCCTCTCTCACTCTCCTCTAATTTATCTACTACAATCTCTCTCCTATTTCTCTCTCTTCCCAGATTATAGTTGTTGAACTCAAAATAAACTACCTCCACCATATTTTTAGGCACACTGGAAAAACATGCCAAAGAACTGTGCCAACTGTACTGTACCAGATGAGAAAAATGAGGATCCGGATGTCTCCTATGCGGGAAGACCGCACAGGAGCATTATTGTGTATATACATACATACATACATACATATACACACACACCCACACAAATGTTTACCATTAGTTTTTAATTTTTGAGAAAATTGAATTTAAAAACAAGTTTATCAAACGCATACCAATATTTATAAATACAAAACTGAATTTAGAAACTCTATTTAAAAACAGTTTTTAAATCGAATTTTCTGAATACATAATCAAACGAACTATTTTTAATCTATACAAAACCAACTTGTCGACACCAATATATCTAATTAATAAGGTCATAAGTCCAACTCGGAATCAACAAAATCTTACTTAAAAGAATTCAAATGATTTATTCAGATGCTACACTTAACCTACCTAAGCCCATTGAGGCACTTCCTACATACATCAGAGAAACTAGATATTTACATTCACAGGAGGGAGGCTACTAGTAGAAGATGCTTTTTATTGTACCCCCAGTAAATGATGCAAAGAGTTTCACGATTTTATACAACTGTCCCATCTTTAATCGTAGCGTTCTTCAGAATGACTGTGATCCCAGATCTAATGTAAAAACCCTCATCTGGCCTATCTGCTTCTTCAACATCCTGAGAATAAAAATTAACTTGTGATTAGAGTAAGAGTTTAATAACTAATTATCTTTCAGAGATCAACAAACAATTCTTGATAAGAGGGAAAAGAATAGAAAAACTAGGCTTACATCTTTGTTAGCAATAACCACATCCTTTCCTATCTTGGCATTCTTGTCAATAATGCAATTCCTTCACAAAAATTGACAAACATATATATAAGAAGACATTCTTCTCCAAGTTCTTTGGGTATTATTCATCAATTAAATAAGTTCCATGTGCTAATGAATGGCAGGAAAATAAACCACTCTAATATTCTAAGATACGACATTAAAGTGGAGGCCCCCAAATGAAATTTTTCGGAATCTTCGGACCTTCACATCCTTTAGGCCTTAAGCCTTACAGCTACATAATTTTCACATAAGCTCTGGAATATTATCATCTTCTTCATTATCTTATGCATAATAAGGTGAGGGTGTGAACATATATGAGGTAGTGTGTGTGTGAGTGAGTGAGAGAGAGAGAGAGGGGCAACACTTGATTACATAAATTACCTGATTTTGGTGTTCTCTCCAACACCAATAGGAGCCTTTCCTTCTGCTAGAAGAGATGCAATTTCAGATTCAGTTTGATAATAATCTGCACCCATCATCAGGGTATCCTGAAAAGAAGAAACGCATTTTTGTGCCACTAAATATGCAAATGTCTACTCCAGAAGGATGAAAATATTTTTCAAAAATGTCAAAAATACACTATTCTACCACATTTTTGTAAAAAAATACCTACCTCCAAAAATATTTTCCAAATCAATCCACAATATCCGAAGATTTCCCAAATCAATCCAAGAATTGGGATCGATTTAGAAAATCTCATCGTCCAACAAGTGGTCCTCGTTAGAGGCACTTGAAGGAAAATGTGAAATTTTCTAAATCAATTCACATGGATCAATTTTGAAAATCCTTTTGGAGGAGTCTTTGGGATAAAAAACAAGTTACAAAAGGATCTTTTTAACATTAACCCGAATTCATTTGATTTAGGGTACAATAATTCTCCCAGTTGATTTTGTATTCACGATTTCAGAGTTAATCTTCATTCACTAAAGTCACATAATTATTGTTTTTACAGTCATTTGCAATTTTTATACGAACAACTTCACCAATGTCACATAATCATTCTAGAACTCAGAATATATACTCACCTTAAGCTCAACACCATAGTCTAAGCGCGAACGAACACCGACTATAGAGTGTTGGACGCTACATTCTCGCAAGAAGCAACCATGTGAAATTATTGCATCCACAATCTGAAAGAACCGTTTTTAATCTTAAGCACGAGAAATTACAATCCAAACCCAAAATTTGTTCAAATTACAGCATACCTTGCATCTTTCAACTTTTGTAGGTGGCAAGAATCTGGGAGAGGTAAAGAAAGGTGTCTTCGGGTCATTAAAGTCAAATTTTGGAGGCTGCATAAGATAGTTTATAATCAGCTTGCAGTAGTAGTTTTTACGAATCTGGCCAGAATAAACATTTCGCTATAGAATATTATTTTTTGCAATGAGATTTACACGTGTTACAAACTGACCTGTTCAGTTAGAGCCAAGTTGGCATCAAAGAAAGACTTTATAGTTCCAATGTCCTCCCAATAACCACTAAACAAGTATGCCTGATAACACATGGGAATCATTAACCTATAATAGCTCAAATTAAACATTTAAAAAAAGTTTGTAAAAGCTCTATCTCACTTGGACATTGTAATCTGTCATCGCAGAAGGAATTATTTCAGAGCCGAAGTCATTGCACGAAGGATACTTCCACTTCAAAAGCTTGAGTAGGACATCAGTTTTAAATACGTAAACACCCATTGATGCTATATAAGGATTTCTCAAGGCATCTTGCTCAGACAATCCGAGAATGGAGGTATCAACTTGCTGCAGAGTAATATAATAGAAATATATTATACAACAAAAAAATGATTGCTAATATAAAAGAAAAGGCCATAGTGCAAAAAAACTGAACTTTAAATTTTTGCGAATAGCATCTGAATGACCAAATAACCAGTGAGCTATACATTTTGTTGACGACACATAAGGGGTTTTTGTATCAAAATGCATAGTCTAGGAGGTTCTTGCATCAAAATATTTGCAATTTAGCCAAAAGAAAATGTATTGGGAATCAATTGCAATAAGAATGAAAGAGGAAACTTTGTTAGTAAAACTAAATCTGATGTAAAGAGGTTGTAAAGGGTACTAAGCTTAGTTCAAGAAGAATAAATCTATCTACCATTACTTTCAGCGCATGGCCTTTTGGTTTCTCAGCGAACTGAATAATACGCCCTGTCTCGTCAATCTTCATCAACCCATAATCTGATGCTCGGCTGCAAGAATAAGAAAAATAAAAAAGGATACCAATATCCATAAAGAAAAAAAGGCCTTGATGGCTTCAACAGTTCATATAAGGATCACCTGATTAAACATAATGACAGAGAGCCAAAAACCAGAACTTGCATAGTGTAGAATAATTTAGAATATTAGCAAGAAAAATAATAAATGATAAAAATATTTTAACCATTTCTTTGCCTCTGATTTTGATTGACACATAAAAGTTCACATGGTATAAAGCCAAATGGCAAAAGGCATTTTTTATTCACTTGAGTTGAACTTGAAAAAATAAAATCAAGTTGTACTGAAAGATCCCAGACATACCTATCATCCATGGGAATGCATGAAACTGTAATATCGGCATTTGTATCAACATGCTTCTGCAAGCACATTTCTCATTGATTAATAAACTTCCTAACCTTCAGTACATGTAAGATATAGTAAGATATAGTAGAACAAATGTTCCGTGAATAAGTAAAACACATACCTGAACAAAGTCCATATAATCTGTTCGGTAAAGATGGTCACCAGAGAGAATCAATATGTGCTCAACATTCTTGTTCTTAGCGTCCTATAGAAAGAGGAACACTTAATCCTATTCCACAAAAAACATAACATTTTGGAAGAATCCTTAACAATTTTAAAATAAGAATAAGGATAGCTTCAAGCACATACCTCAAATACCCATATAAATTGCCGCACAGCATCTGCTGTTCCTTGGAACCATCTCTTTCCTGTTTCTCCTGATGTTTGAGTGGCAGCCAAAACCTGTTCCCAGGTAATTTTAGCATTGAGTAATCAGAATATTGAAAACATTCTTTCGTTTGGTTTTGGGTAAAATACTTTTCACATACATACAAGTAAAATGGTAAAAAGTATCTTCACCGATTTTGAGCAAATCTTGTTCACTATTTTGTCCAAAATAACAGAGTTCACAGACAAAAATATCAGCTTCGAATAACTGAATAATTTCACAATTTTACTTTTTACCAGGATGAAAACTATTTCACCCCTAACCAAGCGGGACTAAATTATCACAGATCCACATAGTAACATACATGTCCTGGGTTCTTTATTGTAATGGTATTTGCAGTTATACTCATAACCAAATTCAATGACCTCCAATTGACCAAATTTATCTTACCTCCACAAATCCATCCCCAAAACTGACGCCATTTCCAAAGTTATATGTGCGAGCCAGGTGACGATTGAGGGAAAATGAATTGAACTGAGTGAGGATGAAAATCTTTCTTATGCCACTGTTGATACAATTACTCATGGGTACATCAATTAGCCTGTAACACCCTCCAACTGGAACCTGTACATCACCCAGTATAATCATACATATAGCCACACAATTTCAATTGAAAGTGCTACATATTTGTCATTATCATGGTTCAACTCATTATTGTAGGCTAAGTGTTCCCGTACCGAGTAATTTAACTTAAGAGAATTACATATATGTTCCTCCAAAGTTAAACCAGTCAATTATGCTTAACCCACCCCAATGTCTTAAGTTACAAACAACTTTGAATATCAATTAATGTGTTGAATTCTAGAATTAAACTAGAAGCCAAAGATCTGAATTAGAGAAAGCTTATATTTGATGTATCTTACAGCTGGTTTAGCTCTTTTGCTGGTAAGAGGAAAAAGATGGGTCCCAGCACCTCCACCAAGTATGATCGAAGCTACGGTTTTCGGGTCTACCTCTGGATGCTCAAATACTGGCGCCTCAAATGTCTGAAAATCAATGTCCACATTCAAGATTTTAGATTAAATATCCATAACAATAGCTCACTTAACATCGTGAATTCAGTTAGCAACGTATAGTTGAGATGATACGATTAACAATGTATACTTGAGGTGAATTACAAAAACACTTCAGAAAGTTGAATGCATGCCATAAACTACATCAATGAAAAAACTTAGGTAAAGGGGTGCCTGATTTAGTTATTCTTGAAAGTATACATCTTTTATTTTTCAAATTTTAATTGTGGAGAAAATCGGCCTAAACGGGTACTAAGAAATACACAGTAATTTTGATTCAACGGATCACACGTTTTCGGGAACAGAAATATAGCATAAAGAAGCTCCAACATACTCATTTAACATACCTAATGAACACACAAACCCTTTTAAGGGCTGAATGAATGCCCTTTCAGTCCAAATTTGATTGAGATGATTTCAAGACTGAATATGCAAATGTATATGAATTTTCGCATTTCACTCCAATTCACTAATTTAGATTTTTAAAATGAAATGTGCAGGAAATGAAAACCCCATCATCATGGAAATGATATGCACCAAATTTGATTGAAAAACTTACTCAATTCATTTATACCAAAAGAATAATTCTACGCCTTGTCATGATTCCGACTCATTTTAACGTTGTCACTGGATCCAAGGACGTGTGTGTCGCACAAAATAAGTCGAAAACCACCTAGAATTACTCATACCTACAAGAAATGGTGTGTGCGCGTGTGTAAGAGGATAAGTTGATCTCACTCACCACAGTCTCTCGGTTGATATTTGATGTAAGAACAGAGAATGGGGAGAATGGAACCCCAGGTTTAACCTTCGTAACCCTGTTTTGAGTCCTCAAACTCTTCCACAGCTGATTCCCAAAAGCCCCCTTTTTCAAGCTCCCCCTAATCTTCTCTCCCCCAAACCCATTGTCTCTACAATCAACACCTTTCCTCACTTGCATTGGATTCACATTACACCTCAACTTTGCACAACAAGAATCCATAACGTGGACACTCACGAACCCAAAAACCAAACACCAGATTATAAAGCAAAGATTCCAATAAACAAAAAAAATATCCCAAAAGGGAATCTTGGAAGCTAAACTAAAGCAAAAAGCAAAACTTTTTCTCCCCAAAGATCCCTACTCAAAAAGAAACTGCCAAGAAAATTTATGTCTCACCAACCAGATGTGACGCCAAAATAAGAAGTACCCAGATCAAGAAATGGCCTAATGAATAAGAATCAATGAGATCACAAAATCTTGGAAGATAACAAAAACCCTAGTAAGAGGTTTATGGATGAAAAAGTAGGAATGCGTGAATAATGTGGGCTTTGATAATCGGTGAGCATTCACGAGAAACCCTCCTCTATGAGTACTACTGAGTCAACAATATTTGGTTCAAACTCCAATGCCTAAATAGGTAGCTTAAGTTGAACTATTTTATAACAAAGACATATAAAAGAAATTTAACTTAGTCATGTTCCTGTTATAATTCAAATGTTAGGGATGAAAAGTCGGTCGTAAAAAATACATACCCACTTTCACTTAAAATGTTGCGATTAATTCTAGCTCTTTAAAACAGTGATTGGGTAAACTGTTGATTAAAATAGAGTGGGAGTAATTTGATAAGCTGACCAACATGATGGGGTTTAAGGTAATTTTTACCTTGTGAAGTAATGTGATGAGCATAATAACTTTTTTATGGATTTTCATTGGATCGATCAATTGGAAAAGGTAACCTTTTTTTAGCGGAACCGGAACCGGAACCGAACCCCCCCCAAAAGAAAGATCTATTTGCATGTGGAACCGTCCATTTTGTGCCTTGGAATGAGAACATAAATAAATAAATAAAGTTTTAGGGTCTTTTTAGTTTGCAACTATAATTCTGTTTTCTGTGTTTAAATACAATTCTGATAAAAATCTTCGTTTGCCAACCTGTTTTTAAATACAGAATTATAATATTCCTGTGTTATAATCAAGTTTTTCAGAAAACAGATTTTGGGTGTTTTATAACATCTGTTTTTTTTATTTTTCAACTCAGAATTATTCATTCTTAATATTTTAAAGCAATTATACCTTAATATATAATGTGCATACATAATACATTATTGTGTGTAATTCTTATAAATAAAAAATATATATGTACATATACACAAAATTACGTATGGAATAATATAAAGTTAAATAATATTATCAATAGATACATGATACTTATATATAGTTTTATACATATATTATTAATGTATGGAATAATATAAAATATACATATAGTACATATGTATTAAAAAATATTATCAATTCATGTATGTATATAATTTTATAGTGAATTATATATGCGACATCATTATAAATATATATATATATATATATATATATATATATATATATAGAGAGAGAGAGAGAGAGAGAGAGAGAGTTAAACCCCCTAACATACCTCATTAAATATACCTAAAAATACATGATATTAAATGTACGTGTATATAATTTATGATGTATGTATGTATGTATGTATGTATGTATATGTATACATTCATGTATCATGTATGTATGAAAGTTTTATATATATATATATATATATATATATATATATATATATATATATATATATATATATATATATATATATATATATATATATATATCAAGGTTCTAAAAAACGTGTGGCGTGACCAAGGCGTGGAGACCAAGCCTTAAGCCTTAGAAGCCTAGGCGGGGCTTGGCGTAAAAAGGCGTGAAAAGGCGTTTAGGCATTTTTTAATATATTTTAATAGTTTTGACTATGACAAGGCTATTTAAAATACTAAATTGGTACATACCTTAAAAATATGTCTAAATATTTGTAAATTAAAATACTATTTTTTTAAAATACAAAAAAAAAACAAAAAAATTTCATCTTTTCACGCCTTACTTCTAAAAAACTCGCGTTTTTTCACGCCTTGCCCCCAAAAAACGCACGTTTTTTCACGCCTTGCCCCAAAAAACGTTGACCATCGTTGACCACGCCTTGATCCACGCCTAGGGCCAAAACTTGGCGTATCTAAAAAGCCTCGCGCCTAGGCGCGTTTTTTAGAACACTGATATATATATATATATAAACTCCACAACATACCTCATTAAATATACCTAAAAATACATGTTATTAAATGTACATGTATATAATTTATGATGTATGTATGTATGTATACATTCATGTATCATGTATGTATGAAAGTTTTATGTATGTTTATATGTACATACACACACACACACACACACACACACACGCATATGTATGATATAAATATACATATTTGTCAATTTTGTCAAATTTTCAAAAAACTGTATTTAAAAACAACTTTACCAAACGCACACCAATAATTATAAACAAAAAAAACTGAATTTTAAAATTGTATTTAAAAACAGTGTTTAAATCGAATTTTCTGAATAGAGAACCAAACAGGCCCTTAGTGTTTTTTCAAAATTATTGTCATTTTTATTTACATAACAATTAGGGTTGTAAATCGGGCTAGGTGAGTCGGGCTTGGAGTTACTCAGGCTCGATCCGAACTCACTTATCCATGCTCAAGCCCGAGTTTGGCTTGAATTATTTTTTTCCACCTAGGCCCGAACTCGACTCATAAATATTACTGGCCTCGGGCTCGATTTCGGGCTAGCTCGATTTCAATTTTTTTGTTAAAAAAGCTTGAATTAATTTTTTTTTCTTCTATTTCCATCATGGACAAAATTACACATTAAAATCTAATTGATACTTCATGAAATAAAATATATAATTATGAAATGTATTAAATTAAAACAAGGAAAATAAGAGTGAAAACCTACAAATACCTATTAAATTTCATACATTTAGCAAAATTTGATCATTAACAAAGGTCTATTGTAACTTGAGCAATTATTAAATCAAATACCCATCACATGTAATCTAATGTATTATGACAAATGATTTTTTTTTAAAAGTAGTAAATGAAATAAAAGAATGAAACCTAATTAAACAATGTTAACATAAATACGTTATATTATATAAACTATTTATTTATTTATATATACATATGAAGTTCGGGCTTCGGGCCCAATTCGGACTTAGCATAGTTCGGCTCAAACGCGGCCCAAAATTCATTCGAGCTTGAAATTTTGGCTCACGCTCGGCTCTGTTCGGCTCAAACTCAAATAAAGCTCGGCCCGAAAATAGCGGGCTCCGGGCCTCCGGCGCTCAATTTACATGCCTAATAACAATGCACTTTTTTTTTAGCATATAACAAATAGTCCCTTAAACTTATTTTAATACATGTATAGTTCAAGCCTTTTTATTTTGCATCAAAAAGTCATTTACCATGCCAAAAAGACTTTACCATGCCGCTGGTGCGAACCTTTAAAGATAAGAAAATAAGGGACTTTTTTGTACAAAATAAAAGGCTTTGACTAAATGTGTATTAAAAAATATTTGAGGTACTTTTTGGTATTTGATCCTTCTTTTTTTGGTCATTTTGAATTTACTATCAATTTAATTTTCGTTATTAAATGTTCATTTGGCTATGTATTTAGAAAACTTGATTTAAACACTATTTTTAAATACAATTTTAAAATTCAGCTTTCTTTGTTTATAAATATTTGTGTGCATTTAGTAGACTTATTTTTAAATACAGAAAGTTTAATAAAATGTGTATATTTATTATAAAATGTTTATTTAAGTGGATGATCACTTGTATTCAGTCCACTGATATTTCACAATTATTAATGGATTTATTGGATTACCTTATTGTGCACTATAAATATGGGTCATACATCTTTAGTATTGACAGATTAATAAAATGAAAGACTCGTTTCCTCTAAACATTCTCTATATCTCCTTTTATTTTACAACATGTTATCAACGTGAAAGATTCTCATATTCAGGACGGTTTCTTCATAAAATCTCTATTGTATAATTTATTTTGTCACAATGTGAAACTTGCTGGTACGAATCTAAAAACACTGAAAATATACCAAAGGTTTTTACTCTATGTCCCTCATTTATTATTTTTCGTCTTTTAGTGTTCATGCTTAGGCTTGGTATGAGATTGAGCACATTCGTTTGACTCTTTTTTATTATTTTATCATAAAATGCTATTTGTGTATTACCTAATGCTATGTGATTTGATCTCACATGTTTTGTACTCAATGTTTTTTTTCGAAAAAGAGAGAAAGAGAGAGAGTCTTTCTTAATAAAATCAATTCAAATTATTTGACCATTGAGTGTCCATTACATCAATTGGGTATCGTCACATGCCTAGCCTGTTATAGAATTTTATTGATAGATTCTAACCTTTTTTCTCTCTCAAACATGTGGGTGGTTTTACCACTCAATTTAATGTTTTATATAATATATAGTAGATAGATAGAGATTGAAAAAAATGGCCTATTATTATACTTTGGGTAAATACCTTTAATAATTTTTTTATAGATTGACCCCACACATTTACTTTAATCTTAAAACTTTGTATTTTTAAAGTTTGAATTATAATTTTGGGGGAATTACTATTTGATAAAATTAAATTATGGAACCAGAAGCCTGAAGTCTCTCGCGTATCATAAGATTATGAACTTTTGATTCATCTGTAATAACCCAAACTTTTAAACTTTAATTGGTAAATTTTTTGTTATGTATCCCATTTTTTGAATATTGATAATTATTTGATACGATTTTTTAAATACTTTCACTTCTTTAAGTTTGGTTAACAAAAGTTTGATCATAAAATATATTATTGTATTCTTAAGCATCTCTATATTACAATCTTAACTCTTAAAGTGGCAATTGTGAACAGTCATCGTGTGAGGACATTTGTCTAACTAATAATGAACAACTCAACAATCATTACATTATTCAAGGGGTTATACTATACAATATTTAACATTGTAAAATTGCACTTTGTCATGAGCCTGCGGCTCCATGATTCAATTATTTATTGTTATACAATGACAATTTTTGTTTAGTTAATTTAATTATTTTTCATAAGACGTTGTGAATGCAAATGATATCTATCACAAGAGTATATATGGTGCTTATAATTCACCTTATATTGAACCATTGATAAATACAATATTTGTGGTATATGTGCATTTTTATTTTGATGATACAATATTCTCACCATTAGGGGGAAGATAGAACGTACCAGAAGTACAAATCATACTTAAAGGACACTCTGTTTCAAAGAACAATGAGAATTATCGTGGAATACTTCTACATTGTCTCATATAATCCCTTGTATCGCTCAGTGTGAATATGAAGTGAAAAATTATATTGCAACACAAAATGTCACATGGACTTGTTGCAAAATTGCTTGTTAAAATCATATCCCAGAAGGGTAAAATAAATTCATTGCACGCCAAAAGTGTGGCAAACCTATCGGTCCCAATTACTTGACTCCCCAAAAGTGGAGGTTAAATAAAATCATGCCCAAATAACGCTCTTGAAGAGGTTATACGTAACGATCCAGAAGAGGTTATGAACAAAATATTCACTTTCTCTAAAACCCTAAAAGTGGTTATTATCTATGAAAAGACACAATTCCCTGAAGTGATTATAAAGCCCTAAAGTTGAAAAAGGTACCTAATATTAATGAGATCTCTATGTTTTATACATATACAAGAGAAAAGTGGGATAAATAAAGATGATCATTGATGATATAATTATATATGTTGTGGATACACAAAAATCAAAGGGCAATGATACTACAAATTCGCGTACTATGAATATATGTCGCAAAGAATTTATTGGCCAAAATGAGAAAATGCCATTATGGTATAATTTGATTCTCTTAATATACATGGTGTATGGACCTGTAGTAGAAACTCCAAAATATGTTAATCCTGAAGGTTACAAATTGGTATATATAAGAATGTGAAGTGTTAAAACTCACTAAAAAGTGCATGATTTATGGCACATGGTTTCCTAAAGAAACTAAAATTAATTATATACAAATATACCATCCTATTTCGGCTATAATTACTTTTCATATATCTGACTAGCTTAGCAAATTTTTTGAAATATATTATATGAGACTCATGATCATTGTAACTGCTTATTTATAAGGGACATAGGCAAAGAATATATATGAAAATCCTATAAGGATTTTCTTTGCCAAAAACAAAGATAAGGAGTACATAATCAAATGCACTAAGACGTTCATTGTACAGTACGCAATCCAAATGGATATAGGTAGAACTATCTTAGTAAAATATTTCTCTAAGAAAAAGTATGAAAACAATCATATATGCAAATATGTCATTATAAAATATCCTTAATGGATGTGCTCCTGAAGAGCTCAATTAAAATGAAAAAATCCTTAAATGGATGTAATCCTGAAGAGCTCGACTAAAATCCAAAATATCCAAATAAAAAATTCAAAAATGAATGATCGTAGGGTAACTAATTATTGTCTCGTCATGGAGATCGAGCACATTTTATGTTAAGCTCATATCCATTAGTTAAATAAATTGAATAGTCATGCAATGCTTTAGCATATATTAAGCATAAAATTTTAGTATACCCATGATCTCTGGTATTTGGATGTAAAATTATCCATATCATCCTAAAGAGGATGATAAATATAAATTTGGTCCTGAAATACCATATGTGCATGTTATTATATTATTTGGTCTAGAATTACCATACATGTACGTTATTAATATATTAATATACATGACACAGTGCATGATACTGGATATTATAATTGCAGTCAATATCTTAGCAAGAAATAATTACCATTGACTTGCATAGCATGGGACTAATATCAATCATATCATATGATATTTTTATATCTAACCATCTATGTCAAGTTAGTTATATTTATCTCTAGGATCCTCTCAAAGAATAATCAGAGCACTTATGACTTGCCTGAAATGACATATGGTCTTACTACTACTTATGAATGGCGCTTCTATATCTCAAACTCAAAAAGGCTACAATGAGGGAGATATGACTAACACATTTTAGTTCTTCTACATCCATGAAATCAAGAAAAGATATGCATTACATAAACTCCAGAAAATTATACTAATGAAGTTAAATAGATCTGATATAGTGACATGTCCACCCCTCTTCACCCAAGTCTTATGAAAGTTGATATTATGAAGAAAAATGAAATTGAAGTAGCAACGGATCAAATCTATTCACCATGTTAAAGCAATATTTCATAAGGTTGCGTATGAGACTGATATGCATCAACTCAATCATCAGAGAAATATCATAATCAGGGAGAGTATCCAATCAGGGGGAGCATTTGATCAGGGGGGAATCTAAAAACATAATGTTGAGGACATATGCGCATTGTACTGTTTTTTCTTTAACTAAGTTTTTTCCCATTAGATTTTCTAGTTAAAGGTTTTAACGAGACAACACTAAGCGCGTCCCACACCGCTTCAATGATCATAAAAGTTGTATTCTTTTTCCTTCACTTTGATTTTTTCCCAATGCGTTTTTCTTTAGTAAGGTTTTAATGAGGCAAAAAATCATTGAATGATGGATATAGTGTACATCCAAGGGGGAGTGTTATAAAATATTTATTTAAGTGGATGCCCAGTTGTATTCCAATTCACTGGTATTCTGCAATTATTAAGGGATCTATTGGATTACCTTATCGTGCACTATAAATATAGGTCATACCCCGTTAGTATTGACAAATTAATGAAATGAATGACTTGTTCCTTCTAAACTTTCTCTACATCCCCTTTTATTTTTCGACAATATTTACATTATACATATATGTATATAGAGGATCAAATGCGGACCAACTTAAGGACTGGTCCGTACGGACCAAATTATTTAAAATACTAAAAAATAATTTTGAGTTGATTTTTTTTATGATTTTTAAACATTTTAAGGTACCCATATAAAAAAAATAAGCTCAAAATAAATTTTGTTACTATTTTAAACAAATCGATCAAAATATGACAGTTTCATACTGCTTAAAAACTGACATATATTTGACCGATTTGTTTAAAATAGTAAAAAAAAAAAAAATATTTTGAGTTTTTTTATATGGGTACCCTGAAATGTTTAAATCATAAAAAAATCAACTCAAAATTATTTTTTTTAGTATTTTAAATAAAATAGTGCACACGGACCAGTCCTTAAGATGGTCTGCACTTGATCCTGCCTTTATAAACACATAAATAAAACTTTCATACATACATGATACATGAATGTAAGCATATATACACGCATACATACATAAAATTTTCATACATACATCATAAATGCATAAATAGATCATGTGTTCTTTATGTATATTTAATGAAATATGTTGAGCTTAACTATATATATATATATATATATATATATATATATATATATATATATATATATATATATATATATATATATATATAATGTATACGTACATACATACATACATACATAAATATGTGCGTGTCGGGGGGTATGTCTATATTATTATATTCCATGTATAATCCACAATAAAATTGTATACATACATGAATTGATAATATTATTCAATTCATATGTATTATATGTATAAATTTGTATTATTTCATACCCTAATAATACATGTACAAAACTGTATATAAGTATCATGTATCTATTCATAATATTATTTAATATATGGATATTAGTATATTATATAATTTAATAAAATATACATATATGTAATTTTGTATGCATGTAATTTTGTATATATATATATATATAGATTATTTATTAAAATTACACACACATTAATGTATTATGTATGTATATTATATATTAGGGTATAAATGCATAAAAATATTAAGAATTAATAATTCTGAGTTGAAAAGTAAAAAACATAATTTAGAAAACGTTCTTTTACTATTTTCTGAAAAATTTGATTATAACACAAAAATATTATAATTCAGTATTTAAAAACAGGTGTGTCAAACGCAAATTCTTATTGGAAAATTATATAACACATAAAACAGAATTATAATTAATAACCAAACAAGTCCTAATCTTTATCTAGTATTGTATTTTCCTTTAAACATTGTCACTTTTTTTTCATTTATTTCGACTTTACCACGAGTTTAGTTTCGTTATTAGACTTTACCATGTGCTTTCTTATTTTGATTTTCTCTTGTCATATCCTTAATGTCTATCCTCATGTCAATTAGTATATTTTGTAAATCTTTTAAACTTTGTCACCGGTGATAAAGTCTAATAATGAAACGAAATGAAACTAGTGGTAAAGTCAAAATATTCAGTTAATGAAAAAACAGTGGCAAAAGCCTACAGGAAAACAAAATGGTGGGTAAAGTCTAACAATGAAAGTTAAACCGATGGTAAAGTCAAAATGTCCGAGTTTTTTTCTCCCCTTAAGATTTCAACGCCGCGTTTGGGTTGTCAATATTGGTTATAAGAATGCTTTGATCTATTCTTGTATTGGTGTGATTAGGGTGACAATTTAAAACACAGTTCGATAACATATATAAAATTAACACGATATATCAGGTTTATGTCGGGTTATGTGTGTATCAAAATTATGAGACATGTTAGTTCTGTTATTGTGTCTTGTCGTGTTAATCGTGTTTGTGCTTGTGTTTTCATACATTATTATCTCCAATTAGGTGTTAACATTATTAATCATATTAGTCGTGTAGTGTCATGTTTTGAATGAGTAATTTTCGTATTAGGTTAAAAAAATATGATTTTATCATGTTATATTCTAAATGGTGTTTGTCGTGTCATATCATGTCAAGCTCGAACACGGTAAAAAATACGAATTACCACCCTAGTTGCAATGAAAAGGAAAAAAATGGGAAAGTGTAAAAGAAAAATTCTTTTGTTTTACTTCTAATTTTTTTCCTCATAATTATCTAGAAAAAAATTACTTCCAAATGTTGTGTAAGTAAAAAGAATTTATGAAAGTAACATTTTTTTATTTCTTCTTTTTTCTAATAAAGTTCGTATATCAAAGAATGTTGAGAATTTATTTAATTTCAATTTTGATAATATAAACAGAAGTTGAAATTAACATCATTTTTATGTGTTTGGTAAAATGGAAATAAAAATAGTAGTGTAAGATTCAAGGTTATACTCAACTATCTTGGGCTGGGTATTGGTCAGTAAATCGCCCATACCAATACCAAACCGATTTTCATGTACTAAAATCAAAATTACCATTTTTACCGCACGGTACAACCTAATGTAAACCAAAACGAAACCATATAGTTTGCGATAAAATCGATCTTTTTGGTAAATTTCGAAATAACAAAAAAATTCAAAAAATCAAATCAGGAATGCTCATTACAACTTGCCTAACTCTAGGTTCAACATCATTTTGTAATTAGTCAAATTTTCTTTGACCAGAAAAATAATGCAAACCAAATATTAAACTTATGGCATGTGAAACGCACAAAAATTAAAGTCTTCTGAAAATTGCAATTCCAAAAAAATCTAAGATTTTTATAACTCAAAATAACCAGTGAGAACCTAATATTAATTGCAATTTAAAACATTTAGAAATAAACACAACAGGAAGGAAACATACATATCTGATACAACAAATATTTAAGGTTGAACACATAAATGCTCCCAAAAATTATTATGAACTCGAAAGAAGGGGAGAGATAGATATATTTGATACCTGGTGCCTGCACCATCTGCCTCTTCTTCCATGACTTCCTAGTCGAAGGTTGCGACACCTCCGTCCTCATCTCATCCACCCCCTTCTCCAAAGCCGAACGCGACGCCGATATCAACCTCTCCCTCCCTAGCGATGCCTTAAACCTCTTCACCCGAACCAAAATTTCCCTCGAACTCACTTGCCCCATATGTCTTATCTAATGCACACGAAGAAATATTATGCGTGAGGAGAGATCTTGAACTGTTAAAAAAATAAGATGAAAAGCATATATTCCATAACCCATTACAGTCGCTGTCGATGGGAGAAAAGATATGTTGGTTTGAGAAAAGATTCATTCTTCTTGTCTTGAGCGGTGTGCTTTGTATAACTAATATATTAAACATAGAAAAAGTGGAATGGTATATGGGTAGGAGTGTGAGACAAGTGAATTGAGTGGGCATTCCAAATTTCAGAAAAAAGAAATAAAGCTCCAAGTGTCACATTCTTAAATCATTAGGCCGTTTAAATTTAATCTCAATCGCCATTTTTAATTAAGTAGTATAGTTGGTAAATCGGTTTTTAAAATGTTAAAACCAAAACCAACCACAAAAAATTCGGTAATTTCGGTTTTGGTAAGTAAAAAATGTAAACCGTTATGACTAATTTTCGGTACAAAACGATATGGTATGGGTTTTTACCCCTAACTCCAGCTCAACATAAACAGTGACAGAGCTAAGGGTTATCTGCGGTAGGCAAGTTCCCCACCCATAATTTTTTTAAAAAAAATTACTTTTATACCTGATAGTGAGTTTGTAATGCTTTGAGAATTAGATGGTCAAAGCTTGTAATATTTACTGATTCAAAACATTTGAGCAGCAAACAAACACACAATACTCCATCAACACTCTCTTAGAATTTGTAATTTTGTTTAGGGTTGGATTAAATTGAGTTTTTAGTTATGATTAGGTTAGAGTTTAATAACTTTTAAGGGTTTGATTTATTTCATTTTATTATTTATTAGGGTTTGATTAACATATTTGATTGTTGTATTGATGTTTAGGGTTTAATAATTTATGATGGATTGCAATTTGGCTTTTATGAATTGTTTTTGCTAATTGTAGGTATTTAATCAATGTATTTTTCTTAAATGTCATCATGCCTAAATTTTGGCTTGCTTTTGTACAAATTTTAGATTGGTATTGTGATCATCACATTGCTAATGTGATTTTTATTATGCATAAAATTTATTTGAATATTTGTGAAAAATCTATAAATAACTACCAAAAATTTGCCTCGTGGCTTCCCACCCTCGAACCCCTGCACACATAAATTTCCCAATTTCCATATACCCAGAACCAACACCGGACCTCCCTTATACTTGCCCAATACCTAAGCTTCGACCCTTAACTCGGAGCAGTCCTGAAATCCTATTCGAGCTCCGATCGGAGGCCACCTACCTCCTCACTTTTGGCTAGACCAGAAAACACAACCCGAACTTTGGAGGTTGGATTAGTTTTGGTTTTCATTTTCTTCTCGGGTTCGTGGAGTTTGGATCAAATGGGTTTAACAACCCAGGTTGGAAAACGGGTATGTGGGTTTTGGCCGGAATCGTTGGGTTAGAGCAGATGTAGGTATGGGTTGGGTTGGGTGGGGGGATGGGGTAGGGGTAGGAGGTAATGGGTGACCTGGCGCGGACCAATTACACTAAGGAATTAAAATTAATTGGCTAATTTTTTTATGTTTTATTAGGTCCATTAAAAAGTCCGATCTTTTGGTCCACTTGTGATCCTCTCTCTCTCTCTCTCTCTCTCTCTATATATATATATATATATATATATATATATATATATATATATATATATATATTAACTTTAGTAAGTTTAATTTCATATTAAACACACTTAACTATAGGTAGATTAGAGCGACTGTGTAGTTGGACATTTTCATATAGATATTTTAAGCAGTAATAAACATTAAATCCATCCACAGACCCAAAAGCATTTGCCCGAGGATAACACATCACCAACACACACACACGATATATATATATATATATATATATATATATATACACACACACACGCACACACACACACAGAGGGGGGGGGGGGGATCTCTGACGGGTTACCCAAAATGGGTGTCCCGAACGGGTCCTTCTTTTAAAATACTAAAAAATATTAGGTGATTTCTTTTGTGTGGTGTTTAAACATTGCGGGGGACTTGTAAAAAAATCAACTCAAAATGCATTTTTTGCCATTTTAAAAAATGGGTCAAATTAGCAAAAAAAATGCATTTTGAGTTGATTTTTTTTACAAGTCCCCTAAAATGTTTAAACATTACACAAAAAAATCACCCCAAAAATATTTTTTGGTATTTTAAAAAATGACCCGTTCGAGACACTCGTTTTGGGTGATCCGTTGGAGATCCTTTATCTGTGTGTGTGTGTGTGTGTGTGTGTGTCTCTCTCTCTCTCTCTATATATATATATATATATATACACGCACACACACACACACACCTGTATTTTAAGATGTTGAAGACTTGAGTTTTCTTTTGATTCATTGTAACTTTAATCATAAATTATAGATTTAGTTAAATCATTGCAATAAGAATTTTATTTTGTAGATCGGTGAAAGTTTGATATTTCTATTACTTCATTACAAATTTTACTGCTTATAAATAATTTTTATCATACCTATAATAATAATATTTTTTGGGGTTGTTTTAGATTTTTTTTACTTCATCGTAACTTTTAGAATTGATTTTAAATCAATTTAATTTATAATAATATTGATTTTTATTGTTGCTACTCAAGCACGAATAATCGATATTTTTGCACATATGTCTATTTATTATAGGGTCGTTCGTATCCTTTCAGGTTATAATGCAAATGTGTTAAAGAACTTGGTTTATCATGCATTAAAAGAATTTGTGACTTTCGCAATAATATTTAGCAACATGGCCCATCTTGTGGCCAAAAGTAAGCCTTCTACGATAAAATATCCTTCGTGTTTGCCAAAAAATAAACTTACATTTTACTTTGGGCGATATAAAATAAATTTTATTGCCAAAAGGTAATATTTTATTTAGGAAACTAATGAATTAAGGGAGGGAAATTATTTGAAGTTAGCAACATTGGAAAATGTTGCCAAAAATGAGCTAACTTTCGGCAACATAACCCTATGCTGCTAAAAGAGGGTGATTGTTGATGTAAAAAACTAGATTCGATCTAATTAATTAATCATAGATAAAAAGGAATAAAGAAATTAGACAAGGGATTTTTAAAGTGGTTCAGCCTTATGGAAATGGCCTACATCCACTGTTTTATATTACTGGGTGTTTCACCTTAATATCGATGCTGATTATAAGAAATCGATTACCCCATTATGGAGGGTATTACAAGGTATTTATAGCCTTGGGGCTATTAGTATGAATAGACGATATGCCGTTATTTAATAGACATATACATCTGTACAACAAGAATGTTCATTAATTTCGATGTTCATTGAATGTGCAATTGTCGCTTGATCTTCCTGGCCAGATGCTCTGCACGCAGCTCGCCACGCTGTGTATCTAGGGGTTATGGATAGCTCGGTGCTGCGAGTTGTTCAGTGAGCCTTTGTCACGTAGGATGACACATGTCTTGATATAATTGGTCCACGCCAGCTGACTAATTTTTGTATCAACAGAAGCCCCCAATGTTTCACAGTTGAGCTTTGATATGAGAGTGTGGAACATTTTACCCAAAAGCTGCTCAGGTACCTTTTTATGCCTTGATTAATTACAGATCTCCAACACTTAGGAATTTTCTCTTTAGTCTTTGCCCTTTGAGCGCGAAATGGCAAACTTGTAAATATTTTGAATCTGCGACAAACGCTTGGGTATTTGCATATTTTTTATCATTTAACCGCTGGAAACGCAATCGTCTTTTCTAGTAATCATTTCTTTTCTTACTTCCCGATGCAAGGCATTTAAAAGTGATAGAATCACGTCGTCTCCCACTTTTTACTTCTCATCTTTTAAACTCTTTATTTTCTCACTCTATTTTTATACTGTCGTTTTTTCCATCGTCCGCCTTAGCAGATTTCTTAATTTTCTATAAGAATTTCTTCCTTCTTCTTTCCTTGCTTTAGTGAACATGGTTTATCTTGTCGAATCCTTGGATAAATTTTGGGATGATTTTGCGATTCCCTCTTGGGTTATTCTAGAAGAGCCTCCTCCCCCCTCTGATTTATTTTCTGTAGCTGAGGGACATTGGTTTCCCTCCCTTTTCATAGCTGAATGTGGCTTTTCTTTTCCACCTAATCCCTTGTGTTTGGAGTTTTTCCAATATTTCGATATTGTTCCTGCAAGAGTAGCTCCAAATACATGGAGGGTAGTTAATGGCGTACATAGGCTAAATCAAACTCATGGGAGTCACTTAGGGATCCCTGAGATTATGCTTTTGTTATAAATGGGTTACTAGTGATTCCACATTTTATTTAAAAACTAGGTTTTCCAACAGAGCTTTAGTGGTCAATCTTCCCGATGCCAATAGAGACTATTTTGATCATGGGGTTGTGATGAAAAATTGGCAACACCCCCCATTAAATGGAAATGATGTGTATCAAGGTCCCAAATGTCTACTTTATGACAATGTGATAGGTTATTTTTAATTTTCTCAATTTAGCTCTGTTTATATTTGATAAAATACGTCACTCATATTTATTTTTGTTTTGTTTTTGCAGTTGATGACAAAAGAAAGCCCCCAAAAGAGAGTGACATTAATATAAAAGATCTGAAACTTATCTGGAGTTTGCACCAATCAATTGCTAGGGAACACATTAGAGCTTCTTCTTATTTGCTGAGATATAAAAACACCACCTCTTCTTTCATTGCTCATCCTCTTGCCCTCCTATGGTAATTGATCTTGATCAAGTACCAACATCTCGAGCAAGTGCCGAAGAATCTTCTTCTGATCTGAATAGCTCTATTAATGAATCTTCTTCTAATCTGAATAACTCTATTGCCTGAATTCTTTGCTAAAGATGCTCCTGGCATGGATGGGGCAAAGAAGAGCAAAGGGGATATCCCAGCTGAAGGGACGAGGAAAGTGGATATTGCTGCATCTAAGGGATCAATTCCAACTATCAAGGAGGTCGGCAAGAAACCATATGTTATCCCAAAAGAGGTAGCACCTTTGATTGAAGGTGTTGCTATCACACGAGAAGAGGCGTCACCTTTGATTGAAGATGCTCCTTTAAGGAGATTGAGGAGAGGTCTTATAAAAAGACCTATAGAAATTGTTTCTCAACCTTCTGATGTTGAGGATCCTTCTTTGAGAGCTAACACTCCATCTTTCATTGCTCCTAGCTCGGTGAAAGGTTTGATCAAGTCTTGGACCATTCCTGAATATCGAGTTGATAAGGGTTCCCTTTCTCAGGAGAAGGTCACCGACTTAGTTGCCCAATATATTGCGTCGGTAAGTATCATTATCTTTACTATTTCATCTTTATATTCCGTGTTCATATTCTGATCCGAGCTCCTTCTCTTTTGCAGTTTATGACGTGTTTTAATAGTATCTTAGAGAAAGATGAGGCTATCAAAGCTTCAACTTCCTCTAGTGGGGTGGAAGAAGCTTTGCTAGGTTATCACGGTCTTTGAAGGACTCTCGACAGAAGTACAAGGAAGATAAAACTGCTTGGGAGAAGAAACTTCTATCTGCAGAGATAACTTGCCAACAAGCTAATACAGCTCGAGATCAAGCTGTGAATGCCTTTAAGGAGTTGGAGGAAAAATTAAAGGTAATCAATTCCAGTAAGGAAGAGGCTAATGGTAAGTTTGAAGAGGCTAAATGACGTAAAAAAGATCTGAAGGAGAAGGTGAAGCTTGCTGAGGGATATGCTTCTTCTGAGAAGGCAAAGAGAAAATCTACTGTGAAAAAGTTCTTTAGCTCTGGTTGGTACAAAGGATGGAACAAAGCCTTAAATGTTATTACTTGCCAGATGGAGTATGAAAGTTTGAAGTACTTCAGAGATGGATGGGTCGCAGGGTTGAAAGATTTGAGTGTTGCAGATGATTCTAAATTGTTTCAAAAACACACTCATGGCCCTCTTCCTACTATTGACAAAGAATAAGAAGATGAAGCTGCATCTGATGAGTCTTCTATGATGATAGTAGAACAAGTACCTGTTGTTACCGTTCCTCAACCCACCGAGCAAGTTCAACAGGCAATAACTTCTACTGAACAATGCCAAATGCCTTCCGAGTAAACAACTCCTTCGTCCAGACCGATTGATGATGTTATAGGAAATAAGGAGACGGCGTGGAGTTATTTGGCTCTTTATTTATGTTGTTTTTCTGCTTTTCCCTTTTTTTGTAGCTTTGGTTGTACTCTCTCTTCTAGTGATCAATAAAATGGATTTTGTAATCTAATCTAAATTTCTCCTCGACTTGCTCTGTCTGTATCGTTGTTGATGCATTGTTATTTTTTTCTTGCTAGTTTGTTGCCAGGATGGAACTTTTATCAGCATATGACACAGAGTTGATGAAAAAATGTAATGATTACTGATTAGCGCATGAAAAGCGTGCTCGTGTAAAGTGCACAGTCATTGTTTTCGTTTCACTACGATAATACAAAAACCTAAATTACGACAGCACTTGCGAGGCAAGTCTAGCGGTAGGTCGGGTATCGAAAGATCCACTGGGATGAGTTGCTAGAATTCAATTGATTTAATACTCCTAAATAAAATGGAAAAAGGTGATTACAAACTAAAAAGAAAATATGCAAAAAAGGGAAATGTTTAATCTAGGCGAGTGCATTGAAACTAAAATAACAAAGCGGTAAAGACTATAGGTTGTGTCGAATATCCCTCACCCGAGTTAATTTGTATAAAATGGATACATGGGTCAATGAGTTATTACGAATGCGTCTCATTTTGACAGTTAATTGAATCAAGGATTGTCACGCCCCTAAATCCGCATAAAAGCCTAATAAGATTTTGGCATCAACAAAAATCCCGAAAATTGCGCACGCAAGGTCATAAGCACGGGACATATATGATATGCCCCGTAAAATCTCCTAGGCGCAATAACTAGGACACCACACCTGAAATAGACCCGTAAACGCCATCACCAAAGCAAAGAAACGCGTCAACTCGAGTGAGTTCCATTCAAACACAACCTAATTTAAATTACTTAGAAATCATATTAAAAACGCGATAAATGAAAGCGGTAAATAAACGCAATAAATCTACACTAGAAAGCGATTAAATCAAAGTATGGAAATTAAACTAGAAAGCAAGGAAATAAGGAAATACAACTATATTAAAATGGAGAGGAAGATGAAAGTACAATCTTACAAACCCAAATGTTGTCATACCATATGAGGAAGAAGAAAAGAGCTATCAACTCCCAAACCCTAACTTACAATCTATTCTAAAGATTAATTATATCTATTTTTATGTCAAAAATATTTTATATAGTAAAAGGAATTAAGTTAGAAAAGAAAAGGGAAAAGAAAAGAAAAGCCCAAAATATCTCAGAAAACAGCGGATCGATCGATCGATCCCCTAGGCTCGATCGATTGATGCTCAAAATTGAAGCCCACTGTCTCCCTACCATTTGGCAAAATTGAAGGATCGATCGATCGACCCCTTTGGTCGATCGATCAATCAAGCAGGTATCAGCCAAGCTGCATGCTGTTTTGGTAGTTTGCCTTTCTCGTCCACTGAAACCCCGTAACTTCTTCGTATTGAATCGGATTCGCTCACCGTTCGCCACGCGAAGCTTGCGAGGAGGGCTACAACTCCCTTGTAGATGTTGGACCACGTGCCCAAGCTGTGAATTGAATAAATTTCCCTTGAACGTGCGATCGTGTATAAAAATCGAGCGAAATGCATCCGAACTTTACACTTAGCATCCAAATACCTATAAAAACTCAATTGACCCCTGCAAAACATGTTAACGTAAAAATTCGAGGTTGTCTGGTTAACGAGCATAAATATAGGGAGTAAGATACCCTAGGGGGCTAAAAGGTGTCGGTTCGGAGGATAAAATACGCAATATTTGCATATCATCACACCCCCTAACTTACACAATGCTAGTCCCTAGAAATGAAATAGGATGCAACAAGAACTACAAGCAAACCAAAAATAGGAGATAGGTACAAAAGTATGGTATAAAAGCAAAAGGCCACTTTCGCGGGCAATTCGATTGCAATAAGCCGTTAAACCCCCAGGTTACCCTGATGGACGAGTGTCATCTCGTGAGGGTTTTCAGGGATGATACCGACAAACATCACATGGTTTCCTCAAAATATGCCCAACCCAACATGCGACAAGCTCAACAATAGCGAACAAGATTTCATACGCATTATTAGCACATTGAACGGATACAAACAAAAGTCCAAAATCATTAACATTATAGAATGCACCTCATAGAATTGAAACCTTAAAATGTGGGAGGGGAACGAGCACATGCAAAGTGTGATTTGGCAAAAAACTTATATAAACCGAATAAACATTAAAGCAAGCATATATTCAATTCTCATGGGCATTACACTCATCGAGTGAATTCACTCGAAACAGGGAGCTAACACACGGAACATGCGGGCATAAAGAGTAAATGTAAATGGAAACTAGATCGCACACATGTCACAAAAGAAGAACGCTATATATAAACTGAAAAATTATAATCTCAATGAAAGGATACCGTACATTAAAGGAGGCGAAATGTATTTTCACAGATTATCAAAACTATTATGACTTTTAAATTACATCAACCTAAGATCACATAGGACTTGTATAGGGTTGTAATGTAGGCTAGGCTAGGGTACGAAATGAAAGTGATGTATGTACGGGTTCAAAGTGTTCAAAAATGAAAACTCGGGATAATGGGAAAATGTGGGAAATATAAAAATTGGAAAACAAGTTCCAAACGGCATTAGATATATCATCGGGGAGAGAAATCAAAGCTTATTGAAAACTATACACAACATTTACAACTTTCTCTTTCTTTTCTTTTCTTCTTTTTCTCATGTTTCTTTTGTTTTCTTTTGCTTTATCTTTTTCTTTTATTTTTCACATCTCTTTTCTTTACTTTTCTCACTCTCATATGCCTAAATTGCAACCGACATCACAACATCCTTCAATCCCAAGAAACATTCCAAACAAAGGTATGGAAGGTGTATGTATGGTTTAAAACTCCAATTTAAAGTTGGTTATGGGAATGAGGTATGAAATGAAAGGCTATATTTAGGCTCAAAGGGGTTAACGAGGGTAAACATATAAGGGTGAGGTCAAGGCTAATATGGGTGATATAACAAAGAGGGCCTATGATCATTTCCAAAAGTTTAAGCAATTCTCGAGTCAAAACAATATATGAAAATCATGATCAAGTAACACATTTTAAGTATGGACTCAATTAATGAATGATCAAATGAAAGAATAGTGAGATTACCGATGAATTCAATTTTTTCAATGAGGAAAGAATAGTGTATACACTCACAAACGACGAAAGGTACAAAGCTTACTCGGTGTAAGTATATACAATGTAACAAAAGATTACCGAGTTATAAAAATCTTAAACCAAATCAATAGAACGATAAAAGTGCATGTGCTCATGGGATTAAAGTTTAATTCATGAAGTTATTCATAATATCAAAAATCGAGGACTAAAGTCTAATAACTTCTAAAATCAAGAACATGCATCATTGTGTTGTCTATTGGATCGGGCAATTACTAACATTTATTATCGGAAACAAAGGCAAAATGCCCAAACAAGGAGAAAAAATAAAGAAAATCTTTTTAAAATTTTTGAATTTTCTAAGAAAAGCATACTAAGTAACTAACATGTGAACAAAAACATGGACACTACCAATGAATGGATAGAATATCCCACACCTCCTAACTCAAAACCTGACGTTGTCCTCAATGTTAATTAAGAACCAAGTTTAAGAAGGAAAAGTGCGATATTACCCAAAATGGAGCGATCTCCGTAAGAATAAGTCCAAAGAATTTACAAAACAAGTTAGTACCGAGCATAGCAAAAACAAATAACAAAAAGTTAACTAATTACATTAGACTAAAATAAAAAGAAAGAAAGAATAAAAAGCTAACTATATACAACCTACTATTTAGGCTTCACACTAACTATACAATAGAAGTCTAAATAGCTGAGGGTCCACCGTGAAAATGATTTGACTTTGGAGGATAATCAGTGTACCCTCACACACAAGCATGCCTTCCGAAAAATATGAATTTCGTTTGAACAACAGAAGGAATATGTAAGGCGTAAGAAAGGAACCATCACCAATTAAAAGTTTTGGAGGGACGATGGGGGGTTTGGATTGAACGGGTGACAAAAACATGCGGGGACCGAGAAAAGACGAAAATCCTCCCGATGATTTTGAAATTGGAATGGGAGGCGGCGCACACAAAGGCACGGATGCGATCATGGAAGGCAACTCGAGCAAGTACTCCTCATCGGCGAAAAGGTTTAAAACATTAAAGTTTGAAACCAAATCATTGGGTACTTGTGACGGTGTGATAATAGATGATGAAAATGGAGATGAAGGAAATTCAAATTCATGAGATGAATCATCATCACATGAAGATGGAGTTTTGAATGAAATGATATCATTTTCAATGAAATGTTCTTCTTTGGGGCCAAAGAATAAATCATTTCATTGCAAATAGATATTACGTCATTTTCATCCTCACTTTCAATATCTATTATGCAATGGGCAAAGTCTAGAATGGTTTGTTACAAAGTAGGTCAAAGTACCTCATTCGGTTCAAAACATTCTTCGACTTCAAAAGTCTCGAAAGCAAAATCGTCGTCGGACTCAAATAATAAATCCAATTCATGTTCCCACAAACGATTTTCTTCCCGATAACGATTTTAAATTTTCTCATTCTCATACACAAGCAAGCCCTCTCCGAATGTGATATATGGAGGTGCGGATCCATGAAAATGGGAACTTTGAAAATTACCATCGGACTTAAACGAAAACTCATTATTATAGGAATTTTGAAAACTATTTCAGTTCATTTCAAAATTCCTATTATAAGGAGGTAAAGGCCCAAAATCATTATCATCATCATCATCAAAATTCCAATAACCTAAGTTTTGACTTTCGTTATACTCGCCCAAAGTCATATTTGAATTTGTTATACTTTAGGATTATAAGTATTCACCGAAAGTCATAGGTTTGCGAGAATTTTGAGAATTTTAACAATGATTACCGAAAGAATTGGAATAAGACATGCTTACCCCAAAAATGGCTCGAAGTGGCAGATTCCACAAAGTAAGTGCGTGCGGGAAAAATTCAACAATTTTTAAGTGCTCAAATGTGGAAGTCCTGCAAAATATTAGCAAATAATACAAATAGAAAGAAAATACTACGAAATACTAAATCAAATTAAGTCTAAAACATCAAATCCTCGGCAACGTCGCCATTTTGATTAGCGCGTGAAAAGTGTGCTTGTGTAAAGTGCACAGTCGTTATTTTCGTTTCACCGCGATAATACAAAAACCTAAATTACGACTACACTTGCGAGGCAAGTCTTGCGGTAAGTCGGGTATCAAAAGATCCACTGGGACGAGTTGCTAGAATTCAATTGATTTAATACTCCTAAATAAAAGGGAAAAAGTGATTACAAACTAAAAAGAAAAGATGCAAAAAAGGGAAATGTTTAATCTAGACGAGTGTATTGAAACTAGATTAACAAAGCGGTAAAGACTATAGGTTGTGTCGAATATCCCTCACCCGAGTTAATTTGTACAAAATGGATACATGAGTCGACGAGTTATTACGAATGTGTCTCGTTTCGACAGTTAATTGAATCAAGAGTTGTCACGCCCCTAAATCCGTATAAAAGCCTAATAAGATTTTGGAGTTAACAAATATCCCAGAAATTGCGCACGCAAGGTCGTACGCATGGGACATACATGATAGGCCCCGTCAAATCTCCTAGGCGTAATAACTAAGACAACACACCCGAAATAGACCCGTAAATGCTATCACCAAAGCAAAGCAACGCGTCAACTTGAGTGAGTTCCATTCAAACACAACCTAATCTAAATTAGCTAGAAAGCATGTTAAAAACGCAGTAAATAAATGCAATAAATCTACACTAGAAAGAGATTAAATCAAAGCATGTAAATAAATCATGGAAATTAAACTAGAAAGCAAGGAAATAAGGAAATACAACTATATTAAAATGGAGAGGAAGATGAAAGTACAATCTTACAAACCCTAATGTTGTCACACCATATGAGGAAGAAGAAAAGAGATCTCAACTCCCAAACTCTAACCTACAATCTATTCTAAAGCTTAATTATATCTGTTTTTACATCAAAAATCCTTTATATAGTAAAAGGAATTAAATTAGAAAAGAAAAGGGAAAAGAAAAGAAAAGCCCAAAATATCTCAGAAAACAGGGGCTCGATCGATCGATGATAAAATAGCATGCCCACTATCTCCCCACTTTGGTTGAAAACTGAGGGATCGATCGATCGACCCCTTTGGTCAATCAATCGATCAAGCAGGGATGAGCCAAGCTGCATGCTATTTTTGCTTGAATGCAATTCTCGTCTGCTGAAATCCCCGTAACTTCTTCGTTCTAAATTGGGTTCGCACACCATTCGTGGCCACGCGAAGGTTGCAAGGAGGGCTACAACTTCCGTGAAGATGATGTGCCAGGTGCCCAAAATGTGAATTGACTCAAATGCCCTCGAATGTGCGGTCGTGTACGGAAATCGAGAGAAATGCGTCTGAACTTCACACTTAGAATCCAAATACTTATAAAAACTCAATTAACCCCTGCAAAACATGTTAACGTAGAAATCCAAGTTTGTCTTGTTAACGAGCATAAATATAGGGATTAAGATACCCGAGGGGGCTAAAATGCGTAGGTTCGAGGGTTAAAATACGCAATAAGTTAGGGGGTGTGATGCGATGCCATTTTGATTAGTGCCAGAAAAGTGTGCTCGTGTAAAATGCACAGTCGTTGTTTTCATTTCACCGCGATAATACAAAAACCTAAATTACGACTACACTTGCAAGGCAAGTCTAGCGGTAAATCGGGTATCGAAAGATCCACTAGGACGAGTTGCTAGAATGCAATTGATTTAATACTCCTAAATAAAGGGGGAAAAGGTGATTACAAACCAAAAAGAAAATATGTAAAAAAAGGAAATGTTAAATCTAGACGAGTATATTGAAACTAGATTAACAAAGCGATAAAGACTCTAGGTTGCGTCGAATATCCCTCACCCGAGTTAATTTGTATAAAATGGATACATGGTTCGACGAGTTATTACGAATGCGTCTCGTTTCGACAGTTAATTGAATCATGAGTTGTCACGCCCCTAAATCCGCATAAAAGCCTAATAAGATTTTGGCATCAATAAATATCCCAAAAATTACGCATGCAAGGTCGTAAGCACGGGACATACATGATATGCCACGTCAAATCTCCTAGGCGCAATAACTAGGACAATGCACACGAAATAGACCCGTAAATGCCATCACCAAAGCAAAGCAACGCGTCTGAGTTCCATTCAAACACAACCTAATCTAAATTAGCTAGAAAGCATATTAAAAATGTGGTAAATAAAAGCGGTAAATAAATGCAATAAATCTACACTAGAAAGTGATTAATTCAAAGCATGGAAATAAAGCATGGAAATTAAACTAGAAAGCAAGGAAATAAGGAAATACAACTATATTAAAATGGAGAGGAAGATGAAAGTACAATCTTACAAAGCCAAATGTTGTCACACCATATGAGGAAGAAGAAAAGATCTCTCAACTCCCAAACCCTAACCTACAATCTATTCTAAAGCTTAATTATATCTGTTTTTCCATCAAAAATCCTTTATATAGTAAAAGGAATTAAATTAGAAAAGAAAAGGGAAAAGAAAAGAAAAGCCCAAAATATCTCAGAAAACAGGGGATCGATAGATCGATCCCCTGGGCTCGATCGATCGATGCCAAAATATCATGCCCACTCTCTCCCCACGATAGTTGAAAACTGAGGGATAAATCGATCGACTCCTTTGGTCGATCGATCGATCAAGAAGGGGTGAGCCAAGCTGCATGTTGTTTTTGCTTGAATGCAATTCTCGTCCACTAAAATCCCCATAACTTCTTCGTTCTAAATCGGATTCGTGCACCATTCGCGGACACGCGAAGCTTACGAGGAGGAATACAACTTCCGTGAAGATGATGGGTTAGGTGCCCAAAATGTGAATTAACTAAAATGCCCTTGAACGTGCGATCATGTATGAAAATCGAGCGGAACGCGTCCCAATTTCACACTTAGCATCCAAATACCTATAAAAACTCAATTAACCCCTGCAAAACATGTTAACGTAGAAATCCGAGGTTGTCTGGTTAACGAGCATAAATATAGGGAATAAGATACCCGAGGGGGCTAAAATGTGTAGGTTCGAGGGATGAAATACGCAATATTTGTGTCGCATCACACCCCCTAACTTATACATTGCTAGTCCCTAGCAATGAAATAAGATGCAACAAGAACTACAAGCAAACCAAAAACAAGAGATAGTATAAAAATATGTTATAAAAGCAAAAGACCACTTTCGTGAGCAATTCGATTGCATTTAGCGTAAGCAATAAGCCGTTAAATCCCCAGGTTACCCTAGTGGACAAGTGTCATCTCATGAGGGTTTTCAGGGATAATACCCACAAACATCACATGGTTTTCTCAAAATAGGCCCAACCCAACATGCGATAAGCCAAACAATAGCGAACCATATTTCATACGAATTATTAGCACATTGAACGGATTCAAAGAAAAGTCCAAATCATTGACATTATAGAATGCACCTCATAGAATTCAAACTTTAAAATGTGGGAGGGGAACGAGCACATGCAAAGTGTGATTTGGAAAAAAACTTATATAAACCGGATAAACATTAAAGAAAGCAAATATTCAATCCTCACTGGCATTACACTCATCGAGTGAATTCACTCGAAACAGGGAGCTAACACACGGAACATGCGGGCATAAAGAGTAAATGTAAATGGAAACTAGGCCGCACACATGTCACAAAAGAAGAATGCTATATATAAACTAAAAAATTATAATCTCAATGAAAGGATACCGCACAATAAAGGAGGCAAAATATATTTTCACAGATTATCAAAACTATTATGACTTTTAAATTACATCAACCTAAGATCACATAGGACTTGTATAGGGTTGTAATGTAGGCTAGGCTAGGCTAGGCTAGGGTACGAAAAGAAAACTCGGGATAATGGGAAAATGCGGGAAATTTGAAAATTGGAAAACAAGTTCCAAACGGCATTAGATATATCATCGGGGAGGGCAATCAAAGCTTATTGAACACGATACACAACATTTACAACTTTCTCTTTCTTTTCTTTTCTTCTTTTTCTCATGTTTTCTTTTGCTTTATTTTTTTCTTTTCTTTTTCACATCTCTTTTCTTTATTTTTCTCACTCTCATATGCCTAAATTGCAACCGACATCACAACATCATTCAATCCCAAGAAACATTCCAAACAAAGGTATGGAAGGTGTATGTATGGTTTAAAACTCCAATTTAGAGTTGGTTATGGGAATGGGGTATGAAATGAAAGGCTATATTTTGGATCAAAGGGGTTAACGAGGGTAAATATATAAGGGTGAGGTCAAGGCTAATATGGGTGATATAACAAAGAGGGACTATGATCATTTCCAAACGTTTACGCAATTCTCGAGTCAAAACAATATATGAAAATCATGATCAAGTAACACATTTCAAGTATGAACTCAATTAATGAACGATCAAATGAAAGAATAGTGAGAATACCGACGAATTCAACATTTTCAATGAGGACAGAATAATGTATACACTCACAAACAATGAAAGGTACAAACCTTACTCGGTGTAAGTTTATACAATGTAACAAAAGATTATCGAGTTATAAAAATCTTAAACCAAATCAATAGAACGATAAAAGTGCATGTGCTCGTGGGGTTAAAGTTTAATTCATGAAGTTATTCATAATATCAATAATCGAGGACTAAAGTCTAATAACTTCCAAAATCGAGAACATGAATCATTGGGTTGTCTATTGGATCGGGCAATTATTGAAATATATCATCAGAATCAGAGGCAAAATGCCCAAAAAAGGAGAAAAAATAAAGAAAATCTCTTTGAAAATTTTGAATTTTCTAAGAAAAGCATACTAAGTAACTAACATCTGAGCAAAAACATAGACACTACCAATGAATGGATAGAATATCCCACACCCCTAACTTAAAACCTGACGTTGTACTCAATGTTAATTAAGAACCAAGTTTAAGAAGGAAAAGAGCGATATTACCCAAAATGGGGCGATACCCGTAAGAACAAGTCCGATGATTCTACAAAACACGTAAATACCGAGCATAGCAAAAACAAATAACAAAAAGTTAACTAATTACATTAGACTAAAATAAAAAGAAAGAAAGAATAAAAAGCTAAGTATATACAACCTACTATTTAGGCTTCACACTAACTATACACTAGAAGTCTAAATAGTTGAGGGTCCACCGTGAAAACGATTTGACTTTGGAGGATAAACGGTGTACCCTCACATACATGATTGCCTTCGGAAAAATATGAATTCCGTTTGAAAAACGGAAGGCATGTGTAAGGCATAAGAAAGGAACCATCGCCAATTAAAAGTTTTGGAGGGACGATGGGGGGTTTGGATTGAACGGGTGACAAAAACATGTGGGGACCGAGAAAAGCTGAATATCCTCCAAATAATTTTGAAATTGGAATGGAAGCGGCGCACATGAAGGCACGAATGCGACCGTGGAAGGCGACTCGAGCAAGTACTCCTCATCGATGAAAAGGTTTAAAACATTAAAGTTTGAAACCGAATCATAGGGTACTTGTGACGGTGTGATAATAGAGCATGAAAATGGGGATGAAAGAAATTCAAACTCATGAGATGAGTCATCGTCGCATGAAGATTGAGTTTCGAAGGAAATAATATCATTTTCAATGAAATGTTCTTCTTCGGGGGGAAAAGAAGAAATCATTTCATTGAAAATAGATATTATGTCATTTTCATCCTCACTTTCAATATCTATTATGCAATGGGCAAAGTCTAGAATGGTTTGTTCCAAAGTAGGCACAAGTACCTCATTTGGTTCAAAACATTCCTCGAATTCGAAAGCCTCGGAAATAAAATCATCGTCGGACTCAAATAATAAATCCAAGTCATCTTCCCAACAACGATTTTCTTCCCGATAATGATTTTCAATTTTCTCATTCTCATACATATGCAAGCCCTCACCGAATGTCATAGGTCGAGGTGTGGATCCAAGAAAATGGTAACTTTGAAAATTACCATCGAACTTAAACGAAAACTCATTATTATAGGAATTTTGAAAACTATTCGAATTCGTTTCAAAATTCCTATCATAAGGAGGTAAAGGCCCAAAGTCATTATCATCATCATCATCAAAATTCCAATAACCTAAATTTTGACTTTCGTTATACTCGCCCAAAGTCAAATTTGAATTTGTTTTACTTTGGGATTCTAAGTATTCACCGAAAGTCATAGGTTTGTGAGAATTTTGAGAATTATAACAATGATTACTGAAAGAATTGGAATAAGACATGCTTACCCCCCAAAATGGCTCGAAGTGGCGAATTCCACAAAGTAAGTGCGCGCGGGAAAAATTCGAGCATTTCTAAGTGCTCAAATGTGGAAGTCCTGCAAAAATATTAGCAAATAATACAAATATAAAGAAAATACTATGAAATACTAAATCAAATAAAGTCTAAAATAAACTCATCCCCGACAAGGACGCCATTTTGATTAGCGCGTGAAAAGCGTGCGCGTGTAAAGTGCACAATGGTTGTTTTCATTTCACCGCGATAATACAAAAACCTAAATTACGACTACACTTGCGAGGAAAGTCTAGCGGTAAGTCGGGTATCAAAAGATGCACTGGGATGAGTTGCTAGAATTCAATTGATTTAATACTCCTAAATAAAAGGGAAAATGGTAATTACAAACTAACAGAAAAGATGCAAAAAAGGGAAATGTTTAATCTAGGTGAGTGTATTGAAACTAGACTAACAAAGCGGTAAAGACTATAGGTTGCGTCGAATATCCCTCACCCGAGTTAATTTGTATAAAATGGATACACGGGTCATCGAGTTTTTACGAATGTGTCTCGTTTCGACAGTTAATTGAATCAAGGGTTGTCATGCCCCTAAATCCTCATAAAAGCCTAATAAGATTTTGGCGTTAACAAATATCCCGAAAATTGTGCACGCAAGGTCGTAAGCAATGGACATACATGATATTCTCCGTCAAATCTCCTAGGCGCAATAACTAGGACAACGCACCCGAAATAGACCCGTAAACGCCTTCACCAAAGCAAAGCAACGCGTCAACTCGAGTGAGTTCCATTCAAACACAACCTAATCTAAATTAGCTATAAAGCATATTAAAAACGCGATAAATAAACGCAATAAATCTATACTAGAAAGCGATTAAATTAAAGCATGTAAGGAAATCATGGAAATTAAACTAGAAAGCAAGGAAATAAGGAAAAACAACTATATTAAAATGGAGAGGAAGATGAAAGTACAATCTTACAAACCCAAATGTTGTCACACCATATGAGAAAGAAGAAAAGAGCTCTCAACTCCCAAAACCTAACCTACAATCTATTATAAAGCTTAATTATATCTATTTTTACATCAAAAATCCTTTATATAGTAAAAGGTAATAAATTAGAAAAGAAAAGTAATAGAAAAGAAAAGCCCAAAATATCTCAAAAAATAGGGGATCGATCGATCGATCCCCTAGGCTCGATCGATCGATGCTCAAAATTGAAGCCCAATGTCTCCCCGCGATTTGGCAAAACTGAAGGATCGATTGATCGATCCCTTTGATCGATCGATCGATCAAGCAGGTATTAGCCAAGCTGCATGCTGTTTTGGTTATTTGCCTTTCTCGTTCGCTGAAATCCCCGTAACTTCTTCGTTCTGAATCGGATTCGCCCACCATTCGTGGCCACGCGAAGCTTGTGAGGAGGGATACAACTTCTGTGTAGATGTTGAGCCATGTGCACAAGCTGTAAATTAACCTTGAAAGTGCGATCGTGTATGAAAATCGAGCAAAATGCGTCTGAACTTCACACTTAGCATACAAATACCTATAAAAACTCAATTCACCCCTGCAAAACTTGTTAATATAGAAATTCGAGATTGTCTAGTTAACGAGCATAAATATAGGGAATAAGATACCTAAGGGGGCTAAAATGCGTCGATTCGGAGGATGAAATACGTAATATTTACGTATCATCAGTTACTTCAAAGTGGGTCATTGAGATTTTAACGAGGCTCAAATAATTGACATCCTTGGACCGGATGCTTTGGAGCGGGAAGTTGATGCATACCAATATTTGAAGTGTTTACTTGATCGTGTTGTAGCCAAAAATGTGGCTTATTATGACATGATTGAAGCCTCCGAGGGATGATTGAGGAACTCCAACTTCAACACAAAGAAACCATTGCACTCTTGTATGAAGGTTATGAGAAAAAGTACCAATAGTTGAGTGTTGATCAGGGCTATGACATATATATCTCAGCCCATGATAAAAGGGAAAATGTGCTGAAACTTGAGATCGAAGAGCATAGGAATATTGCCAAGTTATTGGAGGAAGAGAATATTGCGTTGCAAGAAGTGAAGCAACTCAAATTTACTGCCTCCTCTTCTTTAGGATCTCTGGTTCCAGTTAATGATGAAGGCTTTTCCATTTTAGAAAATGAAAATGTTGCCTTAGGAGAAGAGCTGGGAGCCAAACCTACATCCTCCTCGCGGGGCAGAGGTAGAGTTGGTCGAAAAAGTATTGAAGAGACTAGGACTGAACAAACCTTAAGAAATCAGGCTTCTCAAATAAAAGCAAAAACTCAAGCCTCAGTTGAAATGTCCCAGAAAATTTAGACTCTTACCGACCAACTCTCCAACCAGAGCTCTGCACTTGAAAGTAAAGAAATATTGGTGAAGAAACTCCATGAGCATCTTGAGAGATTGACTTATCAATTTCACAAACAACCTAGAGAGTTTTGTATGGCGGGATATAATGAAGCTCTATACCATCTCGATGCCCGGTTGTAATAATCAAATAACGATGGATACAAATAGGGATGGTTGAACGCTTTATGTGTGATGAGAGTTGATCGAGGAAAATCCTTGTGGGATTGGTGTGAGCGTGGATTACTTGATTTGCCTATTCCTCCCTTTAAACTCAATGTCAACTGGATTCCAGTTCGTGCCATTCCTCAGTGTTTGATCTCCAGGTATCTTGGTGATTACCAGCCTTATTCAGATTTTGAGATATCTGGTCCTCAACATTTGCTTGATCGACCATGTCCGAGCAACGTCAAAATACTGGGAGATATGAACTTTATCAATTATTCGTATGCTATAGATGATCCTCAATCTGGGATGGAACCTGTATCAAAATTAGAAGGAAAGAAACCCATAGAATAGGATATTTGTACTTAATGAATCAAAATTCATCTTTATGTAATCTGCTTGTATTTAATAAAGAAAGATTGCGTCTTTGTGCAATCTTATTTCCTTGGAAATAGTTTGTAAGATATTTTTCTTGTTATTTACTGATGAATGTATATATATATCTATAGAGGGACAATTTGTCCTGTTTTGCCTAGTTGCAGTGATTTATCATCCATTAGTGCCTAAGCAATGGAATGATTTTCATCCCATGTTCCTGCCTAGTTGTAGTAATCATGCCAGGATTACCTCGGTGCCTAGACAGTGGATGCCCCGAGAGGTCACCCAACTTTTTGCCTAATTTGGGATGTCTCTTGAGATCATCGGTGATCAAACAGGCTTTGCCTTGTATGATTGTTATGCCAATATTATTGGATAAATTTATTGGTGCTGACCAATCGGAGTTTGTGGTTGTTAGCTACCAACCAATCGAAGTTGGTGGTTGTTAGATACTGACCAATCGGAGTTTGTGGTTGTTGATGTGCCGACCAACCGGAGCTGGTAGTTGCTGATATGCCGACCAAGCAGAATTGGTGTAGTGTGTATAGTTGGTGTAGTGTGTAGCACTAGTACTTTCGAAAAAAAATTTGAACAAAAAAGAGATATGGAAAAACAACATTTTTATTCATATTGAAATATATGGGGTACATATGAATTTGTATTACTGATAATACTTGCGCAGATGCTTCGCATTCCACTCATTTTTGAATTCTTCTCCCTCTAAGGTTTCTATTCTGTAAGTCCCCGGACGAATAACTGTAGTTACCCGGTAAGGCCCATGCCAGTTGGCCTCTAGCTTATTATTCTTCTAGATCACCTTATTGAGCACATAGTCCCCCTCTTTGAGATCACACTTCTTCACTCTTTTATTGTAGAACATGGTTATTCATTATTGGTAGGCTACGTTCCTGATTGCCGCATCTTCTCTGACTTCCTCGAGCATATCTAAGTTTAAGCGTTGTATCAAATCGCTTACAGGAGAGTTAAAATTAGCACTCTATGTGTGGGTAGGCCCAATTCAGCTGGTATAACTACTTCACTTCCAAAGGCTAGCATATATGGAGATTTCCTAGTAGCCGTTCGGGGTGTTGTGCGATAAGCTCATAATACAAAATGTAGCTCGTTAATCCAATTTCCTTTTGCATCATCCAGCCATTTCTTCAACCCACTCAACAGAGTACTGTTCGCCACTTCAGTTTGCCCGTTTCTCTGGGGATGGCCTGGTGCAGAATGGATCTTCTGGACATTTCATTGATGATAATATGCAACGAAATCCTCATTATCAAATTGGATACCATGATCGGTAATGAAAGCATGTGGTAGACCATACCTGCAAATAATATTTTTCTAAATAAATTGGTAAACCCTTTCATATGACATGTCAATGAGAGGCTCAACTTCCACCCATTTGGTGAAATAGTCAACAACGACTACCAGATATTTGAACCTCCCTTTGGTGGTCGATAGAGGCCCAACCAAGTCTATGCCCCATATGGCGAATGGCCAGGTGGAAGTAATGGGCATTAATAATGCCTGGGGATTTCTTCGTATGGAAGAAAAATGTTGGCATTTATCATGTTTTTTCGCGTAAATTGTACAGTCAGCTCTCATTATTGGACAATAATATCCCTACGTCGTTATCCTTTGTAGGAGAGTCTGACCTGCTACATGTGCTCCATAAGAGCCTTCGTGAACCTCTTCAATCAGATCTTTAACTTTATAGGGATGCACACATCTCTGTAGGCCTGCTATGATACCTCTTATATATAAAATTCCATTATTCAGTACGTATTTAGAAGCTTTAAACTTAAGCCTTTTGGCTACAAGTTGGTCAATTGGTACGACTCCTTCTTCGATATAAGCCCTGATGGTATCCATCCAGGATGGTCCCATATTTAGGGTAATGAATTACACCGTTAAATCTTCATCTATGCTTCGGTCTCCCAATATCTTGATAGGAATTGTTCTTCGTAGCTTGGTACGAGTAGCTGAGGCTAACCGAGCTAGTGCATCAGCTCTCGCATTTTCTAATCATGGTATTCTGATCAATTGGACCGCTATAAAAGTGGACACAATCTCCATAGCTTTGGCATGGTACCTTGATATGAAGTCTCCTTCGATGCATACAACCCCATAATCGGATTCACAATTAATTGCAAATCACTAAACACGATGACTTGCTCTACATGCATTATTTTTGCTAAACTGAGGCCCATGATCATAGCTTCATACTCAGCCTCATTATTGGAAGTTTTAAATAAGAAGCGTAGAGCATATTGAATATCCAATCCATCAGGACTGTTAAGTATTATTCCGGCTCCACTGCCTGTTGCACACAAAGAACCATCAACGTACAAATTCCATACAGGTATACCCTTATCAAACTCTTGGTCTGACAAGGTTCCCTGATGGAATATTTGGTACCCCCTCTTATCTTTCTTAAATACTAGGTTGTTACTCGATAATTCCTGTTGCTCGTTATGTGTCCCTTTTACTAGTGGGAATCGATCGTGGATTATTTTTAATGACCCTGTAACATCCACAGGTTGTTCTGCATTAGACTCCTGCAGGTCAGAGGTATCTGGGTAAGTGAACTCCGCAATGAAATCTGCCACCGCTTGCCCTTTGAGCGAGGACCTTGGCTCATAAACAATATCATACTCTCCTAGCTCGACTGCCCAATACACCAGCCTTTCAGATTTTTCTGGCTTGTGCAAAGCATGTCTGAGTGGCATATCAGTGTACACAATTATGGTGTGGGCCTAGAAATAAGGTTTCATCCTCCTACTCGCCTTTATCAGAGCTAATGCTAGTTTTTCCAACCTTGGATATCTAATCTCTGCTCCTCAAAATTCTTTGCTGGTGTAATACACCAGTTTTTGCACTCCATCATCCACTCTTATCAACGCTGAACTAACTGCGCTCTCCAAAACAGCCAGATACAAGTATAATCTTTCTCCCATCACCGACTTGGATAACAGTGGAGGTGTCCCCAAATATTTCTTCAATGCTTGAAACGCCTTCTCACACTCATCATTCCACTCGTATGTTTTTCTGAGAGTCTTGAAGAAGGGGAGGCATCTGTCTGTTAATCTTGACACAAACCTGTTAAGAGCCGTAATGCGGCCTGTGAGGCTTTGTACTTCTTTCTTCGTAACTGGAGATCATAATTCTAGGAAAGCTTTAATCTTCTTCAAATTCGCCTCAATGCCTCGCTGATTCACAATATACCCGAGGAACATGCCTTCTCATACACCAAATATGCATTTCGTCAGGTTCAGCTTCATCTGATATGTTTCCAACTGATCAAAGGTTTGGCCAAGGTCAGCTAGATAGTCGGTGGCTTTCTCGCTCTTAGTCAGCATGTCGTCGACGTAAACCTCCATATTGTTATCGATTTGGTCTGCAAACACTTTATTTATCAACCTTTGGTACGTAGCACCTGCATTTTTAAGTCCGAAAGGCATAACATTATAACTGTATGTTCCTCTTGGGGTGATAAAATAAGTAATCTCCTTGTCTTCTGGTTTCATCTTAATCTGGTTGTAGTCAGAATAAGCGTCCATGAAGCTCAATAATTCATGCCCCGAGGTAGCATCCACCAACTGATCAATTCGGGGCAAGGGAAAGTGATCTTTTGGGTAGGCTTTATTGAGATCCGTGAAATCTACACACATTCTCTACTTGTTATTTTTCTTCTTCACCATCACAACGTTGGCTAGCCAATAAGCATATTTGACATCCTCAATAAAAGAAGCTTTTTGCAACTTCTGGACTTCCTCATGAATGGCTTGATTCTTTTTCGGGCTAAATACTCTTCTTCACTGCTTCACTAGCTTGAACTCCTTATTAATATTAAGCTCGTGGCACAGGAAGGCTGTGTCTATCAATGGCATGTCTTTATGTGCGAAAGCTTGCTTTCTGTGCCTTAACAAGGCTACTAGTTCCTACTTTATTGACGAATCCAATGAAGCGCCAATTTGAGTGGTTCATTCTGGGCGTTCATTGTCCAGAATGATGTTCTCCGTAACTTCCACAACCTGACCCTTCACAAGCTGGGATTCATCTCTTGGATCCAAGGTCCCACTCTCTGCATCTTCAGACCCATCCACTTGGTAGGTGGTGGTTTTCTTCCTAGCATCCTCCAGTTCCTCCTGTTTGGCAGATGAATAGTATAATTCCCGTGCTACTTTTTGGTCGCCTTTCACAACTCCAACCCCGAAGTTGGTCAGAAACTTCAAGCATTGGTGTACTGTGGATGGAACAGCCTCAAACTACTTCAAATATACTCTCCCCATTATTATGCTGTAGGCGAATTGGACATTTTTGTCCATTACAAAAAAGTGTACTTTTTCTGTTCTGCAGGCAAGCCAGGTACCAATAAGCATATCCAGCTTGATCGTCCCAAGTGGAAAAACTTTCTCGCCAGTAAAGTCGAGGAGGGGCCTGTGATATGGCTCCAACTGGGCTAGCTTCAAATTCAAGCTATCAAAACAGGGGTAAAACATGATGTCTGCAGAGGTAACATTGTCTACCAATACACGTGAAATCACCACATCCTTCATTCTCATCTTGATCACCAAGGGATCGTCGTGAGGATACAGTACACCTGCCAGATCATTTTTAGAAAACATCTTCAATATTGGTTGATTTATTTTTTGGTGTACTTATATATAAAGAGTCTTTGATGGCAAAAGAAATTTTATTCTGAAATTTGTGTATTTTGTAATGAAAGTATTCTGCAAGGTGTTTTTGTTTTATTTGTTAAATTTGTTTCTTTATTATCTCATTTAGAATTTGCTTGTCTTTATTATTATTATTATTATTATTATTATTATTATTATTATTATTATTATTATTATTATTATTATTATTATTATTATTATTATTATTATTATTATTATTATTATTATTATTATTATTATTATTATTATTATTATTATTATTATTTGTCAAATTGGAATGGGAACGCAAACACTATACACTTTAAAATGTTATATGATGGGTATAGGCTTTTTTATATCACTTTGTTCAAATAAGTTAAGTTACTTCAGAATATTATTGTCATTACAAAGTTAAAATGGTTCCCATCAGATAACACTGTTATGATGTGCTACCTTTAGGGATCTTTTATACTGAAATTAATAATATATACATCAAACAAGCTTATCCTAAGTTTTCTTTTTAGTACATTTTGAAACATTGTTGAATTATATAGAATCAACAGTACAATAGTTCTCGAATCGTGGTTTTAGTGTATTGCAATAGGGAAGTGAGAATATATGTACCACTATGGTCTAGGTTTTTAGATTGGATTATGGATTAAAAAGACCATTTTTTGTGTTTGACTGGTTCCAATCCGGTTTCGATCTTTAATCAAACTGATTTGCAAGATATATTTTCTTTAGCATACAGAAGAATTATGATAAAATAATAAATAAGAAACTTCAGATTATATCAAGACAAAAGTAAAACAAATGAATATTTTATTAGTATACTGCGAGCAAAAGAGGGGGGAGATGAAAAGGTAAGAGGATAGGAGATGCAAATGTAAGGGAGAGAGATAGGAAATGCAAAGGTAAGGGATTGAGAGGCATGCCAAAGGAGGAAGAGTGGTGTATATGGAAATAAAAGATTAACAACACAGACAACGGGATGGACGAACCCCTTTCTCTACCCCTGTAAAGAAACCCCTCCTTCGTCGATCGATAAAACACACTCATGTGAGGAAAAATTATCATAATTAGGTGTAATACAATTTAGTGCTTAAATTCTTAATTTCGGGCACTATATTGACACTCTATAACATGAGAATGACAACATTACTATAATAAAGGGAGAATATTATACTAGAATGCTAACCATATTATGTTATGTTCAGTTATTAAGGGAATATGTATTTCCTTTTTTGGTGATTGGTTGAAAAGTTTGTTTGTATTTAATTTTTGTTACCATGTTTGTAGCTTTTATCCTCTATCATTTTAATTGTGTTCAAAATTTCCCTTAGAAAAGTAAACTGTTTGGCAGCTTTGCTTTGTTTTATGTTTAAAGATCACTATTCTTTTTGTTTAAATTATTCAGTGTTGTAGTTTGTTTATTTGGATATTCCCATTGATGATGTTTTGATATGTTGCATTTTCTAGGAAAGTTAATTGTATTGTTGTTTATTGACTCGGTTTAATTATGTTATATATAGTTTAAAATGATTCTTTATTAGCAAGCTCATAATTTGATTATTGTTTACTTATCATAGTATTATATTATGTTATTCTATGATTTTATGAACGTATACTTTTGTTTACACTTTAAATTTCAAACAATGCTACTCAAACGTATTATTATCTTTACCTTCTGTTTTGCCACCAAAATATCGATTCTTCTTTACATTAAGTTAAGTGAGCTTAGTTTGGATGAAATAGTGGTTAAACACAACAGGCTTTTAATAGTTAAGCATATAATTAACATTTTCCTATGTTGAATTCACAAATAATATATTGAAACTCTCAAATTTAGACTACATTTTAAGTTGTTAGTTAATTAGTGTTCATTACCAATTTTTAATGCATTTAAAGTTCATAGTTAATTGGTGTTCATTACTCGGTGATTTGGGATACAAAAAGTGTTAATTATATTATGGTATCCATCGGTTCAATATGGAAAAAGTTCAAGTTTTCTGGGGTGTATAATCTTAAATTTTGTATTATTTATATACTATTATTTTATTTCTTTTTAAATGCAATTCCAGTGAAAGAAAATTATAGACGTGAAATCTGATGAATGTGTCTTAATCTTTAAGATGGAATTTGCTTCATGTTTTTTAGAGGTTAATTAAAGAGGTATATTGCCAATTTTAAGCATATCACTTGTTCAACAGTGGAGTTGATGGATTATGAATAAATCATCAATCTTTGTTGGCACATTTTATATTGGTGAACTAACTAAATATAATAATTATGCTAATGGCATAGACACAGTGGTCGAAGGATGAAAACCCATTTGGTACACCAAAGGCCTCTTTTAACTATATGTGATGATTTAATGTACAAGTTGTTTGCAAGTTGTCTCACATATGGTGTTAGTGAGGGGTAAATGGAAAGAACAATTAATGTTGATTATAGGATTCAGTTTTGGTTGACTCCCATCTTTTTTTTGTTTAAAGTTTACAAAATGAGTGATAAGTTGCTACAAATGGGTATACCTGTATGAATTTGGGGTTATGTGTGTATGGATTTGATATCCATGGTGTACGGATTTTAGTTCTACAATAAGCTTCCTCTAGCACAATGTCACCATGCTATGTTCCTTTGCGGTATGATACAAGTTAGTGATGATCAATTTCCATTTCAATTGGTTCCATGAGATAATTCACAACTCGATGAACTAATTATTGAATACCCATCTTAAAATCAGTGTAAAGATATTATTTGTCTTAGAAACAATGTTGAGAGTTTGTGTGCAATTCAAAATTTATGTTTTCAGCATATTATTTTATAATATATAACCAGGATTGGATAGAAACTTGGTATATGTGAGCCTGCATATTAATGAAGGATGTAAACTCATGAAATAATTACATCAATAGATGAGCCCAGAGGTTACACAAAAATAAAATAAAAGATTAAAATATTATTGAAGTCTTGGTTTATCTGAATAGCTAAATATGTTGAATGGATATCTAATATAGTTCTTGGTAATAGAAAAATGGATAATTAAGGGTTTGAATTAATTTTTGAAATCCAAATGCAGCTACACCTAAGGATGAATATCCCATGCCTATAGTTGATCTATTGCTTGAAAAAAAGTTTCGCCATTCTATTATGTCCATGATGGATGTACATTTTCCATATAACTAAATATGTATTATTGAAAAAGATGTGTATAAAAATGCATTTAGATGTTTAGGGAATCTTGGAACCTCAAAATGGTTAAAAATGCCCATTGGTCAGATAAATGCAGGAGAAACCCATCAAAGATCAATGAATATAATTTTTATGATATGGTTGGTACCTTTTTAGAATGTTATATTGATCATATAATTGTAAAATCCAAAACAACATCAGACCACATAGAGCATTTAGAAAAATCTTTTGAAAGAATGAGGCTTTATCAATTAAAAAATAAATCCTTTAAAATTTTCTTTTGGAGTTTCTATGGAAAATTCTAAGGATACTTGGTGCACAAAAATGGAATTCAAGTGGATAAAAATAAATCCAAAGCTATAATTGAAACTAAGTCTCCTAAAACCAAAAAATAATTACAAAGGTTTATAGGAGAAGGTAACTTTCTTCGAAGCTTTATTTCTAATATTGTTAGCAAATTAAGATCTTTTTTCCTTTTTTGAAGATAAAATATTATGAGGAATTAGAATTAAAGGAGGAACATGATGAAACATTCAAAGAAATTAAAGAGTGTTTGGCTGATCTCCATGTATTGGTATCACCAAGGGATGACAAGCCTTTGAAGCTTTATATAGCTATTCCAAACTCTTCAATTATGGTACTTCTTGCTTAAAACAATTAAGTAAACAAAGAGTAGGTTGTTTATTATCTCGATAAATTTTTAAACAGTTATGAATGTAAATATTCTCTAATGGAAAAAATATATTTAACTTTATACTTCGTAACAATGAAATTAAGATATTACCTATTGGCTAGAGAAGTTTTTTTTCTTCAAAATTTCATTTGATTAAATAAATTCTTACCAGAACTATTCTAAGAAATAGAATTAATAAATAAGTTTTTCTCTATTAGAAATTTGTTTACACTATATTCTCCAAAAGGCTGTCAAAGCCAAAGCCTCAGATGAATTTCTATCAGACCATCCCTATGAGGATTAATACGATGGATAGTATGAAATATATTATGTGTCTCTAAGCCCTTAAAAATTATGATTTAATGGTTCTAAAACTGAACTTATGTCAGGTATAAGAGTAATTATAGAATCTCTTGAGCATGTGAAAACTAAGCATGTGTTTAGATTATAAAGTATTTTATGTTCTAATAATCAGGTAGAGTATGAAGCGATCATAATGGGATTATAAATAATTTAAAGTTTCAAGAACTATGTGATTTAAGTGTATGGAGATTCTTATTTGTTTATTAAACAACTATCTGGTGAATACATGCACTTTAGTGATAAATAATTTATTGCAACCAAACAATTTCGGAATTTCTATACAAGTTTAATGAGGTAACTTTGAATTATATCCCACAATTTATAAAATAAAAGGATAATGTAATGTCTCAAAGGGCTTATGGGTTTAAGCCTTATGAGAGCTTTAAAAGGAAGGTGGAATCATAATTCTATAACCAAATTATTGCATTTGCTCCAAAATACTTTATTCGTGAAGGAAATTAATAATATCAATGTTCATAATGATTGGAGAAAACCTATAATTGAATATCTAACAAAAAATAACATTAAGGCTAACAAAGCTATTAAACAATGATCTATAAAATATATAATGTGTATTGGCAAACTATTAAAGAGAAGTGTTGATCGTATGATATTGGAATGTTTGAGTATTGAAGATGGTTTAACAACCAAAGCTAAAGTCCGTGAGAGCACATCAAGCAGGAATGAGGTGGTTATTTAGAAGGCGTGGCTATTTCTGGCCAAAAATTATGAAAGATTGTATTGAGTTTGCTAAATGGTGACAAAAATGTCAATAATATGGCCCTTTAAAGCATTTATTAATAATAAATCTCCATTTTGTAGTAAAACCTTGGTCATTTTGAGGATGAGCATGAGATGTGATAAGGAAAATATACCCTCATTCCTCAAATTTACATAGTTTCACAATTGTAACAACAAACTATTTCACTAAATTGGTATACACTAAATCTTTAAAATTAGTGACCCGAAGTGAAATTGTAGACTTTCTACAATATATTGTTTATAGGTTTAGGATTACCCAAAGTATCACCACAGATAATGTAAACATTTTTCAAGCAAATACAATACTAGAATTTACGTCGAGGTTAGAGATTACCATAACTAAATCTTCTCCATATTATGCCCATAAATCGGGCAAGTAGAGGCTACAACCAAAGTGATAAAAGACATTTGTACAAGGTCATTGAAAAATAATCTTAGAGATTGGCACAATTTTTTATCAGAAGTGTTGCGACTATGTAGAACAATAAAAGATCAAGTACATGAGTGAAAACTTATGCTTTAATAAATGAGAATGATGATATACTTCTAGTTGAGATCGCATTGAAATCACTAAGCATTGTGGCTCAAAACAAATTAATAATTAAGGGGTATGACCAATCAATGTATAAGGATTTGTAAAATACAGATGAAGATATGGTGAGAACCTTAAGTAATATTTTAGTCTAAAAGAAAAAAGTGGTTAAAAACTACCACAAAAGGGTGAAAAAAAGAACTTTGAATGAAGGAGGTCTAGTGTGGAAAATGGTTCTCTCACTTGGATCGAAAGACCTAACTTTGGAAAGTGGTCGCTTTAATCAGGAGAACCATTTCATATACAAAAAGTGTTTAAAGGTGGATCTTACCCTCTCTAGCACTTTAATGGTAATAATCACGTGAGAAATACCAATGGTAGAATCCAAAAATCATATTATCATACAATATGAGAGGCAATACAATAAAAGAAATCCAGTAAAATAAAACTTCCATTCATTCACCACTAAACTGGTAGATTACAAAGGTTGTGAAATTGGTAGAGAGTTTGGCCTTGCCTCCTCTTATTCCATCTACCAACACTAGAAATTTCTCATCCAGCCTTTTGTGGACTATGGTGAACCTGTGAATGACTAGTATGACTGGTTGATGGCAAATATAGTTAGATCTCTTTATTGATACATCAGTTAGTGGGGAGAATTAACGTATATGTTGTTGTTATATGACTATCTCTATGTCCGACTCATGGGTCTTCATCAGACTTTTTTATCTTTCTCTTGGAGGATCTTATGTTAAGTGGGTTAGGAGAAATTATTACTCCTCGTATAAGAAATTTATTTTAGTGAAAGATCTAACTGAGTCACTCTGGATGTCCTTGAGGAGTTTATGGAAACGACGAAGACCTACTCAATGTCTGACCCTTTCTATTAGGGATGCCATAGTGGTGTTAATCGAGTACCCGAAGTGGTTGCAAAGGGACTTGATTTTGAAGGTCTGTGCAAAGGAAGTTGACCATAGGTGGCTTATTAGAATGGAGATAATTGAAGGAGGTGCGGTGGACCATGCTCAACTCTTTATGGAATATCATCGAATTGAACGCATGCAAGCATGAATCAAGGTGATGATTGATATTCACGTGCTAACACAATTACACAAGAACTAACCTAGAGGGAAGGTGAATAGGTTAGTTAGAAAACTTGACCAATTTTTCATGATTTCAAAATTATTTTCACAAACAAAAATCCCAAACATTTTATTTGATTTAAACCACCTCAAAATTATGTGAACACAGACAAAAACTTAAATTAAGTGAGTCTAGATGAACAAACTTAGATATACAACACTTAAGCAATTTTTGAGCAAATCTTAAGATCTGAACTAAACTATGTAAATTTTATGAGATCAAATGTTTAAAAAAATAAAAATCAATATTAAACAAATTTTATGAGGAAAAAACACCACTTATGAGTAAAACACCTCGACGCAATCACAATTTCCATACAATAGGTAGGAAGGTACTTATCACACAAACAAGATTGTGTAGTCACCTATGAACATATCAACTCTCCATCATAGTAAATAAAACCCCAATCTAATCTCCATAAATTTAGTGAAGAACTCGTGTCTTCTTAGAAGTCGCGCGACACCTCGATCTCCTTAATAAAACAAGATGTCTCCAATTTTAGATCGCGGAGTATTTGATCATATAAATGAACCAATGAATGATTTGAATTACAGGTCTAATGTTTGATCTGATCCATGCCACAAAAAGTTCACTCATAAAGTCATTAGATCAAAATTTGTGATCTAGTTCTCACCAAAAAAGAGAGGATAAGTGAAAATGGTTTGCAGCAAAATAAAATGCTCTCCACCTAAAAATTTATCTCAGAGAAGTGTTTTATAAAGGAGGCATTCCGATCTCATCCAAAATGAAAAGGAAATTGGCTATTTATAAATATTATAAAAAATATGGCCGCCCTTTCATGATGTTGTCTAGTATAGACATGGACCCTTGGTTGTGCATAAGGGCTAAAAAAGGAGCTGTGCAAATGGAGCCATGCGCATGCCCACCAAAAGTGGTCGTACGAACGATCCTATTCAAAGACCACTCAAAGATAGTTTCAAAAGCCAAAATGAAACTTATCCTAATTTCCAAAAAGTTTTAAAATATCAAAGACTCATTTTAAGAAAAAAAGCATGCACGTGTGCGATTAGCCTCGTAATAACATAATCAAGTTAAAGGATAAATATTTAATATTCAAATGAATATGTGGCTACAAAATTCTTTAAATTGAGCGATGGTGCATGATCTTCAATCTTCAACTTCTAAGTTTATCTAACCTAGTCTAAATCGCGCCTCACTTAATATGAATCAAGTCGATTTGATTTGGTACACTCAATGACTCAATGTTTTATCATGACAATATATCCAATTCTATGATAATACAAAGTTTTACATTTTTACAAGGATGAAGACTATTGATGACCTTTGGGAGAGAATGGTGATGCCAGTAATGATATAGCGGGTCCTTTTGATTTTTAGCGCAGGTTTATAGTGAAGATTTTATTATAGTGTAGGTTTGATGGTGTACATTTTAGTGTGGTTTAGAAAATGTGCCAGGCTTTTAGATTTTATGGTTGTGTAGGTGTTGGTTATCTAGGGTAATTGTAGTGTCTGAGATGGAATTAGTGTAACAATGTTATGTTTTGACTTAAATAAAATGTTTTTTATGAAATAAATGTTTTTTATAAGTATAACTTCACTATGCGTTTATTGAAAGAATTCTTTATGTTTGAATTATTTATGCTAATATCTAAGGCACACGTAATCCTTTTGTCTAATTTAAAACTATAAGAGAGACTTATGCCTCTTCATGGGAAAAAAGAAAGCATTTTTTGAAAAAAAGGACTACACCAAAAGTCACTTTATGGGTTTCCTACATACCTATATGGGTAAAAATATACTTGTAGTAAAATCTATTTTGAGAGGATCATATTCTAAGTAGTTCTTACAAAGAGGGAAAATAAAAGTTGTTTTAGAATAGAAAAAGTTGAAAAGTGAGTAGCATAGTAAGAATCAAAATAATGATCAAATTTGTTGAGAGGATCTAGGTTGACTTATCGTATCATCTCTTACCTATCTAGGTCGGTTAATATGGTTGCACCGCCTGATAGGATTTTCTTTTCGATATATGATCTGCTCCAATTAGGCTTAAATTTTCCACAGGGGTCCCAAATAGGTTCCACAATATCCTTAAGCGAGAGATCCCATTCTTGAACACTGTGATATTTAATTTTTTTACTGAATGACCGTGTGATACGATAATGATACCCTTGTAAGTGATATAGTTCCCGTACCCTCTTCTCATATAAAAATGTCAATTCATCATAATGATTTCGGTACGAATCGACTCCCCCTACTTCTCTCTCGAGCATAAATTATAAGGAAGGTATTTCTAGATCAAATAGTAAAACAACCTCCATGCCATAGACTAGAGAGTATACGGTAGCCCCGATGGGTGTTCAGATAGACGTACGGTATCCCCAGAGAGCCTATAGAATCCTGTCAGAGCGATTTCTGTAACTATCAGTCATCTTGCTAATGTTGTATTTGAGGGTTTTTTTTGCGGCTTCGATAACTCCAATTTTTTTATGGCCTATACGGTGAGTACTTATGTCTTTGAATCCCATACTTTTGAACTACTTCTATGACTTCTTCTTCAAAGCGGAGCACATTAGCATATACGAGATCATAAGGAGTCCCATAGCGGAAGATGATGTTCTTGCAAATGAACTTGGCTACTTTTTTAGCATTCGGTATGACATATAACTCTGCTTCAACCCATATAGTGAAGTAATCAATAGTGACCAAGGTGAATTCACGAGCATAAGATTCTTTGGGGGTGACTTTCCTAATGATGTCTGTGCCCTAAGTAGAGAAAGGCTACAGAGAAGTCATGTTATAAAACTCACGGGGAGACAAGTGTTGGATATTGGGAAATTATTATCATTTGAAACATATTTTTACACACGTTGCATAATTATGGAGTACTATTATTCAATGGTACCCTTTTCGGATGATCTTCTTGGCAAACATGTGTCCACTCATGTGGACTCTGCATTCCCCGTTGTGGATTCTTTCATGATTTCTTTAATGCCATCCCTTGCTATGCACTACAAGTGATTACCAAATGATGTATTCAGATGCGAGTAATCTTTCTTATCAGCACCTTGAATGTATTGACCATACTTGATAGCAGGGGATAACCGCGGCGTCGTACAAACACACCTTGTCATTAATTTCGGCTCCCACCACTAATAAAAAAACCCAAAACTTTAACTACACTATATATGAGAGTACAATGACCAGTCTGGGTATCAAATCTACAGGAAATGTTGATAGACGTTAATTGATTTATTTTTATAAGAATAAAAGTAAAAGGTGAGAAATTAAACAAAAGATAAAACTAGGCATGGATTTAAACTACGATTAGCAAAAAGGGGTAAAAACTATTAATTGTGATTAAAATCCTTCACCTCGAATTAAATGGTATAAATGGTTACATGGGAAGACAAATCTATTAAGATCAAATCTCATTCTCATAATCAATTAAATCCAGAGTTGTCACCCCCTAAATTGTCATAAAAGCTGAATTGATTTTAGCGTAAACAAATATCCCCGAGATTACACACGCAAGGTCATAAATATGACGCATACATAATATATACCGTTAAATCTCCTAGGCATAAAATTAAGAACAACCGAACCCATTTAAACTCATAAAACCCAAAACCAAAGAAAAGAAACCCATTAACTTAATGTGAGTTCAATCAATATCTCAACCTAAACTAAATTAGCTATAAAGCATAATGAAAGACATGAATTTAAATGAAAGCAAGTAAATGAAATGAATAAATAAAGAAATGAAGACAACTATCTAGAAAAGCAACAAATAAACATAACAAAGCTTAAAATAAGAAAAGGAGCCTTATTAATGAAGGAGGATATGAATGGGCTTAAAACAACCCAAATGGGTGCAAACCCTAGGAGAGAGAAGCTCCACCCAAATCCCTCCTCCATAAACTAAAAACTAAATGAAAAATAAATATATCTTTTGTTACAACAAAAACCACTTATATAGTAAGTGGGAAAAAGAAAAAAAGAAAAAGAAATGAAAATAAAACAATCGCCAAAAATCTAAAGCCATCGATCGATCGAAAAAATCGATCGATCCATCGATCGAACTGAGAAAAGCCTATCTTCCTTCATAGGTTTAAATAAAAAGGGCAATCGATTTGAGGGGTTGTTTCTTTAAAAGGGGGAAAAATTTCATTGCAGAAATGGCTATAACTTCCTCATCCGGACTTGAAACGACGTGTCGTTTGTGGCCACGCAAAGATAACTCAATGAAATACACTTCCATGAAAATCCACTGAGTAGGAGACGAAGTATGAAATGAATAAAATGACCATAAAGTTGTGTCAGTTGACAAAACTTCCTCGAAATGCAACCCATCCACAAGCTAAGCATTCACATACCTACAAGAGCTCAATTTTAACTCGCAGGGCATATAAACATACATAATAGAGGTTATACTCTTAACGAGCATAAATACAGGAATTAAGGAACACAAAAGTGCTAGAATGTATGAAGATAATGGGTGCTAATATGCAAGATTAGTGACGTATCACGCCCACTAACTATACATTGTTAGTCCCTAGTGATGAAACAAAACAAAACCAGTACCAAAAATGGCCATACAAAACTTGTATAAGCATAACATATATAAATGTCACTTTCGCGAGCGAACGATTGCATATAGCATATGCAATAAGCCATTAAACTCCTAGGTTACCCAAGTGAACGTGTGTTATATCGTGAGGGTTTCAGGGATGACAACCACAAACATCAAAGTTTTCTAAAAAATTATGCTCAACAAATAATGCGATAAGCCTAATAATAACGACAAAAATTCAAACAAGTTATTTGCATAGTGAATGAATTCGCACAAAAGTCCTTAGTCATTAACATTATAGAGTGAACCTCATCGAATTGAAACCTTAAGATGTGGGAGGTAGAGTGAGCACATGCAAAGTATGATTTGGCAAAACTTTTATAAACAAAATAAGAATTAATGCGTGCATATATCAATCCTCACCGGTGTATACACTCAACAAATAAAATCACTATGAAAAGGGGGTGTAACACACACGGGACATATGAGCGTAAAGAGTAAATGTAAATGGAAACTAGGCCTCACACATGTCATCAATGAAGAACACGATATTTAAAATAAAAACTTGTAATCTTAATGAAAGGATATCATCATTAAAGAGGTGAAATATATTTTCACAGATTATCACAATTATTATGACCTTTGCATCACACTTACCCTAAGATCACATAGGACTTTAATAGGGTTATAATGTAGGCTGGGCTCGAGTTATGAAATATAGGGAATATGTATGGATTCAAAGTTGTTTGGGAATGAAACACTTGGGGTAATGGAAAAATTATGGGTCATTTCAAAATTGGACTATGATTCCCTAATAAGAATTGAAAATAACATTGGAAAGTGATAAATATTATTGAACAATATGTACATAAATGAAAATACTTTCTCTTTCTTTTCTTCTCTTCTTTTGCTCACCTTTTCTTTTGTTTTCTCTTTTATTTCACACTCTCACATGCTTAATTGCATCGACGTACCAAGAACATCATTCAATCCCAAGTATCATTCCAAACAAAGGTATGGAAGGTTATATATATGGTTTATAACTACATTGTAGAGTTGGATGGATTTTGAAATGAAAGGTTATATTAGGCTAAAAGGGGTTGATGAGGGGAAACATTTAAGGTGAGAACAAGGTCAATATGAATGATATAACAAAGAGGGACTATAATCCTTTCCTAAAGTTTACACAATTCTCGAGTCAAAACAACATGGAAAATCATAATCAAGTAACACATTTCAAAATAAGAACTCAATCAATGAATGATCAATGAAAGAATAGTGAGATTACTAACTAATGTAACGTTTTCAAGGAGGAAAGAGTAATGTATAATACTCACAAACAAAGAAAATCCCAAATCTCACTTGTTGTAAGTATATACAATGCAACAAAAGATTACCGAGCTATAAATGACTTAAACTAAATTAATAAATAAGAAAAGCTCAGGGGCTCATGGGTTTAAAGTTTAATTCATGAAGCTATTCATAATATCAATAATTTGAAAACTAAAGTCTAATAACTTCTAAAATCGAGAACAAGCTTCATTGAACTGTCTATTGGACTGGGCATTTATTGAAATTTATCATCGAAAACAAAGGAAAAATGCCCAACAAAAGAGAAAAAAGAAAGAAAATATTTTTGAAATTTCCAATTTTTACAAGAAAAGCATGCTTAGGAAAAACATATAATAAAATCATGGACTAAAAAGACAATGGATAGAATATCCCACACCACTTAACTTAAAATCGTGTATTGTCCTCAATGTAATTTAAGAACCAAGTTAAAGAGAGGAAAATAGCGATATTACCCAAAATGGAGCGATCTCTGAGAGTACTAGTCCAATGATTCTACAAAACATGTTAGCATCAAGCATAACAAAAAAAGAAGAACTAAAACTTTAACCATTTACACTAGACAATAAGTAAAAAAGAAAAAAAATAACCTAATATGTACACCTACAATTTTAACTTCTAACTAACTATACACTAAAAGTTGAAATTTTGTAGGGTCCACTCAAAATACAATTTGACTTTGAGGAAAAATTGATGTACCCTCATTTGCATGCATACCTTCCAGAAAATAAGAATTTCGTTTGAACAATGAAAGGTATGTGTAAGGTGGAAGAAATGAACCATTCTCACTAAGAATTTAGAGGGGGGTGATTGGGGGTCTGGATTGAACGGGTGAAGAATACACATGGGTTCCAATAAAAATAGAATTTTCGCCCAAAGGTTTTGTAATTGGAATGGGAGGTGGCACACATGGAGGAAAAATTGCCTTAATGGAAATAAACTCGAGCAAGTAATCCTCATCGGTGAAAGGGTTGAACGTTTTGAAGTTTTACACAAATTCATTGGATATTTGTAACAGTTTGACAATATAGAATAAAGATGGGGAGGAAATAAATTCAAACTCAAGATATGATTCATCATCGCTAGAAGATTGAATTTCGAAGGAAATAAGATCATTTTTAATGAAACTTTATTCTTTGGATACCAAAGAAGAAATCATTTCATCGGAAATGGACACTACGTCCATTTCTTCCGCATTTTCATTCTCTATTATCCCACGGGCCAAGTCAAGAATGGTTTGTTGCAAAGTAGAAAAAAAGGCCTCCTTTGGTTCCAAACCTTCCTCAACTTCAAAAGTCTCAGAAGAAAAATCATCGTTGTATTCAAATAATGCATCCAACTCTTATTCCCAACAATGATTTTCTTCCCGATAATGGTTTTCAAGTTCTCATTTTCAAGAATGTACAAGTCCTCACGCAATGTCATAGGTGGAGGCACGGATTATTAGAAATGAAAAGTTTGGAAGCTATCCTCAAAACTACTATCAAAATCATTATCATAAGAATTTTGAAAGCTATTGCAATTCGTTGCAAAATTCTTATTATAAGGACATTATGGACCAAAATCGTAAAGATCATTCTCAAAATTCCCACAATCCAACATTTGACTTTAGTATTACTCACTTGAAGACATTAGTTTAGTGGGATTTTGAGAATTATCATTACGATTACCGAAAAATTATAATAAGACATGCTTGCCCCCAAAAGCTTAAGGTGGCAAAATCCACAAAGTGGTGTGCTTCCAGTAAATTCAAGCATTTCTTGGCGCTTAAATGTACAAGTCCTACAAAACTAGTTAACAAAGAATACAAATAGAAAGAAAAATATTACGAAATACTAAAATAATTAAATTCTAAAAGAAGCACTTCCCTGCAACGATGCCATTTTGATAACAGGGGGAAACCGCGATGCTTGCATCACCAACCCCGGTCGTTGTTTTCGGCTTCACTACGCAATACAAAAATAAACCTAAACTATTACTAGACTCTTTACAGGAGTACACCGGACAATCTTAGTATCGAATCCATAGGGAATGTTGTTAGGCGTTAGTTAATTTATTATTTCAAGAATACAAGTGTAAAAGGTGATAAATAAAACAAAAAATAAAACTAGGCATGAATTTAAACTACGATTAACAAAAAGGGTAAAAAATATAGATTGAGACTAATATTCCTCACCTTGGATTAATTGGCATACGTGGTTACATGGGAAAAATTCTATCAAGATTAAATCTCATTTTCATAATTAATTAAATCTAGAGTTGTCACCCCCTAAATTGTCATAAAAGATTAATTGATTTTGGCATCAACAAATATTCCCGAGATTACACATGAAAGATCGTGTGACACCCCGCCTAATTAAATAGCGGGCGATCACTCCTTTATTAAACTAAAATCAAGGTGAACAGTTGGTTCATTCTTAGCATCACTGTCGTAAAATAATCTTTTCCAATTTGAACACCCTAAATAATTAAACTAAGTGTCAAAACCATTTTTTTAGACATTACTTTCCAAATTTTATTTTATAAACCAACATTTAAAACTTTATATAATTCACAATTTAAAGAATCACACAACAATTATCCTGTAACTTAAAATCCCAAAGAATTAAACATTCAACAAATAAATCCCAACATTAAAACTTAAAGGGAAAACATCCTGACATTAATATAATCCAAAGTGTAAAACTACTGAAAGTAAATGAAATACAATCCATCACAAAACCAGCTGAATAACGAAAAGGGCGACACATGCCCAACTAGATAAAGTAGAACTAGAAGTGGAATAAATAAAGGAGGTCGTTTAAGCAAGAGGCCTGCAATTCCCACCTAAGCTGCAACGCGTTCCTTCCAAAGGATTCTATGCAAGATGCCTCTGTGGATGGGCACCTGTAATATATACATATATATACAAGAGAGGAGAGATAACAGTAAACGGGTCAGAGCCCGATGGTAAAAACCGTTTAAAATTTTAGTTTAGCAAGTATTTAAAATGTTTACTGGATAGTGCATCAACATATTAGTAACGACTCTCTCTTGTGAACGTCTCACCTCTCTTCTAGTGTGCACAACTATCGCACTAATCTCCCCAACAGTTTAACTTATCTTATCTTAGGTTGCTCGCAAGATTTAAACCGACAAATTCATTTGTGTAAGAGGTTAATTGCATTTAACACAATGTTCTCATTTAAACTTTATTTACTAATAAAGTTTCTTAGTAACATATTATACTTTTCAAACACTTATTTCCAAATTGAAATAATTATTCCTATCTTACATACCATAGACATAGTAGGTAGTTCCCGAATTCAGATTTAAATACACATATTAATACTCATATAATATATATATTCTAACAGCACCCCACATAACAACTTATGGTGCGGGCATACTCTGCTATCCAGTCCCCCGAATCACTAGTACTAAGGGAAGTACAAGTTCGGAATCACTCTCAAACTGTATTAACACAAAACACATATAATATTAAGGCAAAGAATAGTTTCCAAGTCCAAGAGGTCAGCACATACCCTCACGTCTCTTAGGACCGTCTGACTATCGATCCGTTAGCCTGTACCTAGGATTCCTATCTTATAGGGTACGAGTCAATATCCCCTATGAAGGCCCATTCAAGAGAATACTGTCCCAGCGCGGTAACCTTAGGGATAGCAAGTAGCGTGGGCATGATTTTTACACACAAATAAAATGTATGATCAATCATAGAGTCATATAGATATAAAATTATTACTGCATCAAGTTTAGGTACATACTCACGACCCATAATTATGATATTTGTCCTTATTACCTGTTATTTAGTTATCACTTATAACACTTGCCTCTTATCTTAGTTCGTGGGATTTTCCCAACTTATCAAGTGATACTCGTGAATTCCTATCCTCCCAAATGTAATTTCAGTAGGTACTCATTTATTTTCCAACGTAACTATCTTACGCGTCTCCCTCTTTAATACATAGTTCCATTGTCCCTTATATGTAAACATTCCTGAAAAATGTAAATCTCGTCTTACATTAAAGGTCTCATATTTTTAATAAGTCCTACTGGTATACTTTATTTCCCAAAATATTTTAATAAGGATGTCCAAAGATTATTACTCATATAAATTGAAATCAACTATTTAGAAGGGGAAATGTGAGTCTGCCAGGAGGGGTCGATCGATCGAGGGAAGGTGTTCGATCGATCGAACCATCGATCGATCGATGCTCTATGATCGATCGATCGATCAAGCAGGTATGGCTAATTCTGCAGAAATTTAGTTACGAGTTTATCATTCAAATCCAAATTTTTCACTCCCAAACTCCCAGAAATTTATACTACAAACGTCCTAAACCCAAATGGACAATATTTAACGTAAAGCATGCGAGTTTTCATCAAGATTCATGGATTAAAAGTGCCCAAATTCATACAATACTCATGAACCCTAAAAATTTCTTTAACTTAATTCAAATCAATCTTTCTCCATAAATTTTACTTCTAATTCATCATAAATCCATGGTTAAACCTCTACATATGAAGGGGGTTTACAGATTATTATTTATATCACTAAAACATGCAATTTTCTAATCTCTAACATGGGTTTTCTTTCCTAGAACTCATCCTAATCAACCTTAAACTAACATGAATGAAGCATTAACGAAATTAAGCAAGATAAATACTTGCCTGGGAATTTTTTTAGTCTCTGATTTGTGCTGAAATTAGTGTGGTGGTGATCCTCGTTACGCGATCTATCATTTGGCGGTGACGACGGCGCAAACGGAGGAGTTCTTGCTTAGAACTCTTTGGCAAGCTCTCTCTTTCCTTCTCCAATGGCCGTCTCTTGTTTTTTATTGTGTTCACCATAGAAGGCAGCCCTAGGCATCTGATATGACCTTACAATTTTCGTGGGTTTTCAAGCTTAAAAATGTGAAATGTCCAAAATGCCCTCCCGGGGTGTTAATTAGGCCCAAAAATGCACCGAGACCCAAATTAAACCCCCGGGTACATTATTTTGACTATCTCGACCCTTACGGACACTTTGGCGCACTCAAAATGACCATACGGGTGACTTATAACTTATTCACTTTATATAATAATAATTTAATCTTGACACGACACATGCGCGTCCCAACTTAATTTCCATAATTGTCATTTTATTCACGCATGACAATTTTTATAAAATCAATCTCATATATTTCTATGCTCATCCAGTAATATTTAACAAATTTCCAATAATTACTAACTCTCGTCACGCTAGTAAATATTTAAAATAACTTTCCGGATTAAAATTAAATTAATTTATCTCAATTAAATTTATTAAATCCCTAAAATTTAAAAGGCATGAAAATACGGGGTATTACAGATTGTAAATACGTTGCATACATGATATAAACCATTAAATCTCCTAGGCATAAAATCAAGAACAACCTAACCCATTTAAACTCATAAAATCCATCACCGAAGCAAAGCAACCCATTAACTCAATGTGAGTTCAATCAATCTCAACCTAAACTAAATTAGCTACAAAGCATAATGAAAGAAAGTAAATGAATGAAATAAGTAAATGAAGACAACTATCTAGCAAAGCAAGAAATGAACATGACAAAGCTTAAAATAAGAAAAGGAAGCTATATTAATGAAGGAGAAGATAAATAGTGGCTTACAACAACCCAAATGGGTGCAAACCCTAGGAGAGATAATCTCGTAAGTGGGAAAAAGAAAAAAGGAAAAATAAATAAAAATAGAAAAATCATCGAAAATCCAAAGCCATCGATCGATCGATCGATCGATCTATCAAACTAATAAAAGCCCTTGCCTTCCTTTGTAGGCTTAAATAAAAAGGGTGATCAATTGGTGTCTGAAGGCCGGTCAACCAGAGCTCTGTTTTGAGGGGCTTTTGGTGCTTCAAAAGGGGGAAAATTTTCATTACAGAAATGGCAATAACTTCCTCATTCGGACTCAAAATGATGTGTCGTTTATGGCCACACAAAGATAACTCAATGAACTACATTTTCATGAAAATCCACTGAGTGGGAGATAAATAATGGAATGACTAAAATACCTTTGAAGTTGGGTCAGATGATGGAACTTCCTCGAAATATAACCAATCCACATGCTAAGTATTCCCATACTTCTAAAAGCTCATATATACCTCCCAGAGCATATAACCATACATAATAAAGGTTATCTGGTTAACGGGAATATATATAGGAATTAAAGAACATAAAGGTATTGAAATGGATGAAGATAACGAGTGTTAATATGCAATATTCGTGACGTATCACTTGATAAGGCACGAGATGTTGTAATACTAAAGTTTGATCTTGTTAGAGTCTTCATTAATTGTGAGTTCCATGTGATAATAGTAGGTAGGTGTATAGTGTTTCCAAACTTGTAGTGGCCAATCACTACTCCCTCGGTCATGTCGAGCATGGAGACTAGTATCGCTAATGCATCAACAAAGATATTTATGGAATGAGAGAGATGATGGAACATGACATCTTTGAATTCTGAGGCGAGTTCATCAAAATGAGAATGAAAGGGCAAAAAATTTTCATCTTTGACTCTCCATTTCCTGAGTACTTGCCCTAAGGACCGAATCCCTATAGACATCAAGATACTGGATTCCTCTTTTAATATCAACTTTCAGTCTAATCGTGCATGCTTCATATTCTATCGTATTATTAATGCAAGGGAAGTCTAGCTTGATGATGATAGGAGTATGAGAATATTCAAGAGTGATTAACAATATCCTAATGTTGTATCCTTTCTTATTAGCTGTACCATAAAAAAATAATTGCCATTGAAGCTCTTGAGTGGTATTATAAATAATATCTTCATCGGGAAATCTTGTAATCCACACATTATCTATGGGGTGATCTGCTAAGTATTTTGAAATGGATCTTATCTTGATGGCCTTTTGTGTGACATAAATAATGTCAAATTCAGCTAACAAGAGTAACATCTAGCTATGCGTCTTGATAGAGTGAGATTCCCTAGTGGATACTTCATGGGATCCATTCGGGACACCAATTTGATGGGGAATGCAAGCATGTAGTATAGAAGTTTTCAAATAACCTAAATTAGGGCGATACACTCCTTTTCCAATGTGGTATAATTCACCTCATTACCACTAGCTTTCAGCTGACATAGTAAATGACCATTTCTTTATGCGAGTTTTTAATGTATTTGGCCAGCATAGCCCCAATAGCCGTGTCCTGATAATTAGGTATAAGAGGAGAGGTAAGCCAAGTTACAGTGGCATGAGCACCTGTGGTTGGGTAAGATATCGCTTGATTTTTATTGAAAGCTTATTGAAATTGTTCATTCTAGACATTGGATGAATTCTTTCGGAGGATCTTGAAAATTGGTTTACGGATGAAAGTGAGTTGATTGATGAATCTATTGATGTATGGGAGCTTTCCCAAGAAAATGCATACTTCCTTCTCGATTCGAGGCGGTAACATGTCGAGGATTTCTTTGATTTTGGCAGTGTCTGCTTTAGTTCCATTTTAATTGACCATAAGGCTCGAGATATTTCCTTTGGTTACACCAAAGACACATTTTTTCGGATTCATGCATATTTGGTATTGTCACGGATATTTAAATAAATTCCTCAATGTAGGGATGTGTAACAACCCTTGACTTTGGAGACTGAGAAATTAAATTTTTGGGAAAATAAAAGTTAATTGAATTGAAGAATTTTAAAATTTGGGAATTGAGGCCCAAAAATAGAGAACATTTTAAAGTATTTCGGATGATGATTTTGAGGGTACCATCGATCCCGAAAGAGTCGAGATAGTCAAAATGACTGTCATTGGGTTTTATTTCGACTCCGAAATATTTTTAAGACAGTTTGACTCGAATTGGAGTAAACGAGTCATTTAAAGTGTGTATTAATATTTAAAAACTGGGTTTATTGTTTTAAGGGATTTAAAGGCTTACAGATCAAGCCTTTTCATTTGAGAGAAAGATAGAAAAAGCCCTAGAGGGAGAAAGAAGAAAGAAAGATGAAGAAGAAAAGAAGAGAGAGAGGAAGAAAAGCTTGGAGATTCCGGCCCAAACGCGACAACGAGGACGATCCAACCCCTACAAATCTGAGGCAAGTGCTTAATCTTGCTAAATAAGTAATTTGTATATTTCATTTCATAATTTGTGGGTTAAAGAAATGGATTTTGGGTATAAATATTAAAACCTAGATTTTTGGGTTTAAATCTTGAAATCAATGTGTATACATGGGTTTGATGACACATAAATTGTTGGGATGAGATGTAGGATGAGTTTACATGTTAAGAATATTATTGGGTTAAAGATTTGGGGGTTAGGTGATGATATTTGGGTGTTTGAGGAAGTAGGGTTTGGTCAAAAATGGAAAATCGGCCAAGAGAACTGGTATGGACGGTCGACCGCGCCTAGGGACCGGTCGACCGCACCTTAAGGGAAAAGCCTACTGCATTTCTTTGTAGGCAAAATTTGGACCCGCGGTCGACCGGGGGTCTGGGATCGATCGACCGGTCCCCTGTTTTTAGCCCAAGATTTGGATTTCTTTCTTTCCCTTTTCTTTTGGATTTTTATTCTTAGGGGCTTTCTTAATGGGCTTATTATGAAGGGTTATGATATTATATTAAGGGAATGGGTCCCTAGGTCGAATAGGGGCTTGGGGGACTATGTTAAATTGATTTAGGAGGATGGAGTGACTCTTTTAGGAATGAAAGAAATATGGGACTAAATTAATTGGCGGACTATGACGGAGGTGGGAAATCATAGATTGGTTGTAAATGGTAGAGATAGTCCCTTTTTGCTTAATTATGTATTAAAAATGGACATTCTGAGGCATAGTGGGGGATCTCAGTGAGGACGGGAGTTCTAGTTTGATGTCATAAGTAAGCATATATATGCTGGGAGGTTAAGAACTCTTAGAGAGAGTAAAGTTTAGATATAAAATTGTAGGCCGAGGGTAGTGCCAAATCCTTATGGTAGATAGGATTCTAGTGAGATTAAGTTTTGGGGACCGAAGAGTGAGAGGGGTCACGTAGACTTAGAAATGTTTAAAATTAAGGAACAATTGATAACCCAATTGGAGTAAGGGTTCATAAGATCAATCGAACCATAGGAGAAATTGGGAACGATTTGGGCTGTACTATCGACTAGAATAAGCGGTAGCATAAATTCTAGTCAGGATAGTTATATATAATTATGTGGAAGTAACCACTGGAATTCCAACACTTGAAGTGAAGTTGGGATAAGTTTAGGTTTATAGACTATTAGTCATGTATAGGACAAGGGTCAAATAGTACTAAAGATAATTATGTACTTTTGAATATAGATGAAATGTGTAGTTGAAAGAGTTGGCGCTTGCGTTCAAATGATCAAATTATATTTAAAACACCTTTTAACCCAAACAAACCCTAAACATGCAACTAGGTGTGATTGAAATAATATGAAATCATGCAAGAGTTATTCAAACACACACAATTGAGGAAAAATCCCCCACAGGGGCAAAACCATTTGTATATCACTATAATTTGTAAGAGAAACGTCTTACAATCAAATTACACTGAAATACAAGTTTTTGACTAAGAATTACCCTCAGGTATCGGATTCTGTAGTCGCGGCTGGAATTATCCCTTTCCAGTAGGGCTGCAATGAAGAGGAAGAAACGGTTAACTTCACAAGGGTTGAACAACAGCAATGGTGTTCTTGGGTTACCAAACTTGATTCACATAGATATGGAAGATGCGTGAATCTAAAAACCTAGAATCATAGGACTCAATAGGTTAAGACTTTAGGGTTGATATGCTCTGAAAAATGTGGGAAAGTCTTAAGGAAACCATCTTCTGATCGTGGTATAAATAAGGTAGCCATAGCCCTAAAAAATCTGAATCACGGTCTGGGAAATTCTATCCAGGGCGGACCGGTCCGGGCCTGAGGCGGATCGGTCCGATAGCGGATCGGTTCTTTTAATTTGACGTAGATTCGGTTTGCAATCGGTTTGGTGCTCTCTGGATACAATTTGCAGGGTGGATCGGTCCGGGACTGGGCGGATCGGTTCCTTTTTTATTTCAGCGGATCGGTCCGGTTGCCTGGGCGGATCGGTTCTTTTTAATTAGAGGCGGACCGGTCCGGATTTCTGGATTTTTGATTCCTTCTTCTTTTGATCTTCGAATTTCGTTGATGATGAATGGACTTTGAATCTTTGCAACGGTGTTACGGCTAATGACATATACAAGTATGTTGGACAAAAATGTCCTTACAAATCTCCCCCTATGTCTATGCTGGAACAAACATAAAAAATCTGAATTATCTATAATCACAATGCCTATACAAATCTACCCTTCCATGAACCCAAAAATTGAAAGAGGTACAAATGACTAAGGCTGCATCGTTTGTTCTTCGAATCTTCAGAAATCTCAAATCTTTTCTCATCGTGGTGTGCAATTCAGCGATCATCAATGTAGTACCTACACACATGAGACAAATCAAATACCAAGTGACGTATCGAGTTTGAAATGAGATAAACATAAGCATATATATCAATTTAAGATGATATTCTCAGAATTTCAAAACTCCCCCATAATCAGATAATTCATTCTCCCCCTTTTTATGATGTCCCCAAATAGACAAATGAGAGAAATAAATCAAGCAATCAAGAACCGGGGTGACACAAGGCATAAAATCACACCATGAATGAACATAAAACAACCAAGTCGGTGATAGCGTAAAAGAATGGGTGTGATAAAAATTCGATAGGAAAATCAAAGCATACAAACATGACATATGTGCATGATGAATATTGGATATTCCTAACGAATGAACTCAAATGCTTCCTTTGGTGAAAAAGATTGGAAATATAAGACATTGACTATATCAAATCTATAAATCAAAGCTCAAAGGGATTTCTACACCAATAACGTCCAAAATGATTGTCATGCTTTTTCAGGACTTTCAAGGAAGTGCAAACCCGTTTTTTCAATCTCCAACCAAACTCCCTCAGATTTATATTATAATAGAGGTATACTAAATTCTCAAACTTTGGAGAATTGATGGTGAAGCCTAAATGACCCATATTTGGCATGAATTGCTTTTTATTGCCTTAATTTTTTTTTCGGGCTCTTTTAACCTCTTAGGACCTCGGATATTACAATACCTCCATTTTTTAGGTCCATTTTAATAGTGGGTTTTGCGCAAAGGATAGGAATCAACTTTCGCAGCCCCTCCCCGTTATGAAAATATACACACAGTCTCACCAAAACGGTTTTTACATGCAATCTAATCTTGCCAAGTTTTATCGCATATTGTACATTGTATAGACAAAATTAAGATAGAAACACTCTAGCCAATATGTGATAGACAAGTGCAATAATCAAATGTAGCCGTGCATGTGTGCAATAAAGGATATAGGAGTCAAATATGTAGGAAGATATCACTAATTACATCTCAAAGACTCCAATCAATGTAAAGCACATGGATGAAATGATGTAGCGTCTCAAATCTCTACCAAACAATCACATGGATATATGAAATGAAGTTGTGACTTGGCTATCTTAAATGCTCATCCAGAAAAGGTGCAAAACAAAAGAAAAAATCTTTTTGGATTTTTCAAAAATTTTATCAAAATAAAATCTTTTTGTGCTTTTCTTAAATTTTTCTTAAAGGAAAATCTTTTTGTATTTTTCAAAAGAAATATAAAAGGTAAACAGAATAAAACTACGCTGTACAACAAATCAATGGTACATATAGAACAGACTAGCAATAGGAAGCATATGATATGAACATGAAGGAGCATCCTATTCTAGACATAGACCAACTCCTCAGTCAACTGTGCAAATCCCTAAAGATTTCCTAAGACTCTCAAATCTAAGGGCATCTAAAGGTTTTGTGAAAATATCGGCTAACTGACGGTCGGTAGGGACAAAACTCAGGGATACGACTTTATCTTCAACTAACTGACGTATAAAGTGCTCACGTATCCTGATGTGTTTTGTGCGCGAATGCTGAACTGGATTGCGGGATATGTGTATCGCGCTCGTGTTATCACAGGAAATGGTCATGGTGTCCTGTGATATCCCATAATCCTCCAGCATTTGCTTCATCCACAAGAGTTGTGTGCAATAACTCCCGGCGGCTATGTACTCAGCCTCCACAGTGGACAAAGAGATGGAATCTTGCTTCTTGCTCAGCCAGGAGACAAGAGCAGAACCAAAATAGAAACACCCACCAGACGTGCTCCTACATCCATCTACATCCCCAGCCCAATCGGCATCCGAATAGGCGGACAGACGGTCATCGGTATCAAAGGAATACCAAATCCCGTATGAGAGAGTCCCACTTACGTATTTAATAATATGTTTTAGAGCAAGTAAATGTGACTCTTTTGGGGATGCCTGATATCGCGCACAGACTCCAACACTAAAGGCGATGTCGGGACGACTGGCAATCAAGTAGAGGAGACTACCTATCATACTCCAATATAAGGTGTGCTCAACGTCCTTGCCTGAAGTGTCCTTACTAAGCTTGGTAGTGGTACTCATAGGAGTACGTGCATGCTTAGCGGAGTCTAAACCAAATTTCTTCACTAGGTCTCTAGCATACTTGGATTGGGAGATGAACATCCCATCCTTTAGCTGACGAACCTGGAGACCAAGGAAGAATGTAAGCTCACCAACCATGCTCATCTCAAACTCACTTTTCATCTCCTCCTCAAAGTGGTGAGCATGCTGGGAGCATGTGGATCCAAAGACTATGTCGTCCACATAGACCTGGGCAACCAAAATAGCACCGTTATCTCTCCTGACGAACAATGTCATATCTACTCCCCCTCTCTTGAAGCCACGAGCTAAGAGATAGGAAGTAAGCCTTTCGTACCAAGCACGGGGTGCTTGCTTCAAACCATACAAGTCTTTCCTCAGATAGTAGACGTGCTCAGGGTGCTGAGGGTCTTCAAACCCTTTTGGTTGTTCCACATAAACCTCCTCCTGTAGAATGCCATTCAGAAAGGCACTCTTGACATCCATCTGATACACCTTGAAGCGCAGATAACATGCGATGGCGAGCAGAAGACGGACAAACTCAAGCCTCGCAATAGGAGCAAATGTCTCCCCAAAGTCTACACCCTCTATCTGTGTGTAGCCTTGAGCGACCAACCTAGACTTATTAAGGATTATGGTACCATTTTCATCCATTTTGTTCTTAAAAATCCACCGGGTACCTATCACATTAATCTCACTAGGTCGGGGGACAAGTTCCCAGACATCATTCTTTTTAAACTGAAGTAACTCATCCTGCATAGCAAATATCCAGTGTTCATCCTTGAGTGCTTCTTTATGGTTCTTGGGCTCGACTTTGGACGTGTAGCAGAGATGGCTAACAACGTTCTCTAGCTGAGCATGAGTCTTGACCCCTAGAGTGGGATCACCAACAATGGCAAAAGGGTCATGACTTTTGCGAACCCAAGCAGGTGTGTCCCCTAACACAGGAGTAGGGTCCACAGAGTGTGAGAGAGGAACAGGTAAATCACTGTCAGAACAGTCCTCATCCTCACACTGAAGGTTAGGATCAATAATCGTCGAAGGTTCGTCATCTTGCACGGTAACGTTTATTGATTCCATAATCCTAGAGCTCTTCAGGTTAAAAACCCGGTACGCTCTGTTATTCGATGAATATCCTAGAAATATTCCCTCGTCGCTTCGGGAGTCGAACTTTCCTAATTGCTCTCTATCTCCTAGGATGTATCATTTACTCCCAAAAACACGGAAATATGCCAGGTTGGGCTTCTTGCCAGTCCACAACTCATAAGGAGTGTGAAGTGTGTGTGGACGCAGATACACCCTATTCACCGTGTGGCATGCAGTAGACACTACCTCTGCCCAAAATCTCCTAGAAACTTTACGACCTAGAAGCATAGATCTAGCCATCTCTTGGATCGTTCTATTCTTTCTCTCAACAATCCCATTTTGCTGAGGAGTTCTCACAGCAGAAAACTCATGTTTGATCCCAAGGCTATCACAGTACAAATCCACCTTTGCTTCCTTAAATTCAGTGTCGTTGTCACTACGTATTCTGTTGATAGTGACACCGTGTTGATTTTGCAGGACACGGCACTTGGTCGTTAAGAAATCTACAGCATCGGATTTCTCTCTCAGAAAACCTACAATGGAGTACCTAGAGAAATCATCTACCATCACGAGGATGTACCTCTAACCACCTAGACTCTCAGTATGAGTGGGGCCCATAAGATCCATGTGAATCAACTCCAGAACTCGAGAGGTGGTAATGGAATGCAATTTCCTATGAGGACTACGAATTTGTTTTCCCAACTGATAGGGTCCATAAACGGTCGAAGTTGACTTTCCAAGAGATGGTAAGCCACGTACTAGGTTCTTTTTAGATAAACGATTGAGATCTCTAACATTCACGTGACCTAGACGTTGGTGCCACAGATCCATAGGAGTGATCGTGGCGCTGTTGCAGACAAGTGAGGATGTGGGATCAGTCCCATAGCAATTATCCTCGGCCCTCACCCCTTGCATCAAAAGTTTACCGGCTTGATTATAGACCTTACAAGCTTCTCGGTCAAACTTTACTGCAAAGTCATCGTCGCACAGCTGGCTGATGCTGAGAAGGTTTACTTTTAAACCTTTGATGTACAAAACATTTTCTAGCTTAGGAAGTCCTGGTAACTCTACAGTACCTCGTCCTACAATGCTAGATTTACTCCCATCTCCAAAAGTAAATCTCCCATCATCATACTCCTCAATCTAAGTAAAAAGGGAGACATCACCTGTCATGTGTCTGGAGCATCCACTGTCAAAATACCACTGAGAGGTATTATGTGCTTTGAGAGCAACATGAATAACAAGGGCTTTTTTCTCTTTCTTAGGAACCCAAGAATAGGTAACCTTTTGTTTATCGTTGTTTTTGTTGGTTTTAGCCGGAATGCGGGAAGCATTCATTGACGGTGAGGACATTCGACGGAATTCCTCCATCAAACTCTGTGATGTGGTGGCTAGAAACTCAACTTGCTCTCTCAGACTAGCAAACTCATCAGTATGATGTGGAGGAGAAAAAGTACGTCGTATCCGACCAAATCTATAGTAAAACTCCCTAAGGTGTCCATTTCTTTTGCAATGGGAGAAAAAGGGCATAGTATTAGGAGGACCTTGGTTTGCTTTTCTTGGTCGAACTCTCCTTCTTGGTTTTTGATGACGGACATAAGGAGTCGTAGTAAACTCAGGAATTGGTCCCGGTGCAATTTGAGACATGGAGGCACCATCAAAACCAATTCCTTGCCTGTCACCAAAACCTAAAGCGGGACCGAGGAGCATCTTTCCCATCTTCCCAGATCTGTCCTCGATTTGTACCTTGACTTTCCTATCTCTCTCAAGGTCATGAGTAAGCTGAGCAACAAGGGCTTCAAGTTTCTTCCGAGTCTCCATGGAGGAATGGAGCTCACTAGTAAGACTAGCCACTTGTTTAGTCAAGTCCGCTTTCTCTTTCTCAAAACTGCTCTCTCTCTCTCTAAGTAAATTTTCTTTACTAACCCAGGCAGACTCTCTTTCTCTCATGGCGGTGCAGGTGGAGGACTCTCTCTCTCTCATCTCTTCTAACTCTTCTTCTAATGCGGTGATCCTAAGAACTAACGTCTTGTTACGTTTTTTAGTTTTGAAAGACTCATTATATAACTCGGCGTAGGCGCGTTGAAGGTTACTCTCGTCCTCACTACCTTCCTCCTCCCCCTCACTTTATTCGCTCTCATTGTCGAGGTGTCCCTGTGAAGCATCATCCTCATCGTCATGAGGAGAACTAGGAGTATTCACATGACTAGCCATGAACGCGGTGAAGTTACGCTCATGCGGTGACTTATCTCCCGAGTCCACCGACTCAACCTCACTGTCGTCACTAAGGGTAGCATTTAGGACGGCTTTACCCTTTTCCCTATTCAGACGATTGGCACACTCAAAGGCTCTATGATCCCTACCATCGCACTCAAAACATCTCTCACTTTCTTTCAGAGGAGGATTTTTGGAATCTTTTTCATTTTTCTTTTCAAACTTATTTTTCTCAAATTTCTTTTTATCTTTAAAATTGCCATTTTTCTTAAATTTGAGAATTCTCTTGAAATTTTTTGCGAAAAGAGCCAAATCATCCAAGTCAAAATCGCACTTAGAATCTGACGTGTCAGTCTCTCTCTTTCTAGATGACTCTATCCTCTTTCTAGCTGACCCCTCACTCCTTCTCTCTTGGTCTTTAAGTGCAATTCTTTTAGATTTAGCATTTTTAGGGAACATATCAATTTCATAAGTTTGCAAATCTCCTACAAGTTCTTCCAATTTTAGCGTATTTAAATTACCCATAGAATTTAGCACAGTGACTTTAGGGATAAAACGCTTAGGCAAAGAACGAAGAATCTTTTTAACAACTCTAGCATTTGGAATTTGTTCACTAAGATTAAAACTAGTATTCACAATGTCAGAAAGTCTAGCATAAAATTCATCAAAGCATTCAGAATCATGCATGGTGATTGTTTCAAATTGAGTTGTCAAGTTTTGCAACTTAGACTCTTTCACAGCATTAGTTCCTTCATGGGTGAGTTGTAAAACATCCCATGGCTCCTTTGACGTGGTACACGTCATTATGCGTTTGAACTCATCAGGTGTGACAGACCCAGAACTAGCACTTAGACCCTTAGAATTAAAAGATGACTATTTAATTTCTTCATCAGACCAAGAAATGTCAGGTTTCAAGTTGGTCACATTATCAACAGTCACGGTGGGAGGAGTCCACCCTCGTTCAACCAAAATCCAGACACGTTCATCAATGGCTTTTAAAGCCGACCTCATACGGGCTTTCCAATAAGCATAGTTTGTCCCGTCAAAAACAGGCATTTTATAATATGACTTCTCCATTTGAACACGCACTTTTTCAAAAATCAATTTTTTTTTAGAAAATTGATATCTTAGAAATTTTTTTGCGGAAAATAGAATACGCGATAGATAAGCGTAACCTGCTCTGATACCAATTTGAAAGAGTTGGCGCTTGCGTTCAAATGATCAAATTATATTTAAAACACCTTTTAACCCAAACAAACCCTAAACATGCAACTAGGTGTGATTGAAACAATATGAAATCATGAAAGAGTTATTCAAACACACACAATTGAGGAAAAATCCCCCACAGGGGCAAAACCATTTGTATATCACTATAATTTGTAAGAGAAACGGCTTACAATCGGATTACACTGAAATACAAGTTTTTTACTAAGAATTACCCTCAGGTATCGGATTCTGTAGTCGCGGCTGGAATTATCGCTTTCCAGTAAGGCTGCAATGAAGAGGAAGAAACGGTCCACTTCACAAGGGTTGAACAACAGCAATGATGTTCTTGGGTTATTAAACTTGATTCACATAGATATGGAAGATGTGTGAATCTAAAAACCTAGAATCATAGGACTCAATAGGTGAAGACTTTAGGGTTGATATGCTCTGAAAAATGTGGGAAAGTCTTAAGGAAACCATCTTCTGATCATGGTATAAATAAGGTAGCTATAGCCCTAAAAAATCTGAATCACGATCTGGGAAATTCTATCCAGGGCGGATCGGTCCGGGCCTGAGGCGGATCGGTCCGATAGCGGATCGGTTCTTTTAATTTGACACAGATTCGGTTTGCAATCGGTTTGGTGCTCTCTGGATACAATTTGCAGGGCGAACCGGTCCGGGACTGGGCGGATCGGTTCGCTGGCGGATCGGTTCCTTTTTTATTTCAGCGGATCGGTCCGGTTGCCTGGGCGGATCGGTTCTTTTTAATTAGAGGCGGACCGGTCCGGATTTCTGATTCCTTCTTCTTTTGATCTTCGGATTTCGTTGATGATGAATGGACTTTAAATCTTTGCAACGGTGTTACGGCTAATGACATATACAAGTATGTTGGACAAAAATGTCCTTACAGTAGTGATAGTTTTCTACACTAAAACTTGGGTGATAACCCTAATGCTAGATATGTACATGTATTCTTGGGAGACTATTCATCATAGGAAAAATGGGTAAATATGCTTCAAGTGAGGGATTGCATTCACATATCGAGGTAAAATTAAATGAGTTTGTGGTGACGGCTTGTATATTGAGGAGTATGTATACTGATAGCCGAGTTGATATATACTATACGTATGAATAAGAGATAGTTTGTATATATAGATATATGGATATGTGAATATGTGTATATATATATCTATATAGATATGACTGTATGGATATATTTATGTTGTGGATATACATGGTATGAATATTTAAACCTTATGTGATGATTTAATATTGGATCATATGATGGGATCATATGGATGTGTATATATTGTCTATGTAAACGATATATATATACTTATGTGGTTAAGCATACCCCGCTCATGCTATCATTGGGAAGTTTCCGCGCAGAGGGTGAGCATCCTGGCTCGAGGAGCAGGGTGTGGATATTGCCGAGGTCATAGTCGTCCCGTGTGTTATTATATGATTTATATTTTTGGGATGAGACGCGGTGGGTATGTTTCGTCTCATTGTCGGTTTGGAGCTATGACCGCTTCCCGAGACGTCGTGTGCGTGAGTTTATCACGAGGTGGGTGTCGTTGATCCCCATCAGGTGGTCCCCAGTATTGCTACGTGAGACGGGCACTAGGAAGATGATAGCATGGTGCAGTTTATCGGCGCTATATATAGCCGGGTATATTTATGTGCATGGACATTGTACACCAGATATCATATGTACACTTGGTCATGGGTATGGATGATGGTATATATATATATATATATATATATATATATATATATATATGGTTAGAATAAAATACCTATATATATATATTTATATATATACTATAAATGAAAGGATATGAAATCTTGTTGGAATACATCTTAGATGATTATGATGTACTAGATTAATGGGCGTTGATGTATCGCATTTGAGGAATATTTCGATTACATCATCCCAAGGATATTATTGGAGATTATGAGATTGTTCTTATATGGAAATCTAGATTTAGTAGTTATAGTAGTGGTGTATTAATGGTATGTATCGCATTATGGATCTCTAGGATCAACATTGTCAAGGAGTAGTGTAACGGGGTGGTTCCTTATTTGGATTTCGCTTTGCGAGACACCCCACGCACGAAACGTAGTGCAGTGTTGATATTGGAGAGACGTTTTGTCAATAATAATTAGTATGCATGATATTTATTAAATATATCCTATGTTTTAACCCCTATATACATGGGTGACGTATTAAGAATTATAATTAATTAAAGTGTAAACCGGAATCCATTAAGCCTATTATGGCATAATTGTTTGTAAACATAATCTAGTATGATTAGTAAAGTGGTGGATTCTTGGGTTAAGATAGGAAGGCAAATCTCGTGGGATTAGGCGGGGCCTATGTTAAGTTAGGTTATCCTTATAATTGGGGTAATTTAACTAAAATCTCAGAACGCGAATAGGTGCGCGCCGTTAGATGAGAGGTGAGTTGGGGTTTCACAAGAGTGCGATTCCACTTTAATTATGAAATAAGTGCACCGATATTTATTATGCATGGTTAACACACTTGCTAAATATTTTTCACACTCGGGCTCTAACCCGTTTACTTTTCTCTCCTGCCTGTATATATATATATATATATATATATATATATATATATATATATATATATATATATATATATATATATATATATATATTATTAGAGGTGTCCTACCTATGGGATGTCGGATGACCTTCTATCCAGAGTCTTGGGAGCCGTGACATGCACGGACTGTTGCGGGGTGTATCTTGTAGTCGCTTCCTACTCCTTTAAAAATCTAGGTAGGATTCATGTTGTATATTGGGTTTATACCCAAGGGATATTTATAGATGTGTATATTTATTCCATTTCAGTTATTGTATTGGCTGTGACCCGACAGCTTATTCGGGTTTACTTCCTTGTGGTATATTCAGTTGTAGTTATTTATTTCATTTTATTCTAGCATTTCATTTATCTTAGTTCTTGGATGCGTTTTTCTTTTCTTATTAGTAGTGTTATAGTGTTGGTTTGTTGTATGTTGCATATTTTATTTAATTTTAACATCCCGCTTATATGGTATCGGGTAGTTAGTCCTATATTATATTGTACCGAAAGTTGATGTTGAGACTGGACCATCTGAAACTCCTGATTTAATATAGTATAGGCTGGCCACCCGTTATTATTTTAGGCGGGTTGTTACAGATGGTATCAGAGCATCAGGTTCTAGAGTCTTTAGGATCTGTGCGGGTTTTCTGCGTTCTTCCATTAACGTTCTTGATATAAAGCCCTACTATTAGGACTATTGCGTTCACTGCGCTTATCTTCTTCTGTGAAGTGTATTCACTTGATCGACGTTTTGATAACAGTTCCTTCCGTTTCAGACGTCGCTTAGATTATGTCGTCTAGGAATGAACAAGATTAGAGTTACAATACCCATAACAGATTTTGGGGTGCACTTTGATTGGAGGTAATTGTTTTCCTCAATTCAAACGGAAAGAAGAAAGAGAACTCTAACGGTGGTTTAGAGTGTTCTATCGGCGGTTGAGTAAGATAGGGAAATTTAATCGAACTGTGAATCTTGGACTTAGTAAGGTAAGTCTGAGGAGATGTATATAGTGTAGTCCTTGGGAGGTTTATATTGAGAAACCCGTCAACTTTCGTTAGGAAGCCTGCTGATGTTGACTTTTACTGGTGGAAGGTAGGTGGCATTGACCAAATAGTTGGGGGTATCGTCTTTATTTAAGAAGGGCGTAAGAAATTGGAGACTCAGGTTCGTTGAGTAGGACTGATGGAGTTTTTGGTAGTAGAAATCGCGTTTTGTCCTTCAAAATGGTTAGGAAGGACTTTGGGGAAAATGTTTCTCGTGTGGAGAAATAGGCTTAGGGATAATGATAGTCCTGGAAGAGGTAGAGGACTTTAAATAAGGGTCCAAGGATGAATTAAAGTAATTGGATTATGGAAGTATAAGGTAGAATACATTTCTTTGGGTTTAAGTTACGCTTTGTGTGATATTGGGAACGTCGAGCGTAAGGTACAATGAGTAGTTAGCCTCTACACCGTTAGGGTGTATGGAGTTTTCCTAGAGGAAGAAGTGAGAAAGTGTGGACTTTGTATGGCATCTTTTGAGATAATACACCTTCCCGTAAGGAGATAGTAGGGAGTTGTGCTATTGAGTTCCGGAAGTGGGGATAATCGGAGTTTGTTGAGTTGTGGTTTTAAGCTTATTGTCTTATGGATAGAGATAGGTTAGAGAGTGTAATTGTAGTATTCCATGAGAGGAGGACTTGCCTTGTGGCAAATGCTTTGATGCAATGCAAGGGATTAGTATAGCTGAGAGGTTTAGAGTTTATTAGATTTATGTTGAGCGAATAATATTGCTCATAGTTGCGCTAGTTTGAGAACTAGGTATTGGTTAGAGTGTTGTATTTGTTGAGACCTTGTGTCCTAAACATAAGGTGTTTGTTTGGAGTGTCGAAAGACGCGGAATGGATTTATATTATATTGTTGTATAGGCCCTCGGGCAATATCTAAAATATGAAAATCTTTTTATAAAACCATAACCATGGTTCAACTAATCTCAATCCCCAACCTAGCTACACAGTGGTGTATTGGTAGGGTTCCTTGCTTGGATTTCGCTTGCGAGACCTTATCCGCATGAAGGTGGCTAGCATCAGGAATTGAGGAGAGTTCAACCGTTGGGAATTTTCAAAATTTTATATATTTAGTATGTTGTTATAGATTATATTGCTGAGGGTTATATTACGATTTGAGGCTAATGGAGCCTGATTATAATTCTACGAGTGGAAACTCGGGTACAGGGTATATGGGCGCCCTGGGTAGCTAGTTGATTTTAAAATTTTTATGGTTTGACATGAGAACCAAGAAGGATCGGTATAGTGATCCTGAGGGATGATGTAAGGACTAGATGAGATTGAGGTCCTAGGCATATCTTAAATTTCGCGGGAAAAATTTTTGTAAGGGGGGAAGTATGTAACAACCCTTGACTTTGGAGACTGAGAAATTAAATTTTTGGGAAAATAAAATTTAATTGAATTGGAGAATTTTAAAATTTGGGAATTGATGCCCAAAAATAGAGAACGTTTTAAAGTATTTCGAATGATGATTTTGAGGGTACCATTGATCCCGAAAGGGTTGAGATAGTCAAAATGACTATCATTGGGTTTTATTTCGACTCGGGAATGTTTATAAGACACTTTGACTCGAATTGGAGTAAACGAGTAATTTAAAGTGTGTATTAACATTTAAAAACTGGGTTTATTGTTTTAAGGGATTTAAAGGCCTACGGAGCAAGCCTTTTCATTTGAGAGAAAGAGAGAAAAAGTCCTAGAGGGAGAAAGAAGAAAGAAAGAAGAAGAAGAAAAGAAGAGAGAGAGGAAGAAAAGCTTGGAGATTCCGGACCAAACGCGACAACGAGGACGATCCAGCCTCTACAAATCTGAGGCAAGTGTTTAATCTTGCTAAATAAGTAATTTGTGAATTTAATTTCATAATTTGTGGGTTAAAGAAATGGATTTTGGGTATAAATATTAAAACCTAGATTTTTGGGTTAAAATCTTGAAATCAATGTGTATACATGGGTTTGATGACACATAAATTATTGGGATGAGATGTGGGATGAGTTTACATGTTTAGAATATTATTGGGTTAAAGATTCGGGGTTTGGTGATGATATTTGGGTGTTTGAGGAAGTAGGGTTTGGTCAAAAATGGAAAATCGGCCAAGAGAACTGGTATGGCCGGTCGACCTCACCCAGGAACCGATCGACCGCACCTTCAGGGAAAAGCCTACTGCATTTCTTCGTAGGCAAAATTTGGACCCGCGGTCGACTGGTCCCATGTTTTTAGCCCAAGATTTGGATTTCTTTCTTTCCCTTTTCTTTTGGAGTTTTATTCTTAGGGGCTTTCTTAATGGGCTTATTATGGAGGGTTAGGATACTATATTAAGGGAATGGGGCCCTAGGTCGAATAGGGGCTTGGGGGCCTATGTTAAATTGATTTAGGAGGATGGGGTGCCTCTTTTAGGAATGAAAGAAATATGGGACTAAATTGATTGGCGGATTTTCCTACTATGACGGAGGTGGGAAATTATGGATTGGTTGTAAATGGTAGAGATAGTCCCTTTTTGCTTAAGTGTGTATTAAAAATGGACATTTCGAGGCATAGTGGGGGATCTCAGTGAGGATGGGAGTTATAGATTGAGGTCATAAGTAAGCATATATGCTGGGAGGTTAAGAACTCTTAGAGAGCGTAGGGAGTTTAAATATAAAATTGTAGGCTGAGGGTAGTGCCAAATCCTTATGGCAGATAGGATTCTATTGAGATTAAGGTTTGGGGACCGAAGAGTGAGAGGGGTCACGGAGACTTAGAAATGTTTAAAATTAAGGAATAATTGATAACCCAATAGGAGTAAGGGTTCATAAGATCAATCGAACCATAGGAGAAATTGGGAACGATTTGGATCGTACTATCGACTAGAATAAGCGGTAGCATAAATTCTAGTCAGGATAGTTATATATAATTATGTGGAAGTAACCACTGGAATTCAAACACTTAAAGTGAAGTTGGGATAAGTTGAGGTTTATAGACTATTAGTCATGTATAGGCCAATGGTCAAATAGTACTAAAGATAATTATGTACTTTCGAATATAGATGAAATGTGTAGTGACGGTTTCCTACACTAAAACTTGGGTGATAACCCTAATGCTAGATATATACATGTATTCTTGGGAGACTATTCATATAGGAAAAATGGGTAAATATGCTTCAAGTGAGGGATTGCATTCACATATCGAGGTAAAATTAAATGAGTTTGTGGTGACGACTTGTATATTGAGGAGTATGTATACTGATAGCCGAGTTGATATATACTATACGTATGAACAAGAGATAGTTTGTATATATAGATATATGGATATGTGAATATGTGTATATATATATCTATATAGATATGACTGTATGGATATATTTATGTTGTGGATATACATGGTATGAATATTTAAACCTTATGTAATGGTTTAATATTGGATCATATGATGGGATCATATGGATGTGTATATATTGTGCATGTGAACGATATATATATACTTATGTGGTTAAGCATACCCCGCTCATGCTATCATTAGTAAATTTCCGCGCAGAGGGTGAGCATCCTGGCTCGACGAGCAGGGTGTGGATATTCCCCAGGTCATAGTCGTCCCGTGTGTTATTATATGATTTATATTTTGGGATGAGACGTGGTGGGTATGTTTCGTCTCATTGTCGGTTTGGAGCTATGACCGCTTCCCGGGACGTCGTGTGCGTGAGTTTATCACGAGTTGGGTGTCGTTGATCTCCACCAGGTGGTCCCCAGTATTGATACGTGAGCCGGGCACTGGGAAGATGATATCATGGTGCAGTTTATCGGCGCTATATATAGCCGGGTATATTTATGTGCATGGCCATTGTACACCATAAATGGTATGTACACTTGGTCATGGGTATGGATGATGGTATATATATATATGGTTAGAATAAAATGCCTATATATATATATATATATATATATATATATATATATATATATATATATATATATATATATTTATATTTATATATATCCTATAAATGAAAGGATATGAAATCTTGTTGGAATACATCTTGGATGATTATGATGTACTAGATTAATGGGCGTTGATGTATCGCATTTGAGGAATATTTCGGTTACGTCATCCCAAGGATATTATTGGAGATTTTGAGATTGTGCTTATATGGAAATCTAGATTTAGTAGTTATAGTAGTGGTATATTAATCGTATGTATGGCATTATGGATCTCTAGGATCAACATTGTCAAGGAGTAGTGTAACAGGGTGGTTCCTTGTTTGGATTTCGCTTTGCGAGACATCCCACGCACGAAACATAGTGCAGTGTTGATAATGGAGAGAAGTTTTGTCAATAATAATTAGTATGCATGATATTTATTAAATATATCCTATGTTTTAACCCATATATACATGGGTGACGTATTAAGAATTATAATTAATTAAAGTATAAACCGGAATCCATTAAGCCTATTATGGCATAATTGTTTGTAAACATAATCTAGTATGATTAGTAAAGGGGTGGATTCTTGGGTTAAGATAGGAAGACAAATCTCGTGGGATTAGGCGGGGTCGATGTTAAGTTAGGTTGTCCTTATAATTGGGGTAATTTAACTAAAATCTCAGAACGCGAATAGGTGTGCGCCGTTAGATGAGAGGTGAGTTGGGGTTTCACGAGAGTGCGAGTCCACTTTAATTATGAAATAAGTTCACCGATATTTATTATGCACGGTTAACACACTTGCTAAATATTTTTCACACTCGGGCTCTGACCCGTTTACTTTTCTCTCCTGCCTGTATATATATATATATATTTATTATTACAGGTGTCTTAACTATGGGATGCCAGATGACCTTCTATCCAGAGTCTTGGGAGCCGTAACATGTGCGTACTATTGCGGGGTCTATCTTGTAGTCGCTTCCTACTCCTTTAAAAATCTAGGTAGGATTCATGTTGTATATCGAGTTTATACCCAAGGGATATTTATAGATGTGTATATTTATTCCATTTTAGTTATTGTATTGGTTGTGACCCGACATCTTATTCGGGTTTACTTCCTTGTGGTATATTCAGTTGTAGTTATTTATTTCATTTTATTCTAGCATTTCATTTATCTTCTTGGATGCGTTTTTCTTTCCTTATTAGTAGTGTTATAGTGTTGGTTTGTTGTATGTTGCATATTTTATTTAATTTTAACATCCCGCTTATATGGTATCGGGTAGTTAGTTCTATATTATATTGTACCGACATTTGATGTTGAGAATGGACCATTTGAAACTCCTGATTTAATATAGTATAGGGCTGGCCACCCGTTATTATTTTAGGCGGGTTGTTACATGTTGTGACCTTCTCGAGTCTTTAATTTAATGATCACGTCTTCAATGCATACCTTGACTTATATATATGAATAATTGACGCGACTCAAAATATGCTCTAGTGCGTGCTAATTATGGTTCAAATGCAAACCAGCCGCGTAAGTAATAAAGCTGGTAAGACAGGGTGGAATCCTCAGGGAAATATGACTTACAACGTTACGACGATAGGAAAGATGACTAATCCTAAGCTAACTCAGAAAAGGAAAGGAAAAGGTGATGAATTTTTGGAATTTATATCTACTAACTAAATGCAAATTAATTAAACTATGTATGTAGGAGTAAACTACTGTGACTGAATAAATATGAAGGAGAAAAATAGGTTGGACTACAATCCCCTGAACCCTAGTATATTTACAGAATATAAAAGTAATTATAAATTAATTAAAAACCAAACTTTATTAATTTCAAGCATTACATATATGAGGGTCCAAGCCCGCACCATACATAATTAAGAATAGAAATAAAGCGGTGTCAACATAGCTGACATGAGCGTCGCACTCTTAAACACCCCGGTCACCTAGGGAAACCAAGGTTAAAAGACCTACGACGGTTATAACGACTAATCAACACGATTCAATCATTTATTTAATCCAGAGAATTACTTTTATACTCATGCAAACCACATCGGGTTGGGTTCATGCATCCCAATCCTTAGAAATCTCACTAGACATGATGAAACTATAATTAACCAAAGATGCTATGATGCATGAAATCATAATTGCGTGAAAAGTAAAATTAAACATATAAATAAGGATTCTAACTAAGAAGAATGAATTACCAACATCAAATATGAAAGCAATAAAGAATAGATTTCTTGGAATGAATAGAAGCCTTGAATTAATGCAAAAACATGAACAAATTCTTGAATAATATGAATCATAAACTTCTTAGCTTCAAAACCCTCTCAAAATTAACTAAAAAAAAGTTCTCTAATGTCCAGTATGACAAAGAAATAAATACATTAAATAATTTAATTTTTAGAGTTTGAATAATGCAAAATCTTTTTTAAAAGAAAATAAAAATTAGAATTCCGCCCGCCGAACCGGTCCGGTGCCTACTTCTTTAATGGGCGAACTTGTACGGTGTCTGCCAGTTGAGGGGACCAGTCCGAATGCTTTGCTATAGATTCTGTTATGTCCTCCTAGTGTTGGGGATCGGTCCAATGAAGTCTCCTTCGGTTCGGTGATATTCGGTTCGGTTCGGTTCGATTTTGTGACTTTTTATTTTTCTTCCTTTTTCTCCTTAATTTCTTTGTAACTTCAAAGATCCATAACTTTTCACCCAGGACTCAAATTTGGATGTAGTTTATTCCTACGTGATTATGGACTCTAGGTCTTCAACTTTCCTTTTGGTTTCGTGTCCGAATTCCTTGTGTAAAATTACTATTTTTCCCTTGACTTTCCTTGACTTGTATCTTTCTTGAGTTTGAGTTCTCTCTTCTCTTCACTTGTGTAAAATACCTGCAAAAATATACATGAAATACACGAAACTCGATGCACTATATAGAGAAGGTCAGCAGAAATAATATGAGATAAATTAACTCGATTTACATCGCACAAGATGATAAAAGCCTATAAATTAAAGGGATAAATATTAAGAAAAAGCCCCCCTAACATAGAACTTTGACCGTTCTGAGCAATTTAAAAGGATCCAAGGAAGGTCCAACACTCACCAAGCATGTTATTAAGATAGAATACCTCTTTCGCAGGTAAGAAATTGCATTTAGCGTATGCAAGATGCCTTTAAACCCCTAAGCTACCCTGGTACGACAAGTGGTGTCTCATGAGGGTTTGTAGTGAATATTCCCACAAAATTCGTTTTTGACTCAAAGAAAAATTCAAAATACTTAAAAATTATAAAATTTTAACCTTTCTAAAAAAATTCACCATAAATTTATATTCAAGTCTCAATTTATGGTGTGTGTGTGCGAAGCCGAAAATTAAACCGTTAATTTACACTACTTGATAATTACATTACTTTGTGAAAATTCGTTTTGATTCATTTTCTCACGAATGCACTCACAAACGAAACACTCGGAATGTGGCTAATTCTCTCGGTATGCATGATATAAAGAATAAATATAACGGAACACAAATTCACTCACACAAATTGGAAAGACGAAATTTTTATGGTGAAAAGATCTCTTCATCGGAATACGATCATTGGAAAATGGGAAACATCGGCTCTTATTCGCAACAATTGATCTCTCTTACTATCTTTTTGTGTCTTATCTCTCCATGCGGTAATTAATTTCGTAATTCGAACTCGATTAGGACTTTATCGGGTGATAAGGTGCATTGGGTAAAATTGGGATTGGTTGAAATTTCGAAATTGGAAAATCTTTTTATGATGTCCGTTAGTGCCTTTTCAAGCTTTTGCTAATTTTTTTCCTTTTTTTCTTGCAATTTTTGTTGAGCATTTTTTTTCTTGCCTCTTTTTATTGCACCTATTGCACTTAATTTATGAATTTTCCATTTTTCACAATTTTGAGCTATTTGGGAAAAAACAAAAGAATCGAGATCAAAACAAAAGAATCGAGATCTTAAACGAATTTTTTATAGAAAAATTGAACTTTGAATTAATTTTAACTTGGGTTGATTTAAAAAATTCTCGAAAGTGATAGGCTTGAAATCTCATCGGGTTAATTAATCTCCACGTTTATTCGTAAAGTTATCAATTTTCGCTCAATTTCTATCTTTGGTCAATTTCGTCTTAGTGCTCTTGATTTTTAACAATTTATACTTCAAACAAATTTTTGTGACATTTTTGAAAAATTTAAATTCCAATTTTTATTTTTTTGAGGGAAAAAATATTTTTGGCTTTTCAATTTTTTTTGGAAATTTTGGAAATTTTGCAATTTTTTTTTAATTTTTGGGCATTTTGAACTTTGTGAAATTTTGAATCGCATGCGTACCCCTAACTTAGACTTTTGCAAAGTCTCTATGCAAAAGGACTAAAATCTCAAATAAAAGGAGAGTGCATAAAAATAAACAAAGGCAAAATGCACATTTTTATGTATTACCAAACACGAATTATAAGAAGTTAAAATGAGAAATACATAAGGAAAGCAAAAAATAACAACACATCCTAACAATGCTCATTGTGGAAGAGGGTGAGAGGGACCGAGTGCGTTGGGATCATACGGGTCATAGAAGTAAGTGGGGAGTGGCACCCCCTCACTTACTTGGAGTTTGTACATTTTTGCGTGGAGGCATACCATCATGCTAGTGTTGCATGGTATGACTCTTGGTCGGCTCGATAATCCCTTACAAAATCATTGATAATCGTCTCCAAGTACTCAATGTGAAGAGATAGGTTCGCTCCCCATGGCTCGTAATCCCAATCCTCTTCCTCATCATATTCGGGCTCTTCCTCGTCTCCCATCTCAACATCCTCATCGACATTTTCTTCCACTTGTATCACCTCACGTTGGAGTTCACTTTGGGTACGAGATTCTAGCCTAATTGCCTTTGGAAGGTGAGGAAAGGCTTGGGGGGATGAATTTCGACATCGGCAAGGAGGGAGCTGATGAAGCGGGGGTATGGTAGGGGAGCTCGGCCTTTAAGATCCATAGCTGCATTTATGATATCCACGTAGAAAATGCGTGCAAGATGGATTAGGGCGCGGGGATCGAAAAGGTGGAAGAGGAAATCGGCTTGCCTAGGACGCATTGTCGAATCGTTGGAGGTTTGAAGGATGTTGGTGCACACGATGTGGAGGGAAATGTGGGATTTTCCGAAAGATACCCCACGGGTAAAGTTTCTTGATTCCACGAGTGTCCAGGGGTAAGGCGGGAGATGTATGCACCTTTCGTAACGGGTTCAACATTTGTTGGGTAGTCATAACAGTTGGGGCTCGGGATGTCCATGGTGCGCAATTATTGAATAATGATATCGAGTGAAAATAGGATGCGCCGCTTGTCAACATAGACTTCCACTTGAAATTTCTAAATTCGGACGGCAGTGCTATAGAAGACGCGGACCTCGTCCTCCTAAACTGTGGCATGAGGCTCCCCAAAAAATTGACACCGTCCACACGGGCAAAATAAATTATTGACTGATTGTGGAAGCTGCGCCCACTTGACTTCGTACTCAATATGCATTGAGCGGTATGGGGAGAAGAAGACGTCGCACCACATTGTGACACCCTGCCTAAAGAAATCCCGAGTGATCAGTCCTAAATTAAATTGAAACGGGTTTCTCAGTTGGTTCATTCTTAGCATCACTGTCGAAAGCTATTTAATTACTTACCATATAAGTGAAATCATACCGGTGCCAAAATTTTATCTTTCATTAACCCAAGAACAATACTCACGCGGAAAAATAAATTAGACATTCACACCATGCAATAAATCGAAACCATCTCATAATATATAATGCATAAAGTCTTGCTGAGTCTACATTTGGCTAAAATCCACAACTGCTAAATAAACCAAAAATAATCCAAAACTGAATATCTGAAATAAAGACAATGGACAACATTTCCCAATAGAGAGTACTGAAATGGAGATCCTACACTAGATCAGAATAAAGGAGTCGTCTATGCAAAGTCCTGCTAGCCTCCACAAAGTTGTAGCTACGAGTCCCTAAACAGAATCCTCAAGTCTGGAGTCCCTGTGGCTAGACACCTAAAAGGTTTTGAAAATATTTTGATGGCAAGAGTTAGTACTCAAAACATTTTGGAAATATTTAGCAAGTGATTATCACAGTAAAATGAGTTATTGATTACACATGTTAAGATTTTACGCACACTCTCTTGAGTTACCTCACCCCTCATCTAGTGCACGCCTAACGTCATGTACTTAGCCCACCTAGTTGTACTAACCAAGCTAACTAGACTATAGAATCAAACTGAACTTATCTATGCACTAAGTTCCCATACCTCCCACTTAGTATGTAATAGTAACCATATCTCATGATTGATATACTTAGATAACTGTTCACGCTTTGTTATCCTTAACCGGTTTATAATTAAGTTTTCCTACTTAATTTGTTTTTAGCTGTAATCCCGGCATCTCATTGTCTACTAACTCGCATAAGTAGATTATTAATACAATATACATTTCACAAACAATATATACTTATAAATTCATTCATTACTAATATGTCCTCTTAACACACAACAAGGACTCTTGGTTCAGAATGGTCCATCGACACCAAGTAAGAGTCTGGTTCGGAATGTCACCTCGAACCCAAATGCATTTCACGTAGTGGTTCGAAAAATCACCTTGAACCCACTAATGAAATTATATACATAGGTTGGTTCGAAATTATTTCATCACGACCTCAACTTACTATTTCCATATATTAGTTCGGAATCCTACCTCGACCCTAATATAGGCAATTATACATTAGATATTTTCTCCACCTAAGTATTTATATAATTCAGTAGGTATGCACACAACCTAAAATAATGTCCGTACGTAATATTTTCGCTTTAATATTCACCTTACTTATGAATTTACGATTTATCTCACTATCGTCTTATAATTGAGTATTCACGCAACTCCATGGGCCCTAGTTATCCCTCTATTCATTTCAGTAGATCAGCTATCTCTAACCTATTGGTATACTTCTTGGGATGACGTTTACTCTCTCAGAAACTCAAACCCCAAACTCCCGATACTCTACTCGATCGTTTATCTTCGTCGGTCCATCACTTCAAAGCGTGAACTCAATGATTATAACGGACCCCCACTATACACCCACTGGTACTCTCTAATTACCTACATAGGTATAAGGTCATCATTAAGGTTCCCCTTAAGCGTCGACCATCGAATATAACTCAACCAACAAAATAACCCAAAAACAGAAAGGGTCGAACGATTGACCAGGATCATCGATCGATCGAATTCAAGGGTTGATCAATTGATCGAGTAGTGACAGATTTAGTTCTTCTTCTTCTTCATTCGTTTTCCACCAAATTAAATTATCTAACTCCCATGATAATTCACCAAAATTGCAATTAATGATATCTAACTATTCCTACATGTGCTAGGATTGTTTCTAACGAATTAAACATTATAAATCCTTCCATTTTAGCCCAGAATATTTAAAATCTTCTAATTATTCAAAAACCTAATATGACATGTTCTTCCTATGTTTTTAATCATCAACCCAGATTTTAATTTGTTTTAACCATCATGATTTCTCTAATTTTCAATCCTTTACAGATATAAATTAAACTCCATGTGATTTCTACCCAAACATGCAATTAATCAATTTCTTTTCTCCAAGAATATTCATCAAAATCAATTATTTGAAAATCCTACGCATGGATATTATAACTCAAAATAATTTTTCAAATAACCACTTGCCTTGTTCAAAGATGATCTGATTTCGTGATTGTTGTTGGTGATTGATTGTCTTTCTCCAATCTTCCTTCCCGGCAAGTTTGTGGTGCAAGAACCCTATGAATCCTTCACCAATTCTCCCTTAAGCTTTGAGAATAATCTCTCTTCTCTCTCTAATAGATTTACTTTGTGTTATGAGGTTTCTAACCCTAACTTCACTTTTTATCAGCTGATAAAACACTCCAAAATTCATAGGTCTCCTCACCCCCATATGCGAAAAGACTAAAACGCCCCCATACGGTCCCGGTTTAGCCCAAAAATGTCCTGGTACCAGACTAGTACCCTCGGGTATACTATTTTGACTATTTCGACCAATTCGGAATCATCTGTGATCTCTAAATCATCATTTGAGTCACCAAAAATATATTTCCTATCTTATCCTCAATTTAGTCTACACGCGATACTTGGTTGAGGTATAATCAAGTACGTCCATATCTCTCGCTATGTCGTACAAATTTACTATCAACATTTACTATTCACACTTAGTAAATTCGAATCATAATATTAATCAGTGTGTATCTCTCAACTAATATTTAATAATCACAATTATTATTTATGCGCTTAATAATATTAATTATCATTAAATCGTATTAAATTACTCTACTCACATAATTTAAATTAAAACATATTTTATATTTAATTACCCAATTAATTAAATTCTAAATAGAAATATGGGGTATTACACACCTCTTCTCTTGGTGGGAGCGATATTCATTATTACTGTCGGGGAGGATCTCGGTGGAGGCGTATTTTGTGGGGAGTGGTCTTGCTTCTCTAGCGACCATTTTGACGAGAATGTGCCGAAAATATAAGAGATAGAGAGTAAGAGACAAGATGGTGGTGTGAGGTGAAATGGGGGAATATAGTGAGTATTTATAGGTGTAGTGTGGAGTGGTGGGGGATAAATTTGGAGGGAAAAGTTAGAGGGAAAGGGGAATGGATTTTGGGGGAAGAGTTGGAGGGAAAGGTTTTGGGAATTGGGATGAAGAGTTTTGGGAATTGGGATGAAGAGTTTTGGGAAATGGGAGATGAACCATGTGAAAGCTGCAAACTGCTACAAATATCCAAACTGGTCGGGTGCCTGGTGCAAACTAGTCCTGTCTATTTATTTTCATTTTTTTCGCATCAGAGAACCGAACCGGTGGTCTTGGGACCGAACCGGTCCAGGACACTTTTAAAGGTGTTCTTACATTCTCTTTTACTCTCTAAACTTAGGCTTCTCCTCGCTCAATGTTTACAGACCCTCCCAAAGATGTTCCTACCCAATATTTGGCTCTTAAGTATATGAATCTCCCCTCGAAACACCCCACGCTCACTCATGATCTTTTCCTTCGCATTTCTTTCCTTAACGAATTTGATTCCTACGACCCTAACCTAAAAGAACTAATATACAAAAGAACGACCCCATACTCCTCGAGGGTGCGACGACCTATCTTTCAATCTTAAAAACTCATCCAACCCCACTCACGGGGTCTGATGATTTTCTTAACTCCTCCATCCTACGATTATAAACAAACAGTCATAATAAGTTGGGTACCTTCCCAAAGGTAAAGGATTCACCTTGAGGTTCATGATATGTATCTTGAATGGGATTCTCATAGTGCCCAATAGAATTACAACTTACTTGTCCCGACTTAGAGTGAACCTCTTGGTCAAAATTGGAGGGACATGTCAAACCTTGATCTCTCTCAACTTCGGGAATGCTTGGGTCGGGCTCTAAGTCGGACGAGACTTGAGTCTTCTCCTCTATCGCATCCGAAGGCTCCAGTGGCCCGATTATATGGTTACAAAGAGGAATCTCATTTATTTGATTTTTCTTTTCACTATTTTCGACGTGATTACATGATTCCAATTGAGTTTGGATGTCAACAGTGAGGCTCTCATCCACTGGCCCAATTTTTCTCTCAAAATTTTCTAAGTTCATGTCTCCTACCTGTCTCTAATGCTTACTTTCGATGTCCTTTCTCACTCGCTCAATATCTCACTCCTCTCTCTCACACTCAACAATGTGATCTCTCTCATTCTCCACATTCGTCACTACACACTCCTTTTTCTCGTCCTATAGCTCAATGTCTGAATTTTTTCTCTCCTCGCTCTCACCTGCTTTAACAAGGCATACCCCTAATGAATCTCTCGTGTAATTCCTCTCGATCTCGTGTACTATATCTTCCATAAGATCCATCTCTCGCAATTCTCTCTCATTACCCTCAGGTTTGGTGATGTTGAAGATATTTTTTTCAAGGATCATCTTCCCAAATGTGAGTTGCATTCGCCCATTTTGAGTGTTGATTAATGCATTTTCCGTAGCTAAAAATGGGTGGCCAAGAATAACGGGAACATGATTGCTCAGTATAAAGGAGGGCTCCTCATCCTAGATGACAAAATCTACCGAGAAGTAGAAAGTGCCAACTTGGACGATCACGTCCTTAACAACTCCCCAAGGTATCTTCACTAAACGATTTGTGAGCTGGAGAGTCATCGTTGTGGTCTTAACTTCCCGCAAGTCTAATTTCTTATAGATGGAGTAGGGGAGAATGTTAACACTCGCCCTTAAATCTATTAGCGCTCTCTTGATTCGATTCCTCCCCATGATGCACGAAATGGTGGGTGCACCCGGATCTTTGAATTTGGGTGGAAGGTCATTTGATAGGATTGAGCTAACGTTTTGTGCTAGGAACACATTTTTTCTTTACCTTTATCCTTCTTTTAATTGTTAATAAATCCTTAAGGACTTTAACATAGGCGTTAATTTGCTTTATGGCATCGAGGAAAGGTAAATTCAGCTTTACTTCCTTGAAAACATCTAGTATATCTTCACGGGAGGTACCTTTTTGATATGGAACCAACCGTTGAGGTAACGACACAGCAGTGGGTGGTTTCACTATTATTATGGGCCCACTAGTGTTGTCCTCATTGTCACTCTCATTTAAGGGGGCATTTTCGGCCTCTTTCGTGCCGGGCGATACCTCCTTATCTTTGGGTACTTCGTGCAGGGGAGGTGATTAATCAACAATTGTCCCACTATGTAGAGTGGTAATTGCACTACATTACTCTGGATGGTCGTGGGATGTAGCGCTAACACTAGATTGACCTTGGGGAGGAAATTTACGCTCTTCTTGGATACTAATGGATGCATGAAACTTAAAGATATTTGTAATACCCCGTGATTTTAATAACTTTTAAAATGGGTTATATTTTAAATTAATGGATTAATTGCATTTTATTATAAATTAATTCATTTGGGTTTTATCCGAATTGTGGATATTAAAATGAATGATTCTTAATATTACTTGAAGATATGTAGGTAATATATGAATGTGATGTCATTGATATGGCTGTGTGATATTAATTCAGTAATTTGAATTTTTAGTCGGACGCGGTATAGGACGTGTCGGGACTAATTTGTTAAATTAGAAAGGAAACTTATTTTTACATCAGCCTTATAGTCATTTTGAGTGTGTCGTTGCATCCGAAAGGGTTGAAATAGTAAGAAAAGTCTATTTGGATGTTTGTTTTAGGTCTCGATTATTTGGAAATGAAAAGACAACCAAAAAGGGCATTTTGGTCATTTTTACAAGAGGGCTGAATAGTGATTTCGGATTTTGTCCTATTATAAATATTTGGCGATTAGTGTACGTGGGTTCATTCATCTCTTCTACACAAAATTGAAAGGTCACGTTGTGAGAGAGAGTGAAAGGTTGCTTGGGAGAAGAGAAGCTTGCTTGGAAAGGAGGAGAACTAAGGACCAAAGGTCACCACCAACAACCACCACCGGAAGATGACCAGAGAAGGGAGAACCACCTGTGATATACAACCCCAAAGGATCAGACCTTCATTAGAGGCAAGTATTTGATGATTTCAATCTAAGTTTATATATTGTCCATGTTAGGATAGTTATAAAAAGATGAGATTCTGCATGTTTGGAAGATAAAGATAGAGTTGTTAATTGATTTCTGGAAAATGGAACTATGTAGGAATCAAACTCATCTAGTAGGTAGATATTGATCCATGAAATAATCATAAATATGTTGAAGAAATTGTGAGAATCATTAGTTTGTTCTTGAAGATATCGTGTATATAATTTTATGGATAATAGGATAAACATATGCTATTAATTCAAACTCTTGATGATTCTAGGATGTTTAAAGAATTAGAAATCATTTACATATGTTGCTATATCATGTAGTAAGGCTTATAATGAATTTGGGTTATTAATATGAAGGTTTGAATGATCAAAAGTGATGAAACCCGTAGTAGAAGTAATGCAGAAAACTGGGCTGTTATCTGGGAGATCGATCGATCGACCTCCCCAGAATTTGTGAAGTTGTTCCTTTCTAATTCTTGTTCTTATCCCAAACCTTTTCTAAATATTTGGTGATTATGAATTGGTTATAATGGGACTTAGATAAGATCAGTAAGCCCTAGATAAGAATCGAATTAATGTGATTGGGATTTAATTGATTAGAAGTATGTGAATTATATTGAAAGAAATTTCGGTTGCTAGATTCATGTGTTGAATTCTAATTTGTATGCATGAGGATTAAGGATAGGACCAATAGAGGAAAATGTGAAACCACCTGGGTAGCCTTAAGTTTACAAGAGGGTTTAATACTATGTGATAGAGGATGTGTTTATGAGAGATTAAAAACTATCGGTTATAACCCTAATCAAAGGAGAGTTTAACTCATAGTAATTCGAGAGATAACATGTTATCGACCAGTAGGATATTAGTGAGTTGTTACTGAATAAATACATTGAGGAGAACCCATTTGAACCTTGAGTAATGAGTGAGACTCTGGAATAATTAAATTAAAGAAGTGAAGCCATAATATTTTAATATGTAGGATTTAAAGAGATATAATGCTACGTATGGGAATTATCTTAGAGTGGTGGGATTATCTTGTTGATATTATATTATAGGTGGATGATAATGCCTATTGTATTGATTGATGATTTATGTGTATAACATACCTATCTTACTTGCTATCGATGGGAGGTTTGCGCATGAGGGCAGTCTTATCCTGATGAATCCATGGGATTTTTGATTTTTCGCTCTAGAACATAGGTCTATGAAAGACTTATCGGGGAGTTGATAAGTCCGCTGACTATGGGAACGTAGCTATGTGCGTGACCAATGGATATGAGAACTATGTTCACCTCCAAATTTTTGTGTTGTTGTTTGTTGTTCGAGGAATCCTTACCGAACCTTTAGTCCCTTATTCGGCGACCAGCGATATTGGGACATGATAGTAGAGTAATGCATGCACCGCAGCTGTGTCTCGGGGTGCCGTATTATATATGTATATATATAAGGGATTAAATGAATGAATGTATATATAGTGGTTTGATTAATCTATTGTGTGATGATTGTAGATGACGGTGAATAAAGAAAAAGAAGTCAATTAATTTGATGAATATTTATTCTTAGAGAATTGAAAAGCTTAATTCATATTAATGATAAACGTATAAGAATGATTATATTACGTATGATATGGGACATACGGGGTTACGATTTGGGATAGAATCATATTATGGAAACTAGTGAAGAAGAACCATTAACTTGGAGGTTAATAGGAAACGTTAAGTGTGCACTCTAGCTGAGAGGTGAGAATATCAAGTGAGAGTCTGAATACTAACATGTACATAATAAATGCTTTATTGCACTTGTTAAATACTTTCTCTTTTCAAAATCATTTCACATCGGGCTCTGACCCGTTTCCTTGCATATTCTCTTTTCTATTGTACCTTCTATATCAGGTGCAGCAGCAGGGACGCTAACCTTAGAGAATTATGATGAGCTATGGAGCTATGTAGTATTACTTAGACTCCTATCGTCATTTGATTCATTGTGTTATTTAGTTAGGGCATGTCGCCCAAAGGAATTCAGTTACCTCTTTTCTATTGAAGTCAAATAGTCTTGTACTCGTGTCATTTTAATACATTTGTTATTGTTGGTGTTGATGTAAAAAATTAGATTATCTCTAATTTATCAATCACAGATAAAATAAATAAAACAAAAGATTTTTAAAGTGGTCCAGCCTTGTAAGAATGGCCTACGTCCAATGTTTTTGTTATTGTTGACTGTTTGCTTGGAATTCTCGATAATAGATTTACCAAGAAATTCCAAGTCCCCTTCTAATGAGGAGGTTACAATGTATTTATAGCCTTGAGGCTGTACATGTGAAAGGACAATGCGCTGTTATCTAGTAGACATATACATTTGTATGATAATAATGAGAATTTAATGCGCACTCGTCTTTTTGATTCTCCTGATTTAAGTGCTTTGTACGCCAAGTAGGTCGGGCCACTTAAGCTGCTCGGACCACCTAAGTATCTTGGCAAGCTCGAGTTCCTTAGGGCCCATGAGTTGCTCGGGGCCTATGAATAGCCCAGAATGTATGAGTTGCTCGGGGGTAGTGAGCTGATCGGTAGAAATATTTATAAATGCCATGTTGGTTGACAAGTGTATTCAGATGATGGGTCCACGTTAGCAGCTTTCTTGCTCTTTGTAAGCATGTCATCAACATAAACTTCTATTTTATGACTGATTTTCTCTGCAAACACCTTATTCATCAGCCGCTGATATGTGGCACCTGCATTTTTAAGTCCAAAAGGCATAACATTATAACAGTAAGTTCCCCTTGGGGTGATAAAAGAGGTACTCCCCCTGTCTTCAGGTTTCATTTTAATCTGGTTGTAACCAGAATAAACATCCATGAAACTCAATAATTCATGCCCCGAGGTAGCATCCACCAGTTGATCGATTCGGGGTAAAGGAAAATGATCCTTTGGGCATGCCTTATTAAGATCAGTAAAGTCTACACACATTCTCCACTTGTTATTTTTCTTCTTCACCATCACCACATTTGCTAGCCAATCGGGATATTTAACATCTTTAATAAAAGAGGGTTTTTGTAGTTTCTCTACTTCTTCCTGTATAGCTTGGTTCTTCACAAGACTAAACACTCTTCTTCGCTGCTTCACTGATTTGATTTCCTTATTCACGTTGAGCTTGTGACACAAGAAATTCAGATCTATCCCTGGCATGTCTTCATGACTCCATGCAAAGGTCTGATTTCTTCGCCTTAGAAATGCTATCAATTCCTATTTTGATGATACCTCCAGCGATGCACCAATTTGAGTTGTTCGTTCTGGATGCTCGTCGTCTAGTATGATATTTTCAGTGGCCTCCATGACCTGTCCCTTTACCAGCTGAGACTCGTCTCTAGGGTCTAGCGTTTCAATCTCTGCATCTTCTATTTCATCTACTTGATAGGTAGTAGTCTTTTTCCTGGATTCTTCATGTTCCTCCTGCTCGGTAGAGGAATAGTAGCATTCCTGAGCTACTTTCTGGTCACCTTTTACAACTCCCACTCCAAAATTAGTTGGGAATTTCCAACATTAATGTATAGTAGATGATACTGCTTCGAACTTCTTCAGGCCTGCCCTTCCCATGATGATATTGTAGGCTGATTGGACATTTTTATCCATGACAAAAAGCTTACTCTTTCTGTTCGACAAGCAGGCCAAGTACCGATAAGCATATCCAACTTGATCGTCCTAAGTGGAAAAACCTTCTCGCCAGTAAACCCAAGGAGGGGTCTATGATATGGTTCCAACTGGGCTAGCTTCAGATTCATACTATCAAAATATGGATAGAACATGATATCTACCGAGCTACCATTATCCACCAGTACTCATGAGATCACCACCTCCTTCATTCTCATCTTAATCACTAATGGGTCGTCATGAGGATATAGTACTCCTGCTAGGTCATTCTTAGAGAAACCAATGACCAATTTGTCTTTATTTACCTTCCTCAGGCGATCATCTTCAGCTAGATTTATTCGCTGAATATACGAGCAAGATTGAGCTTCATTGAGGTAAGCTTTCCTTTCTGCAGTAAGATCTCCACCTCCTGCATCTCCACCTGTAATAACATTACATTCAAATGATCCAAAATGGATTGAAAATACCTCACATTCTGGCTGTCTTGGTTTTTTAGGAAGGTAGGGATCATCCTCTGGATCATCCTCATGGTCTCTCTTCTTGTCTTCATTTGGTCGATGAGGAGATCTAGACCTTTGCCTTGCTCGGTCGTTAGCTTTTCAAACATTTCGGCGATCAACATACTTAGCTAGTTTTCCTCGCCTAATGAGTGATTCAATTTCATTCTGTAGAGCTATGAAATTTTTGGTCGTGTGACCATGATCTTTGTGGAACTCATAATATTTGGACTTATTCCTCCTGTCAGGATCTGCTTTCATTTTTTCTGGCCAGCTCAGCTCCTCGCTATTCTTGATCTCTTCCAGAATATGATTTATATCTACCTTTAAAGGAGTATAATTTCCAATTTTTTTCAACTGTTCTAATGTTTTCTTTGCTTTTAATTGCCTGTTGCCACCATTATTCTTCTGCTCCTTATTTTCAGTCCTATCAGCCTCGACCTTAGTCTCCTTAGCGTCTGTATTCTTCTTCGCAGTCATAGCTTCTTCGGCATTCATGATTTTGGCTGCTTTTGCCATCAATTCAGCCATGGTCCTAATTGGATCTTTGGCTAAAGTGTAATATAATTTATCTGGCAATATTCCACTCATAAGAGCAGTAATTGCTATTTTCTCCTCGTAATCAATTACTTCGAGTTTCTCGTTATTAAAATGAGTAATATAATCCCTGATGCTTTCACCTGTCTTTTGTCTAACACTTAATAAGTGTGCTACTCGTTTGTCTGGTTTTGCTCCAAAGCAGAAGTTCCCAATAAAGAGCTCGGCCAGTTGAACGAAAGTCGCAATCTTCCCCCGAGGAAGATTATTGTACCATATTTAAGCAGATCCGGTAAGAGTTCCTAAAAATTCCCTGCATCTCATCTCATCTGGAATTGTATAAATGTCGACAATAGCCTGATATTATTCTATATGAAGGACAGGGTCAGTTTTTCCATCATACTTAGGCGTTACCACTAGAGCTTTAAATTTTGATGGTGCGGGAAAATCCATAATTACCTGTACGAATGGTGTTCCTTGGACAAAAGTTCTTTGTAGAGGATTCTTGGCCTTAGCCATTTCCCCTAACCTGTCTTCCAACCTCTGAATAGAGCCCTTCCATGCATCATTTCCTTCCTCGGGCCTATTTGTTCGAGCAATTGATCTCATTGAATTATCCTCCTGGGATCTTTCATTACGAGCAGTTGGTCGTGATTGGGCAGAGCCTTCCCTTAGATCGGATGGCCGTTGAGAGTTCCTCGACACAATCCTAGGGGGACTTTTATTCCTCCTAGGGCCCAAACGATCAAAAGGAGAGACTCTACTTAACCTTTCAAGAGCACTGGTCCTTTATGGAGATAAAGTGACGTTTTATTGAGTGTCTGTAGCTCGTACTGATGAAGTTTGACCAGGTTGATAAGAAAGATCGTTAGATATCTCAGTACGATATGATTCGGTGTGTCTGGATCGATATTCCTCTGGGAATAACGCTCGCCTAATTCGTGAAAGAGGTAGGCGGGTATTTCTTTGGATACTTCTTTATCCTGACTGGGTCGACACTCCACCATGGACAGTTTGTATGAGCTGTTGCATGTTTTTTTGCATAGCCGTCTGGCCCTGGGCCAAATTAGCCATTATACCAACCAGATCTTGGACATTTGGGGGAGTAGATGGATTTGGATGGATTCCAGCGTTTCAATTACTGGATTTCGGATTATCAGCCATTGATGATGAATTATTTTGGTGAAAAACGATGAGTACAGTCGCTTCCCACAAACTATGCCAATCCGTTGATGTAAAAATTAGATTATCTCTAATTTATCAATCACAGGTAAAATAAATAAAACAAAATATTTTTAAAGTGGTTCAGCCTTGTAAGAATGGCCTACGTCCACTGTTTTTGTTATTGCTGACTGTTTGCTTGGAATTCTCGATAATAGATTTACCAAGAAATTTTGAGCCCCCTTCTAATGAGGAGGTTACAATGTATTTATAGCCTTGAGGATGTACATGTGAAAGGACAATGCGTTGTTATCTAGTAGACATATACATCTGTATGATAATAATGAGCATTTAATGCGCAGTCATCTTTTTGATTCTCCTGATTTAAGTGCTTTGTACACTAAGTAGGTCGGGCCGCTTAAGCTGCTCGGACCGCCTAAGTAGCTCAGCAAGCTCGAGTTCCTCGGGGCCCATGAGTTGGTCGGGGCCTATGAATAACCCGAAATGTATGAGTTTCTCGGTGGTAGTGAGCTGATCGGTAGAAATATTTGTAATTTACATGTTGGTTGACAAGTTTCTTCAGATGATGGGTCCACGTCAGCAGATTAAATTTGGTATCAACAGTTGGGATTACTGTATTGAATAATTATTTGGGAATGTTTATTCCAATTGCATTTAAATTCTTTTGAGTTATCTGTTCGGTTATTATTGTTGTAGAATAATATGTGTAGTGTTATTCTTAAACTAAAAATGATTTTATTGAATTAAAATTTGGAAAGTTTTTAACACCAGCTTAATTGGGTATTGGGTGACATGTAAATGTTTTCGATAGTGATGCTAAGAATGAGCTAAATGTATATTCTGGTTTAATTTGGTATGGGACTGGCCACCCGGTATTTAATTAGGCGGGGTGTTACAGGTGGTATCATAGAATCAGGTTCTAGTGTCCTTTAGGGTCTGTACGGCTTACTGTGTTTTCAGCTTAGCATTCTTTGATGTAGAGCCCTATGTTTAGGATTATTGATTTCCTTGGTGAAATTTTGTTCTCCTGCTATCACGTATATATCAGTGAATCGGCCATGATCGAACAATGTAGTATGGCAGATGAGGTCCATTGGACGGATAGCGGAGGTCGTACTTGGGAGGTTAGGAAGTATGTTCGAGGATGATGACCGTAGTCAAGGTCACCCTTATTATGGCACGAGAGTCCAGGACTGTAAAGACGGTTAGGACGCAACCTACAAATTCCAAGTGCTTCTACAGTCGTGGGTGAGGCCAAATTAGACTCACCAAACGTAGTATGCTTGGGAGAGGGTCAAATGGACAATTGAGGAGAGTCATCAGTGGAAGTTCTAAAAATGCGGAAATTGGGTGTGTTACCCAACGAAGGCAATATATTCAAAGGCTTGGACATATAGTGGAGTGTGGTTAACTAGAACTGAAAATTTGGGGTAAAATTTTTCTTGACTCATCGGAGCAAAGTTATAATAATGGCAACAATTCAATAACCACCACCTGCGAATGAGGGTATGTTTTCTATCTAAGGAGTTATGCGGAACATAATGATTTACATGAGGACCTCATATTTATTGTAGCGATTAATACTGTAGGGGCGAACGGTTACTAAACTTATCCTATAGCACTATTGTTTACGTAGACTCATCGAGGGGTTATGGGACACCTATATTTTTACATGTCATCATGTGGGTCTGATTTTTATCACGGAATTACTTACTTTAGGCATATCCGAACATGATGTGACTATCGGCGTGGATTGACTTGTGGTATATGAGAGCGTATGTACTACTATAGCCAGTGTCTTGTCTTTAACAAGAGAGTTGATAAGTAGACTTTTATTTGCAATCGATAAAACCTGTAGAGAGGTTATATACTATTGACTAAGGACCTGAGGAGTTTCGATGACCGACTACTTTAGGTAGTAGTTTATCGGGGGGGTTAGTTATTTGTATTTCGCTTGCGAGACTCCCCACGCATGAAACTAATAAACGTTGGGAGTCGAAATAAGTTAGGTCTTTAGGATATGAGTTTATAACATTTGTGGTAAATTAGAGTATTATGCGGGTAACCATATCCATTTTATTATGAAAGATATACGATAGGGTGTATGGGCGCCCTGGATGGTTGGATTGTAGTAGTTTTCATAATTGTGAAACAGTAAGTAGTTGTGACTTTAGGATTTATTTGTTTAATAAGTGAGGATCATTTTTTCCCAAACTTTATCACGAGGATGGTATAGGGAAGATTGGGTATAGTTTAAATTTGATTCAGTTGGAACTATATGGTGAGGCTTGGTGTATAACATCAATGGGGGTTTTCGTTAATGTACTGTATGGGCGGTACGACATAGATTACTTGCGATGTGAGATTTATACTCCGAGTTGACCTTACTAGTATGATTTATATTTTCGAATTTCAGGACGAAATTCTGTTATAAGGGGGGAAGTATGTAATGCCCCGTGATTTTAATGACTTTTAAAATGGGTTATATTTTAAATTAATGGATTAATTGGATTTTATTATAAATTAATTCATTTAGATTTTATCCGAATTGTGGATATTAAAATGAATGATTCTGAATATTACTTGAAGATATTTAGGTAATATATGAATGTGATGTCGTTGATATGGATTTGTGATATTAATTCAATAATTTGAATTTTTAGTCGGACGCGGTATGGGACACGTCGGGGCTAATTTATTAAATTAAAAAGGAAACTTATTTTTACATCAACCTTATAGTCATTTTGAGTGCATCGTTGCATCCGGAAGGGTTGAAATAGTCAGAAAAGTCTATTTGGATGTTGGTTTTGGGTCTCGGGACATTTGGAAATGAAAAGACAACAAAAAGGGTATTTTGGTCATTTTTACAAAGGGGATGAATAGTGATTTAGGATTTTGTCCTATTATAAATATTTGGAGATTAGTGTACGTGGGTTCATTCATCTCTTCTACACAAAATTGAAAGGTCACGTTGTGAGAGAGAGTGAAAGGTTGCTTGGGAGAAGAGAAGCTTGCTTGGAAAGGAGGAGAACTAAGGACCAAAGGTCACCACCACCAACCACCACCGGAAGATGACCGGAGAAGGGAGAATCACCTGTGATATACAACCCCAAAGGATTAAACCTTCATTAGAGGCAAGTATTTGATGATTGCAATCTAAGTTTATATATTGTCCATGTTAGGATAGTTATAAAAAGATGAGATTTTGCATTTCTGGAAAATGAAACTATGTAGGAATCAAACTCATATTGTAGGTAGATATTAATCCATGAAATAATCATAAATCTGTTGAAGAAATTCTGAGAATCATTAGTTTGTTCTTGAAGATATCATGTATACAATTTTCTGGAAAAAAGAGGATAAACATATGCTTTTAATTCAAACTCTTGATGATTCTAGGATGTTTAGAGCATTAAAAATCATTTACATATGTTTCTATATCATGTAGTAAGGTTTATAAGTAATTTGGGTTGTTAATATGAAGGTTTGAATGATCAAAAGTGATGAAACCCGTAGTAGATGTAATGCAGAAAACTGGGCTGTTATCTGGGAGATCGATCGATCGACCCCCTGCCTTCGATCGATCGACCTCCCCAGAATTTGTGAAGTTGTTCCTTTTTAATTCTTGTTCTTATCCCAAACCTTTTCTAAATCTTTGGTTATTATTAATTGGTTATAATGGGACTTAGAGAAGATCAGTAAACCCTAGATAAGAATTGAATTAATGTGACTGGAATTTAATTGATTAGAAGTATGTTAATTATATTGAAACAAATTTCTGTTGCTAGATTCATGTGTTGAATTCTAATTTGTATGCATGAGGATTAAGGATAGGACCAGTAGAGGAAAATGTGAAACCACCTGGGTAGCCTTAAGTTTACAAGAGGGTTTAATCCTATGTGATAGAGGATGTGTTTATGAGAGATTAGAAACAATCGGTTATAACCCTAATCAAAGGAGAGTTTAACTCGTAGTAATTTGGGAGATAAGATGATATGAACCAGTAGGATATTAATGAGTTCTTACCTAATAAATACATTGAAGAAAACCTATTTGAACCTTGAGTAATGAGTGAGAGTCTGGAATAATTAAATTAAAGAAGTGAAGCCATAATATTTTGATACGTAGGATTTAAAGAGATATAATGCTACGTATGGGAATTATCTTAGAGTAGTGGGATTACCTTGTTGATATTATATTATAGGTAGATTATAATGCCTATCGGATTGATTGATGATTTATGTGTATAACATACCTAGCTTACTTGCTATCGACGGGAGGTTTGCGCGTGAGGGCAGTCTTATCCTGATGAATCCATGGGATTTTTGATTTGTCACTCAAGAACATAGGTCTATGAAATACTTATCGGGGAGTTGATAAGTTCGCTGAATATGGGAACGTAGGTATGTGCGTGACCCATGGATACAAGAACTATGTTCGCCTCCAAATTTTTGTGTTGTTGTTTGTGGTTCGAGGATTCCTTACCGAACCTTTAGTCCCCTATTCGGTGACCAGCGATATTGGGACATGATGGCAGAGTAATGCATGCACCGCAGCTGTGTCTCAGGGTGCCGTATTATATATGTATATATATAAAGGATTAAATGAATGAATGTATATATAGTGGTTTGATTAATTTTGTGTGATGATTGTAGATGACGGTGAATAAAGAAAAAGAAGTCAATTAATTTGATGAATATTTATTCTTAGAGAATTGAAAAGCTTAATTCATATTAATGATAAACGTATAAGAATGATTATATTACGTATGATATGGGACATACGGGGTTACGATTTGGGATAGAATCATATTATGGAAACTAGTGAAGAAGAACCATTAACTTGGAGGTTAATAGGAAACGTTAAGTGTGCACTCTAGCTGAGAGGTGAGAATATCAAGTGAGAGTCTGAATACTAACATGTACATAATAAATGCTTTATTGCACTTGTTAAATACTTTCTCTTTTCAAAATCATTTCACATCGGGCTCTGACCCGTTTCCTTGCATATTCTCTTTTCTATTGTACCTTCTATATCAGGTGTCCAGCAGCTGGGATGCCAACCTTAGAGAATTATGATGAGCTATAGAGCTATGGAGTATTGCTTAGATGCCTATCTTCATTTGATTCACATTATTCTTTAGTTAGGGCATGTCGCTCAAAGGAATTCAGTTGCCTCTTTTCTATCTGAGTCAAATACTCCTGTAATCTTGTCATTTTAATACATTTGTTATTGTTGGGATTACTGTATTGAATAATTATTTGGGAATGTTTATTCCAATTGCATTTAAATTCTTTTGAGTTATCTGTTCAGTTATTATTGTCGTAGAATAAAATGTGTAGTGTTATTCTTAAACTAAAAATGATTTTATTGAATTAAAATTTGGAAAGTTTTTAACACCAGATTAATTGGGTATTGGGTGACTTGTAAATGTTTTCGACAGTGATGCTAAGAATGAGTCAACTGTATATTTTATTTTAATTTGGTATGGGACTGGCCACCCAGTATTTAATTAGGCGGGGTGTTACAATATTCACATTTATTTCGGTGAACTTGCGGTCATACTTAGCATTGGTTTCGTTTTGGTCTTGGATGAATTGGTTTATAGTATCCTCGAGATTTCTCCGCAGTTGGGTGATATACGGTGCGGGAGGTGGTGCTTGCATATGTGAAGCTTATTGAAAATGTGAAGATGGAGGTGGGACAACGTGTGAATTAGGATTCAACTGAGCTTGTTATTGCTCGTAGCTAAAACCATGATGGTTATTCCACGAAGGGTTATAAGAATTCCCATGAGGGGCATTAAAATTATCCTTAAAATTTCCTATCGCTCCCACTTGCTCTTGAAGCATAACTTTGCAAGCGAGTATCAGCGAACATTCCTTTATTGAATGACCCTCCGCATAAATGGTACACACCTTTTCTTTTAATTGAAAGGATCCTCGTGTTTATCTTGCCCACAATTCGACTACGTCTTTCAATTGTTTAGCAAGTTGGTTTATTTGAAGTTGCATTGCAGCTTATTTGTTTAAATGATAGAGTTCGAACGTAGAAGGAGCAATGGTCATCCACTACACCCGGTTTTGGGTGTTAGTAGCGGATGTGTCCCATGCTTGAGTAGTCTCGGCGACGTACTTGAGACGGGCCTCGGCATCATTCGCATCTAACTCCCAAAATGACCTCTCGCACATAGTCTCAACGAGTGGTTTAGACACTATACTTCGCCCTTGGTGGAAGAAAGAGATAAGGCGATACTTTTCAAAAACATGATGTGGGCATGTGTTAAGAAACTCTTAGAAGCGCTCCCAACACCGATCAAATGGCTCATTTTCTTGTTGCTGGAATGTTTGAGCTTTGATGGAATTTGTTCGATGTTGAGTAAAGAACTTTAAGAGAAAATTGGATTCCATCTCTTTCCATGATCCAATTGAGATGGGTGATAAAGACCATAGTCATGTCTTTGCTTTATCCTTCAGGGAGAAAGGATAAAGTTTGAGGCGAACGACATCTTGTGTGCAAGCTTGATCGCTAAATATATCGCGTGCCTCTTCGAACTCACGGATGTGGAGGTATGGTTTCTTCGAATCTAACCCATGAAATATGGGGATAATTTGTATCATACCATTATGAAAGTGGAACTATCCCGCATGGTACGACAGTAAAATGCATCCTGGGGTGACAGTTGGCTCAGGATATAAGAGCTCTTTCATGGGAAAATATGGTATATCTCCCTCACCTGTACCATAACTCGCGTGTTTAGACATGCCTCTCTCTCCAAATGACTCGAAATCCTCACTCGGTTCCTTAGAAGTGTGGCTCGTAACGAAATTTGGCGGGGTAGGAACTGGAACCCAAAACTGCGGTACGTTAGGAGTGTGTGGGTTATTGGGGTCATACTCAACTATCGGATTTTAGTGAATGCGAGTAGGAGTTGATTGAGGCATTTGTTGTGAATTTTGCATGAAAGGACTTTGAGAGATGTTAAAAACATTTGCTTTGCTTTTCTGAATTTTTTTTTGGATTTTTGATTTTATGATTTTTTTAAGATTTGATTTTGGATTAAATCGACTTAACCTAAAAGTCTACCTAAATCCCCGACAACGGCGCCAAAAACTTAACGCGACTCAAAATGTGTCTCTATTGCATGCTAATTACTGTTCAAGTGCAAATTGGTCCCTTAAGTAATAAACTCGGTAAGACGGGATCGAATCCTCAGGGAAATAGGATGTAAAACGCGACGACGATAGGCAAGATGACTAATCCTAAGCTGACTCAGAAAAAGGAAAGGAAAAGGTGATGAATTTTTGGAATTTTATATCTACTAACTAAATGCAAATTAATTAAACTAAATATGCAGGAGTAAACTACTATGACTAAATAAAGATGAATGAGACAAATAGGTTGGACAGCAATCCCCCGAACCCTAGTATGTTTACCGAATATAAAAGCAAATATAAATTAAATAATTAATCAAACCCAAACTTTATTAATTTCAAGCATTACATATATGAGGGTACAGGCCCATATCACACATAATCAAGAATTGAAATAAAGCGGTGTCGACATAGTTGACGTGCGCGTCGCACTCTTAAACACCCCGGCTGCCTAGGGCAAACGAGGTTAAAAGCCCTACAACGGTTATAACGACTAATCAACACGATTCAATCATTTATTTAATTCAGAGAATTACTTTTATACTCATGCAAACCACATCGGGTTGGGGTCATGCATCCCAACCCTTAAAAATCTAGCTAGACATGACGAAACTGCAATTAACCAAGGATTCTATGATGCATGAAATCATAATTGCATGAAAAGTAAATTTAAACATGCAAGGAAGGATTCTAACTAAGAAGAATGAATTACCTACAAAAAATATGAAAAAAATAAAGAAGAAATTACTTGGAATGAATAGAAGCCTTGAATTAATGCAAAAACGTGAACAAATTCTTGAACAATATGAATCCTACACTTCTTGGCTTCAAAACCCTCTCAAAACTAACTAGAAAGAAGATCTCTAATGTCTGGTATGACAAAGAAATAAATACATTACATAATTTTTAGAGTTTGAATCATGCAAAACTCTTTTTAAAAGAAAATAAAAATCAGAATTCCGTCCGTCGAACTAGTCGGGTGCCTACTTCTTTGATGGGCGAACCGGTCTGGTGTCCGCCAGTTGAGGGGACCAATCTAGATGCTTTCCTATCGGTTCGGTTATGTCCTCCAAGTGTTGGGTACCGGTCCGGTGAAGTCTCCATCGATTCGGTTATGTGACTTTTTATTTTCTTCCTTTTTCTCCTCTCAACTTCAAAGATCCATAACTTTTCACCCGAGACTCGTATTTGGATGTAGTTTCTTTCTACATGCTTATGGACTTGAGGTCTTCAAATTTCCTTTTGTATTCAAATTCCTGGTGTAAAATTACTATTTTTCCCTTGACTTTCTTTCACTTGTATATTTCTTGAGTTTGAGTTCTCTCTTCTCTTCACTCGTGTAAAATACCTGCAAAATATACGAGAAATACATGAAACTCGATGCACTATATAGAAAAGGTCAGTAGCAATAATATGCCATACAAGATGATAAAAGCCTATAAATTAAGGGGATAAATATGAAGAATTTATGCCTAATCAATAATATTAAGAAATGTGGTTGTGGTTATACTTTGACATGTTTCTTTGATATTCTGAAGACCTAAAGGCGCAACTTTGCACCAGAAACTGCCCCATGGGTAGTGAGAGCGGTCTTCTTCTGATGATCCAGGTGCATCTTAACTGGGTTATTATCGATGAACACGTAAACGAATGATTTGAGAGAATTATTAGTGATGTTGCCAATGATTATGTTGATAATAGGTAGAGGATATTCATCGTTTCTAGGGATTTATTTAAATCTCGATAGTCGATGTACATTCAAACTTTTCATGAAGATTTCAACACATGGACTACGTTAGCAATCTAAGTTGGGTGTTCGACCACGCGAATAAATCCTACATTTAGTTGCTTGACCACTTCATTTTTTACTTTGAGGGGACATTCGAATCGAAGTTTCGTCAACTTTTACTTGACTGTCTTGCACTAAGGATATGTAGGGATCTCATGCTATACAATCTCGAGATTAATGCTTGATATGTCACCTTAAGATCATGAGAAGACATCCACAAACTTCGTTACAAGATCTTTGAGATGTGATTGTTCTTAGTCATTGAGAGTTGATAATTTTTCGATCTCGCGCATATTACAACCAGAACCAAGATTAATGAAAATAGTTTCCTCATCATTAGTTTGAACATGATTATGTTGTTTAATTTTGTCCTTACTGAGATCATTTAAGAATTATTCGTTCATTAAGTTATTTTCATCAACTGTTTGATTAATAGAATCAAGGCAATTAATCTATAGTAATATATAAAAAAATTTAGGTTTCACCACGTATTAACACGTGGAAAAACTCACTTCCAATTAATTATTAATCTGTCCATGAAGGATCACCTATCCTTTATGATTTATGTCGTCCTCTAAAATTGAAGAGTCTTATTTTTTTCATCATCCAACTTCTAATCTTTTTGGTATCCATATCTCCCATCTTTGTAAGGCCCTCAATGCACCCCATCTCTCCCTTTCTCTTCTGATCTGTTATTACATGTTATATGTTATCAGTCTCATAATATTTTCTTCTCTCATAAATTTCTTTACCATTCACAATCCCGCCAATTTCTCATTTAAATCTCGACGATTTGTTTGCTCATCATGTATATAATTTTTCATATTCCTTACGATGGCATTCTCTTTCCATTATCAAATCCTATTTGTATAATGTCTCTCTAAGTCTGTTGGATTACAAGAATTGTGACATTTGAAAGATGATAATCTTTTCCACTTCTTTTTAAGATGTTTATTTTGTGTTTGATAAAAAAGTATGTATGCTTTTTTGTCTTTTTGTAATTTATTTTTTGCAATTGAGTCATGTAACAACAAGAAAATCTCTTTTATCACACAATAAGTTTGTGATTCACAATTTATCCGTACATGCATATAAGTACGATATTGTTTTTGAATTATTAATTTAAGTATATGATATTTTTATTTTTATTTTGTTTTAGTTTTATCATATTTGCAATTTTGATTTAATATTTTTTTCTATTCGTATTTGATTTAATTTTACTCATATAACATTAGAACTTAAAACTAAAATAGGACCACACATCGCGTGGCCTATACACTAATCTATGTATCTATATAAATTTATAGCTTGAAACGTCCTGAACTTACATGTGTACACTTTCATAATTATGCAACTCCAAAATGATTCTAAGAGTTTCAGTAGCCAAAAACATTGACAAATAATCAGTCTAAACAATTACTCCAAAAGATGTTGAAAAAGAAGCCAAAAACTTCAAACATTGAGAACCATTTTCCAAATAAAAAAGAATAAAAAAAATCAGAAAATCAGGGCTCTTGGCCTTTCATCAGTTCATGTTTCCCCTTCTTCTATATCCAAAAATTCCAGATAAAAATGATCTAGACTTTTCACTTGACAAATAATGAAATAATGAAATAATGGGTTATATTAGGTATACTAATACAACTGTTCTTATAAAGCTTGTAAGGGCATAAATTTCCCATTGAGTCCCTGTATTGTTTTGACTTAATTCCGTGAACAAAATTGTGTTTGTAATATGTCATAGGGAGATTTTATTTTGTCACGATCCCACTTGGTCTATGACGTATTGAAGAAATTGCAGATGTTGCGGCAAAGGTTCAAAGAATTAATCATGCCGAAGTTTAATTGGTGCAAATTTATTCGTCTTCAAAGTTAATTTCATTCCGAGATCACACAGGTATGAATGCGTATAATTAATGGTGCTCGAAATTATTTTTATAAAAGATAAGGATGTAATTTTTATAAGGAAAATGTTTTTAAAAGTGTTTTAAATATTTACACTACGTTTTTATTCTGATAAGCTCGAAAAAGAGTTTGAATTAATTGAATCTCTTTTGGTAGAGACCTTTTAAAGAAAAAGTCAAACTAACACGCGACCTCGTTCAAACGAATTAAGAACTCGTTCGAGCGAGATGCTCATGTCGCGCGAACGACGTGGCAATGTTGTTCAAGCGACACAATTTTCGAGGCGGTGATTTTTTAATATTTAAAGCGTGTTTTTGTCAGAGTTTACAGGTGTGCATTCTAGAAAAACAGTTTACGATCCAGTACGAGTTTTTCACATGTTTTTCTAAGGTTTCAAAGCTTAAACAGATCCTTAGAGTTTGCAAAGACCGAGTTATCATTATTATATGTTTATGTGATCTTGCTTCACCAAGAAGGTTTGCTCTACACTTGAACATCAGGGTTTTACGGTGAATAAAAGAGAAGGACTTCTTGTTCGACATCGTAGACGTATCAAAGCCATTTGGTGGACACCGAGACATACGTGGACGCGTGTGTTGTGGACGAGCATCGTGGAAGATGAAATTTTACGTGGGCACTATTGAAGAATGGTAGAAGATCCGAAGGAGCGTCAAGACCCGTGGGGATCGAGTCATTGAGTAAGGTTAATATGTCTTTGTAAAACCTTTGTTCATAGTAATTGTCTAGCTTGGGCCGTCCTAGGTTTTTTTCCTGTTTTGGGTTTTTTCCTCGTACATCTGGCGTTGTGAGTATTCTTTACTTTATTTTACTTGCTTTAATCACTAGATGCATGTTTAGGATTAATTAAGATAAAATTGGTTTAAAGTAAAAATTGGTTTTTCACAACTTGGTTTGGTGTTAATTAAAAGTTGCATAATTTTTTGTGAAAATTGGTTTGATTTGAAACACACATAGGGACCACCCCGTTTCTTCAATGCTAAATCGTATATAGCAGCAGGTATACACTTAGCAAGTATGTTTTTTTTAATCTCTTTACAATGAACCTGAGGGGTACTTATCTATGTATACAAGAGAGGGCCGCTCCACGTGATGAGCTATTGAATAGGAGATGTAAGTGGAGTAGTTTGAATTTAAAAATTTGTTGTTGTAGATGGTTCCGAGATTGTGGGAGGTGCTGCCGAGGTTGGTGTAGCTGAGGTTGACTTGGTTGATATCACTATACTACTGATTCAGTCACCATAAGCCGAACTTTTCATCTCCATACATTCACCATCCATCTCCCCAAATGCTTATATATATAGACCCCAAGAGATATCTCATTATGTATTATTAATTTTATATCATTATAGTGGTATTATATATTTCATTTTATTCAACTTTCCTCCATTTATCATTTCATCGCATTTGCATTTTTATTATTCTAATAATTATATACTGAAATTTTGGTTCAACCAACTTCTTCAACTCTCACATTCAAGATAACTTAATTTAATTTCTTATTTTAAATTTTTGCATATCCCATGACGACATTTGATAAGAAAGACTATAAAATTATTTCATATACAACAAATATAATAATTTATAGTTTGAAAAATGTAGGCCACGCATCGCGTGGCCTACATGCTAGTATATGATACAACACGGTAATCAAAACAAATGTTTATTTCATTACTATCATCTTTAAGAAAAACAATATTGAGAACCTCCTTAAAAGAGGTCTTATTTACATCAAAGTTAGAAATAACAAGTTCAAGAGTGAGGTTAGTCTTTAGTTGGAAAGTATCAGGGTTGTTGCTTGTTAGGGCCAGACCAATCGAAATGCTCCACCAGTTATGCAAAGGCTTGCTAACAGAGATTAATTTTCTAGCTAGATTTGATGTGTTGGACTCAATATGGATCATGAAAATACCCTTCCCCAACTCGGCAAGGCTAAACAACTATTTTTTGTCAGTGATCTTAGTAAGTGATGAAGTGTAAACTTTATAAAATGAATTTGTTGTTGGGTGTTTACCGCCTAACAAAAAAATGAAAACTTGGTACACTATGGGAGTGTAGCGACAAGTAAGGATAGAATCCATAGGGAACTAGATTTCGGATAAAATTGATTTATTACTTAAAAAGGGGAAAATAAAAATGATATGGTGGTTTAAAAGTGAAAGAAATTAATTACTTTAATTGCAACTAATTAACAAAGATTAATCATAACAAGATTATGATAATTTTCTCACCATGGATTAACAAAATGTATTAAGGAATTTGGTTCGAATCGCAAATAACCGATCATATTCAATTAATTATAAACATCAAACATAAAGAAATCAAATCCAAACATGAAAGATAAAACTTTTATTTGAATATGATGGCAAATGGATTAATGTTGTAATATCTCTTTAAACATTATCATTGCATAATAAAGGAAGCTAAATACTTAATATGCCAACATCAATACACATGGTCTCAATTTAAAGGGTTTCAAATAACAACCTAGATTTCAAGCTTAAATATCTATTAATGGTGGGTTAATGATCGTCACCCATAAACTATCTACTAAACATGGTAAACTATCTACAATAATCAAATAAAGATAAAGAACAAGAGATAAATTAACACAGACTAGTTTATATATATTGAAGTCAAACAAATTTATAAAGATAGAAAAGCAAGCTACAAAGCATTAACAATGGAGGAAGAGATAGAGAAAGAAATGATACCCATTATCTTATAAACATGAATTCTATAAGATAGAGGAAGATAAACTCCAAAAATCACCTTGAGTTCCATAACCTAACTAAACTAACCTAAAAAAAAGAAGTCTCCAACTTAAAAGAATGTTTACATATAAATAACAAAGCACCCCCACCACCCCCACCCTGAAAATAGAGTTTTTTTAATTTATAAAATGAACAGTAACTTAATCAATTCGAAAAAGTCCCGAATCGAATCTGGTCAAGGAGTCCTCTTTCTCACTTTGATTTAATTCTGACACGTCAAACGGAAACATATATAAAATCTTTATACGAACTCATAATGATGTAAGGCCAGAAGCCATACAAAGATAATTCAACGATATATATGTTGGTGTTCTGAAACCATCTGCAATATGGAATTAACAAATTACCCTTGAATTTGAAGCACATGCCAAAACTTTCCAAAAAAGACCATAACTTCCTTATTTGAGATTAGAATGATGCACGGTCGGTGGCCACGTGAAGACAATTTGATGATATAAATTTTAGTACTTTTATATCATCCAAAATATGGAGTTTGAAAAGATTAAATTACCCTAAAAGTTACATTTTGCGATGAGATTTTCTCGAGATGCATCCATAATAACAACAAAAGCTCAAATATACCTCGCTAAATATATAAACAAATTGAATAGAGGTTTCTTGGTTAACGAGCATAAATATAGGAATGAACATACATAAGGGGCTAAAATGCACAAGAATAAAGGGGTATAAAATACAATATCTGGGAAGAATCACACCTCCTAACTTACACATTGCTAGTCCCTGGCAATAAAGTGAAAAGAAACCAAATATGAAAATAATATAAAAAAGGGGAGAAGATATGTACAAAGGATAAATGCTACTTTCGCGGACAAACAATTGCATTTTAAATATGCAATAAGTCATTAAATCCCTAGGTTACCCTAGTGGACAAGTATTGTCTCGTGAGGGTTTTCAGGGATAAAACCCACAAACATCAAGTTTCCTAAAAAGTATTCCAAAACAATCAATAAAAAAAGCTCACCACCAACAAAAATAATTTCAACAAGCTATTAACAAAAAAAAATGAGAATTTACCCAATAGTCTGTAATCATTAACATTATTAGAATAACTTCATCACAATTGAAACCTTAAATGTGGGAGGACAGCGGGCATAAGAGAAAATTAAGATCTGGAAAAACTTTTACAATCTAGGTAAACATTAAAGCCTAAATGGATCCAACATCTCCAGTGATTCCACTCGAAAAATGAAAACACTTTGAATTAGGTGTAACACACGCGGGACATGCGAGCATAATGGGTAAAAGTAAAAGGATGCAAGGACGCATACATGTCATCAATGAAGAACGCTATATATAAAAGGAAAAATTATAATATTAATGAATGGATACCATTCATTAAATGAGGTGAAATGTACTTTAATATATTACCGCAACTATTATGACTTTTGCATCAAATTCACCTTCATATCGAATAGGACGTTTAAGTGCTATAATATAGGTTTGGGGTTAAGGTTATAAAATGAATGGATTATTTACTGATTAAAAGTTATGGGGAGAACACTCAGGATAAAGGAAAATTGGCGAGAAATTTTAAAATTAGAATATGATTTTAACACAAAGTAATGGATATGACAATGGAGTATGACCTTCATTATTTTCTCTAAACAACTCATGATTCTTACGTTTTTCAATCCCTATTATTTTCTTTTCTTTTTCTCACTCACCTTTTTTGTTTCTTTTATTTCTTTTTTCACTTCTTTTTCTTGAGAATAAAAGCCAACTAATATGCATAATTGTAACCACGAGACAATAACATCATTAAATCCCAAGTATCATTCCAAACAAAGGTATGGAAGGTGTATATATGATTTAAAACCCCCAATGTGGAGTTGATTATGGAAATTTGGGGTTTGAAATGAAAGGTTAATATTAAAGCTCAAAGGGGGGTTGACTAGGGAAAGTATATAAGGTGGGGGTAAAGGTTAAAATGGGTTAAATAACAAAGAGGGCCTATGATCCTTTTCTAAGGTTTACACGATATTTGGGTCAAAACAACATTGAAAATCAAGTTAAAGTAACACATTTCATAATGAACTGAATTAATGAACGATCAAAGAAATAAAAATGAGATTACTGACATCTATAACAATTTCAAGGAGGAAAGGATAATGTATAATACTCATAGACAAAGAAAAGATAAAGCTCACCTGGTGTAAGTATATACAAGTTCAATCAAAGATCACCGAGTTATAAAAGCCATAAACCGAATCACTTAAGTAAGAAAACTGCATGTGCTCATGGGTTCAAAGATTAATAATGAAGTTTTTAATAATATCAATGATTCAAGTTAAATAACCTAACCACCCTAACGTGTGTTCATTATTAAATAAACTCCAAATCTTTTTAAAATCAGTTTTAAAAGTTAGCTGAAACTGTTGTACACACACACAAATAGAAAATAGATTTGCGATGATGTTGCTCAAATAAAAGATTTAGAATGGGATGAGGTAAAGTAGAATGTGACATAATATTTATTCTCGAGGAAACTACCATAATGGAAAATCCCGTCTCCTTAGTCCCAGGATAACACACACACCCATGTCTACTACCAATTAGGGGTGGCCATAGGCCCGAGGCCCGCCAAGCCCGCCCAACCCGCCCAATAAAAAAATAGGGCTTGGGTAAGGTACATAGGCCCGCAAAGCGGGCTTGGCAAAATTTTATAGGCCCGATTTTTTTTCGGGCGGGCTTGGGCATGAGTTCTTAAACCCGATAAGGCCCGGCCCGGCCCGAGGCCCGAAATATATATATATATATATATATATATATATATATATATATATATATATATATATATATATATATATATATATATATATATATATATATATATATATATATGTGTGTGGGGGGGGGGGGAGGGGACTTCTATAAATATAAAAACGTATACCAAGCCTTTTCATGTAAAGTGAGAAACTTTATATATGGATTTTGTAATATATGGAGTTTAAAACAGATTTTTAATTAAAAAAATTGGTCTTTAAATAAAAAAATAGGTATTTTAATTTTTAAAAAAAATCTTTTAATTAACATAATAGGGCCCGATCGGGCGGGCCTGGGTAAAGAGCTTTCAAATCTGGGCGGGCTTGGGATTACATAATAAGGCCCGATCTAGGCCCGAGCGGGCTTGGGATAACACTTAATTTTTTAAGCCCGACCCGAGCCCGACCGGGCTTGCCCAGGCCCGGCCCACGGTCACCCCTACTACCAATTATTAATTACAAATTATAGTCCACCAGTTTACAATGATTTAAACTAAGCACATACAAGTCGTACACCCATCCTAGTCTAAATACAACCCAAGTTAATTGGCAATCTGTCAAAATAACAACACCCAGGTAATAGCAACTAGAACAAACACGCACAACCACACACCCAAACCCGAGACCCTGTGAAGTTGTGCAACACACATAATTAATTAAAAGGTTTGTTATAATTAGAACATAAAAATTATCTTGTTTATAAAATGAGACTAAACACACACCAGTTTATGTCTAATTTTAGTTAACAAGGTTAATAACAAATGGTGATTAACTAAGCAAGTAAAGAACTAACAACACACTCTTAAACACTATAATGAAACAGGTTTTTCCACAAGCCAAACACACACTAACAATCTTGTGTTAAACCATACTTAACTCAGTCTTCGATTTCACTTAAATAAATTCATTTTAAAGAAAAATAATCAGTTTTAACCAGATTTGAAAACACGGTTAAACGCACACAAGTCAACACACTGAGTTACACCACGAGTCAACACACTGATTTAAGCACCGAGTTAAAGCACTAATTTAAACCCAAGTTAAACATTGATTAACACATTGAGTTGAGTACCGACTTAAGCACTGAGTTAAACCCAAGTCACACACACACACACCAGATCTAGAAAAAAAATGCACTAACCCGCACCAGATCTGAAACAGGGACAACACCAATCTAAAAAAAAAAAAAATTATACGTATATATATATATATATATATATATATATATATATATATATATATATATATATATATATATATATATATATATATATATATATATATATCTGTGTGTGTGTGTGTGTGTGTGTGTGTGTATAGAGAGACGAAGGGATCAGCAAAAAGACCTGTTAGGTCGTGACCACGAGTCTATCCAGCAAGGCTCCAGTAGCTAGTACACCCAAGGAATGACCCAACTTACAACCCAAGAACTAAAATCAACAAACCTCAACTCTTTCACCAACTACACACTCCACAACCAGTTCGTAACAAAAATCGAACAAGAAAACACTCAACCTCATATATGTGTGTGAGATGGAAAACGAGGTAAATGTATAACACATAAACACACAAGGTATCAAGGCTGTAAAACGTGAAATAAAAAATAGAGAGAGAAACGAATAAATTTGACAGATCTTTGACTATGTTTTAAAATCTCAAACCCTAAAAAAAAGAGGACCCAAATGACAGTATATATAGTGAGGGAAATAAGGATCGAGAAACCCTTTGGTAAAATCGAGAATACTCAAAACATAGGGGCAGTCAAGATATTAACCAAGCCAGTCAAGGGTCAAAAGGGTAACAAAAACCATAAGGGTTACATACGTCATTAGCCAAGAGAGAGAGAGAGGGACACAATGGTAAAACACAAGTGTCAGAATGATCGACTTCTTCAGACGCCTAGGTTAGTCCACGCATGATGAAATCGCATGGACCAGACACATACTGCCCATTGGTTCAAACGATCACCCGAGGATTGACTAAAGAAGCACATACAGTGCCAATCTCAGTCGTCCGTAGAAAGCCAACAAACTTAGACTTTTGCTTTTGTTTACACATTTGATATAAACAAAATGAGTTTTTGTTTATTTACCAGAATGTATAAACACAAAAAAATTATAAACAAATACAAATTAAGTAATGTAAAGATACCAAAATCGATTTAAAAAATATAACTTGTAGAAAAAAATTAAGTAAACAAAATTAATTTTAACGGTATGTTATATATATATCGCAAATAAAAAGTATAGGAGAGTAGAAAACCTAAATAACACAAACAAAAACATAAAATAAAGTCTCAAAATTGTGACAAACAAATAGGGTCAATTTCAATCTCCCCCTTTTGCCAATTTTGAGACAAACAAGACTTTGAGACGAAATACATAACTTAACTAACAACAAAAACCTAATTGACCAAGTCTCAAATTCTCCCCATGTTTATCTCAAAAGGACAAAGGGAGGAAACCAAAATCAAATTAGATTGGAACATTGGTACTCCCTAAGTCATCTTTCTTAATCCATCTTGTCTTAACATTTGGAGAAAAAGCTTTCATATAGGCATAACTAGAAACAAATTGGGGACGATTTACAACAAAGCGTGAATTTAAAGATGCCATGGGCAAACTATTAACACTACTTTGTTGACCATTTAAGCGCTTATAACAGAATTTTCCTAAATGGCCCGTTTTAAGAAAAAAAATTACATTTGTAAACATGCCTAACATTCAGCTTACTATTACTAGAATTATGAATTTTCTTAACATTCTCAGTTTTTCTAGTTAGATTCAAACACTTAAAACAAAATTATTCCAAGTGTAAAAATTTAGAACAAAAGTTACAATAAAAAACTTTTCTTTCAACACACTGGACAACATTACACATGGTGTGCTGATATTTACCTTCAAAATTCCTATTTAAATTCAGCTTTTTATAACAGAATTTCTCTAAATGTCCTATTTTAGAACAAAAGTTACACTGAAAAGCATGTTTTGCATTCTTAATATTCCCAACATTTTGAATTTGCCTAACTTTGTCTAAATCAGTTTTACTTTGTCCTAATTTCTTAAAGCAAAATTTTTCTAAGTGTCCAGTATTGTGGCAAAAATTACATGAAAATAAAGGTTTAGCAGAAGTAGAACAACCCTCATTTTCAACATGTTTATAAGACATTTTAATTCTAGTTGAATCATGAAATTATTCCTTTGTGTTGACAAAGTTAGTTACTTCAAATTCTTTTCCCATAAAACCAAGCCCTTTTGTAGGAACAAAATCAGAATAAGAGTTGGTTAGATCATAACACGTAGTCTGATTAATAGTTTTAACTGCATCATCATCATTCTAATAGCTATTTAAATTTTTTGAGGTGACCTCTAGTTCCTTTTTACATTTATCATATTTATTCAAAACAGCCTTAAGTTCAATTTGAGATTCATCAAATTTAAGAAAAAATTCCTTGTTTTTAATTTCTAGAGAGTGATTAAGTTCAGTTAACATGACAATTCTTTTCTCTAGAAATGAAACATAATTTTAAAGTTCACCTACTTGAAAAATAGATTCTTCAGTTATAGACTTGATTTGACTACCTGAATCAGTACAGTCCTCAATTGTATTATCAAAAGATTTATTACTCACACAATCTTCTAAACCCATACTCACACGCCCTTCTATAATGACATAATTGTCTACATTTTCATAATCACCCACATCATAAAAATACTACCAAAATGAGATAAAGAAGTTGTGGTGATAGGGTGAGATTGAGCAGGTAAGACATAAGATAGATTCACGAAGTCGAAAGCAAAATTATCAACATGTAAATCAGAATCATTTGAAGCACTAGATAAGATATCATAAATGTTCTCTGACTTAATATCACAAAAGGATGCAAAAGCCATAAAGTTTTTATTCACTTCATCATTGTCTCTATCAGAAATATCATCCCAAGTTTTAGAAAAATGGGCATTATTTGAGGATTCTCCCTTAGATTTGGTAAAATGGTTATTAGCATAGTGAACAAACTTATTACATCTCTTATATTGAATATGACTAATATCTTTGGTAAGATTAATAAAATCATTTGGTTTATTCTAAAATAGTTTATCAAAAGACCTATGAGTATAACTAGGTTGATCTTCTCTTAAAGCAACACTATTTCTAAACTTGACAAATTTTTTAAAGTGATTAAAAAATAAATCAATTTCTTTGTCCAAAGATTCGAGAGTAATGGTAGATTCGTCAATATTTGCCAAGGAAGAAGGAAAAACAGAATTATTTACATTTGATCTAAAATTCAGCATACTTTGTGCAGGAACTTTTCCTCTTTGTTCGTCTCTAAGAGAATTTTTTAGTTCAAAAGTTTTAAGTTTACTACACAAAAGACGATGGGTATGACTATCTAAATTATCACTTATAGTATGGGAAATTATGTCAAAACTCTTAGGAAGAGACCTAAGGATTTTATTGCATATTTCAGAATCATTATAAACAATACCATTAGCTTGTGACTGATTAATAATATTTTACAATTTAAGGTAAAAGTCAATAAATTTCTTGTTATCCTTTATAAAAAGAGAATCATACATTCTAACTAGCATTTGAGACTTAGCTCTTTTAACCCTAGAGTCTCCTTCGTGAGTTGTCATTAGAATGTCCCAAGCCTCTTTCAATAAGGTGCAAGTTCAAATTCGTTTAAATTCAGTTGCATTCATTGCTTGAAAATAGCATTTTTGCCTTTATTATTATACTGAGAATTTAACTTTTCCTTTTTAGTCCATTCAGAAAGGGGTTTTGTAACAGAAATTTGGGCATCATGTAACAACCCTCGCTTTTAGGAGGCTAATTTTATATTAATCTACCGCAGGAGGTAATTATATAAAATGTTGGAACTGGAGTAAATATTAATTTAATGAGTTAAAAGTTAATATTTACTGGATTGATGCTTATTTACTGTATATGAAAGTAAATATCATCAGGTTGCATGTTTATAGTGTCACGTATTTTAAATGACACTTTAGTTTAAATGAAATTGGAACTCGAAATAAATTATAAAATTCCCAGATGTCAATTTAGAGGGCGCAGTTAGTCCCAGAATGTTCGAGACAGTCAAAATAAGTGTCATATTGTATTTTTGGGTTTCGGGCACTTTTACTTGGTTTTAATGTAAACGCGTATTTGGGAGTCATTTTAATGTAATATTAACCACTTAAGTTGGAAACTTTAGACTTAAGTCACGATTTTAAGCCTTGCCCCTTATTTTCATTTCTCATTTGTGTGTCTTAAACATAGAGAGAAGAGGAGAGAAAGAGAGAAGAAAGAACTTGGGAGAAAAAAGAAGATAAGATAGAGATTGAAGCTTGGATTGCATCTACCACCAAGAAATATGAGATTTTAACTCTAAGGCAAGTTTTCTACTTGCTAATATATGATGTAAGATGAAAAAATTGTTTGATAGTTGTGTATTTGCATTTATGGATCAAAAATAAAATTTGTGGTGATTGAACCCTAATCTTAGTTTTTGATGGTAAAATTATGGATTATAGGGGTTATACATCATGTAGGATGTTTTGGGGTAGATTAATGTTGTTATATGTGTATAAAAATGAAGAGATTTGAGTTTGGAGAAATTTAGGGTTTATAACCCTCGAAGCCATTCTTGGCAAAATCATAGGGGCGAATCGATTCGACCCCCTGGGAGAATCGATTCGCTAAGGGACAGTTCCCAGGTCTGCTTGGACCGAATCTATTCGGTCCCAAGATGAATCGATTCGACAGTTGCAGAATCCCAGGTCTTTATGTCCGAATCGATTCGCTTTTTGGGTGAATCGGTTCGTTTTCCTGCTGTTTTTAAGTAAATTTTATAACTCAATTTCAAATCATTTTCTTCAAGTCTAGGGCCTAGGAACCTTCTTGAATGAAGTAAACTTAGTGTCCTAGAGTGTGTGATGAGTTAGTTAATTACCCTACATTAGGAATGGGCTATGTGGGGGTTTTCCGGGGTTATGCCTATTGATGTTAGGGCATTCTTTTCTTCTAGTTAATTGATATGAAACTAGGAGATGTAGTGTTATGTTTGGGAGACTTTAGAAGTTCAATTGAGCTATGTTAGCCTTGATGGTTCATAATAACACCGCAAATGAATGTTGGGTGAATGAATTGAAAGTTTATTCATTCCTTTGAGGTATGATAGTATTGGGGTTTTGAAGTAATACCCCTAAATGTTTGGAGATAATTAAGAGTTTATTTACTCCGTTGAGGTTGTAGTATCGATATAATTTATCGTATGGCTCCGGATGATAAGGTGAATTATTTACAATAATTTAAATGAGTATGGTTTCAAATAAAACGAAACATACATGTATAAATGGAAATGAATTAGAAGTGGTAATGATGAGGGTAAATAATAATTTACTTAATCATGAATATGGAAAATGATAATTTACTTGATTTTTGGAAATGGTAAATAAAATGGTTTAAACACACCCTCTCTAAATGACATCATAAGGGAAGTTCGAGCGTGAGGTGAAGCCCCCTGGATAATGAATGCATGGTGGATATAGTCCTAGGCCATGTGAGACCTTGTTGTATATTTTTCTGCGATGGGTAGGTAATTCCGGGTGTGGTTATGACTACCCCGCAGGTACATGGCCGCTTCCCGATGTTTTACGTTATAGGTGCCCAGGTTGTCTTAATGATAGGCCCTGGAAGATGATGGTCATTTAGGGGCGCGCACGGTGGGGAAACCCAGACGAACGGTCTTAGAATCGTTATATGTATATAAATATAACTATTCATAATAAAGTGGGACTTGATTGATTATATATTCCATAAAGAGCATAATGTAGTGCCACAAAGAGGACATTAAAAATGCCACAAAGAGCATTTAAAAATGACTATTTTCTTGATAAGGAAAAGATTTTTACAAAATGTAAAAGTGAGATAAAAATGCCATAAAGAGCATAAGATTTTGATTATATATATATATATATATATATATATATATATATTTCCCGTTAAGGAAAAGATATATGAGATAATTGGTGCATATGATGAAGTTTTAGATTAATGTTACTCATTTTATTTTCCTGCTTCGCTTATGTTTCAAATTGTGTAGGTAGACTCTTATTTATCTTTCATCATGATTTATCATTCATAACTGTCGTACTTTTTATTCATCTGGTAATCATATAGAACCGGGCCCTGACCCGTTCATATTTCTTGTTGTGTTTGCATCTTGTATCCGCTCAGGTACTCCACCGCAAGGATGCCTGATCTGACTTCCTATCCCAATACTTTCGACGAGCCGTGATGCTTTGCGGGTATTACGGGACATTTTGATATAGGCGTCGTCATCCTTGCACTCTAGTTAAGATGGGGTCTTTTTACTCGGGCGAGAGGCCCAAGCTTTTGTACTTGATTAATGTAATGTATTATGTAATTTATTGAACTTGTTTAAATTTTATTGCATGAGTCTATTGACCGACAACACATTCGGTCCCTTATTGTACATTTGTGGGTATGTAATATAATTTCATCTGGATTTCCACTTTCTTTTTAAGTTGGGTTGTTTAAAATTCCTTTCTTTAACTTTAAAAATTAAAATTTTTGGCAACCCGTTTTTCTGAAATAAGGAGTGGTTATCCCGTATACTTCTTATTTTGTTGTGATGCTGAGAATGATTCCATCCATGATTCCCTTATTTTGGAGTATTGGACTGGACACCCCTATTTTGGATGGCGGGTTATCACAGATGGTATCAGAGCATCAGGTTCTAGTGTCCTTAGGAATCTATGTGAACGCCTTACGCTTTCAGCATTGCTTTTGATTTGACATAGAGCCTTAGGATTAAGATCGTTGATTTCTCTTGTGAGATCTCGTCCTTCTGCCATGAGGTAGAACCTATATAATCTATTGCGCATTCGTGTGAGATTTGTAAGCCGACAGAAGAAGGGAGCCAAGGAAGGTTATGGTGAAGGCGTCATTAGAGGGAGTTACTAGGAACTGTAAGTGGTGGTAGGGGATGAGGACCGCATGGAGGTCGCTCCCTTTTTGTAGCACTTTCTTTTCATGCTACTGCGACCACTTATTACAGTAGATGCAGTTTGCCAAGTACCGCTAGAAGTAGAGAGTGGTACTAAACTTGAGTTTCAAGCGATGTTAAATTGAAGTGGAGAAGTGCCTAGTAGTAGGATGGAGGAAAATCCTTCACCCGTAGGAGTAGTGTTGAGATGGTGAGAACGTGGTCACCATATTCGTGGGTGCATGAAGTCTTGCCATAGAAAAATTCGGTGGACATTGTCAATAACGAGTTTCTCTAGGGAAACTGGACTAATGAGAAGGTAGAATTCTCAAATGTTCACGCGAGGCTCGGTCACAGGCCGACACGTGAATAAATAGTGGTGCGATTAGGGCGATCGTACACTAAAGAAAGGTAGATATAAGGAATAACCCTCCATTGGAATGATAGACTCCAGAATAAGTGTCCTTAACACTTCTGATGGAGTAGTGATCATGAAACCCCATTGGTGGACATCCACCTGGGGAGGTTTCATTGAACTGAGGAAGAGGAGGCCGAGAGCATGTTCTCTTTTACTGAGATAGTAAGAGGGACTATGTGGAAAATTGTTTGGCAGCTAGGGGCAGAATAATGGTTATTACGTGGAATAACCACGCATCTTTAGTATGTTGATTTGTAATACAAGGGCAAGAATAAAGTGCCTAGTTGGGGAGTTGACGGAAGTAATGTTGGTTCGGATAAAACTCGAGTACAGAGTCTAAGAACCATTAGTATTAACCCGGAGAGATTGGCATAAATGTTTGCGGGAACTCCACCTTATTAGTGGGTGGTGTATTCCTTAGGATAAGATTTAGTAGTATTGTATCTACTATAGATTCGGGTGTGTATATTGAGGTTGTGGTAGTATCGACGCTACTAAATAGAGTAATTATATGACTTCCGTGGTAGGGAAGTTCTATGTTTTCCTTCACTCGTTATAAAGCGAGTGATGATATACTTTCTTTTAAGTACTATTTACGTTATGTATTACTTGTATGATATGTACTATACAAGTAAAGATATCTTGGTTTGATTTGGGGTGATAGAAAGCAAATAGATTGCGAGGCTATCCTACTTCTAGTTTCAAGATGGAACTAGTTGTCTTATAATATCTCTCCTGGATACAGGTTGAGACTTTATAGGGGTGGTTGAAGTATGTAGGATGTTTTTATTACTTATTGTGTTATCTTTTGTGAGTGTTTTATTGCTTGTTTGCATTGTATGTGATTGGTATGCCTTATCTCCACGACCAACAAAGTTGAGTAGTAGTGCATAGGCGGGGTTCCTTGTTTGGATTCCGCTTTTGCGGGACACTCCACGCGTGACCTTTAACAACGTTAGGAGTGGAGAGATGCTGTTATTTCTTCTTTTAGTTCATTCCATTTTATTTTATTTTATTTTATTTTATTTTATTTTATTTTATTTTATTTTATTTTATTTTATTTTGTTGGTTAAGAGTGGGGTTGAAAAGTTTAGCCAAGAATCACGTAGAAAAGTGATTAAGGGCTATTAAAGTGCGAGATAGAAGCACTGTATATAGTTCTCTCCTTTGATCGATGTGAGGGAGACTGAGATACGAAGTCGAATTGAGACTTCGGGTTATGCCTTAATAAGAAGGCTATTTGAAAAGATGTATATATGTTATGGGATAAAATTTGTAAGACTTCACACAAAGTGAATGTCTGATAAATTGAATCTTTAAAGATGTAATGGTAATATATATGGAAGTGGAATTTTATTAGTAGAATTGTAAGTTAAAATTTACCAATCCCGATCATGTGTTTTAGACCGTCACATTTTGATGACCGACGATGCGAGGTAGTAGTGTAACGGGAGGGTTCCTTGTTTGGATTTCGCTTCGGCGAGACGTCCCACGCATGAAACCGAGCGAATGTCGAAAGTTGAGATAGGTCTTGGGCACTAGGGATATACTTAGTATTATATGTATATGACTTAGATAGGATATATATAGATCGACCTTAGATTTACTAGGGCGTAAGGCCGTTAGGGCGTGTGATTTTGATTTAGGAAGGCTATAGGGTGTTGACCACAAATAGGTTGTGGGTTAACCCTTAGGGGGAGTAGATCCCTAGCAACGAGAAGTATCGAATCTTGAGTGACTCGAAAAGTTAGGCCAAAGGAGATGAGGTCTCTCTTAGTTAAAGTGTTATATTGGTAACCTAACTTTCAGGGGAGTTAAAAGGGTGAGTTGATTTTCACTCCTGAGCCCATTTTGTTAAGTTCGGGGGTTAATTTAAGGAATAAGTCTCTGCCAGGATGGGGAGTAATAATACTATAGCATGAACTCGTTGTTTATGCGTCTCACAAACATAAAATTTGTGGGAAGTATTACCCCATGCTTGAATTAGAATTCATCGCAGTAGTAATCGCCTTAAAGTGTTGGAGGCACTACTTCCTGGGCATGAAATTTGGTCTTTCTCGCGTGCAACAAGTTGTTGCAGTATGTCGTGGGAGAGATCGAGTGGGTGTATGAAGTTCTTAACGGAATACTTATTGGATTTTCTCATTCGCTAAGGGAATCCGATTGGGGTAGTAGATGCGTCGATTAAGAAACCCGTCGGAGATATTTGTGATGGCATGGAAAGCCAAATGAAATGAGCATGACTAGGAAGACTTGGTAGGAAGAACATTCCGGTCTATGATTGACCATTTCACCTACTCGTGTGAAGAAGAGTAGCGGTGGAATGAAGAAGGGTATATTCATAGACGTCTTCTTTGAATTACCGGCATCAAATTGGTCATAATCCTGTTTGAGAAAAATTGTTGATCGTTTCACCAAACCATTGCTTTTCCCGGACATTTCGTGCGAACGAATTGTAGAGGAGTATGCCCCGCTTCTTATGGAGGGGTGGTAAAATCGTGTGAAGTGCCTAACAATAGTGGTGGACCGAGTCTAGATATTCATATCGAAGGTCTGGTAGAGTTTCCATGAAGGTATGGGAACCGTATGGAAATGGAGTATATCTTACCACCCTAAAGTGGATAGATAAATAAAGGAAGATGACTTAATGCCGAAAGGCATATCTTGAATACGCACCTTAGGATACATAACGAACGGAGCAGTAGTTGTATGGATGGAAATTCCTATACAATAATTGGACTTTTTGATGGCCTTATGGATCATCCCCAAGTCCACTATTACCAATTATTAATTACAGATTACAGTCCACCAGTTTACAATTATTTAAACTAAGCAAATACAAGCTCTACACACAGCCAAGTCGAAATACAACCCAACTTAATTGACAATCGGTCAACCCAATAACACCCAGGTAATAGCAACTAGAACACACATGCACAACCACACACCCAAACCCGAGACCCAGTGAAGTTGCGCAACACATAGAATTAATTAAAAGTTTTTTTTTAATTAGAACATAAAAATTATCTTCTTTATAAAATGAGACTAAACACACACCAGGTTATGCCTAACTTTAGTTAACAAGAATAATAAAAAATGGCGATTAACTAAGCAGGTAAAGAACCAACAACACACTCTTAAACACTATAATGAAATAAGTTTTTGCACAAGCCAAACACACACCAACAATCTTATATTAAACCGTACTTAACTCAATTTTCGATTTACCTTAAATTAATTTATTTTAAAGAAAAATAAATAATTTTAATCAGATCTGAAAACACGATTAAACACACACGAGTCAACACACCGAGTTACACCGCAGGTTAACACACTTATTTAAGCACCGAGTTAAAGCACTGATTTAAACCAAAGTAAACACTTATTAACAGACTGAGTTGAGTACCGACTTAAGCACTGAGTTAAACCCATGTCACACACACACACATACACCAGATTTGAAACGAAAATTGCACACACCTGCACCAGATCTGAAACAGGGACAACACCAAATCAATAAAAAATATATGTATGTATATATATATATATATACAGAAAGTCTCCTGTAAGGACTCCTTATGGTGCAGATCCCGATACATACCATTTTTTTTAAATAGTAAAAAAATGATTTTTTTGATGAAACTTCACGGATATTATCTTCATGGTGAGAAGATCATCTCTAATTTTTTTCGTCGAAAAATTCAATAAAAAAACCGTTGAGATGAGGTGATATGTAAAAAAATAGTATAAATATGCATTTTCAACCGTTGAAATGTTGGGTCGGTGCCAACCACTTTATTTATTGTATTTTTTGATGAAACTTCATGGATAAGATCTTCTCACTATCGAGATCATATCCATGAAGTTTCATAAAAAATTCAATCAAAAATTGGGTGAGATGATCGTCAACATTTCAACGGTTGAAAATGCATATTTAGACCATTTTTTTACATATCACTTCATCTCAATGGTTTTTTTATCGAATTTTTTGATGAAAAAAATTGGAGATGATCACCCTACCATAGAGATCATATCCATGAAGTTTCATCAAAAAATTCATTTTTTACTATTTTAAAAAAATGGTATGTACCGGAGTCTGCACCATAAGGAGTCCTTACAGGAGAGGGCCTCTTTCTCTCTCTCTCTCTCTCTCTCTCTCGAGAGAGAGAGAGAGAGAGAGAGAGAGAGAGAGGAGAAAAGAACTCACAGAGGAAGCTCAAAACGAGTTATGGCTGAAGGGATCAACGAAAAGACTTATAAGGTCATGACCACAAGTCCAACCAGCAAGGCTCCAACATCTAGTACACCCAAGGAATGACCCAGCTTGTGACCCAAGAACTAAAATCAGCAAACCTCAACTCTTTCACCAACTACACACTTCACAACCAGTTCGTAACAAAAATCGAACTAGAAAACACTCAACCTCACATATGTGTGTGAGATGAAAAATGAGCCAAGTGTATAACACATAAACATATAAGGTATCAAGGCTTTAAAATGTGAAACAAAAAATAGAGAGAGAAAATGAGGAACAAATTTGACAGAGTTTTAGATAAGTTTTAAAGTCTCAAACCCTAAAAAAAGAGCACCCAAATGACAGTATATATAACGAGGGAAAGAAGGACCGAGAAACCTCTTGGTAAAATTGTGAATACTCAAAATATGGGCAATAAAGATATTAACCAAGGCAGTCAAGGGTAAAAAGGGTAACAACAACCACAAGGGTTAAATGCATCATTAGCCAAGAGAGAGAGAGAGAGAGAGTGACACAATGGTAAAACACAAGCGTCAGAACGGTTGACTTCTTAAGACGCCCAGGTCAGTCCATGCGTGATGAAATTGCGTGAACCAGATGCACGCTACCCATTGGTTCAAACAGTCACCCGACGATTGACAAAAGAAGCACAAACAGTGCCAATCTCAACCATCCGTAGAAAGCAAACAAACTTAGCCTTTTGATTTTATTTACACATTTTATGTAAACAAAATGAGTTTTTGTTTATTTACCAGAATGTATAAATGAAAAAAAAATTATTAACAAATACAAATTAAATAATGTAAAGATACCAAAATCGATTCAAAACTACATAACTTGTAGAAAAAAAATTTAAGTAAACGAAATTAATTTTAACCATATGTTAAATATAAATCACAGGTAAAAAGTATAGGAGAGTAGAAAACCTAAATAACAAAAAATGTTGTAACACAAACAAAAACATAAAATAAAGTCTCAAAATTGAGACAAACGAACATGATCAATTTCATCGAGGACTAAAGTCTAATAACTTCTAAAATCGAGAACATGCATAATTGAATTATCTATTGTATCGGGTAATTATTTGAATAATCTTTGGAAACAAGAGAAAAATGCCCAACAAAGAGGAATAAAGAAAGAAAATATTTTGAAAATTTTGAAAATTTTCAACAAAAATATGTTTGTGAAGAACATGTAATCAAATAAAAGAAACTACCAAAGAATGAGTAGAATAACTCACACACCCTAAGTTAGACATTGAATTGTCCTCAATGTGAATAAATAACACAAGTTAAAGAAAGGAAGAGAACTATATTATCCAAAATGGAGCAATATTTATATAGCACAAGTACAATGATTTTATAAAACATGTCAGAACTAAGCATAAGTTTTTTTTATATAATTAAAAGAAAAAAAACTACTAACTACAATTAAGAATTTTAACTAGTAACTAACTATATACTAGAAGTTAAAATTTTCAAGGGTTCACGCAAAAAAATATTTTACTTTGAGGGATTAATGGATTACCTTCAATAAAATAATGCCTTCTAGAAAATAGGAATTTCGTTTACAGAACGAAAGGCATTTTTGGGTGGGGGAAGTGAACCATCAACAATTAAAAAATGGCAGATGATGGGGGATTTGGATTCAAAGGGGGATAAGTATACATGGGACCCTAAAAAATTCAAAATTTTTCCCAAAGGTTTTTAAATATCATGGGAGATGGGGCACATGAAAGGGAGAGTCCCATCATTGAAAATATTTTGAAAATTTATTCTTTGATAATAATTGGGTCAAAGTCTTCAAAACTTTCATCTGATTCTTATGGTACTTGTAGCGGTTCGATAACAGTGAAAGAAAATGGGGATATAAATTCAATCTGAAGAGATGGCTCATCACCGCTCAAAGATTGAATTTCAAACATTTCCTCATCAGTTTCGTTGTCCATTACCCATTAAGAAGAGAGATCAAGAGAAAAATCATTGTTAGTTTCAAATGATGCATATAAATCTTACTCCCAATAATAGTTTTCCTCCCGATGATAGTTATCACAATTTTCACTTTTTGACTTTGCAAGAACGCACCAAATGAATTCTACGATTTTGCAACTTCACAAAAAAAATTTGAGATCTATTACCACTACTTTCAAAATTATTGCTATAACAATTTTGAAAGTTATTTTTATAATAGTTCGGATAACTATTATCACAATAGTTTTCAACTTTGTTATTGTGAGAATTTTGTGACTTTTTGTCAATAGAATAATTTTCGGATGTCCCCACATCCTTTGTTTAATTTTGTAAATACTCACCAAAATTCATTGTCTTTTTAATTTCCTCCTTTTGCAAGTATTCACCAAAAGTCATAACTTTTGGAGAACTTTGAAAATTATTCACAGGACAAAATTGTGAACTATTACAATTGCCAAAAACTCTAGAGTAAGGCATTCTTACCCAAAATGGCTCTTCGATAGAAATTCCCCACAATGATGCGCGACCGATATCAATGTTTATTAATGCTTAAATGTTTAACTCTACAAAACAAATTAAAACAAAAAGAACAACACAAAAATATATACAAAGTACTGATTAATAAAATTCTAAAATACACTGTTCCCTGACAATGACGCCATTTTTTATGAGGCATAAACTTTATAAAATGAATTTGTTGTTGGGTGTTTTATTGTCTAACAAAAAAACCATAACTTGGTACACTGTGAGAGTAAGGTGACATGTTGGTATCGAATACACAGGGAATAATAAATAAAATATGATATGGTGGAGTAAAAGGGAAAGAAGTTACTCACTATAATTAAAGCTAATTAACAAAGATGAATCAAAATGAGATAAGGATTATTTCCCCAACATGGATTAACAAAATATATTAAGGAATTTGGTTCGAATTGCAATTAACCGCTCATATTCAATTAATTCTAAACATCAAATATGAAGAAATCAAATCAAAAAATTAAAGATAAAACATTCAATTGACTATGGTGGAAACTAAATTAATGCTGCAATATCACTTTAAACACAACCCTTGCATGACAAATGAAGTTAAACTCTTAATATTACAATACCAATACACATGGTTTCAGTTAATAGTGTTTCAAATCAAACCCTAGATTTCAAGCTCAAATATCAATCAATGGTGGATTAATCATCCTAACCTATAAACTAGACACTAAAATGGTAAACAATCTACAATAATTAAATAAAGACAAAGAATAATAGAGAAATCAACACAAACTAATTTATTTCTATTAAAATCAAATAAATTTACAAAGGTAGAAAAGCAATCTACGAAGCTTTAGCATTGGAGGAAGAGAGAGAAAGAAATGATACCCATTATCTTATGAACATGAACCTTATGAGAGAGATGAAGATAAACTCTCAAAATCACATTGAGCTTCAAAACTTATATAAACCAACCTAAAAAAAGTACCTAACTTAAAAGAATGTTTACATATAAATATCAAAGCAAAAAACCCCCTAAATTAGAGTTTTATGAAAGTGAAAAGTAATTGAATCGATTTGGAAAAGGCCCGAATCGATTCGGGTCTAGGCATTTTCTTTCTCACTTTAATCCAATTTTGACACATCACACGAAAATAATCATAAAGTCTTCGTATGGACTCGGAATGATGCACGATCAGAAGACACATGAAGATAATTTAATAATCTACGTGTTGTTATTTTGAAACAATATTAATTATTTAATATAAAATTAGCAAATTACCCTTGAATTTGAAGCAAATTCCAAAACTTTCCAAAACCGACCATAACTTCCTCAATTGGGATCGAAATAATGAATGATCGGTGGCCACACAAAGATAATTTGATAATATACATGTTGGTACTTTTATACCATCCAAAATTCTGAGTTAAAAAAGACCAAATTGCCCTTGAAGTTATATTTTACGACGAAACTTTTTTGAGGTGCATCGAACTTCACACTATTCATATATAAAAATATATAAGAGATGTTGTCTTTATAATGAGCATAAACATAGGAATTAAAGTACATATGGGGGATAAAATGCATAAGAATAAAAGGGTATAAAATTCAATATTCAGGAGGAATCATTAAGTCAAAGGACTTGATAACTAAAAGCTTCACTTCATTTTCAGGATCTTCAGTCCGAATGATCTTGTCTTTAAAGAATATTTAATTAATTAGCTTCATCTTCTTCTCATCTAGGTCACACCATGGCTCAGGGAAGATGTGGTAAGGGAAATCTTCACATAATCTAATGAAATGACCGTTGAGGTAATCTCCATAAATGAATTCCTTTATCTTTAATATCCAATGTTTATAAGTTTAACAAATAACCATGAGTTCTGTTGACAATGGGTAGAAGAGACATCATGTTTCTTCACCAACCTCAAGGGCACCAAAAACCTCATTAATTTCGAACAGAAGTTTTTCAAAGAAAATTATCCCATAAAAGGGGGTCCGAATGTCAGCAACTTTATTGTCAGATTCACTGTTTGATTTGTCTGAGTGGTCAGAGTCATCATCCAATTATATAGTGGATATCCTGTTGTTACCTAAAAAAATATGTATTCGACAACCGTGAGGGATTCAAGGTATATATATTCCCATGCTGAGGAGAAGTGATTCTAAGATATGACTAGATAACCTTTGAGATTCATGGCGATAGGAATATCGGAGGCTTCATAGATCATTCCATTTTTAAATATTTCTTATGTTAAAATTTGGATTATGCAGTTTAAACTGAACTTATTTAGAGACACAAGCCAGTCGTAGGGTTGACGTGCCCACTTATGGGGTTCCATGTAAAGATTTCTTATTCTTCCATAATCCTTTTCCACAAGGGTCAGGTTGGATGATAATTCTAGTCCAAATTATTCTAATTATTCTAAGATGGCTGACAGATTCATGCTTAATATATTATACTTAGTGTCGATGCCTATGCAGGCTCGAGTCATCAGAGTGAGGTTCCAATCATAAGAGAATTTGAGAGGGGGCAGATTAGTTGGGAATGTTTATGGGGGAGTTAAGGAATTATTTGTGAGCTTAATTTTTATTTAGTGGTCAAAGTCTAAGCATGCATCAATCAATATGGCATTTACACCAGGCTGGTATGGAGGTAAAGGTTTATGGTTAGTATTTGGCTTTGGTATTTTCGAAGGTGAAATGATGACCTTTTTATTAGCCTTGTATGACGTTTCGAAGGTGGTGACATTGATTGGTGGTATAACTAATAATTTAACGGAAATCACAATGAGCATTTTGTTTCAAATACTAGTGAAGTGGTTTAGGTAATGGACAAGGGTCCAAAGGATTGATGAGGTTGCAAGAGAGGAGTGCTTGATAAAATTTTGAGAGAGGGGCATGAATCTAAATGTAGTCTTTTTGATGGGAGTGTGATGGTATTTTTGTACCTACGAATTTTTTAGGTTGGAGGATATGTTGTTGAAAAAAGTTATTGGCTTCTCAAACATTCTGGGAGTGAAATACCCATTGAATTCTTCATTTATAATTTTTTCTTCACATTCTAACTGGAAGCATTCTCTTTAATTTCTATCTTAGCTTCTCGAAGATATCAAAATGAGGATAATATTGACTACCCATGGTGTTCTTGATATGCGGTAAAAAGTTATTCTTCACAATATTGACTTGTTATTCTTCTAACGGATGACTATTTATGTTTGTAACTTTTTATCTCCATTTGACTATGAAGTTGTTTACAGACTCTCACGGGTATTGATTAAGAAATTTGAGGTCACGATGGGTACCTCTAATTCATCAATTTATTTATATTCAACTATTAATCCTTGAGAAAAATCTTCCCAACTCTGTATACGAGATTCATTTAGAGATAAGAACCAATAGAAAGAACTTTCTTTGAGAGTTCGTTGAAACAGTTGAGCTATAATCTCTTTAATAGAGCCTAAAAAAATTATGATCTTATGGTATTTGTGAAAATACATGATGGGAGTCCCTTTCATCCAAATTTCTCAATATCTGACAGCTTAAAACTCTCAAGGAGACAAGCTTTAAGAAAAAGGAACATATAGGTGTGTTCCATATAATTTTCAAAGAGTATCAGTTGATCAAATTTATGAGAGAGCTTCGTGAGGTCTTTCTTCATTCTATTGAGTTCTTGTTATCTAGTTAGCATTAGTACGGGAATAGTCAAGTTATCCTTGGTTAAGAAAGATTGATCATAAGTAGATGCGCATGATGAGGCCCATTGATAGGTGAAACACATAAAGAAATTGCGATAGGATGAGCATAATTCCTCAATTCAGGTTGATATTCTTTGGGAGCCTAGATAGGTTCAACATTTTTTAACCAAATATGGTATGGAAGGTGATCTTCTAATTTGGTAAGATTTTTTCCTTTAGAACCCCTGATATCTAACTTTACGTTCTATTATTCGATAACATCTAATTATAAGCTATCGATCTTAGCACAAAGTTGAGCCAGTATGATTTTCTATAAGGTAGTTGTGGTATGAACTTTCGGTCTCTTTTGAAGAAGGTGAGAGTGAGGATGAAGCAGAACTCTGAGGTGGTTGGATAGAAGATCGTAATTAGTAGGGCGCTAGGCCAAGATTGAGGTAATTGGATCAGTCTTGAGAGGGAAGTGTTTTATTTTTAGAAAAATGTTATTTATTATATTTAGAAAATTTCTTTTCTTTGATCACATTTTTGGTATTTTTGAAATATGGATAAAAAGGGAAGGGGAGATAAGAGTTCTTCGGTGTAGTTATTACTATTAGTCTCAACTTATATTATGTTTCACTTTGGTTGCAAATGAAATACTAGACATGTCCCGTGTTTGCGAGAAAAGGGGGTATGTAATGCAAGACACAGTTTAAAATTATTTCCATATTCAGTGACAGGATCGTATTTTAATAATGGGAGAAAGAGTGAAAAATTGGGAGGTAAGGTGACCCGGAATTTTAATAGAGTTTTGTGTTGGAACTGACAATCTAGAGATGAGTGTCCTAAGGAAGATATCTATATAAGGGCTATAAAAGGGAGGCTATGGTATGGGTTCCCTCATTTGGCATGACTTCCACGATATACCTCTTGCCTTTTAGGGAAATTATTAATTGTTCCGTATGGAAAATCCCTTTAATATACCCGAGTGTAAGTGAAGTGCCTCCCTATGTACCTCGTTGTGATGATAAACATGAGAAAAAATTTGATATACTCGACGTACATGAAAAAGTTCCTACTATATACCTCCCATTGTGGGTTCAATTAACCAATAAAATGTTGGGGAACCATTTGATATACATCGAGGGTACTTGGCCAATGGAAGGTGGGAGATTATTACTTAGGTTAATCATGCTCTGTAAGACTAGAAACCCATTACAAAATGACTCCTAAATATACGACAAATACAAGGTCAAAACCCAATGCTCTTATAATGTAATGTGAAAATACATGAGTCTTTTTAGTATTTTTTATGCAAAATATTATGTATGCTAAGAGAGATATGTACAACTACTAAGCATGAATTTAAAAAAGAGGTTTGTACAAGTGGAATCTTCTAAAGAGCTAATATACAAGTGGGGTAAACCATGTGAACATATAAGTGAAGTGAAATGAAGCATTTGAATATGTACAAATGAAGTGAATCACGTGATAAAAAAATATATATGAATATATACATGTGGTAAAGATGTAGGCATGTCTATGAGATGAACATGGATATACATGGGTGAATTATAAGAATGTAACATATTGAACATGTAAGTACGTAAAAGAAAGGAGAAAAGAACAAATATACAAGTGAAGAGAAAAAAAACATGTATAAATAGATGTAATAGAGAATGGGAGAGTAGAAAAAAAGCCATATAAACAAATTCTAGTCCTCAGAATTTCCCCAGTAGAGTTGCCATTGTGGCCATCCAGACTTAGCGGTGCATGCGGAGCGACGGACCTCACAAAGGAAAAGGGCATAAATGATTGTCCTCGACGTGTGATTTGTGAATATGTGTAAAGATTAGAGTCGCTAACAAATTTTACTAACAATAGGCAAAAAAAGATCCATCTCAAAAAGAGATAGCTAAAGACAACTAGTACGTGCGAAATAAAATGAGATATAGGTTCGAAGACTATGTTACGGAGTGGGAAGGTATTAGGCATCCACTCTTCCCTTTCGGTCTCTTTAGGCTCTATAATATGTTCTACTTTTCCTTAGTGCTTGAATGTGAGTGTATGTGGAAAATGTGTCATCTGTGTAAAGTGGAGTAAAGGTGAATATATACATGGATGAAAAATGGAGTAAACTACCATAGAGAGCGGGGACAACATATCCTCACCATGAAAAAGGTGAATACATATTACCCTAAGGAGGAAAAATGTGAGTGATATCCCAAAATTGTGTCTTCACTATTAAAAGTGAATATGTATAAATGGGATCTCTAGAAGAAGAGCGAACTAACTAAACACGAATAATACAATGATGAAAAATGTATAAAATGACTATATATGTGAGCGACGCCTCGAAATCGTAATCTCACTACGAGAAAGTGAGTACGCATAAATGGGTCCTCTAAAAGGATACTGAAAGTGAGAGAACTAACTGCATGGATAAAGTGTACTAATTAAATGATTGAGATTATAAAAATATAAAATAAACTAAATGAAATGAATAAAAGCGGACTTGAATCCTAAATGTAGTTTCGGGATGCCTATGTAGCTAAAAGAGGCATCTAAGTTCACGTAGTTTGCATAATGAGCAAGGATGGGTCTAAATTATAATCCAAATTTTGAGTATCACTTTTAGATTATGAGAAGAGGATAAAATATGATGAAATGGTGAAAATATGATGAGAACACTCTAAATTCTCTTTTAAAAATTTTTTGTTTATGAAAAATAAATTTGAGAGTCTATATGATAATAAAAAGATGAATTTAAGTAATTCTTAGAGAAACAAGATGAATATATCAAATATAATAAGAAAGAAATTGCTAAAGTATACAAAATTGCATTTATGGAGAGTGGTAAATATAAAGTTTTTTTTACCTTTAAGCTCATTCAAATTCTGTTTTGGATTCTTGTTTTGTAAATTTGGTGTATGGATGATGGTGGTGGAGAGGTGATTAATGGTAGGGTAAGGTTATGTAAAAGAATGTATGAGAGAAAGTTTGAGTGTCGCTCTAAAATAGAGGTCCCGTACAAGTGAGGTCAGGGTTTACTTAAATAGAAAAACCTTAAAAGTGAAAGTGACTAAGCTTCCTGCAGGGACCTTCCGATCGATAGGCCCCTGCTCCACCCATACGTAGGCTGGCCAAACTTTCTTGCTAAGTAAACCCCATATGCCTATAGGTAGATGAGGTATCTTATCTGTAGGCAAGTTCTGCATTGTTCTATTATGTTTTGGGGCTATAAGCTTTGATCTAGAATTTCATTTCATGCATGGTCGGGACCGTTGGAAAGAGGATTCAAAGCTCTATGATTTTCTAAGGAAGGAATCTCAGGTTCAAGAATTAACCAAAGTCAAATGGGCCCCGGGAGAGAATTGTTGTTCTACGATTAGGGTTTTAAAGATAACCCGGAGTCCATGATTGAAGGGGCTTTCTTTGGACCCTATGTAAGAGCGTAGGGGTGTAGGGATAAGGTGTTTACATGATTTTTTTTCCGTTCAAACACGAATTTCACAAAATACAATATGTTTTACAATACTTTGAGTAAATAAAAAGTATTGACCAATACATTCAATCAATAAAAAATATCATAATAAAAATTTGTTTTACAATATTTATATTGACAGTTAATAAAAAACACCATAACAAAAAATTATTTCACAAATTGATCAATACTATTAATATATAAAAATCACTAAAAATAATATTTTCATGTGATTAAGAGTCATCCGATAGCGATCGGCAAGAAAAAAACATCAATGAGAGAGAGGGGTTGAGATTTAATTAAGAGAGGGAGAATCATCAAAGACTGTCGACGCGAGGAGGGTCAATGGGAGGGGAGAATTCGACGAGGAGAGTAGAGTGAGAGAGAGTTAACACTTAGACCTTGAGAGCTACAAAGAAGAGAACCAAATGACATGTAACCCTAAAATTATCACTATGTTTAATAATAATATTACCTCTCAACATGTTGGGTTAAGGATTTTTATACACAAAGTTTGAGCCCAACGGATTTTTCATTACCCCCGCCCACCTAGGGTTGTAAACGGATCGGATTCGGTTCAAATTAGGAAAATCCATATCCATATCCGTTTATGTTAAATGAATTCCAGATCGATGGATCAGATCAGAAAAATCAAAATCCGTATCCATTTATGTTAAACAGACTCGGATCCGATCGGATTATCCAATCTAATATACTTTTGACCACTTGATTTACAACATTTTAATTTTCAACTCTTATTTTATAAATTTATTTTGCAAATGTTTCAAAAAAAAACATGTAACCATCATTTCATATTTAATAAATTTATTCGCAATGTTGAGATGGTCCTAACCACCAGCGGAACCAAAGAAGAGTACGTGGTGGACGTATGGTCTTTTAACCATCATTTCTACTCGGGCAGTCGCTCCACTTCTTTATTGGACGACAACCAGGTTGAGAAGTTTCGCAAAAAGTTCAGCGGCTTATCTCAGATTATGGAGATTCCTACACTCAAGGGTCAGATTATTATCCCCCACAAACGCAAGGCCTCTACTAAAGGAAAGAACAAATAGTTGCCAGGGTTTTGTTTTTTATGTCTTAACAATATGTCCATTTTCTCTATTCATCTCTTTAATTTGTACTAAATTTTTTTTATCACATGTTTGGTTGTTAGAAGCAATGGATGAATGGGAAAGCTTGAAAGGAACAAACGAGAACTGTAAAGAACATATTATTTAAAATGAGTCAAATTGATGAGATGATATTAATGTTTTTATTTGGCAGCTCAGATGTCTTAGCAAATTTATTTAAATGGAAGAAATTGGACAAATCTTTGGACTTGTATCCCAAATTTGAATATTTAGGGTTCTTGCTTTGAGAAGATGGTATCGCGAAGAAGAGGGTATTTTCGTCCAAAAAACATTAGGGGGTTAAAAAGCCCCATTTTTATTCTTCTTTCATTTGAGAGTTATATTATGAGAGAACGGGTAATAAATTTTTTATATTTTAATGCAAATTTTCTCTCCAAAACATTATCTCCATTTTGGAAAAAAAAGGGAGAGAAAAATTTGTGTTAGATAAATCTTTTCTCCTACAAACTCCCAAACTACCAAACAAAGGTCTCTTCTCTCCTCTTAAAACCCTTCTCTTCCCTTCTCCTCTCCAAACTACCAAACATTGTTAATGCAAATGGAGAATTTTGATAATTGCCACCATTTAAATACCATAATTAACACACATGGTAGCCTACCAAAATAAATAGTTACCACACATGTTTAGTAGCCTACCAAAGGAATAGTAATGGTTGGTGGCACACCAAAGGAATAGTAATGATTGGTGGCACACCAAATGAATAGTAATGGTTGGTGGCACACCAAAGGAATAGTAATGGTTGGTGGCACACCATTAATCTCAACCATCCAATCTTGTTTTGATCCAACGATCATGGTGACTCCCAAACAATTATAAATAGGCATTGAATTCTCTCATTGTAATCATCCCAAACTCTCAAGCTTGAGAACAACTAGAGAGTAAAGAAGAGAGAGTAGTTAGGGAGAAAGACAGTGCATTTTTAGCACTTGTCATAGTGTGTAGAAGGCAGTGTTAGCCTCCACAAAAATAGTGAGTGCAAGAGTGCATACAAGAGAGTTGTAAAAGTGTTCCTATAATTTTTCTATAGTGAAAGTGGGTGTGAGTCGTGGACGTAGACAAATTGGTGAACCACGTAAATCTCTTGTGTTGTGTGTGCATTATTATTTTTGCATTATTTTCTTGACTCATTGATTCCCAAGGTCCTGGAAATATTATTGGCAGAATTTAGCAGCGTCTAATTTCCCAACAACTGGTATCAGAGCTTGAGGTTCTAGTGGGATCAATGTCAGAAGAAAATAAAGGAATCGATAAGTTCAATGGCAAAGACTTCGGATTCTGGAGAATGCAAATCGAAGATTATCTGTATGGGAAGAAGATGCATCTTCCCTTACTTGGCTCAAAACCAGAAGCAATGACAGATGAAGATTGGACACTACTTGACAGACAAGTCTTAGGTGTCATCCGTTTGTCGCTGTCAAGAAGCGCGGCGTTTAACGTGGTTAATGAAAAAACCACTGCTGGCATTATGTCAGTGTTATCTGGCATGCACGAAAAACCATCTGCAAACAACAAGGTCCATTTAATGAAGAAATTATTTAATCTGAAGATGTTAGAAAATTCTGCAGTGGTGGAACATTTAAATAATTTTAACACCGTAATCAGCCAGTTGTCTACCGTCGAAATTAATTTTGACGATGAGGTTCGAGCTTTGATTATTTTGGCTTCGCTACCAAATAGCTGGGAGGCCATGAGAACAATAGTGAGCAACTCCACCGGGAAAGACAAGCTCAAATATGCCGATATCAGAGATCTGATTCTGAACGAGGAGATTCGCCGAAAAGATTCTGGTGAACCATCCAACTCCGGCTCAACCTTAAATGTTGAATCAAGAGGCAAAAATTCAACAAGAGGTTATGGACGCGGCAGAAGCAAATCGAGGAACGGCAGGTCAAAGTCGAGAAATCCCAGGAATTTCAACAACTCTCAAAACCAGAATAATCAAAAGGTTGTTGAGTGTTGGAATTGTGGAAAAATTGGACACTATAAAAATCAATGTCGGGCACCAGAAAAAGCTCAGGAAAACAAGACTGAAGCAAATATTGTAGCAGAACATCAAAATGATGCATTGATATGCTCTATGGAGAGCAAGACGGAGTCATGGGTGTTAGATTTCGGAGCATCATTTCACGCCACCTCAAGTAGAGAACTCTTTACGAGTTACGCACCAGGTAACCATGGAAAGGTGTATCTTGGTGATAATCAGCCATGCGGCGTGGTCGGCAAAGGAGAAGTACAGATCAAGTTGAACGAATCTGTGTGGAAGTTAAAGGACGTTCGTCACATCCCTCACTTGAGGAAGAATTTGATCTCGGTGGGTCAGTTGGAAAATGAAGGTTATGTCACAACCTTTAACTGTGATACGTGGAAGGTTTCTAAAGGTGCAATGACAATTGTACGTGGCAGTATGATAGGCACTCTTTATATGACAACAAATGCTTGTGGGTCAATTGCAATTGTAGCAAGCACAGAAGATCCAAACTTATGGCACCAGAGACTTGATCACATAAGTGAAAAGGGACTCAAGGTCATGCACAAGAAGGGGAAGCTAAAAGGGCTCCAGTCAACTAATATTGACTTATGTGAGAGTTGCATTTATGGAAAATAAGAAAGAGTCATCTTCAATACAGGTGGCAGAACTCCAAAGCAAGAGAAGCTAGAGTTAGTGCACACAGATGTGTGGGGGCCATCCCCAGTTTCATCCATTGACGAAGTCATACTTTGTGACTTTCATTGATGACCATTCCAGGAAGGTGTGGGTTTATTTCTTGAGACAAAAATCTGAGGTGTTTGAGGTGTTCAAGAAGTGGGAAGCTATGGTAGAAAATGAAACAGGCTTGAGAATCAAGAACCTGAGATCCGATAATGGTAGATAATATGAATACGATGAGTTCAAAAGGTTTTGTTATGAGAATGGAATAAATCTAGAAAGAACAGTTCCAGGGACACCGCAACAGAATGGCGTAGCAGAACGGATGAACCGAACACTGACGGAGAAAGCCAGAAGCATGCGTCTACATGCAGGCTTGCCTAAGCAGTTCTGGGCAAAGGCAGTCAGTACATCAGCCTACTTAATCAACCGGGGACCATCAGTACCGTTGGAGCACAGAATACCAGAAGAGGTATGGAGTGGAAAAGAGATCAAACTTTCACATTTGAAAGTTTTCGGCTGTGTTGCATATGTACATATCAGTAATCAAGCTAGGAGCAAGCTAGATCCGAAATCACATAAATGTTCTTTTCTTGAATATGGAGAAGATGATTTTGGTTACAGATTATGGGATGACCAGAACAGAAAAATCGTCAGAAGCAGAGATGACTTATTCAATGAGAAGTTGATGCACAAGGACAGAGACACGACAGATTCAAGCAATTCAGCGCAGCGTGATACTGTGTATGCTGATATGGGTGATATTCCAAAAAGTGGCCAGACAGAAGAAAGTTCTCAGGCAGAGGAACCAACACCGTAAATCATTACACAACAGACGGAGGAACTAGAGTCTCCTGTACCAAGGCGATCTTCCCGGCCTCATGTACCGAACAGGAGATACTTGAATTACTTATTACTCACTGATGGAGGTGAACCTGAATGTTATGATGAAGCATGTCAGGTATAGGATGCGAGCAAGTGCGAGCTTGCAATGAAGGATGAGATGAAGTCCCTCATCTCTAACAAGACATGGGAACTAACTGAGTTACCAGCAGGGAAGAAGGCTCTACACAACAAATGGGTGTATTGAGTGAAAGACGAGCAAAATGGTTCGAAGAGGTACAACGAAAGGTTGGTGGTCAAAGGCTTTCAGCAGAAAGAAGGAATTGACTACACCGACATCTTCACACCAATTGTAAAATTGACTACCATTCGGTCAATTTTGAGTATTGTTGCAGCGGAAGACTTACACCTTGAGCAGTTAGATGTGAAAACTGCCTTCCTCTATGGTGATCTAGATGAGGAAATATACATACAGTAGCCAGAGGGTTTCTCAGTGAAGGAAAAAGAGAAACTTGTTTACAAATTGCAGAAGAGCTTGTATGGTCTAAAATAAGCTCCAAGACAGTGGTACAAGAAGTTTGATGGGTTTATGCAAATGAACGGCTACTACAAGTGAAACGCTGACCATTGTTGTTACTTCAAAAGGTTACAGTCTGGTTATATTATTTTTCTACTTTATGTTGACGACATGTTAGTAGCTGGCTCAGATATGGATGAAATTAGGAGGTTGAAGAACCAGTTGTCGAGCGAGTTCGACATGAAGGATTTAGGCACAACAAAGAAGATTCTTGGGATGAGAATCAATAGAGACAAGTCTAAAGTTACTTTAGAGTTATCTCAGACAGAGTACATTGGGCGTGTTCTGAAAATGTTCAACATGAGTGATGCTAAGGCAGTTATCACACCATTGGCTAGTCACTTTCGACTATCCAAGGAACAGTCACCCAAGACGAGTGAAGAAAAAGGCTTCATGGCTAAGGTACCGTATGCCTCATCCATTAGAAGTCTGATGTATGCCATGGTTTGCACGAGACCAGATATTGCCCATGCAGTGGGAGTTGTGAGCAGGTTCATGACAAATCCTGGAAAGCTACATTGGGAAGCAGTCAAGTGGATATTGAGATATCTACGGTGTACCACTGACAAATGCCTATGTTTCGGCAGAAGGGAGCTGAGACTTCAAGGGTTTGTAGATTCAGATTTTGCTGTTGAAGTGGATCACAGAAGGAGTACTACCGATTATGTTTTTACAGTGGGTACTACTGCAGTCAGTTGGGTTTCATAACTACAGAAGATAGTTGCCTTATCCACCACAGAGGTAGAGTACGTGGCCATGATCGAGGCGAGCAAAGAAATGATTTGGTTACAGGGATTGATGGCAGAGTTGGGTTTTAAACAGGTGAAAAATATTTTGCATTGCGACAGTCAGAGTGCTATATATCTAGCAAAGAATTCAGCATTTTATTCGAGGACCAAGCACATCGGACTTCGTTATCACTTCGTCAGATATCTATTAGAAGATGGGGTGTTGACACTTGAGAAGATCCAAGGGAGCAAGAATCCAACTGACATGTTAACCAAGGAAGTTACTACAGAAAAATTAAAGTTGTGCTCAGCTTCAGTGAGTCTTCAAAGTTAGAAGACAGGAAAACCTCACACCCAGCTCACTGATAGATGCGATGGTTGAGTTGCAGTTCAAAAGTCTCCAAGTGGGAGATTGTTAATGCAAATGGAGAATTTTGATAATTTCCACCATTTAAATACCATAATTAACACACATGGTAGCCTACCAAATAAATAGTTACCACACATGTTTAGTAGCCTACCAAAGGAATAGTAATGGTTAGTGGCACACCAAAGGAATTGTAATGATTGGTGGCACACCAAATGAATAGTAATGGTTGGTGGGACACCAAATGAATAGTAATGGTTGGTGGCACACCATTAATCTCAACCATCCAATCTTGTTTTGATCCAACGATCATGGTGACTCCCAAACAATTATAAATAGTCCTTGAATTCTCTCATTGTAGTCATCCCAAACTCTCAAGCTTGAGAGCAATTAGAGAGTAAAGAAGAGAGAGTAGTTAGGGAGAAAGACAGTGCATTTTTAGCACTTGTCAGAGTGTGTAGAAGGCAGTGTTAGCCTCCACAACAATAGTGAGTGCAAGAGTGCATACAAGAGAGTTGTAAAAGTGTTCCTATAATTTTTCTATAGTGAAAGTGGGTGTGAGCTGTGGACGTAGCCAAATTGGTGAACCACGTAAATATCTTGTGTTGTGGGTGCATTATTATTTTTGCATTATTTTCTTGACTCATTGATTCCCAAGGTCCTGGAAATATTATTGGCGAAATTTAGCAGCGTCTAATTTCCCAACAAACATAGCTTTACTCTGTAGTAACTGAAAGTGAAAGGAAGTTACTCACTCTATTCACCAAAACCACAAATCAGGATGATACCCAACTGCTCTATTTTTCGACTTAACCTCTCGGACTTACAAATAAATTTAGTGCACAACACTAAGGGTACCGTAAAAAACATTTGTTGCAATCAAATAAGGGTCCTTTTATTTGCAGTTGCATATCGTCAAAAGTAAGTTTTGTTCACGATACACGTCCCGCGACAGGTATAGCAATCATGGCTCTGCAATTTTTAGCACACCAAACACTTGTTACCTTGAGTCCTTCATTTCATATTAGTTCAAACGCAATTGTTACCACAAGGTAGTAGGTTTGAACATTTTGATCTTGCTGGCTATTTCTTCTTTCAATCTTCCAAGGCACATTCCAATTAATGCATTAAGTAGCCAACCCACCATACGATCGGATTGGCTTCCAAATTCACGATGATAATTTCAACGGGTCCTCGTTTTGTTAAATATTGGATAATGATATATTAATGTCCTCGTACTCCGTTGGGTCAAATTAAGTAAGCAACTCCATCTTAAAAGTATCCCGCATAATTTCAACTTCTTCGACTTTCTAAGTTTTGTGCAGCTGTTGAAGCCACTGGTTAGCTTCTCCTTCGAGGTGGAATGATGATAACGTAAAAAAGTTTTTCATCCAGGATGTTTTGATACTTGAGATATTATTCATTGGCACGACTAAACAACTCGGTTGGGTCCAATCCTGAAAAGCGCAAAAAATCCATCTTACTTTTGGTTAGAACAAACTATTTTGTAGTTAACATTTCGATTAGAAGACCCTTGAGGAGCACTCGTTGTGGTGGTGGTGTTTCCGGAGGAGCGCGAGACAGTTAATTCATGTATAGTCCCCTTACGACGATCACTTGGAAAAAATCAGAGAGTATTTTTTATAGAAGGAACCAATACAAAAAAGAACACACTATTTTTCCACTTGATAATGCCGTGACTCAACATTGATGCACACAAAGATGTTTATGTAAGGCATGTAAAACACTTCTAACTACCCTCATGCTATCCACGATCCTACCCTATCTGTACCCATTAACTGCCATATTTTCACTGTTCTAACAAGAAGCAAACTTCCAATATGACACTAACTTGAGTAATTATTAATTACTGACTCTATTTACAACATGGCCACTAGTTTGACTTTTATGTCTTGCCATTCTTCACGATATAAAATAAGCAATTCGTGGCTTATGTGGATAATTCAATCCTATCACATTTGATGCTTCTTTGTTATATTTCTGTGACACCCCGCCTAATAAAATACCGGGCGATCACTCCTATATCAAATTAAAACAGGAGTCTCATGTGGTTCATTCTTAACATCACTGTCGAAAACAAATTAATTACTAATATCCTATTAGGCCGACGTCAAAATTTTAAATTAACTAATCTTTTTAACCAAACCATCCAAATAAAATAAGGACAACAGTTTATATGCAACAACTGAAATAAAATAAAGTAAAATAACCGAACACTCGGTCCAAATAATACAACCAAATCGAATTCCACACAAAAGGCGATAAATGAATAAATGAGTACAGTTGGGCCATTAGCCCGAATATGACTACAATACCTCCTATCTAGATCTCAATGATGGAAGCGTCTATAATAAACCTGCTTGCATCCACAGCTGCTGCAGCAAACGTCTGACTCGAATGAATTATTATCCAGGCGTCCCTGTGTCTGGACACCTATATATATATATATATATATATAGCAAGAGAGGGGAGAAGTAGAGAAAATGGGTCAGAGCCCGATTGTTGAAAATATTTTAGCAAGTGCATAAAATCCATATTTTAAAATATGTTATTTCTCATATTTTAAACTGGTATCGCTCTCACATGAGATACACCTCACCCCTCTTCTAACAGTGCACAACTAGCGCATACCATTTTAGACAACCTAGTTAAGATACCCTACCTAACTAATGTAATTACCCATCTTCTAATAAACCTCATCGATTCGGGTACTAAGGACTAAACTTCTCCCCATTCCCAACATTACGTTACGTTCGTGCGTGGGGTGTCTCGCGAAGCGAAATCCAAACAAGGAACCCCCCTGATACACTACTACGTGAGAATGTTGATCACCGGGATCCATTAGGCCTTCAGTACATAACATATTTATACCATCTCGTATTTATTAATAGTTCTCATTAGAACCTATTATTCGCATTCATATAAATCCGGATATAAATCTACCGGAAGTAATATCACACTTTATTCATTCTTTTCACTTTATACAAGGTTAGGTTATATGATATCTCATCTCATATATATCAACAGTATACTATACGCAACAAGTATATTAATCATCCACCGAACTATAATATAAGTGGCTTAGTCATTCTCATTTACTAAGCATCCGTGAATTATCTCAAGTACACATATATGTTAATCGCAATACATATATAGATATATAGCACCCCTAGCCTCAGCTGCGGTGCACTCATACTCTGCTATCCAATCCAAGTACATCTCGTACAAAAAGGATTACCCGTTCCACATCACTCAGGAACTGTAACAATACAAATCACACGTATTGGAGGCGAACATAGTTCACGTACCTACGGGTCACGCACATACCTACGCTCCCATAAGCAGCGGACTTATCAACTCACAAATAAGCCTTTCACAGCCCTATGTTCTTGAGGTACCAAATCTAAAATCCCCCCGAAGGCAACACAGGATAAGATTGTCCTCTTTCGAACGTCAACCTCCCGTGATAGCAAGTATGGTAGGTATGTCATACACATAATTAAAAAAAAACCTTAGAGGTACACATTCCACCTATATACATATATTATCAATTTGGTATTCACACAACCATATTATAATTATAGGTATTTCTCTCACCTATACATAATTCCCCATAGGTAATTATTTAACCCATGTATATAATAACATTCGAGCATACGCACAACCCGTATAATAAATTTCCCACGTAGTATATTTATCTCTCGAATATCCTACGCATTAATCAATTTTAACTAATCCTCAATACATCATTTATGATATTTTCTCACCGCACGATGACAATACCAACGACACCGATATATATTATTTATATATTCTCAATCTTTTATGCTATAATCTCCAAACTCTCGTAACGATAGCCAATAACCTTGAATATTCTCATTCACAATAATACAAGCCGTCACACAATTAAAACACTACCCCAATACATGTTCCCTTATTTAACATTCAAATCACACTTAAATACCCCTTTAAGTATTTTTCCTCACGAACACCCCTATTTGGGTAAATCTTGGATTTTACTTTCAACTAACCCAAGGTACACGCCTTACTAAAAAAAATATTTAGAAGTCCCCACACTATTTTTAGGAACCCCAAATATTTATCTCCAAATAATTCTAGCCTTTATTTTTCCAATTTCCGAGTGCATTTCCGAGTTGGTGATTTCACCCCAGAACTGCCATCTTGTAAAAATCATAACAATTCGATGAAAAATAAGAAAAATACGCGGTCAGCGTCCACGCGACCGTATCAAAATTATCTACAACTTTCATGTTTTGACCGAGAGCTGAATCGGTTGTCTTCCTGTTCGAAACAACCCGGAAGCGAGCTGGTCACTATTCACCTTCTCCAAAAATCCAAACCTCCATTAAAACACATCCAAGCTTTTTATCTCCTCTCTCATCATCATTCAACCTCAAATAACCATAAATACACACATTCAAAGGGTTCCAATCATCCTAGAACCCAGATCCAACAATTAATTTCAATTAATTTCAAGTTTCTCAAATTGGGTATTAATCGAGTTATATCCGTTTTAATCTTTCGAAAACCCCTTTGATCCACGAAATTTCAACCCAAAAATCTTTAGTTTTATACCAACTACAATATGAGAAATTAACACACTAAATCAATATGCAAGTTAAACACTTGCCTTGTGGAATAAATCCGACGTTCTCGAGTCGAATTCCGCGAATTTGGCCGGATTTTCCTTCTCTTCTTCTTCTTCTTCTTCTTCTTCTCTTTCTTCTTCTTCTTCTTCTTCTTCTCTTCCTTATCTCTACTCTCTTCTCTCTCTTAGGGCAGAAATGAAAGGGAAACGGGGTTTCTTAAGTCTTTAAACCCGAAATTGGGTAAATTCCCAATTGTTAAATGACTCGTGTACCCGTTTACGAGCCCCTACTAGTCCAAAAATGTCCGGAACCCAAATACTACCCCCGGGTAGTCTATTTTGATTATCTCGGCCATTCCGAACCTAATGGGGCAGTCGAAATATCCATCCGAGGTACTTAAATAAAATTCATTAATTTTGCCCCAACATGTTCAATATGCGTATTTTCCAATTTAAAATATTTTATTTGTCGCTTTACCCAACTTGCGACATGTAATTAAAAATAATCCATGTAAATATTAATCTGGCACTTACAAACTAATATTTACTATTTACTTTATATTCTGAATTTATTCAATTTCACTCATAAATTCCATAATTACTATTCACAGTAATTCCTCAATTTACCAAATTACGCCCACCTTTGTAATTTAAATATCTTTAAAAGTACGGGGTATTACATACTTCCCCCCTTACAACAGAATTTCGTCCTCGAAATTCAGATATAGCCTGTACCACTACTCTAGGATCGGTATATACATTATGTCCTAGCTTAACCAAATTTAGATATAGCCTAACACAATGGTCTCTCACTGTATTCCACCCATCTCAAGGCGTATGCTCATATATATAGTCTCATCATCTCTATATATTTTCCCTAATCTTGCACCCTTTTTGTTAAGACCACTTAGCGTAAAGTATTTATTATTAATACCATATCTACTAGTCTCACACAGTAGAAATATTCATAAATCCATATATATACACATATAGTCACATCATCCCTATACATATATATATTAATCCTGCACCTCGGGTTAACACCCATTAGCGCACTTAATCAATAGTGTTCTTGCACCCCCGGGGTTATCACCCATTAGTGCTCTTAATAATAATATCACATAAAAGGCATACACACATCCTATTAAGATTCATAGGCATATTCCCATCCTAATTATACACTTCTCATATGTGTTTTATTCTCATCGCTACGTATTATATAAATATTCAGATTACTATCTCTCTTGTAATCTACAAGGTATATTCCCTATGCCGAATAATTAATGTATTAACTATCATATACTTTTCCGGAATTTGGTAATACATACACTCCTTCTTTACTTGGAGTATGCTAACCATATAGTCACGCGCAAGCCACTCTTCAATACTCGCTTGAGTAAGACCCCGCTCCACTTCCTCACAATAAATTGGGTAACCTTTTCATTAAGAGGTACTTTTTTTAAATGACTTTCCACAACCTTTCAATCCCATCTCGGGTGTGTTAGCTCTCGTTGCACATAAAGGTTTGCATTATCATCATTCTCGCACGACATTCAATACGCTATACCGTTTAACCTTGTTTATAGCCGCCCTTCAGGCATATATTATACATATATATTTTCACATCTTTCAATCTTGGACATTTTTGGGATTTACTAATCAGGGTACCCATACCCCCTATCATCTGTGCATATATGCACCACCATTGCAAACGTTTTGATACATTACACTCACTCTAAATAATGGGCCTCATTTCATTGGCCTGGTACTAACACATGGGTATTCCTTAACCCGAATAATTCGAAATTTAATTCACCCGATACATGGAAATTCAATCCTTCTTAAGATTATCCCATCGATCTTCTTGTGGTTATCTTACAATAGTCTTCGTATATCAGTGCCTTATTGCCCTTACTTCGTGGTAGTCTTAAGATTAAGGTGTCTCTAACACACGTAATATGAGTACTATTCTAAATATTTCCCTAGTGCCCAAGACCTCTCTCAACTTCCGACATTTGCTCGGTTTCATGCGTGGGACGTCTCGCAAAGCGAAATCCAAACAAGGAACCCTCCCCTTACACTACTCCCTCGCATCGTCGGTCATCGAGATATAAAGTTCCAAGGGACACCAACGGGATGTTCTAAATTTTACCTCGTTAACCTACCAGCGTACTTCTACCACTATATCCTTCCATCTTAGTGAAATGCAAAATCTAACTAATTGGGCACCTACTCTCTGCAAAAGCGCTATGAACATTATACCCAAAATGTATTTCCTCTGAATTTTCCTTCTATTCAAGGACTGAATAAACGTCTCAAATCGATTTCCTTCACCTTAACTCACCCACATACTTGCGATGAGAGAATAATTTTCAGTGCTTCTCCGTAGCACTTATAACTCTATATGAGTATACCGTCATCAAACGGATCTCACTCGATAGTGTTTGCTCTACACTAGGTGACTTATCGTCAAAACTAGCATCCTTGCATAATATAACATCTCTCCACTCCCGACGTCATTAAGGTTCATGCGTGGAGCGTCTCGCAAGTGAAATCCAAACAAGGAACCCCTCCTATACACTATTACTTAACTTTGTCGGTCATGGAGGTTCGCTAGTTCAAATATGCCACTCGGATAATCCCATCTCTCCTATCGACAAAATGTGGTCAAAACTCTTAATTCTTTCCAGGAGCCACACCACCAAGCGCTTGTACTAACATTAAGTCCTTAGCCCAAACAACAATGAGCTTAAACTCACAGCTCAATAATAAAGCCTGCATACCTTAAATTGTATCTATAAGGTCCCCATGCATTCAAATCATGGTAATAAAACATCTCCTCATCAAATTTTCATCTAAACAAGTAATCAAGGCGAGCTCATCCAGCATTTATCTCGCATTCCATGCGTTATTATGTCCGTATATATATGTTTCACATCTTAAATAAATAAATATATATATATATATATATATATATATATATTATACTATACACATCAAGTATATCCATACTTATATATCACACACTATATAAGTATAAATAACCATCCCTCAGAGCTATAACTCAATGGATGCAGTCTCTCAATGCTATCATCTTCCAGGGAATTACTCACACATCATCCTGGGTACCAGCGATCGGACTATCGCATCGACTTGGTAAAAACCAAATCACAATGAATGGGAAGCAATCATAGTTCCTCCGAGGAAATGAGAACGAAGCATACCCACCACGTCTCATTCCTGATAAAAATCACACAATATAAAATGGACATTATGACCTGGAGACTATACGCTCCCTGCTCCTCAAGCCAGGGGCCTCACCCAAAATAACTATAACTCACTCTACATAAGTCCAATTACTAGTGAGTCTATCATTCCACTAGAGAAGCCTCTTCCTCCCTTGTACCTACCTTACTCTGGTACTAACTTCACTTATCCATGTCACTCTTTATTCACCGTTGGTCTCTGATCGATTCTTATGTGAATAACCTAGAAACTTCATTCACTTCATTCTAAATCACGAGAATTTTCATTTTAAAACCGTCTGTAAGATTAATTTATGAGCAAAATATTATGCTCCTCTATATATGGTGACCATCATTCCCACTATTTCACATTGCTCCAACGAGTGAAAAATTTTTCCTCAAATTTTCACATATGGGTATTTCCATACCCAACTCTAGGCCCAAGCTTTTGATCCTTCAACTTCCTAGAAGTGAAGTTACACTATTTTCGCCTAGCTCAACTTCAATGCACGATCCTCATCAAAGACCTCTTAAGCTTTTTCCCCATCTAACTTCACTGGGAAATTCAAGTTTAGCACCATTCTCTACTATAGTGGTGCATAAATAATTATTACTACTATCCTATAGTAGTCATTGCAGCAATCAATGACAATTCCGCAAGGAAAATGACCTTTACCGCGATCCTCATTTCCAACATCAACTTATAGCTCTAACTAAGCCCCGTCTCCTCCTGCCCTCACAATGGACTTCCATTGTCGCCCTTCGTCAATCAGCGCACGAATCCCGAATGAGCGCGCAAAAGATTTACTATAATCTTACATAATGGCAGGAGAACGAAATCTCACAAGAGGATATAAACAATCCTAATCATAATGCTCTATATCAAATCAAAAGCAACGCTGAAAGCGTAGTACGTCCGCACTGATTCCTAAGGACACTAGAACCTGATGCTCTGATACCTCCTGTGACACCCCGCCTAATAAAATATCGGGCGATCACTCCTATATCAAATTAAAACAGGAGTCTCATGTGGTTCATTCTTAACATCACCGTCGAAAACCAATTAATTACTAATATCCTATTAGGCCGACGTCAAAATTTTAAATTAACTAATCTTTTGAACCAAACCATCCAAATAAAATAAGGACAACAGTTTATATGCAACAACTGAAATAAAATAAAGTAAAATAACCGAACACTCGGTCCAAATAATACAACCAAATCGAATTCCACACAAAAGGCGGTAAATGAATAAATGAGTACAGTTGGGCCATTAGCCCGAATATGACTATAATACCTCATATCTAGATTTCAATGATGGAAGCATCTACAATAAACCTGCTTGCATCCACAGCTGCTGCAGCAAACGTCTGACTCGAATGAATTATTATCCAGGCGTCCCTGTGTCTGGACACCTATATATATATATATATATATAGCAAGAGAGGGGAGAAGTAGAGAAAATGGGTCAGAGCCCGATTGTTGAAAATATTTTAGCAAGTGCATAAAATCCATATTTTAAAATATGTTATTTCTCATATTTTAAACTGGTATCGCTCTCACATGAGATACACCTCACCCTTCTTCTAACAGTGCACAACTAGCGCATACCATTTTAGACAACCTAGTTAAGATACCCTACCTAACTAATGTAATTACCCATCTTCTAATAAACCTCATCGATTCGGGTACTAAGGACTAAACTTCTCCCCATTCCCAACATTACGTTACGTTCGTGCGTGGGGTGTCTCGCGAAGCGAAATCCAAACAAGGAACCCCCCCGATACACTACTACGTGAGAATGTTGATCACCGGGATCCATTAGGCCTTCAGTACATAACATATTTATACCATCTCGTATTTATTAATAGTTCTCATTAGAACCTATTATTCGCATTCATATAAATCCGGATATAAATCTACCGGAAGTAATATCACACTTTATTCATTCTTTTCACTTTATACAAGGTTAGGTTATATGATATCTCATCTCATATATATCAACAGTATACTATACGCAACAAGTATATTAATCATCCACCGAACTATAATATAAGTGGCTTAGTCATTCTCATTTACTAAGCATCCGTGAATTATCTCAAGTACACATATATGTTAATCGCAATACATATATAGATATATAGCACCCCTAGCCTCAGCTGCGGTGCACTCATACTCTGCTATCCAATCCAAGTACATCTCGTACAAAAAGGATTACCCGTTCCACATCACTCAGGAACTGTAACAATACAAATCACACGTATTGGAGGCGAACATAGTTCACGTACCTACGGGTCACGCACATACCTACGCTCCCATAAGCAGCGGACTTATCAACTCACAAATAAGCCTTTCACAGCCCTATGTTCTTGAGGTACCAAATCTAAAATCCCCCCGAAGGCAACACAGGATAAGATTGTCCTCTTTCGAACGTCAACCTCCCGTGATAGCAAGTATGGTAGGTATGTCATACACATAATTAAAAAAAAACCTTAGAGGTACACATTCCACCTATATACATATATTATCAATTTGGTATTCACACAACCATATTATAATTATAGGCATTTCTCTCACCTATACATAATTCCCCATAGGTAATTATTTAACCCATGTATATAATAACATTCGAGCATACGCACAACCCGTATAATAAATTTCCCACGTAGTATATTTATCTCTCGAATATCCTACGCATTAATCAATTTTAACTAATCCTCAATACATCATTTATGATATTTTCTCACCGCACGATGACAATACCAACGACACCGATATATATTATTTATATATTCTCAATCTTTTATGCTATAATCTCCAAACTCTCGTAACGATAGCCAATAACCTTGAATATTCTCATTCACAATAATACAAGCCGTCACACAATTAAAACACTACCCCAATACATGTTCCCTTATTTAACATTCAAATCACACTTAAATACCCCTTTAAGTATTTTTCCTCACGAACACCCCTATTTGGGTAAATCTTGGATTTTACTTTCAACTAACCCAAGGTACACGCCTTACTAAAAAAAATATTTAGAAGTCCCCACACTATTTTTAGGAACCCCAAATATTTATCTCCAAATAATTCTAGCCTTTATTTTTCCAATTTCCGAGTGCATTTCCGAGTTGGTGATTTCACCCCAGAACTGCCATCTTGTAAAAATCATAACAATTCGATGAAAAATAAGAAAAATACGCGGTCAGCGTCCACGCGACCGTATCGAAATTATCTACAACTTTCATGTTTTGACCGAGAGCTGAATCGGTTGTCTTCCTGTCCGAAACAACCCGGAAGCGAGCTGGTCACTATTCACCTTCTCCAAAAATCCAAACCTCCATTAAAACACATCCAAGCTTTTTATCTCCTCTCTCATCATCATTCAACCTCAAATAACCATAAATACACACATTCAAAGGGTTCCAATCATCCTAGAACCCAGATCCAACAATTAATTTCAATTAATTTCAAGTTTCTCAAATTGGGTATTAATCGAGTTATATCCGTTTTAATCTTTCGAAAACCCCTTTGATCCACGAAATTTCAACCCAAAAATCTTTAGTTTTATACCAACTACAATATGAGAAATTAACACACTAAATCAATATGCAAGTTAAACACTTGCCTTGTGGAATAAATCCGACGTTCTCGAATCGAATCCCGCGAATTTGGCCTGATTTTCCTTCTCTTCTTCTTCTTTTCTTTCTTCTTCTTCTTCTTCTTCTTCTCTTCCTTCTCTCTACTCTCTTCTCTCTCTTAGGGCAGAAATGAAAGGGAAAGGGGGCTGCTTAAGTCTTTAAATCCGAAATTGGGTAAATTCTCAATTGTTAAATGACTCGTGTACCCGTTTACGAGCCCCTACTAGTCCAAAAATGTCCGGAACCCAAATACTACCCCCGGGTAGTCTATTTTGACTATCTCGGCCATTCCGAACCTAATGGGGCAGTCGAAATCTCCATCCGAGGTACTTAACTAAAATTCATTAATTTTGCCCCAACATGTTCAATATGCATATTTTCCAATTTAAAATATTTTCTTTGTCGCTTTACCCAACTTGCGACATGTAATTAAAAATAATCCATGTAAATATTAATCTGGCACTTACAAACTAATATTTACTATTTACTTTATATTCTGAATTTATTCAATTTCACTCATAAATTCCATAATTACTATTCACAGTAATTCCTCAATTTACCAAATTACGCCCACCTTTGTAATTTAAATATCTTTAAAAGTACGGGGTATTACAATTTCATTTGGTTCTCATTCTTTTATATTTCACAAAACATAGTGTTGGTTAAACAGTTTTCTTTCATGATAAACTATATCGTGGTATTTAGATGTTTTGTTTAGTATTTGGAAATTGCCCTCGAATTGACTTATTTTAAATAACCCTGACATTGTCATAATTTCTCACCCTTATGTGTAATGTTTAGATTCAATGGGTGGTAGTTATATATCTGTATTTAGCTAGACCTTTATGGTTGTTTTGTCCATGATATGTAGTTATTGAGCTTTCACTTGTTACATTGTTGTTTCTCTTGTTCTTGCAAGTATCTTGATAGCCTGGAAACAACAAATAATAACACTAAATTCTTGTACCATTCTGTACTTGTGTACATTTAGCACATTGTATTGACTGCATGAGAATATCCACAAAATGTTAAGGAAGCTGGATAAGCTTGTTGGTATACTTATCAACATATTGGATTGGGTCAGATTTATGTCGATCCTAATCAATTAATTAAAGGAAATTAGTGAATTTAAATCTTACAGTGAATCAATTGTCTAATCCAAATCCATATTGGATTAGATATTCCGTTCTTTTTGAAAAATATTAAATATTAAACATTTACTTATAAATTTTATAATGGTTATTATATTATTTAATAGACATAAATTTAAGATCATAAAAATAATTATTTAATATGTATATACGTGTAATGCTACTTATGAGATAATACAAATAGAGGGTTAATTTTTGTTTTTATTCTTATGTATTTAATTATTATTAAAGGATTATATAGAAGAAAAACCACCAGAGATGGAGAACCCATTTTAGAAAATTCCCACTGTTCCAAAAAATTATCTATCAAACGATCTGTTGCAGCACTAGGCAAACAAAAAGCAACTTAAACCTGAAACACTATGTTTTGATCTCAGTTCACTAAACTTTTGAGCCTCTTTGATTCCCTCAGCAGTCTGATGGAATCATAGATCTTCTACGAAGCGCTTTCTTTCTCCTAGGAAGAGTCAATTTTCTGAAAAGCTAAAGACATTCAAATTTTCTCCATCAACATTAATTTCTTATCTTTCCCCTTTTGCTAACTCCATTAAAGACATTGAATTCTTTTCTTTAACATTGTTCAGCATCAGTTATTTTCTCTCAACTACTCTTTCTTCTGGTTGTTTGATCTCATCCACTAAATTTCCAAAACCCATGGGTTGATCATCCTCCATATCCTCTCTGGAATCCCAAAACGTACCTTCACCATAATTATTGAAAACTGATTCCCTAGGTTCAATGAACTCTTTGCTATTCTCTCCAGCAGCTTTTTTAGAATTAAAATCATTAGTGGATTCTTTCACAGTACAAGCCTTCAAAGATGCCACTCCAGAAAGCTTTTCAGAATTAAATGCAGAGGTTGATTCTCTCTTAATACAAGCATTAGAAGGTGTGATTGGCCGGAGTTGACTTCAACACCGCCACTCTCTTGTGTTGACTAGATCCTGATATTGAAATATTTTTTTCTAAAGCCCAAGTTAAAGAGATTTAGGAAGCAAGAAGTGGAGTTTGATTCTTTATCTTTAATCTCTATTTAAATCGCCTTCCAAATCCCTGCAGATTCCCATTGTTCTGTTACCTCACCATGGAACCATCGATTTGGGTTTCCTCCTGATCTGCCTGAACTAACTGAGCAAAGAATTAGTATTGCATGAAATCACAATAGCATAAAGCCTAGGAGGATATATGGGCTTTTGGACCTTAGAATTAGATCAAAACCTCTCATACTAATTGGGTAATATTAAATACTTGTGTTCAAATTCTTACTCGATTGAGTTGTTATTAATTTCTGGCCTATTTAATAGTCAGAAATTTGGATTACATAACAATCCATATGCGATAAATACTTCATTAGTCAATGCACTATGAGAAACTAAGGGTCCGTTTGATAGCACTTGAATTCCAAGGCAAATTTTAAAAAGTTGAAAAATTTCAAAATTTTTCAACTTTTAGGTCGTTTGATAGCGAATATTTGCCTTGGAATTTGTTTTCTATGTACAAGAGCCTTAAGCACGATTTTCCACCCTAAGGTGGAAACCAATTCTTTTGGGGGGGGGGGGTCAGGTTTTTGTTTGCCACCTTTGGATGGCAAATCATTCAAAGTGATTTTTTTTAAACTCAATATATTTTATAATTATACAAATATATATAATTTGTAAATTTGTAAATATATATATACTTTGTATATTTCATATATATTTTAGTATATATGTATATTTCATATATGTATATATTCCGTATATAATTATATATTTCATATATGTATATATTTCGTATATTTAATATTTTTCATATGTTTATATATTCCGTACATTTATATATTTTAGTAAAGACGCATATTTTATATATTTTAGTATATATGTATATTTCTTATATTTCGTATATTTCATATATGTATATATTCCGTATATATTTATATATTTCATATATGTTTATATTCTGTACATTTATATATTTTTGTATATACTAATATTTTATATATTTTAGTATATATGTATATTTCGTATATTGTGTATGTGGTGACAATTATTATGCAACACAAATAAATACGAGAGAAGCAATTATCAAGAAAGAACAAGGAAAATAAGATGTCAATCACACAACAAAGGATGTACGTGGTTCAGCAAAGAAGCACCTACGTCCACGGTGGTGCAGTCGATATTATTTCTATATACTCCGGAGAGTGGTTACAGAGAATACAACTTGTCCTTTTGCCCCGGACCTAGGGTTTAATATATACATGTACATGTAGGTAAGTGGAGGTGATGGGTTCTTCCACGTTTTCCATCTCCCCTATAACTTCCCTTCGTGAGAACGTGGGGGGAGACTGGTTCAATATAAGAGATGAGGGGCCTGGACTTTGGGCCGCCAGGACTGGACTACTAGTCCAGGCCCATAGTTCTAATTTTCGGGTACCTACAATTGCCCCTAAATTTGTTGGGCCATGTTTATGGGCTCAATAGATTTAAATGATTAGCTATAATGGCTGTGTTGCGATTCCTCGAGAGCTGTGAAGTTGATTTTGGCGGCAGCCGCTTCGCTTACTGTGCGCTATGATTAGAATTGAAGGCTTGTTGGGATAGCCACTTTTTCTTCCGTCGCTTCAGCCCTTCCAGTACTCTTCTTTCTTCTGAGAACTCTAGCGCCTCGTACCTTCTTCTCTCAATCCCCATTCTCATTGCTTCTTAGTCGTCTTGAGCTCGTGCTTCTTCACCCCTTGAACCGATCTTCTGTTTTGTAAGTTTCTCGTGCCCTTTCTCTTTGGTTTGTAGCTTTTCTCGAGTTTTTCAATGGCGAAGATTGGAAATAAGTCAATCTCTGAATTTAGGAAGTTATACAACATCCCTGAGTGGGTAGAGATTGAGTGTTGTGCCTCCCCTCTTAGGAACATTAGGGATATAGAGGATGCGCACTGGATCCATGTTTTGTTGCTTTCCCAGGGGGGACTTATTTTTCCCCCTAATGATCTATTTTTGCATTTCTTTGGCTATTTCAGTATTGTTCTTGCACAGTGCTCGCCCAATGTGTGGAAAATAATAAATGACGTCCATAGAATAAACCAATTGTATGGTACTAGGTTAGGACTTGCCGAGATCTGTTTCTGTTATTCTTTTTCTCGAACTAGCTCAGGTGTCATCTACCTCAAAGCTAGGAGCCCTGACAGGGTATTGGTAGTAAATCTACCTGATTCCCATAAGGACTACTGGCAAGAGGGTTTCCTCGTTAGGAATTGGTAGTTCCCTCCCCAGTTTGAAGGGTCGAGGTCTGAGAGGTTCTCTATTCCTTTTTACGGGGAGGAATATATAGGTAGACATTGTGCTGTTGTTTCAACTTTTGCTAATTTGTGACTTTTTTAACTCTCTTTTGCTTTTTCTTCCACAGCGAGGTCAAAGAATTTGGATCCTTCTCTCAGCGAGGTTCGTATCTCGGAGTTGGTAAAAGCTTGGAACATCAGGGAGCCTCTGGGTGACGGCGAGCATCCCAGGTCTGCTGCCTTTTTGCTCGAGTATAAGAACGTTGGTTCCATCTTCATAGCACGGCCTGTGGATAGTGTACCAGAGTTCGGTTCCTTCAAAGAGACTGCTTCTGAGCCTATCCAGTTGGACGAGGAGGAGAGCAGCTCTGAAAGTGAGCCTGTAGGAGCGGCGAGTAATTTGGGTGAAGGGAGCTTTGACAGTAGTAGTTCCTCTAATCGTGAGGAGGATTCTGAAGCTAGAGGATCGTCGAGCACTTCCAGTAGTTTAGGTGAAGAGATGCCTCCAAGAAAGAACTTCATTAGAGATGATGATGATGAGGACCATGTGCTTCTTGAACATAGGTCAAAGAAACAAAAGTCTACTTCTGGGGCCGTGGCTACTGGTTCTCGGTCTTCTACTCAGGAGCAAGAGAAGAAGAGGAGAGAGGAAGAGCAGGTGAGAGAGAGGGAGAGAAAAAAGGAGGAGGAAAATAAGAGGCTGGAGGAGAAGAAGAGAATGGAGAGGGAGAAAGAGGAAAGGGGAGAAAGATGGAGTCAAGGACGAAGGCTGGGCAAGCCTTGGTCCCGGTATCTGCTTTGCCCGAGGGGGCCTCAGTTGCCATTTCTCCTCAGCTGGCTCCTGCGCTGCTCGAGAGGGCAGTTCTCCCTGCAGATCGCCAGAGGGCGTTGGGGTCTGATCAATTGGCCCTACAAGCTAGCCAGAGGCTAGCCTTGGTAAGATCCTATCCATTTTTCAATTCTTTAACAAGTTTTAGTTGTTTCTCCTTCTTGATCTCTTTTTTTTTCTGGTAGTTCGTGACTGACTTCGCTGTGCTCTATCGCTCTCGCGACGAGTTGGTGAGAAGGAATGGCGAGCTGGAGCAGCAGAAGTCCGCTCTGGAAGTCAGGGGTTCTCAGCTGGAGGCTGATTTAAAGACTGCTGACGCCGCCCGAGCTTCCTCTGATCTGGCCCTCATCAATTCTAATCGAGAGAGGGATGCGACGGTTAAGGAGCTGAACGAGCTGAGGCAGGCTTATGACCTAGTCTTCTCGAGCAAGCTAGATATCGTGAAGGAGAATAAGATTCTGACCGAGCAGTTGAAGGAGAAGGAGTCCCAGGTATCCACCATCAAGGAGGATTCATATAACTCCGGGTGGACTGCTGCTTACGAGGACGTCGAGGTTCAGATAGGCTATATCAGCCGTCTGAACTTCAAGAAGGGCTGGAACAAGGCCCTCTTAGCTGCTGGTGTTGATGCTGAGTCTCCTCTGTTCGACGAGCATGACCCGGGTTCGAGGCCAACTGTGGACGAAGAAGCCCCTGCCCCAGCCATCGAGGGTGTTGACCTTGCCTCTCAGGCAATTCCTGCCGGTGCTTGTCCTGCCCACGCGACTGGGGGCATCCCTGTAGAGGGGGATGCCTCTGCTGCTGCTGACAAGGGGAAGTAGCCAACCACCTCTGGGCAGCCTGAGGTTGCTAGTTAATCTTCTTTTAGGACTATTTTTGTACTTCTGCTTGTAATTTATCCAATTTCTGCTCGAGGTACTTGACTTTTATTAATGAAATAAAAGGCTTCTTTTTCCAGTGCATTGATTGATTTTTCTCTCCATTGCCTTTTTATGTCTTGTAGTTGACTGATGTAGAAGAGTATATTACTGCCACATCTCATTTGGGCAGGACTCTCGGTCCCAATGCCAGTTCTCAGGTTCGTCAGGCCTTTGTTAGGCTTTGCAAATCTCTTAGGTCAAGGAATCAAAAGTATAAGGAGCAGTCCGAGCTAGTGGCTAAGCTGAAGGACAGGCTCCAAGAGATGGAAGGCATTGGTGCCTCAGTGCAAGAGGAAGTCAATGTACTGAGAGCAAGGTTACTAGAGGCCACCGAAATCAACCAAGTTGGGGAGTTCCTGCAGCAAGAGAATGAAAACCTAAGGAGGGAAGTATTACAACTTAGAGAGCATGCGCCGAGCACTATTTCAGCGGTTCTGCAAGGCTCCTCGTCGTTGCGAGCTGGATATACTCCTATGCCGCGAGGTTCCACTCGTCCTCCCCTCTCGCGAGCTGGTAGGAGCACCATGTGCAGGAACAGGGAAGCAGAAGAACAGCGTGATAAGGAGATTGAAGATCTCCGCGATGATGTCCGGCGAGCATATGTAATTGTTGATGGGCTTCAAAGGGACGTTTCCCGATTGCGACATTTATTCAAGAAAGGTCCTCGACAAGCGTGGGTTGACGGTTATGATCAAGGCTGGCTAGATTCTCCAACAAGACTATCTGAGTTCGAGGAACTTTCTTTCATCAGAGGGTGGTTGAGTGCCTTGAAAGAGCTTCAGGTCTCGAGGAACTCTGTGTTATGGTATCGTCACGAGATGTCCTCCTCCACTCTGATGCCCAACCCATTTAGGAGGGATGATCTATGGATCCCCATTGATGCTATTCCTCGGCAACTATCGGAGTTGGACGCAAATGAGGTTGTGGAAGAGCTAGTCCCCGCTCCTGATGACGGACGAAGAGCTAGAGTGGCAGATTATCTTGTTCGGAGGCTTCCACCTCCTTGAGATTTCGCAAGTTGTTATTCTTTTGTCTTTTTTTGATAATGTAAATGCTTTGGGCGAGCTTCGTCGACTAAACATGTATTATCATTGTTATAAATATAAGATATTAATGAAAAGTTCGTGTTTTGGGCAATTTTGCCGACTAAACGTGTTCATCCAATCTTTTTATGTTCTTGCTGCTTCATAATCCTTTATGTTTTGTCATGCAAGTTTCCTCCCAGTCCAGTATAATACCAAAATACCATTATGCCCCATTTTACCTTTTAGGTTGTGTCGTCACACTCCCTTAGGCCTAAGTAGGGAAATTGGCGAGGACACACCTGGTAATGGATGTCTTCATCCGATCAGGATTTTGCTCAACCAAAGTAGGTTTGATGGCCAGTATAAAATCTGGTCGCATTGCCTAAGAATCCTCTGTAGGGCATTATATATTGCCAGGGGCAATGCTAAGAGATCTCTCGTATTTCATGACGATGACCTGAGGAGGGGTATTCCCCTGCTATATCGACCATCGTGCTTGTGATTTGGAAAATATGTGTGATAAAATGCAACTGTTATTGATTTCATTAGTAATAAGGGAAATGAACTGTCCTTTCACATAACAAATACAAGAAAAAGATTCAACAACCTTGAGAATCTAAAAATAGAATTTCTTGAGATTAGCTGTGTTCCATTCTCGTGGTATCTCTCTGCCCTCCATCGTTTCCAAATGATAGGCACCTTGCAGGTTGTCTTTAGTTACTTTAAAAGGTCCTTCCCAGTTTGGGCCTAGCTTGCCGTCTGACGACTTCACTGTGCTGCCTAGGACTTTTTTTAGAACATAGTCCCCAACTTGGAATGTCCTCGGGCTAACCCTCTTGTTGTAGTGCTTCGCGAGCTGTTGTTGATAGTTCGCTAGCTTCACCAGGGCAATTTCTCTACGCTCGTCAGTGAGGTCGAGTTCAGCGAGCAATGCCTCATCATTCTGACCTTGGTCGACAAGGTCGGATCTCATTGTTGGCAAACCCGCTTCTAGTGGGATGACTACTTCCATGCCATATGTTAGCAAAAATGGGGTTTCTCCTGTTGCTCGCCGAGGAGTTGTTCGGTATGCCCATAGGATATGGGGTAGCTCGGTTGCCCATGCACCTTTGGCTCGCTCTAATCGCTTCTTCAATCCATCGATCACAGTTTTGTTGGAAGCTCCTGCTTGCCCATTGCTCTGAGAGTAGGCCACCGAACTAAAGTTGTGCCTGATCCCGTGTTCGTTATAGAACTCCTGAAAGGGTCCACTCTCGAATTGTGTCCCATTATCAGTGATGATGGTTATGGGGATTCCGAATCGAGTGATTATATTTCTCCATATGAACCTTATCATATCAGCATCTCGGATGTTCGCCAGGGATTCAGCCTCGATCCATTTGGTGAAGTAGTCAGTCGCAACCAACAGGTATTTATGATTACCGATGGCGGTAGGCAGTGGTCCTACGATTTCCATTACCCATTGGGCAAAGGGCCATGGGCTGGATAGGGATTTCAGATCGCTGGTGGGTTGGTGGACCATAGGAGCGTGGAATTGGCATTTCAGGCATTTGCGAACATATACCGCGGAGTCCTTTTGCATGTATGGCCACCAGTAGCCTTCTTTCATTGCTCGAAAGGCTAGGGACCTTCCCCGATATGACTCCCACAGATTCCTTTGTGAAGCTCGTGTAGCACCTACTCGACATCACCTGGGTGGACGCATCAAAGGTAGGGACCGGAGAAGGATTTCTTATACAAGTCGCCTACTGTGGATAAGTGAAAGCGAGCAGCTTTGACTCTTATCTGGTGAGCAGTTTTCTTATCATCTGGGAGCGTGCCATCCTTTAAATAGTCCCTTCAGGGGTCCATCCAGCTGGGGGTTGATCCCACCTGGAGTACTTGTTCCGTATTTGGTAACGTGCTGTTGCGGTTGATGCTTGAACCAATGAGGAAATCGATGGGGATGGCCCTCTTAAGGTCAGAGTCAACTGCCGAACTCAAGGCGGCTAAGGCATCAGCGTGACTGTTTTGTCCCCTGGGAAACTGCTGGATGTTGATCTCTTCAAAGCTTGACATTAATTCCTTCACTAAGGCGAGGTAGGCTTCCATTCTTTCATCCTTTGCATTGTAATATCCACTTATCTAATTAGAGACTAGCTGAGAGTCGCCGAACACCTGTAAACGTTTTGCTCCTAGAGTTTGTGCCTTTTGGAGATTGGCTATTAGGGCTTCGTATTCTGCTTCGTTGTTGGAGGCTGCGAATCCAAGCCTGATTCCTTGTTTGAGGATTGTGCTTTCTGGAGTGATGAGGACAATGCCTACCCCTACCCCCTTTGAGTTGGAGGCTCCATCAACAAAGAGTTTCCAGGTTCTTTCTGTTGCTTGGTTCTTCTTTTGCTTTATCGGTTGAGGTTGGTTGGAGAGTTCCTCGCCCGTGAATTCGTCTATGAAATCAGTAAGGATCTGACCCTTGATAGCTTTCCTTGGTTGAAATTAGATGTTAAATCGACCGAGCTCAATTGACCACTTAGACAGTCTGCCCGACAAGTCCGCTTTCCTTAGGACAGCCTTAAGGGGATGCGATGTAAGGACGATGACAGTATGGGCTTTGAAATAATGCTTTAGCTTTCTTGAGGCTGTTACTAGTGCAAAGGCGAGCTTCTCCAATGGCAGGTATCTTTGTTCGGCGTCTAATAAGGTCTTGCTCACGTAGTAAACGGGGTGTTGGATTCTTGTAACCTCGCACATTAATGCAGAGCTGACAGTGTGGTTGGATATCGAGAGGTACAGGTACAAAGAATCCGTTTGCTGTGGAATGACAAGCAGCGGCGGAGAGCTTAAGTAGGACTTGAGCTCGTCCAAAGCTCGCGAACAGTCTGGGCTCCATTCTATCAGTTTACTCCCCTTTAGAAGTTGGAAAAAAGGTTTGCACTTTTTGGAGGATTTGGAGATGAAGCGATTTAGGGCGGCGAGCATTCCAGTGAGCTTCTGCACGTCCCAGATTATTTGAGGGGGGTGTGCCCTCTTGATTGCATCGATCTAGTCTAGATTAGCTTCTATGCCTCTCTTACTGACTAGGTATCCAAGAAATTTTCCTGATTGGACACCGAAGGAACATTTTCTCGCATTAAGCTTCATTCGGTACTTCCTGAGGATTTTGAAGGTCTTTGACAGGTTTGAGAGGTGATTTTCCCTCTTCTTACTCTTAACGAGTATGTCATCGATGTAGACCTCCATTGTGTCTCCCATTTGATCCTTGAATATTTTTGTGACCAGTCGCTGATAGGTTGCCCCCGCATTCTTGAGTCCAAATGGCATGACTTTGTAGCAATATAACCTAACTGTCGTGATGAACGCCGTTTTGTCCTGGTCTGGGGCATACAAGGGGATCTGGTGATATCCCGAGTATGCGTCCAGGAAACTCATTCGCTCGTGAGCTGCAGTGGCATCTACTAGTTGGTCGATCTTTGGGAGGGCGAAACTATCCTTAGGGCATGATTTGTTGAGGTCAGTGAAGTCGATGCAAACTCTCCACTTCCCATTATTCTTCGAAACTACTACTGGGTTAAATAACCACTTGAGGAATTGCACTTCCCGTATGGATCCTGCATCCAGCAGTTTTTCTCCTTCCTTCTCGACAGCTTTAGCCTTCTCGGGTGCAGTTCTCCGTGCCTTCTGCGTGACTAGCTTGAATGTGGGGTCGACGTGCAGCTGATAACAGACCATATCAGGATCGATGCCAGGTAGCTCGTACGATTCCCATGCGAAAACATCTACGTTGTGTCTTAGCAAGGTCGTCAACTCCTTCTGTTCTTAGTCGGTGAGAGATGCTCCAATTAAGAAGACTCTGCTACTGTCACCAACTTCGGCTATAACTTCTACCAGGTCCTCGACAACACGCTCGGAGGGGAGAATCCTGGTCTCCTCTACTCCAGGTCTTCCATACTTTAACTGCTATTTAGAAGGTATCACACCCTCTTCAACTTTCTCGCTGGGTTGATCGGCCTTCTTCTCTGGTTTTGGTCGGATGGCTGCTATGAAGCACTTCCTCGCCATCGCTTGGTCGCCGTGGATCTCCATTACTCCTCGCTCAGTTACATACTTGAGCTTCTGATGGTAGGTCGAGGAGACCGCCTTCATTGCATGAAGCCATCCTCTGTCGAGGATGGCCTGGTATGGTGATTCGATGTCAACTACCAAAAACTCAATCATCTTGGAGACGTTCCCACCATGAACTGGCAGCTCTATCTTACCTAGGGGCATGGTCATTTTTCCAGCGAAGCCGACCAAAGGAACAGTAGCTTCCTTTAGGTCGGCGACGCTCAACTTCAATTTCCTGAACAGGTCGAGGTACATTACATCGGATTAACTTCCTTGATCGATGAGAAGTTTGTTGATGTCAAAGTTGGCTATCCTGAGTGTAATGACCAGGGCATCATGATGTGGGGTCCTTACTCCCATCAAATCTTCATCCGTGAAAACAGTATGCTTGTTATAATTGACGTCCTCTGCTCGTCGACGCTTTCCTTACTGTGACTTTGCTGGATCGATTTGAAAAGCCTGCATTACCGCTGTAAGTTTTTATTATTTCCATTCGAGCTGAGTTCCCTTGTATTTGCTTGATGTCAGATACTCCATAGATTAATGCGAACTCCTGTCCAGCATCATCCTCCAGCACGTTGTCGGGTCTCGCCTCTCTGTTGGCAGTCACTTTCTCTACCCTTTTTTCCAAAAAGTCGCTCAAATGCCCGGACTGGGCCAACTCCTCGAGGTGAGACTTAAGAGCTTTGCAGTGCTCGGTCTTGTGTCCTCCCTCTTTGTGAAAAGCACATCTCAACGCATTGTTCCTCTTCGAGGGATCTCCTCCCATTTTCCTGGGCCACTTGATGAATAACTCATCCTTGATCTTCGCGAGAATCTTGTAATTTGGTTCTTTGAAGACGGTGTTGACCGCCTGGAATACTTTTGACACGTCATGGTTACCTCCGTTCTTGGAGCCATTTTTGCATCTGTTCTTTCCTCCTTTCCTCTGGTTCTCTGTTTTCTCACCTACCTTAGTAGTGAGCTTGGCTCGACCGTTTTCTTCTGTATTAGGGTGGGTGACATCTTCCACCTTTGCGTATTTCTTGATTCGGGCCATTAGGTCGTCAATAGTCATAGCTTCCTTCTTCGTCAGGGACTGGTAGAGGAGAGAAGAACCAGGGAGCCCAATTTTGAAGGAGGTCACTGCCACTTCCTCCGCGCAGTCCTCGATCTCATTGAATAACTCCCAGTACCTCTTCGCGTATTCTCGGAGGGTCTCATGAGGCGTTTTCTTCATTATTAGCAGAGCATCCATCCTTTTGGGATGGGAGCTGCTGGTAATGAATCGGGCCGTAAAAATTTCGGTTACGGATTTGAAATTCTTGATCGACCGGTGTGGGAGCCTTTCGAACCACTTCTGTGCTACATCATGCAGGCTCGAGGGAAAGATGTGGCACATCAGGGCATCTCGATGATTCCAGAGGGTCATGGCCTGTCGATATTGTCTGACGTGATCAATGGGATCAGTTTTTCCATCGTAAATCTTGAACCTTGGAATGGAAAATTTCTTGGGGGCCTCTTCCTCTTCGATTTCCCTTGTGAAGGGTGACTTCATCTGGGTTTTGAGAGCTCGCCTCGCGAGTTCTCTAGTTGATCTTGTTCCGTGGTGAGCAGGATGTTCTGCAGACTAAGGTTCGTATGTTTTCGTTGCTGTGAGCAGGGCTCTGGTAGCGGCGAGCTCTTCGCAGCTGTTCGCGGAGGTCGTCATCTGACTCGCCACCTTCGACCTTTTGAGACTCTCGCCTAGGGATCCTTCCTCGGCTGCGAGACTTGCTCGCCTGAGGGATATGAGTGCGATATGAGCGCCTCCTGTTATCAGGACGAAGCTCCCTTTCCAGTCTCTCCAGTCTCCTTTTCAGGCGAGCATTCTTAGCCTCGTACCTGCGAGAAGACTCCCTCTGCTCGTGGAGCCTTGCCTCGTACGCATCAATCAATCTGGATATCTGCGTGGACCTCGCTGGTCCCTGACTTTCCTCCGAGGCTGGTCTTTCTAGGCGAGCTCTCTGATCCGAACGTCGGACTTCAGACCTAATCCTGCGAGGAGCAGGTGGCTCTTGAATATCTCCTGCTTGAGGGGCATTGCTGCTGTGATCAGACATCTTAAACTCCTTTCTTGGCGTGGGCTATTCTCAAGGAAAGATGAACGTTTTCCACAGACGACGCCAATTATGGTGACAATTATTATGCAACACAAATAAATACGAGAGAAGCAATTATCAAGAAAGAACAAGGAAAATAAGATGCCAATCACACAACAAAGGATGTACGTGGTTCAACAAAGAAGTGCCTACGTCCACGGTGGTGCAGTCGATATTATTTCTATATAATCCGGAGAGTGGTTACAGAGAATACAACTTGTCCTTTTGTCCCGGACCTAGGGTTTAATATATACATGTACATGTAGGTAAGTGGAGGTGATGGGTTCTTCCACGTTTTCCATCTCCCATATAACTTCCCTTCGTGAGAACGTGGGGGGAGACTGGTTCAATATAAGAGATGAGGGGCCTGGACTTTGGGCCGCCAGGACTGAGCTACTCGTCCAGGCCCATAGTTCTAATTTTTGGGTACCCACAGTGTATATTTCATATATGTATATATTTCGTATATTTCTATATTCCGTAAATTTATATATTTTAGTATATACGTATATTTTTTATATTTTAGTATATATGTATATTTCGTATATAGCATATATTTCATATATGTATATATTCAGTATATACGTATATTTCATATATGTATATATTTCGTATATTTAATATTTTTCGTATATTTATATATTCCGTACATTTATACATATATGTATATACGTATATTTTAGTATATATGTATATTTCGTATATTTCGTATATTTCATATATGTATATATTCTGTATATATTTAGATATTTCATATATGTATATTTTTCGCATATTTATATATTCCGAACATTTATATATTTTAGTATATACGTATATTTTTTATATTGCATATATTTTGTATATTAATATATTCCATATATGTACGTATTTTGTACCTTTATATATTTTGTACATTTAATATATTTTGTATATTTTCCTATATTTCGTACTTTAATATATATATTTTAAATATTAATATATTTTGTATATTTTTTCTAATATTTCTAATATTACTTATATTTCATATATTTGGTTTTTTTCTAATATTAATATTTCTAATATTACTTATATTTCATATATTTGGTTTATTTCTAATATTAATATTTCATACATATTTTATTTATTTCATATATTTCGTTAATTTGTTATTTTAATATATATTTAATATATTTTTCCTAAACAAATTTTTAATATATATATATATTCCGTAAACAAATTTTTCACAATTATTTCTACTTTCCAACTTTTGTGTTTGATAGAAAAGGTGGAAAATTGACGATTTTCCAATTTGTATCAAACACACACATGTTGAAAAATAATGATTTACCTTGGAATTATTTGACCTAGAATTATTTGATTCGGAATCATTTACATTTTCCCACTTTCTTATCAAACAGGCCTAAGATGAAATCATTTGGAATCGTGGATTGGGGAGGAACAATGAAATCTACTTTGGTTAATAGTTAAGTTTCTGCATTTTAGGGTCTGTGTTTTGCTTTTCCTCTAATTGCTGGGCCGAATACTAGTTTTTTTTCTAGGCTTGAGTAAGGGCCAAGCGCTATGGTTGAATTATGTACGTGGGGGTAAGGTGTGCCTTGTGACTTGAACAACTATGGTGGGTAAGGGGAGATTGATGTTCCTGATCTATTTTCATCAGAAGAAAATGATGACAACAACAGTGGACTATGAAGATGAATTTGGATTGAATTCAGATTCCATGATTGTGTTCCATACTATGGTGGGTAAGCCATAAACTTGAATTTAATGGAACTCCACTCCGTTCGATGATTTATACCTGAGCAATTTTACATCTCTCTGCGAGAAGATGTGTTCAAAAGGCAAAAGGCGTGGTTGAGATAAATGCCTCACACAAAAAATACAAAATTAACAAGCTCAAAAAAGTGATTATTAGTTAATCTGAATTAACTTAAAGTCAAGTTTAACAAGTTAAAGCTCTTAAAAATATTATCAATTTTGGCTCATTTAATCTACAAGCCCATATATACGAGCATCTAAGCGAACGAGTACAATTGGAACATCATTCGGAATCTAGATCTCCATCCAACATAGCCTTTTTACAGCCAAATTCTTAGAGACTTAGTTGAGTTGGCTTTCATACCTTTGTATCTTGGTCCATGACGCACGGACACGGACATGCGTGTTTTGTCCAACACGACACGAACACGCTGACACGAAAAAATCAAAACATTTAGGATTAAAAATAGATGTTGCAGCTTGTTATATACTTTATGTTGCAGCTTGTTATTTAACAGAACCCAAGTGTTTCACAGTTCATTGCATAGGATTAAAAATAGATGAAGCCCTCCTCAGGTTACTGACAATAAATTTTTGAGGGGGCTCTTTTGAAGGAGGAAAATTGGTTGGGTGCAGGTTCTGGCGATTAGGGATGGTCAATGTGGGTTATAGTTGGTCCATTCTTACCGATCAAAGCTCGGTTTTGTTGAGGTGGCTTTGGTGAAAGTATTTTCACCTTTTTACAGTTAAGTTTATTGTTCATAAGAGTTCATGCTATAATACGCGGACAAAGTAGTGAACAAAATTTAAAGTGAAATCGATGAAAATAATTTTCACCATTTTATTTTTTTTATCTAGGAGAAATGTAGTGCATCCGAAATCAAATAAAGCTTTGAATAGGAGGATCACACAAGCATTTACAGCTATTGAGGGAGTCTGGTAAGCTTCTCATCTTGGTTTTGTGAATATAGTTGATAGATACTTTGAAAATGTTATCTCAGCTGTGAAAGGGGTGGAAAATCTTGCAATGTAATGGCTGACATGTGAACAGAGCTGAGATCTTGTAGACCCCCAGTATTTTTATAGAAGCAGCCCCATCTATGTGAAGTTTTTCAATTGGCGTGAGGAGACAGCCCATTTTACAACAAATGGCATTTTTATAATTCTTCCTACCAAAGTTCCCTAAATGAAGACTAGTAATGTAATCCCTAACACCCTATTTATTGTTTGATCTATTCTATGGCCCTAGATATGCTCATTAGTAGCTTTAGTTGTTTCTCTAATCTCCAAAAGGTATATAGTATATTTTAATTTAGTATTTTTTGAGAGAATGCTTCAAGTGGTAAATTCATTTTATCAATAGGGACTTGTGAAATTTCGGAAGAAATCTCAATTTTGACGCAATGAGCAGTTAGGGGGTGCTTGGTAACCCAATTCCATGCCTTGGAATCGGAAAACTTTCAGTTCAAATTTTGAAAATTTCGAACCAAGGGTGTGTTTGATTACCGTTATTTTTCATGGAAAACAAAAATTTTCCTACTAATTTCCATCTTTTAAGGCGTTTGATGACAAAATTTTCTGTGGAACTATTTTCAACAAAACATCGTGACGTGACCCATTTTTCTTGAAAAAATTGGAAACCAATTCTTTGCTACCCACAATTAATTTGTTTCCGCCTAATATTTTCCAACCCCTTTATTGGATAGCCTGATCTGTCGCCCCTCAAAACAATTTCTAAAAGGAGGTTTAAACTCTTTTCTTATCCACCTGGCTAATCTAATCTCCGGTGTTGATGAGATACTTCGTGGATTTTACTTCTCCAACAGGAGAGTCTATCTAATGTGATGTGGCTCTCTTATTTTAAAAAGTCCATTCGATTAAAAATGATCTGACGATCTGAAATTATATGTTTGTTTCTACCCACCAAAGAATACACTCAAAAGAGGTAGCGGATGGTCCACATCACATTGGCTAACCGTTTTTGCATTTCCACATCTTGAAATGGGCATAGAAATTTTCTAGTCTAATCATCATCCACATCATGTTCTCTTTGCTGTAGAAATAACCATTGGAGCAGTTTTCTCACTCCCTCATTTTCTAAGATAGAAAATTACTCAGATAGAAAGTACCATTGGAAATGGCCTCATCCCATCCCCGTCTCCTACAATCGAATGTAACCTCTCTCTCTCTCTCTCTCTCCACCACAATAACTTCCTTCTTCTGTCTCAATTTATCTTTCCCTCACCCTTATTATGTACTACTAATTGTAGAATGGAAGACCAGCACCCCATCTCTCCTCCGATTTCAACTGGGTATTTTTTTTAATCAATCGTTGGTTACATATAAAAACAGAACCTCTTCATCAACATTTTGCTATTTCGGATCATATACAAATACACACCTTCATCAACCTTTTCAAATGGTGGCTGTGAATGTTAGTTTTCCCTATAAGGTTTGGTTCTTTTTAAAATGTCATCTGAAGATAACATTTTTCTTTCCAAAAGATAAAACTAATTTTCTAAAAGGAAATTAAAAAAGATGAATCAATTGAATACACAGGGGATGATACATAAGGCCAAACAGATTTTTTTATGTACACAAATCAAAGCCTTGTGAGGTTTTGAAAAAAATGGTATAGAGAATTATGAATTTATAAGAAGAAAAAAAACTGACTTTTGGAAAAAGAAAATGAGCTTTATGTAAATTGGTGTAATGAGGCTCTTATTTTGTTTTTAATAAAAGTAGATATATACCTAATTTTCCACCTAGAAAATAAATGCACCAATTCTTTTCAATTCATTTTCCAACTTTGCAATCAAACACACCATAAAAATAATCGCATTCCAATTCCATGCCATGGATTTGGAGATCTCAAACACAACCTTAGATTGTTTAGAGTATAATGTTTAGTATTTAATTCAACAACTGTTGGAGACGGGAGAGTTTTGTGTGTGAGGCTCAATAAAAAAAACTTTTGTACTTGGGAGAACAAGGAAGCTTCCATAGCCTTTACAGAGCTGTTATTTATCAGTTCCATTTCATAAAAAAATTCTTTATTGAATCGAACATATCAAACTTCTCTACCATAATTTCTCTATGTCGGTTCCAATTGTCGTATGCCATAATTATTTAAAATTTGACCTCACCCTACCTCTGCACATCCAAATACTTGTTTATATGCGCCTGGCCGGACCGTATCTGAGAGCATGATTGATGCTAAATTGTGATTATTGGTATCATCGATGTGGAGAAGAGCAGAGGAAGAGATAATGTGGCATATATTGTCATCGAAAGAGAGAAGGCTGAACTCACTGGCCATGGTTTGGTCGGAGGATAGAAGATTGAGATTGGAAGCCTTGGGTCCGTTGGAGGAGAGTGTCGATATCGGGCGTGTAAAAAATAGTGGTAGGTAGTTCCCCACTATCCACGAAAATATAATCAAACCGATAAATCTGATCCATGACAAACCTATCCAATCCAATTAGAAAACCAATTTGAATCGGATTGGGATGAATCTGGTTTCCAATAAACCGACGTTAACTAGACCTTAAGTAGACCGGATTTGAGGTATACAACCTATCATTTATACTCGGGCTAAATGACATATATATTGGATTTCATTGCATAGAATTTGTTGTATTGGATTGAATCCTAATACAATCCAATTATGATCAAAAAGACTAAATTTAGAGGATTCGAAACTCATCACAAAAATCGATTCAATCAAATCTCAATTGTATTGTATTGGATTTCAACTTCAGACCTGTTTGGATTGTATTTTGAAATCGAAAAGAAAACCGACTTCAATTGGATTTCGGTCATATTGATAGAAATGTGCTAAAATTGCCAATCTAAACATGTCGTCAATTTTTGTTTTCAAATTTTAGGATATCTCCTTAGCATTGCATTATTTCTATCATAACAACAACTAATGTTCAGCAGCATCAAAATAATCATAAAAATTGTATACACAAGAATACCATAACCCAGAAACACTTAATAAGTAAAGAAACAACAAAACAAAGGAAGGGACAAAATGGAACCCTAATAAGCACATGCACAATAAATCATTTATTCTTAATGAAAGAAGGTTAATGAAGAACCCAATTTGTAAAAAAAGATGGGAGAAGACCATTACAAAACAAAAATAATATACCCGATTTAGTTAATTTGCCAAACCTAAATCTACTCAGTTTGAATCTCTAATAATGAGTCCTGAAGATTCTTCATTAGAATGGTGATTTCCATTTCAGCTTGAGCGATGTCTCTGGCTTGAAGATTCTTCATCGCTGCTTTGAATTTTAGATAGCTATGCCAGCTAATTTTTTTATTAATCCTCTGCAGAACTGACCGATCATGCTTGCTTAAAAAATCCCTTTTCTGCAAGGGTACCCCCATTTTAACTTGATATATGCATGATGGTATTATGGAATAATACTAAGGGGTCGTTTGTTTTTACCTCTTTAAGTCTAAATCTGAACCATTCAGAGTTAAGAGGTATCAAAAAGTGTTTGTTTTTTTAAATGATTAAGAGGTTAACGGTCATATTTGCCTCTTAATGATTAAGATGTAGAGTTAGGTCTGAAGTCTGAATCAGTCTAAATACATTCATTCAGAAGTTTATTCAGACGTAAAAACAAACACTTTTTTCAGATTCAGACTTCAGATTTAGTCTTCAGACTTCAGATTCAGTCTTCAGATTTCAGATTCAGACTTCAGACTTCAGATTCAGATAAAAAAACAAACGCAACCTAAATGTATGGTGGCATTATAAAGTAATTTAGCCCCATCACCAAGAAATAACACAAAATCCAGTCCAAATCAATTGAATATGCATTTAACATTTCAAATGTGTGAAAATTGTAGTTTAAAAATTGTATATACTCATTTGAATTCAACCAAGAACATTTTTTTCACATACTTGATATGTTAATTCCTCGACCAATTTTGACTGGATTTTGTGGCCTTTCTCGGTGACAAGAGGCCAATTTGTGTGTGTGTGTTGTTTTTATTGTAATGTGTTGAAGGGCTACTTTGCATAAAGTTGATGTGTTTGTGTTACCATTGAGGCATGAGCATGGGTGTTCATGAGAGAACACTCCAAATACTTTCGATGCCCAGGAAGCCTAAAAAAGGAAACATGAAAGAAAAATTAAAGAACTCTGAGGAGAGGAAAATTGTTGTATTATTACAAGTAGACCTATCAACGGGTTAGAGCCGGGTCGGATCTAGGGAGATCCAGATTCGTTTAATAGGAAATTAATCGGGTCCGGATCTTTATCAGGTCTACAATATTAGATCCAGATCCGGATCCGAAACGGGTCTTCGGGTCTTGGTCTGGTTTTGGGTCTGGGTCCGGGTCTATCCAGATATATACATTTATTTTATATTTATTTTTATTTTTTCCTTCTTCTTTATTTTTTAATCTTAGAATAAAATATTTTGAAATGTATTATAGTATATGATTCGTACAAATAAAACATAAATGACTTATATTGATTATATACATAAATATATATTTTTATGTATAATACTTGCATGTTATATTGATACGATATATTTATAAATATATATAAATTTATAGTGTGTGTGTGTGTGTGTGTATATATATATATATATTACCACTACGTAAAACATGCGAAATCAATATATGAATTTGATAAAAAAAAACACTTAGTTTATTTGTGACGTGAAAACATCTGCAACAAATATAACGACACAACATGACCATCTTGTACTTATAAAGAACATAATTCAACCATTAATATAGAAGATGGGATTGAAATGGTCAACCATCAGATGCGAATATCCAATAATCTAAGTAATCATGATCTGCTCAAAGCTTTCAATCATAAAAAAAATCAAAAGTAATGAAATTATAGATGTGTCATTACGACAACTGCCGTGGACTAACCTTTAATGAACCAACCACAATATTGGATCGAAATGGAGAATAAATCCATCTCAATATTGAATTAGAAACTAAATAATCTCCATATTTAAATAATATGATGATCCCATTAGATGTATCTGAGTCAGAAAGTGACAAATTAAATGGCATACAGTATGAATGTAATTGATTTAACCATTAAAAAAACATCGAGCTGTTAGATCTATAATAAAAATGTTAATTATGAGACATGAATTCTGTTAAACCTATACGATATGACCAACAAGACAATTGCCAACGTTATATAACTATGGTTCTGCAAATAAATTGTAACAAAAAAGTAAGGAACCATATGGATCTATTCCTTAATTTTGTTAGAAAAAAAAACTCTTCCTAAATGTTAGGCCTTATCCTTATTACCAAAGCCACTACATCCATTCCGTAAGCTATTTCAGTTATCATCCCATAACAAATTATCTTAATTTTGAAATTAAAGACTTATTAAAGATTTTCAACATTTAAATGACATATATTCTTTTGTTCTCCAACTACCTCTATTTGGTTTTTATTCGGACCCTGAAAACTTGCTGACTCTACCCCTGCAAATACATAAAAAATTAGCCCAATTGTTCATAGTAATATATAGTTGAAATTTTGGATAAATTAACATTTTATATTATTGATTTACCTGACACACTAATTGCAATCTTCATGGCCTTGCAACGACCCATCTTCTAGTCGCACAATGAAATTTTAATCACGACCTTTTACTGCAACAACATATGCAGACCAAACTCAGTTAGTTTTAGTTTTTTTAATAAAAAAATGTGATATCTAAAACTAATATATTACTTGCTCTCTTTAAGGAAATCATAATATACCTTTATCATCTTGTTTAGGGGGATATGATGGAATAGAAAATCTAGCTTTTCATGAGATCAGAGCCAGTCAGGAGCGGACCTAAACAACGGGTCTACTAACGGACCATCCCCAAACAACGTAATTTTGGGGGTGAAATTACAAGAAAATTGGGTGAAGTGAGGGTTTTCTTGTAATTTCACCCCCAAAACTACGTCGTTTAGGGGTGGTCCATTAGTAGACCTGTTCTTTGAGTCTGCTCCTGAACGGCTCCGTTCATGGGATAATAGATATGATATAGTTTGAAATTTTTTTGAGTTTGGGATATCTCACAACCATCCATATTATATCTCACAACCATCTCCCTCAAAACCCTTAAATCATACCATCAGGTAATACATCAATCCACCATTAGCAACCCCCCTCCCATCAAAATCATCACCGACCAAAGTCACCACCATCCGACCAACATCAACATAAACGCACTGTTCATCACTAAAACCCACAAAAAAAGAGAAAACATGGAAGATAAAGTGAGAGAACAAAAGTTCCGAGAAACAGGGTGACCACAAAACAAAATCATTATTTCATCTAAAAAAATACTTCAATCAAATTAAAAATTATTAACCTTTGAAAAATAACTATCAAACAAAATCATTATATATTTGGAAAATATGAAGTAAAAGAAGTGCATCGTCTCCGTTGTTGAATCCCATTAACATTAATGTTTAATTATAGTCACTTGGGGATTATTTTTAAATTTGGTTGATGAAATTTCACTTTTTGAGTTGCAAAATTTTTTGGGGGCTGATAAAATCCAATTATTGAAAATTCTCAAATTTTTAGGTGTTTGTGTTTTCAGGGTCATTTTAGTCATTTAAGGAGTTCAAATATAATTTCTCTTTCGAAAAAATATGAAAAAAAAATCTTGGTGAAGATTTTTTTACCTTATAAATTATATTTGGGGTCAAGTGAAATTTTGAAAATAGATCAATCATATTTTAGTTGGAAGTAAGACTTGATGAAGTTGTAAAATATTGGGCGTTGACACTTTCTAAGTTCTCTAAACAGTGAGAACCAAAATCTATTTTGCCTAACCAAAATAGATTTTGGTTAATGAGTTATGGACTTATATTTGTGTTTCAAACACACTAAAACATACAACTAAATCCCAGCACACCTAATCTCTAAACCCACTCATTCCAAACAACTCTCCCTAATTCCCATGCACACCCCAACCTTTCCCTTACCACACACATACTAAATCTTAATGTTAATCAGTCAAAAGAAAAAATCTGTATTGGTATTAAATCCGTGAGAGGAGATACAACACCTAAAATATTAGATACGTGATAGGGAAAAAATACGACTGTAATACCCCGTATTTTTATGATTTTTACATATTGAATTAATTAAATTAAATATGCAAAATTAATTAATAATTAACCCGGATTAAAATAAATATTAACTAGCGAGATAATAGTTAGTATTTGTTAGTAAGAATTTTATTCAATATTACCAAGAGAATAAAGTAATATGTAATTGTGGATATGATTGTAAAGTGATATAAATTGTCGCGAGTGAGAAATACAACAGTTATAGTAATTAAGTCGGGACGCGCGTGTCAGTTGTGTCGGGACTAAATTAATGTAATAAAAGTAAATTATTTATAAGTAATCAGAATGGTCATTTCGAGTGTGCCATTGATTCTGAAAGGGCCGAGATAGTCAGAAAAGTCTACTCGGGGGTTTAGTTTAGGTCCCGGGGCAATTTTATGCTTAACCGACATTCGGGGAGGGCGTTTTGGTAATTTTTATTTTTGGGCATTAATTACCTACGAAATTAGGAGAGTTATTATGTCAGTTACATAAGGGAGATTATGGTTATTATTCACAAAATCCAAGGGGAGTTATAGAGGAAGTGGGAGAACCAATCCTAGGAGTTTAAAGCTAAGAACAACCATCTTGCACCACCGAGACCACCACCGTGTAGATCGGAGAATGTAGAGCACAACCATACCAACTATACCAACGGATCATACCTTCACTTTTGAGGCAAGTTTTTAAACTTTCTTAATTTAGAGTAATAATGGAACCCATGTAAGTGTAGGTTCAATTTGAATATGAATATGGTGTTTATTTGATGAAATTGTAGAGTTAGAGTAACTAATTAGAATCTGGAGATAATTAGGTTGAACTCTTCACGTATGTAGATTAGGAATCATGAATTGAGAATTCATTATGATGAACGAATCTAAAAATTTTGGTATTCCTTAATGTGAATTTGAAGAACTAGGGTTTAATGAACTAATTTGGGGATTTCGAAATCTACTAAGAGTTATGCATGATTTAACGTTCCTAAATTGTTAGAAATCATATAAATATATCAGAATATCGATTAGAATTATTTGATTGGTGTTTGGGATGATTTTGTAGAGGTTTTAGTATCATTAATGGTGGGAAAACGTAGATTCAGGAGGTAGAAGTCAACCGGATCGATTCATTTTTCTACAGGACCGGATCGGTTCATTTTTCTACTAAACCGGATCGGTTTGTTTTTCTGCAAATCCGAATTGGTATTTTTTTTGCAGATTTCTGTAAAGGCTGAACCGAACCGATCATTTAGGACCGAATCGGTTCGTTTTTCTGGCAAATTTGTTCTACAGTTATTTTGTAACTCCTTATGATATGTTAGTAGTTTAAAAGTGGGATTATCTACCGTAAAAGATACTTGGGATTATGAATCGCTTTACTTGAGTTACGATAGAGATAACAATCATAATTGAATAATATCGAGAGTATGGTGAGAAGTATACCGCATACGAATATGTATTTAGGTTGTGTATACATACTAATTGGAATAGGTTGCATGAATACCTATATGATCGTTTCACTATGTGCATAACATACCTACACTTCTTGCTATCGCGGGAGGTTATTTAGGACAGGGGACAGTGTTATCCTCATGAGCCCAATTGGGGGGATTTTAGATTTGGTACCTCAGAACATGGAACCGAGGTACAAACTATCTGTGAGAATAATAGTGATGACGGTCATACGGGTGTGTAGGTATGTGCGTACCCCATAGACTTGGAACTATGCTGGCCTCTAATGTGTGTGATTTGTATTTCGATGGTTCGTGAGTGATTCCGAATCATTAGTCCTTACTTAGTACGAGATGTACCGGGACTTGATAGCAGAGTATGCATGCACCGCAGCTGAGTCTAGGGGTTCTATTTTAGTATATATATAATATTGTGATAGTTATGGATATATGCTTGTAATATTATCTACTGTGTGATAATTGTATACAACTTTTGTGAAACTTATACTCGGATTAGTATATATAAAAACAATGCGTAGTAATTGTACATGGGGATTTAGGGATATTACTATGGATGATATAAATATAGTTTATATCTACAAACTAGTTAGATGAGAATTATGTTTAGAGAAGTTTAGCGCTACGTTAGGCCTGCACATTAGTTGAGATGTGAGAATCTCAAGTGAGTGTGCAAAAATCTAACAAGTGTTTTATATTTTCTTTACAGCATCTTTAAATTACTTGCTAAATTGTTTTAAAATCTTTTACACTCTGGATCTGACCCGTCTCTTGCAAAAATCTCTTTTCTTGTGTATTATTTTAGGTGCCCTGCCATAGGGACACCAAGGTTGGACCATTGGATCTTTTGACGTGATGCAACCATTGTGAAAGTTATAGGTCCTCGCATTTAGACGTCTCCACTTCTATCCTTTCAATTATAGTATTTAAACTTCTCAGTAAGGGCATATGTCGCCCATTCTCAGTTTATTTATGTCCGAGGAACATTGTACTTTTTTATTTCATCATTTCCATTTCAGTTGGATTTATTATTGTTGGTTTGGATTTTATTCGTCTGGGATGATTATTCTAGTTTATTATATACAGTTGGATGATGTTTTATTCCTTAGTGATTTATGTATGAAGAGGGTGAATGTTTTAACAGTTTAAATTAATGGACTTAATATAATTTAATAAAATGTTTTGACACTAGCTTAATTAAATATTAGGTGGTTAAAACGAAAATTGTTTGTCGACGGTGATGCTAAGAATGAATCAGTCGGATATTTTGTTTTAAATTTCATAAAGGACTGGACACCCAATATTTAATTGGGCGGGGTGTCGCAAGTGGTATTAGAGCATCGAGTTCTAGAGTCTTTTAGGATCTGTATGGATTACTATGCTTTTAGCTTAGCGTTCCTTGATATAAAGCCCTATTTTTAGGATTGTTGCATTCTTGATTATGTGATTACGTCTTCAGCTATCTGAGATTTAATAACTGTGGACTTATAAATCCTTTCTCATTTCAAATACCTCCAAGACGTGCGCCGAGGTACAAAAATGCCCAACCCGAGCCCCAGCCAGCACAGGCTCAGGGTACGATGATTGCTGCAGAGGTTACAGCCATTGTTGCCCTGGCAGTTAATGCCTCATTAGTCTTGGTTCAGTAGGCTCCAACACCGGTACAGGTAGCAACACCAGCTCTAGTACATGTGTTCCCTTCAGTTTGGGAGCGAATTAGAGATGCCTTTCAAAAGGCACCCTCCCCCTCCCCCCCCCCCCCACCACAGAGTTTCAGTGGAGTTCAAATGTTGTGGTAGAAAGCCAGTGGAAGAAGGACATCCAGTGGCACTAGAGGATATATGAGTGAACGGAGGTGCATAAGCAAATACTAGATACTTTTAAGCTAGTGGGAGCAGCACTACAGTGGTAGGAGTCCACTACTACCGCAGAGGAGCACAATTCAATGAGTATAAAAGACTTATGGGTGCTGTTTGACCGCAAATATTTTCCCTCCACCGTTCAGGAGATGAGGTGGAAACTACTTGACCTTACCCAGGAGGGGAAGATTGTGGCGGAGTACGAGGAGGAGTTTACTAGATTGGTGAACTTGGTACCAGCAGAGGTGCCCATTGAGGAGAAGAAAATTCATATTTTTATGGATGGTCTGACCTCAAGGATTAGACAGCATCTTCTAGATGACCTTTCTTTGCAGTCCTACAAAGATGTACTTAATGCAACTTTGTTACACTATCAGGATCACCGCTTCCATGTCAAGGGGAGGAAACGTGGAGGAGAGTCCAGCCAGTAGGGCATAATTGGTGGGGGTAGTGCCAGTGGGGCACAAGCAGCTCGGGGTCAGTAGAGGCAGGGTGAGTAAGGTTCCCATCAGGGGGATTCTACTAAGCGATTAGATCAAGAGGGTTCTATTAGGGACAGGGAGGTTTTAGGCATGGCCACTAGGGCTAGCATGGCCACCAGGGCCAACAACAGTTTCAATAGGGCCATCAGGGCCAAGGGAGAGGTGGCAACGTCCAACAAGGCCTGGGTCAGCAGGGTCAGATGGGAGGGAACATTGCCGGTAGGTGCTTTAATTGTGGCAACACTGGCCACAAATGTCAAGACTGTCTGCATAAGGATAAGGCCATGCAGCAGCAGTGTGCTCGTCAGCAGCCCCAGCGACCAATATTCCTAGCCCCTCTCCCAGCGCCAGCGCCATTCCTAGCTTTGCCTGCCGTTCCAATAACCCCGATTTAACTGGGAAAGCTTTAGTATGTGCGTGTTTACAACATCCACCAGTCAGTAGCTCCACCCGGAGTTAAGGGTATATTTTCTATCTATGGGTCTATGGGGCGTATTTTGTTTGACACGGGAGCCACACACTCGTTCATAGCCACTAGTTTTACATGGGCCGCAGGGTTATTAGACACGACCGACAGTATTGTGACTTGTGTAGACTCACTGCTGGGTAGTGGGCCGTTGATTTTCTTTATATGCTGGGGTATAGGTATAGTTATTGGGAGTCTTATTTTTCCTGTCGATATGCTTATTTTAGACATGTCTGAGTACGATGCTATTATTGGGATGGATTGGCTAGTTGTGTATAGGACCATGATTAACTGCTTTAGTAGGAGCATTGTTTTCGCTATCCCTAGTCAGGATATGTTAATAGTGGCGATGCCTCGCCTCGAAGGAGGATCGTCCACTCAGTTGTTTTATATAGAGGATGAGACATCTACGGGAGTTGAAATTTCCCTTGATTCGATTATGGTTGTTCGTGAGTACACCGATATATTTCAGGATATACCTGGACTACCATCTAGTAGAGAGATAGAGTTCTTGATTGATTTAGCACCGGGCACACGGTCGATAACTCGTGCATCGTACCATATGGCTCCTATGGAAATGAGGGAATTACGTGATCAGATTGAGCAGCTATTGGGACAGGGTTTCATTCGGAGGAGTACCTCACCTTGGGGTGCCCCTCTTCTATTTATGAAGAAGAGGGATGGATCCTTGCGATTAGGTGTGGATTATCGGGAGTTGAATAAAGTTACGATACATAATAAGTATCCATTGCCTCGAATCGATGACTTATTTGACCAGTTGAGAGGAGCATCATTATTCTAGAAGATAGATTTGAGATAGGGATACCATCAGTTACGTATCAGGGAGCAGGACGTACCTAAGACTTCCTTTCTGACGAGATATAGATCCTACGAGTTTTGGGCTATGCCATTTGGGCTAACCAACGTGCCGACAATATTTATGGACTTGATGAACAGGGTGTTCAGAGAGTTCTCGGATTAGTTTGTCATTGTCTTCATAGACAACATCCTGATTTATTCACGGACCGAGGAGGAACATGCTGAGCATCTATATAGGGATTTACATGCTTTACGGGAGATTGAATTGTACGCCAAGTTTGAAAAATGTGGGTTCTGGCTGCGAGAGGTACAATTTTGGGGGCATATTATATTCGAGAGGGGGATATCAGTGGATCCTAGCAAAGTGTCAGCGGTGAGGGAGTGGGGGCAGTCCACGACACTGATTAAGATGCGGAGTTTCTTAGGGTTGGCTAGTTATTACAAATGATTCATTCGAGGATTCTTGAATATTACGAGTTCGATGACTAATCTGACTCATAAGGGAGTATTATTTATTTGGGATGAAGCATGTGAGTTGGCGTTTGATGAGCTTACAAGATGACTTCAGAACTCGTACTAGCGCTCCCCAGGGTAGGAGTGGAGTACCTTATTTACATTAATGCATCGTTATAGGGGCTTGGTGGAGTAATACAACAGGAAGATCAGGTTATAACTTATGCTTCCTGCAATTTTAAGTCTCACGAGTAGAAGTACCCCACCCATGACTTAGAGTTAGCAACAGTCATTTTTGCATTTTGAATTTGGAGACATTATCTCGTAGGAGAGAAATTTTGCATGTTCACATATCATAAGTCACTGCAGTACTTACTCACTTAGAGCGAGTTGAATATGTTCCAGCGTAGGTGGCTTGAATTTATGAAGGACTACCAGTTTGAGATCCAGTACCACTTGGGGAAGGCCAACATAGTTGTTGATGCGTTGAGCAGTAGGCCAGTAGGCGAGGTGGCCGAGGCGTGAAAAGCGAAGTGGAAGGAGTTGGGACATCAGGATGCAGTGGCCCGATCATTCATGTTTGTTATGACAGTTACACCCCAGATTATGACAAGGGCTGTACATGCATAGGCAACGGATTCGTTTTGTCAGGAAAGGATTCGACACCTTATTGCAGAGGGAGCCGAGTCTTATTCAGTGAGTTCTGAGGGAGGCTTGCGCTTCAATGGACGTTTGGCTATTCCAGAGGGGGAGGATATGTGACATGCGGTGATGACAGAGTCTCATGGATTTTGATTTGCGGTATATCCTGGTGGGGATAAGATCTACCAGGATATGAGGTGGCAGTATTGGTGGAGTGGCATAAAGAGAGACATTACTAAGTTCGTCTCAAACTGTGCAACCTGTTAGTTAATCAAGGTGGACCATCAGAAAATGGGAGGGCTTCTTCAGCCATTGGAGATCTCGATATGGAAATGGGAGAGCATTTCCATGGATTTTATCACAGGTTGCCTACTTCTCAGAGGGGTCACGATTCCATATGGGTGATTGTGGATCGGTTGACAAAGGTAGCTCACTTTTTGCCAGTACGGGCGAATTACATGCCAGGTCAGTATGCTTAGATATTCATCACTGAGATTATGAGATTACACAGAGTGCCCCTTGATATAATGTTAGATAGGGACAGGATTTCTGTGTCTCACTTTTGGGAGAACTTTTAGGAGGCTATGGGCACCGAGTTGCGGTTGAGTAGATCTTACCATCCGTAAATTGATGGGCAAACTGAGCGACTAATCAGATGCTGGAGGATATATTATGTATGTGTGTCCTTGATTTTAGGGGAGGTTGAGAGCATTACCTTCCATTAGTGAATTTTGCCTATAATAACTCCTATGAGTTCACAATTGGCATGGCCCCATTCAAGGCATTGTACGATAGGCCTTGTCGTTCTCCTGCGTATTGGTTAGAGGTGGGGGACAACAAGCTACTAGCATCGGAGTTAATATAGGACACGAAAACTAGGATTGAGATGATTCAAAGTCATATACAGGTAGCTCAGGATAGGCAAAAAAGCTACGCCGATGACAAGTGGTCATTTCAGGAGCTTGCTGTGGGGGATTAGGTTCTTGTGCGAGTATCTCATATGAAGGGGATAATACGATTTGGGAAGAAGGGTAAGTTGGCCGCGAGGTATGTCGGGCTATTTCCCATTATCGAGAGGATTAAACCGGTTACATACAGATTGGGATTGTCGAATTACTTGCATCGTATACACGACGTGCTCCATATTTCTTCACTTAGACGATATCTTCGAGATGAGTTAGCTCACACTCATATTGCCCTGGAACATATTGATTTACAGCCTGATAGTTCATATTAGGAGAGATCAGTGGCTATCCTAGACCATAGTGATAGGAGATTGAGGTCTAGGGTAGTGCCACTTGTGCACGTTCATTGGGAGCACCATAATGTCGAGGAGCAACTTGGGAGCGCAAGGATGAGATGAGCGAGAAATATCCAGAATTATTTTTACCAAGTATACTATCTCTTTCCGAATTTCGGGACGAAAATCCATTGTAAGGGGGGAGTATGTAACACCCGTATATTGATGATTTTTACATATTGGATTAATTAAATTAAATATGGGAAATTGGTTGATAATTAACCCGGATTAAAATAAATATTAACTAGAGAGATAAGAGTTAGTATTTGTTAGTGAGAACTTTATTGAATATTACTGACCGAATAAAGTAATATATAATTGTGGATATGATTGTGAAGTGATATAAATTATCGCGAGTGAGAAATACGACAGTTACAATAATTAAGTCGGGATGCGTGTGTTAGTCGTGTAGGGACTAAATTAATGTAATAAAATAAAATTATTTATAAGTAATCTGAATGGTCATTTTAAGTGCATCATAGAGTTCGGAAGGGTCGAGATAGTCAGAATAGTCTACCCGGGGGTTTAGTTTGGATCCCGGGGTAATTTTAGGCCTAACCGGCATCCCGAGAGGGCGTTTTGGTAATTTTTATTTTTGGGCATTAATTACCTATGAAATTAGGATAGGTATTATGTCAGTTAAGTAAGGGAGATTAGGGTTATCATTCACAAAATTCAAGGGGGAGTTACAGAGGAAGAGTGAGAACCAATCCAAGGAGTCTCAAGCCAAGAACAACCATCTTGCACCACCGAGACCACTACCTCGTAGATCGAAGAACGTAGAGCACAACCATACTAACTACAACAATGGATCAGACCTTCACTTTTGAGGCAAGTGTTTAAATTTGCTTAATTTAGAGCAATAATGGAACCCATGTTAGTGTAGGTACAATTTGAATATGAATATGGTGCTTATTTGATGAAATTGGAGAGTTAGAGTAACTAATTAGAATATGGAGATAATTAGGTTGAACTCTTCATGTATGTAGATTAGGAATAATCAATTGAGAATTCATTATGATGAACGAATCTCACCATTTTGGTATTCTTTAATGTGAATTTGAAGAATTGGGGTTTAATGAATTAATTTGGGGATTTCGAAATCTAGTAAGAGTTATGCATGATTTAATGATTCTAGAATGTTAGAAATCATATAAATATATCAAAACATCGATTATAATTATTGGATTGGTGTTTGGGATGATTATGTAGAGGTTTTAATATCATTAATAGTGGAAAAACGTAGTTTCATGAGGTAGAAGTCGACCGGATCAGTTCGTTGTCTACAGGACCGGATCGGTTCATTTTTCTACTAGACCGAATCGGTTCATTTTTTTGCAAATCCGAATCGATTCATTTTTCTACAAATTTCTGTAAAGGCCGAACCGAATCGGTCATTCAGGACCGGATCGGTTCATTTTTCTGGCAAATTTTTTCTACAGTTATTTTGTGACTCCTTGTGATATGTTAGTAGTTTAAAAGTGGGATTAGCTAGCGTAAAAGATACTTGGAATTATGATTCGCTTTACATGAGTTACGATAGAGAGAAAAATCGTAATTGAATAATATCGGGAGTATAATGATAAGTATACCACATATGAATATGTATTTAGGTTGTGTATACCTACTAATTGGAATAGGTTGCGTGAATACCTATATGATCACTTTACTATGTGTATAACATATCTATGCCGCTTGATATCGCGGGAGGTTATTTAGGAAAGGGGACAGTCTTATCCTGATGATCCCAATTGGGGGGATTCTAGATTTGGTACCTCAGAACATGGAACCTAGGTACGGGCTATCTGTGAGAATGATAGTGATGACGGTCATATGGGTGTGTAGGTATGTGCGTACCCCATAGACTTGGAACTATAATGGCCTCCAATGTGTGTGATTTTTATTTCGATGGTTCGCGAATGATTCTGAATCATTAGTCCTTACTTAGTACGAGATGAACCGGGACTTGAGAGCACAATATGCATGCACCACAGTTGAGTCTAGGGGTGCTATTTTAGTATATATATATATATATATAATATTGTGATAGTTATGTATATATGCTTGTAATGGTACAGGGGGATTTCGGGATATTACTACGGATGGTTTTTATGTACAAACTATTTAGATGAGAATTATGTCTAGAGAAGTTTAGTGGTACGTTAGGCGTGCACATTAGTTGAGAGGTGAAAATCTCAAGTGAGTGTGAGAAAATCTAACATGTGTTTTATATTTGCTTTACAACATCTTTAAATTACTTGCTAAATTATTTTACAATCTTTTACACTCGGGCTCTGACCCGTCTCTTGCAAAAATCTCTTTTCTTGTGTAATATTTTAGGTGCCCAGCCACAGGGACACCAGGGTTAGACCATTGGATCTTTTGACATGCTGCAGCCATTGTGGAAGTTGCAGGTCCTCACATTTAGATGCCTCCACTTATATCCTTTTAGTTCTAGTATTTAAACTTCTCAGTTAGGTCATGTGTCGCCCATTCTAAGTTTATTTATGTCTGAGGAACATTGTACTTATTTATTTCAGCATTTCCATTTCAGTTGGATTTATTATTATTGGTTTGGATTTTATTCGACTGGGACGATTATTCCAGTTTGTTATATACAGTTGGATGATGTTTTATTCCTTAGTGATTTATGCATGAAAATGGAGAATGTTTTAACAATTTAAATTAATGGACTTAATATAATTCAATAAAATGTTTTGACACTAGCTTAATTAAATATTAGTTGGTTAAAACGAAAATTATTTTTCGACAGTGATGCTAAGAATGAACTAATTGGATATTTTGTTTTAAATTTTATAAAGGACTGGCCACCCGAGGCGGGGTGTCTCAATGACTAAATATTACATAAAGGAAAAATATAACCTTAAACCACAGATCTATCATATGAAAAGGTAAGAAATGGGGTTAAGGGAGTGAATACCTTGTTAGATGAGCGTTGTTCTTGGTTGACAGAAAGCAATTGACCATAATGTATCACCTAAACAACAAATAATTGATCTATTAGTTCAAAATCAGTCATTCCATACAGTACAAATGGTAGTCTTATGGTTAATGGAGGTGAAGACTACTAGTAAGGTGTTTTTTTTTGTTAGAGATAGGTAAAGATGAAATGGTAAAAATGGATTTTTAAGATGACAGTGTCCGAATTAAAGAGGTTTATGGCAGGTGAGATGGTGGTGAATGAATCTGGCAAGAGACGTGAACGGGGTAAAGGCGATGGTGAAAGTTGCTGGAGGTGACAGATCTGCCAATAAGGGGTCTTCTCATATTCACAGAGGGAGGATTTTGTGGAGGTATGAATGGAGAGATATACGAAGGGGCTCAATTAAGAGAAAGAAGGGTCGATTTTTTTAATATTGGGAGAGTAAATAAAAAAAGAGACTCTTCAAAATAAATTTCCATGTGGACATGTTAAGGGTAAAGGAGGTGTGAATGCTTGTAAGGCATTTTAGAATATTACTAGAATGCATGACACGCGATACGTGGGTGAATTTATCTAAACTTTATTCTTTTGTTATTGTAGCCTATTTCACACACTATATTCTAGGAATTAAAAGAGATTGAATTTTAAATTAATATCAAAAGCACACAAACAATGCATAACCAAAATAAAAAACACATTACTCAATAGCAACACACCTTGAACTAAAACCATTAATTATGAATACATACAAAAAAATATAATACTAAAATAAACATCTGTACCTTCAGTTATCGAGCATTAAAAGCACAATATTAGTTTATTATAACTTCCCCTCATCTAGATCGATTCTGAATAAGAACAAAACCAAAAATAAAAAATATTGTAAACCGATAAATGTAATGAGAGAGAAGATATTAGTATATGTTTATTTAATAGGTGAATATATCACACCGGCTGAAAAGTGCACCATCACCATTATTTTTCTAATGAATTTTCCGCATCTTCGACCACGATTTTGATTATCCTCAAATTCATCCGTATCTTTCTCCAGATCTTACTACCTCCTAGAATGTACTCAACATCATTGAAACAATCACACAATGTGTAAGAAGAGGGGAAACAATTTTATCTGCCATTCACCAAACCTCCATTACTAGAAATATTTTATTTATCGATAAATAAATCAAGATAATAATTTTTCTCGATCCCGGGAGTATTCATTTATCAAGGTTTTACTATATATAGACCAAACATTAAATATGAAAATTTATGTTTCGGCCTTCTAGCTAGATGAAAATACTCCAAGTGCACAATATATAGTTAAACAATGAATAAAAAAATGAAATCATTATTTAAAAATATATCACGTTTTTGTAATTGAAATTATCTTTTCTTGGCCAGAATAATTTGGTTGCGTTTCTTTATTTTGTTTTCTAACTCAATAACCAATCTGATAATAATTTGTGTGGTGGGAATATTTTTCTTTTATAACAATCATAGGTGAAAGTCACATCTTTTTCTTTTCTAAGACTACTTATTTTACACAAAATACAATTCAACCCACATGTTGCATCTTTTATATCTCAAGTATATAAATGCCACAGTGACTTTCCATGAATTCATGTCCTTCATTAATTCCCCTCCCCCCCCCCAAAAAAAAAAAAATTTAACATCTAAATTATACATGCAATAGATATTATTAAATGCATATAAAATTGTAATCATAGAATAGAAGTCCAAATAGTAAAATAATAAATGCAAGATAAACACGAATATTAGGAAAAACAAAGCAAACACAAAAAGATATGTAGAGAGATACATCAGATTTGCAAGAATGAGTAATGTGGAGCTTAACATATGCTGAAATAAACCCATAATAATGAACCTAGGAATAAATTTAACATGTTTAAGACTTCAAGATAATTGAGGTTGACAATTAGGACCTTATAGTGTAAAAATGGTCGTACCTTTTTTTTTCCGAACGGATCCAGTGCTGTGGAAAAATACGATCTCGACTGAAGAAGAAGAAGAAGAAGAAGAAGAAGAAGAAGAAGAAGAAGAAGAAGAAGAAGAAGAAGAAGAAGAAGAAGAAGAGAGAGAGAGAGAAGGTGTGATAGAAGTGTGAGAAAAAGAGGAAATGAGTAAATGAAGGTAAGAAATAAAATGGAAGAGATGCTTCCTGTGGAGTAAATAATAGAAAGAAAATTATTCCAAATAGATTTAATTGATGTTTTATTAAATCAATTGTCATGTATCAACTCAAACAATTTCGAGCTACAACTTTATATATATACATAGACTAGGTGTAAACCTGCGCGATGCGCGAGCAAGGATATGAGCGACAGTTAATCTATGTTTGAGTTCAAAAGAAGTTTAGTTTGCTACATGAAAATACCTAATTTACATACATAAAGAAAACCTAACAAATTATAAATAGGGACATCAAAGTTTTAAAGATTTAAAAAAAAATATTATTCTCAAATCTAAGAACATTAACAAGCAAATAACTTTTGAAAGAAAAAAATATAAAAAAACAAAAATTAAATTTGTGAAAAACATAAAATAAAGGATTCTCACAATCAAATGACTAAAAGTCCAATCATCGTTAATACACCAAAAAATAAAATAGCTAATTTTGTTTTTGGTATTTAGAGAATCTTGAAACTTCAAAATATCTATAACAAAAAACATTCATATTATAAATCATCAAAATAGAATGAAATAAAATTATTTCCCTATTAAAATATACACAACATCTACAAAAAATTGATTTCACAAAGCATTTTATATAAATTCTTGTAAAAAACAAATGAGACATAATATGTTTTGGAATGTTCTGAACTTGTATCCATAGACTTCATAAATAGAGATATAAATGAGTCGCTTATTATTATCCGAATAGTACTTGACTTGAAAAAAAAAACATCCAATGTCAAACCAAAGTCTTAAGTTGAAATCACAAAAAAATCAACACAATAGACATCAAAAACATCAATTTCAATTTAATAGAATATCAACAACAAAATATTCAATAGATTTAAAGTGGATACCAAGGAGAGTGCATCAGTGAAGTTGCTGTAAATTATATTGAGAGAGGACACGTATTGTAATTAATGGATGTACAGATCACCGCTAGACATAATATGCGCAACCAAAAAAGCCTTACAAGATAAATAACACAGGATAACAAAAATTTAGAACAACATTCAACCAAAAATGCAATTTAACAATGGTTTTTAAATAAGTAAATAACACTAAAGAAGTTGTTAGTGGGAACAAACCCATTTGATTTTCCCGCCTTATATTTGTGAAAAAATTATTCATTTATCAAATGAAATTCACACGTTCCGTCATTGTGAAAATCCAAGACGGATTTAGACACAAAACCCTTAAATTAACACAAAAAGTATAACACAAATATGAAAGCAAAAATCCACGTGGACACGTTAAATGAGAGAGAGCCTTCACTTTTGTACAACATTTTAGAGTATATAGAGATATGGATTACTTTCTCATGCCATTTAAGTCCTTATTTTACTTTGTAACACTACCATAAGTAGGTTTCCTTTTCGTGGCGCTCCTTGTTTAGGAAAGGAAAAAATCACTCGAATTTTGTGCCCTCTCAAGGCAGGCTTGTCTTGCAAGCTACCATCAAGAATGATAAATCAGCTTTAAAATGTTGTATTGGTCAAGAGAATGATTACTTTTGGCATAACTAACATCACATGACCTAACTAGAATCCAGATTGAAAATTAAGATGTGGAGTATGAAAGGGTTTATTAATCCTGCAAAACATATCCATACTCAAAAATATATGAGGCCATTATTACAGGAACAAAAGAAATTGTTGATACCAAAATTATTATGCTGACATGGACGAATAATACGAAGACACGTGTCAATCTACGTGGCACAATAGCAGCGAGGAAGTTCATTTCCCCGACCAACTCATGTTCGCTCCGAGCAACAAGGATACACCGAGGAACTCCAGCACTCCGAGGAACTCCAGCGCTCCGAGGAACTCTTGAGTAACGAGCAACTAAGGCGGTTCGAGCTGCATCTCGGCCATAGCATTGATTGCCAGACAATCAACAGTTCAACTATTCATTGAATGCTTATCATCTTGACGCACACGCTTAAAGGGCATTAAATGTATTACCCTTTCATATGTATACCATTTAATGTATCACCCTTTCAGATTATAGCCTCAAGGCTATAAATACATTGTATTACCCTCATTCAAAGGGACCAAAATTTCTTGATAGAACTTGTAGTCGAGAATTCCCAAACACTCAGCAATAACATAACAGTGGACGTAGGCCATTCATATAAGGCTGAACCACTTTAAAATTCTTTGACTCATTTATTTATCTGTGATTGAATAATTAGAGTAATCTAATTTTTTACATCAACAGATTGGCGCCGTCTGTGGGAACGATTGTTATTATCATTTTTCACCAAAAATCATTCATCATCAATGGCAGATAATCCGGAATCTAGCAATCAAAACGCTGGAAATGCTGGAAATCCTCCAAATCCTTCAGCACCTCCAGATATGGCTGGAATTATGACGAATCTGGCTCAAGGACAAAATGCCATGCAGGAAACAATGCGACAACTCATACAAATCCTTCATGGCGGTGCACCTGCATATTCGGGACAACGAAGTGGTCAGAGGCAAACTTATTTACTTTCTTCACGATCCAGGCATTCAGATGCTCATCGTAATGAAGAATCTGATGATTTCTCTTATCAACCTGGGCAAACTTCATCAATACGGGCCACAGATACTGAGCAATGTGTTACTCTCTCTCCAGAGAGGACCAGTGCCATGGAAAGACTGAGCAGGGCATCCCCTTTCAGTCGATTAGGTCCTAGGAGGAATAGGAGTCCACCTAAAGCTGTGTCGAGGAGTTTTCGACAACCATCAAATCTAAGAGAAGGATCAACACAATCACGACCAGTTGCTCATCAAGATAGATCTCAGGAAGCTACTTCAGAACAATCAATTGCTCGAACTAATAGGCCCGAGGAAGGAAATGATGTGTGGAAAGGGTCCATTCAGCGGTTGGAGGATAGATTGGGAGAAATGGCTAAGGCAAAGAACCCCCTACAACAAACTTTTGTTCGAGGGACACCTTTTGTACAGGCCATTGTGGATTTTTCTACACCATCGAAATTTAAAGCACTTGTGGTGACCCCCGAATATGATGGAAAGACAGATCCTGTTCTTCATATAGAGCAATATCAAACTGCTGCCGACATCTATGTTGTTCCCGACGAGATGAGATGCAGAGCATTCTCAGGAACTCTTACTGGATCTGTCCAGATATGGTACAACAATCTTCCTCGGGGTAAGATTTCAACTTTCTTTCAGTTGGCCGAGTCATTCATTGGCAATTTCTGTTTTGGAGCGAAGCTAGTAAAACGAGTAGCACACTTGTTAAGTGTTAGACAAAAACCTGGTGAGAGCACTAGAGATTACATAACTCGTTTCAATAACGAGAAGCTGGAAGTCATAGATTATGAAGAAAAGACAGCAATCACCGCCTTGATGAGTGGGTTGTTGCCTAATAAGTTGTACTACACTTTGGCTAAAGATCCACCTACAACTATGTCAGAGTTAATGGCAAAAGCATCCAAAATCATGAATGCCGAGGAGGCTATGGCTGCAAAGAAGAATATGGATAAAGAAACCAAGGTGGAAGTCGACAAATCTAAGAAGAAAGAGCATAAGGGCAATGGCGGTGACAAGCATCCCAAGAATAATAAGTCATCATGGGAAGTCCTGAAAAAATTCGATAATTATACTCCTTTGAAAATGGGTATTAATCATGTCTTGGAAGAAATCAAGAATAACGAGGAGGTAAAGTGGCCGAAGAAACTGAGGTCAGACCTTGACTCGAGGAACAGGGAGAAATATTGCGAGTTCCATAAGGATGATGGTCATATGACCAAAAATGGCATAGCTCTTCAAAATGAGATTGAAACACTCATCCAAAGAGGAAAGCTAGCAAAGTATGTTGATCGGGGAGGAGAAAAAAGAAATAATGACCGAACTAGGGAGAGGTCTAGATCTCCTCGCCGAGCAGAGGAGAAAAAGAAGAGAGACCATGAAGATGATCCAGATGAAGACCCCGATCTTCCCAAGAAGCCAAGGCAGCCAGAACGAGAGGTATTTTCCATACGTTTTGGGTCATTTGATTGTAATGTTATTACAGGAGGAGATGCAGGAGGAGGAGACCTTACTGCAGAAAGAAAGGCTTACCTCGGAGAGGCTCAAGCTTGCTCATATATTCAGCGAATAAATTTGGCCGAGGATGATCGTCCGAGGAAGGTAAACAAAGAGAAGCTAGTCATTAGCTTTTCAAAAAATGACCTGGCAGGTGTTCTTTACCCTCACGATGACCCTTTGGTGATCAAAATGAGGATGAAGGAAGTAGTGATCTCAAGGGTGTTGGTAGACAATCGTAGTTCGGCAGACATCATGTACTATTCATGCTTTGACAGCTTGAATTTGAAATTATCTCAATTGGAACCTTATCACAGACCCCTTCTGGATTTTGCTGGCGAGAAAGTTTTTCCACTTGGGACGATCAAGTTGGATATATTCATTGGAACTTAGCCTGCTTGTCGGACAGAGAGAATACGCTTCTTTGTGATGGATAAGAATGTGTAGTCAGCTTACAACATCATCATGGGAAGAGTTGGCTTGAAGAAGTTCGAAGCAGTTCCATCTACAGTACATCAATGCTTAAATTCCCAACAAATTTCGGAGTGGGAGTCGTGAAGGGTGATCAAAAAGTAGCTCGGGAATGCTATTATTCATCTGCCGAGCAAGAGGAACTTGAAGAGTCAAGGAAAAAGACTACTACCTACCAGGTGGATGAAGGTACAGAAATTGAAACACTTGATCCCAGAGATGAATCCCAACTTGTAAAAGGACAGGTGGTGGAATCTACAGAAAATGTTATTCTGGACGACGAGCATCCTGAACGAGTAACCCAGATAGGTTCAACGTTGGATGCTTCAATAAAACAGGAGTTGATAACTTTCTTGAGAAACAGGAAGAAAACTTTTGCCTGGAGTCATGAAGACATGCCAGGAATAGATCCAAACTTCTTATATCATGAGCTCAATGTGAATAAGGAGATCAAGACTGTGAAGCAGAGAAGAAGGGTATTTAGTCCCGAGAAGAATCAAGCTATACAAGAGGAGGTCGAGAAGCTCCAGAAAGCCCAATTCATCGAAGATGTAAAATATCCAGACTGGTTAGCAAATGTGGTGATGGTAAAGAAGAAAAACAATAAATGGAGAATGTGTGTTGATTTCACCGATCTCAACAAGGCATGCCCAAAGGATCACTTTCCATTGCCCAGAATTGATCAACTAGTAGATGCTACCTCGGGACACGAGCTACTCAACTTCATGGATGCTTACTCTGGTTACAACCAGATCAAAATGAAACCTGAAGACAAGGAAAGTACTTCTTTTATTACCCCTAGGGGAACTTATTGCTATAATGTTATGCCTTTTGGTTTGAAAAATGCAGGAGCGACATACCAGCGGCTGATGAACAAGGTTTTTGCCGAACAAATCAGTTGCAATATGGAAGTCTATGTCGATGATATGCTGACAAAAAGCAAGAAAGCCGTTGATCATCTAGTTGATTTGAGTCAGACCTTTGATCAACTGGATAAATACCAAATGAAGCTCAACCCGACGAAGTGCACATTTGGAGTACGAGAAGGAATGCTCCTCGGGTACATTGTCAACCAGCGAGGCATTGAGGCGAATCCAGAAAAGATCAAAGCTCTTTTAGGGTTGCGATCTCCAACAACGAAGAAAGAAGTGCAAAGTCTTACAGGACGAGTTGCAGCGCTCAACAGATTTATATCCCGAGCAACTGATAGATGCCTCCCATTCTTCAAAACACTTCGAAAAACTTTCGAGTGGAATGATGAATGTGAAAAATCCTTTCAAGACTTGAAAAAATATTTGGGAGCACCTCCACTATTGTCCAGGCCAGTAATGGGAGAAAAGTTGTACTTATACCTAGCAGTATCAGAAAATGCAGTCAGCTCGGCATTGATCAGATTGGAGAATGGAGTCCAGAAACCAATTTATTACACAAGTAAGGCTTTCTGAGGTGCAGAGGTCAGGTACCCAAAGCTGGAAAAATTGGCATTGGCATTAATTGAGGCAAGTAGAAGAATGAGGCCATATTTCCAGGCCCATACCATCGTCGTTTATACCGACATGCCATTGAGACACGCCCTTCACAAGCTAAAAAAATCAGGGAGACTGATGTACTGGGCAATAGAGCTCGGTGAATATGATATTGTGTATGAACCCAGATCGTCATTGAAAGGGCAGGCTGTAGCAGATTTTAGAGCAGAGTTTACATATCCTGATACCCCCGAGGAATAAAAATTGCTCGCTGACCAACCTGTGGATGTTATAGGATCAACAGACATAAGTCCAGACCAACCCCGATTGGTAAAAGGGCTTGTGGATGAAGAAAGATCATCAAATTCAAACCCAGACCAACTTCGATTGGTAAAAGGGCGAGAAGAGATGGTCGACGAGGAGCAAAAATTACCATGGGAGGATGAAAGAAAACAGCAGATATTTCACCGAGGAACTCTATCGGATAAGAAATTTGAAGACGAGTTACCTACATGGAGATTGTATGTAGATGGGTCATCTTGCACAGTAGGTTATGGAGCAGGGATTGTTTTGAAAACCCCAGACGAGATTGACATAGAATATGCCTTGCGATTTCAATTCAAAGCCTCCAATAATGAGGCTGAGTATGAGACCATGATAGCAGGTCTTAATTTAGCAAAGATTATGGAAGCACAACAAGTGATGGTATTCAGTGATTCTCAATTAATTATGAATCAGATGATGGGAACATATGCAGTTAAAGGAGAATTAATGGTCAAGTATCATACAAGGGTGATGGAATTTTTGGCAGAATTTGATGCCATTCAGTTGATCAGAATACCCAGAATAGAGAATGCACAAGCAGATGCACTGGCCCGACTAGCATCAGCTACTCGTACCGAGCTGCGAAGAACGATACCCATTGAAGTACTGGAAAGTCGGAGCATAGATGAAGACCTGATGATGAATGTTATTACCCTTGATTTAGGACCATCTTGGATGGATCCCATCAGGGCATATATTGAGGAGGGAGAATTTCCAGAGGACAAGCTCACGGCCAAGAAATTGAAGCTTAAAGCTGCTCGGTATGTACTAACTAATGATATTTTGTATAGACGAGGAATTATGGTAGGTTTGCAGAGATGTGTACATCCCTCCGAGGTGAAATAATTTATTGAAGAGATCCATGAAGGGTCATGTGGAGCCCATGTAGCAGGTCAAGCACTTTTGCAAAGGGTGATGACGCAGGGATATTACTGGCCGACGATGAGGGCTGATTGTATAGCATATGCCAAGAAATGTGACAAGTGCCAACGTTTTTCCTCCATCCGACGAACTCCAAAAGCATTATTAACACCCATAACTTCTCCTTGGCCATTTGCCATGTGGGGAATTGATTTGGTTGGACCACTGCCAACGACCCGAGGAAGATTCAAGTACCTCGTTATTGTAGTGGATTATTTTACTAAGTGGGTTGAAGCTGAGCCACTTATTGATATGACATACGAGAAAGTGTACCAGTTTGTTTGGAAGAATATCATCTGCCGATATGGTCTCCCTCATGCCTTCATTACAGACCATGGGACACAATTTGATAATGAGGAGTTTGCCGCCTATTGTCATCAGTCAAACATTTTGAAGACTCATTCAGCACCAGGCCATCCTCAAAGCAATGGACAGACTGAAGTGACGAACATAACATTACTAAATGGTTTGAAGAAGAGGCTAAGTGAAGCTAAAGCTAATTGGATTAATGAGCTACAGTCAGTATTGTGGGCTTACCGAACAACACCCCGAGCAGCAACTGGAGAATCACCATATATGCTGGCATTTGGAAGTGAAGCTGTAATACCTGCCGAGTTGGGTCTTCCAACACATAGAGTGCTGAATTTCAATTCCCCAATCAGCGACTTAATGAGAAGGTTGGATTTAGATATGCTCGAGGAGGTTAGAGAAGAGGCAGCCATTAGGAATGCTGCTTACCAACAACGAACAGCTCTGTTCTACAACAAGAGGGTGAAGAAATGCGACTTAAAAGAAGGAGATTACGTGCTAAAGAAGGTCATTCAGAAGCACAATAAATTGGAAGCAAACTGGCATGGACCTTACCGAGTTACAGAGGTTGTTCGACCAGGAACTTATCGCATAACAACTCTAGAAGGAGAGGAATTTAAGAATGCATGGAATGCTGAACACCTACGCAAGTATTATCAGTGATGTAAAATGTAAAGCAGTTCCATCAATATGAATAAAACGATGATGTTTCACAATCCTCTTTCTTTTTATTGAAAGTCTTTCGGGGAATACTAGTGTACAACACTACGCTATTCAGCAATAAAAGCAACAATGATAGTTCAAACCCACGACCAACACCGGTTGGTAAAAGGGCGAGAACAAACTATACTCCTTTGGTTAGGAGGCGTACACTAGCGTGACCAACTCAGGTTGGTAAAAGAACTAGTGGACACGATAGTTCAAACCCACGACCAACTCCGGTTGGTAAAAGGGCGAGAACAAACTATACTCCTTTGGTTAGGAGGCGTACACTAGCGTGACCAACTCAGGTTGGTAAAAGAACTAGTGGACATGATAGTTCAAACCCACTACCAACTCCGGTTGGTAAAAGGGCGAGAACAAACTATACTCCTTTGGTTAGGAGGCGTACACTACCGTGACCAACTCAGGTTGGTAAAAGAACTAGTGGACACGATAGTTCAAACCCACGACCAACTCCGATTGGTAAAAGGGCGAGAGCAAACTATACTCCTTAAGTTAGGAGGCGTACACTAGCGTGACCAACTCAGGTTGGTAAAAGAGCAAGTGGACATGATAGTTCAAACTCAGACCAACTCCGGTTGGTAAAAGAGCGAGAACACGAGACTCATAAAAAGGCCAATCTCGGTTGATTAGGAAATAAAATATTCTCTCAAATGCCAACTTATGTTGGTCGGGAGGAAAGATTATTACAAAAAGTTCCTCGAAGAATAAAATATTCCAAAGTGAACCAAGTATAGTTGGTCGGGGATAAAAACCCACTAATTGTAGTTGGTCGACGAGGAAAATTTATTGACTTTAGTTGGTCGAACATATTTTATGAATAAGATAAAAATTTACCAAGTATGGTTAGTCGGGTATAAATTCTCACTAACTACAATTGGTTGACGAGCACAATTTAACAACCTTGGTTGGTTGTAAAAATTTTTAACATTTTTATACTCATTACTTTATTATTAAGTGATTGAGCAACATTACTGATACTTGTAACTTTTTATTACTAAGTTGGTTGATGAACATCACAAAATTGTTATCTTTTTAACATATACATATGCATAAATATAAAGTGTTTGACAATCACAAGACAATAGCAATACAAATTTGCAAACAAAAATGAAATTCTTTTCATTAAAGTCAAAATGAATTACACAAGTTCATTACACTGATATTAAATTATGTTCTAATCATTACATCAGAATTTCCTATTCTATTGGATTTTTTCCTTCAGCTTTTGAAATAGGCTCCTCGCCAGCAGGAGGATCTTCCAAGCAAAGGGGAGAATTAATAAAGTTAAGATCTCGCAGCATTCTGACGTTCATTATTGAAGGTGTATCCAGTAAATGCTTAGGACGAGATAAGTCAACCTGCGAATGAAGGGCATAGTCACCAAGATATTTAGAGATCAAACGACGAAGGATGGCCCGAGCAGGGATCCAACTCATGTCAAGCTTAAATGGTGGATTTGGTAGATCGAGCAGCCCAGGAGCATGGTAATCCCATAAAAAATGGCCCTGTTCTAGTTTTACTACACCCAGGGCATTCAACCATCCCTGTTTATAACCTTCATTATTGGCATTTTCAATGCGAGCATCCAAGTGACAAAGGGCCTCATTGTAGCCTGCCATCCAGAACTCACGAGGTTGTTTATGGAATTGGAAAGTTATTCTCTCTAACTACTCATGAAGGTTTCTGGCAAAAACATCCTTATTATCCAGAGCAGACTTTGTCGAAGCAAGTTGATCCTCCAGAGTTTGGATTTTCTTGGACATTTCAGACAGAGCCCGATCTTTTGCATTCAATTGGAACGCTTGAGTTCCCAATGTTGATCGAGTACGAGCTTCTTCAACATTGCGACTAAGAGCTCTTGATCCTCCCCGAGCAGGTCGAGAACTTTATTCCTCGATAACATTCTGAGAAGATCTTCCTCGTCCACAAGAACCTCTTCCTCGTCCCCGAGCAGCAGTAGAAGTACCTGACCTTCTCAAGGTATCCAACTCTTGCCTTAACTTGGCATTCTCAACCTCTAGAAAGGAAAATCCCTCGTCAGTCACTGGGATTATAGCTGGTGAAGAAGATGCTGCAGACTTATACTGTGCCAGCTCTTTCTGCAAATTGTTATTTTCTTGCTCTAGCAGCTCGGCAATCTGTCTACAAGCTTCAACTTCACCCTTTAGGGTTCTCTCCCTAACATCATACCCAACAAGGATCTTTTTGTGGCCTGTCTCGGCGGAAAGCTGTTGATATCTCTTCTCATACCCCTCATGCACCAGGGCAGTTGATTCCTTATACTGATTTTGAAGGTCTTCCAAGGTACATTGAAGATCCTCTATTATTTCGTAATAGGCCACGTTATTGGCCACAGCTCGATCAAGTAAATCCTTCAAGTGATGATATGCCTCCACTGCCTGCTCTGAAGCACCATGGCCAAGGATGTCAGCAACTTCAGATGCACTTAGGTCTGTATGGCCAACCTTATAATATTCATGGCATTGATGCATCAACTTTGTATCATTGGCAGATAATAATTCCATTCTAGCCATAAACTAGTAAAGAAGAGAAGGCAAGAGTTAATGAAAGAAGACAGAACATCAATAATGCAGAGGAGCAAAAAAGGTGATTTTATTACATCATCAAAAGGAGTACGGCGTTCAGAATACATAGTACAAGTAAAAGAAAAGTAAAAAGAGAATACCGAACAACTTCACACCTTTTCCTTATCTCCCAAGACTTTCTCGGGAGGCTGGGACGAGGAGCTTTGTTGCTCGGTGGGAACAGCGATTTGGTTGGCAGAAGTTGGGATTTTTTCAGGAGGAGCAGGCAAAGAAGAAATCTCCTCAGTAGATGTCTGGTTGGGTTGTGTAGCAAGGACTTGATCACCCACTATCAGTGAAGACTCCTCGGATGCAGCTTCATCCTTTCTTCATCTTCAATAGCTGGAGGAGGATCGGGAAGATGTTGTTGAAATAGTTCAGAGTCCTCGCTCACCTTCAATTCTTGCAAGGCAGCAACCCAACCATCTCGGAAGTATTTCAAACTCCCATACTGCACCTGAGCCATCATTGCATCTACCCCCTATCCCATCCTTTGTCCCAACCGGTTCGAAAGGATTTTTTAACAGCCACTTTTCTCTTCATTTTCTCCGAGGAGAGCTTCTCGGATAGAAGATCCTCGGTGGCTTTCAATTTAGCCTCCACCTCCTCCTTTTGGCGATTTACTTCTCGCAGAAGGGACAGCTCTTCATCAGCCGATTTCAACTTATTCTCAAGCTCCCCAAAACTTGTGAGCTTCTCGGCGTAGTTTTTATTCTCTCTCTCCAGGTCCTTCACCTTCTTTCCCAATTGCACTTTCTCTGCCTCAGACGCAATCAACTTCTTCTCCCATTCACCCTTATCCTCGTCGTATCTTTGACGAGATTCCTTCAAAGATTGGGCCAAACCCAGAAAGGCATCCTCCACTCCAGACGAGGATCTAGAAGCCTTGAGTGCTTCATCTTTCTTCACTATGGTGTTAAAACAACTCACCAGCTGAAAAAGAAGGTAATGATAAATCAGTGCCGAGATACATATATTAACTGAAAGAAAGAAAAATTAAGGGTAAGAAAAACTTACTGAAGTGATATGACGAGTAGCTAGGGATGTCATCATATCCCTGGACATGTTTTATTCAATTCCTTGGACCTCAGGAATAGTCCAAGTCTTTACCGAGCTCATTGCAGAACTCGGGGGAATAATGGTTGGAACACCAGCTCCACTAGCTTGGAGCTAGGGAATGGCTTCAGAAAAACTGACCGAGGAGGATTTCCTCAGTCTCCTCGGCGTCTTTTCAACAACCTCAACCAAAGAAGAACTTTTGGTTGGAGAGATGGTGATTACTTCCACAGGTGCATCCTTCTGCACAGGAGCCACTGAGGGCTTCTCGGCAGCCTTCTGAGTAGCAACAGAAGGGGCAGCATCCACTTTCTTTGTCCCCTTTGGGACATCAACCTTGTTTCTCTTTCCATCTCCAGCAGAGGAGGTCTCTTCGAAGATAGCAGGAACTCTTCTTTTGCCCATCTTTTGACTCAGAGGAATGTGAGAGTCTGGTGAAGAATCCTCAGAAGCTGGCAATGGTTCACTGGTACTGACCACAGGACGAGCAGTAAAGGATGTAGTATAACTCCTATACTGCAACAAATATGAGGCAGACCTGAATGTGCTCGTCTGCAACTCTTCGATGCAAACTCCAGATATGTTTCAAATGTTTAATATTTACTTATGATTCTTTTAAAGTTTTTCTCTTACTGTCAACTACAAACCAATACATAGTGAAATATCAGTCATACATTTTGTCAAACACAATGAAATCATAATTTCAGAAATAAAATAAAATGAAAACAACCTATCCCATTGCCATATGGAGGGCATTTGGGACCTTCATATACTTCGTCTCCAATTAAAGGGGCATGTTGCCAATTTTTTATAACTACCCCATGTTCAAAATAATCCCTGTTAGCAACAGGGAGATTGACTACTAAAGCCCTATTCAAAAATCTAGTTTTTAAATAATAAACATTATTTAGAATAACCCATCTATAACAGTACATGATCTCAGGAATTCTTATATGAGTTCCATGAGTTTGATTTAACCTATGCACCCCATTAACTATTCTCCATGTATTGGGGGCTATTTTCGCAGGAACAACATCGAAGTGGTGACAGAACTCTAAGCATAAGGGGTTTGGTGGAAAAGAAAATCCACATTCAGCAATAAAAAGGCTAGGGAACCAATGTCCCTCAGCCAAATTAAAATAATTTGAAGGCTCAGAAAGATCCTCCAAAATTACCCAAGATGGAATAGAGAAATCAGAACGGAATTTGTCAAGAGATTCAATAACGTAAACCATGATGAATAAAAGAAGAAGGAAGAAAAGCTTACAAGAAAAAAAAGAAATCTGTTGACAAAGACAAGGATGAACGCACAAGAGAAAGAAAGGCTATGGAAAACTCGAAAGCAAAAAATTGGAAAAGGTAGAAGACGGTGTGGTTACCTAAGAAGTTTAAATACTTTGCCTTGGGAAACGGCGAAAGAAATGATTACAGAAAAGAAACTATTACGCTACCGGCGGCTAAAAGGACAAAAAAAATGCACGAAGATCGAAGCTCTTTTAAAAATGCTAAAAGGTGGATTCTGCGAATTTGGAAGGAAATTTAAATACGAAGAAAAAGCTCCTAAAACCCAGGAAGGTCATTTAATATTGCCATATACCGAGAAAGAATGTTCCATACTCCTCAAAGTTCGAAATATGAAACATTGGGGGCTTCTGTTGATACCAAAATTATTATGCTGACATGGACGAATAATACGAAGACACGTGTCAATCTACGTGGCACAATAGCAGCGAGGAAGTTCATTTCCCCGACCAACTCATGTTCGCTCCGAGCAACAAGGATACAACGAGGAACTCCAGCACTCCGAGGAACTCCAGCGCTCCGAGGAACTCTTGAGTAACGAGCAACTAAGGCGGTCCGAGCTGAATCTCGGTCATAGCATTGATTGCCAGACAATCAACAGTTCAACTATTCATTGAATGCTTATCATCTTGACGCGCACGCTTAAAAGAGCATTAAATGTATTATCCTTTCATATGTATACCATTTAATGTATCACCCTTTCAAATTATAGCCTCAAGGCTATAAATACATTGTATTACCCTCATTCAAAGGGACCGGAATTTCTTGATAGAACTTGTAATCGAGAATTCCCAAACACTCAGCAATAACATAACAGTGGACGTAGGCCATTCATATAAGGCTGAACCACTTTAAAATTCTTTGTCTCATTTATTTATCTGTGATTGAATAATTAGAGTAATCTAATTTTTTACATCAACAGAAATATTTATATAATAGTTACAACAACTTTCTTTAGACCTCCAAAAGCGTAGGATTATGTCCACAACTTGGAACAGATTGTGGGCACTCTCAACAATTTAAGTCCAAAAGTAGGAACAAATTAATATTAGTATTACGTAATGAACCCATAAATAAACATATGAGACCATGTATAAGATTTTTACTATTTATAAGAGTTCTCAAACAAGCGGTTAATGGTAGTGAGAGATGTATGTTAGATGAAAATCGGGCAATGAGAATATAGAAATTATACGAATTGAATATTTATTGTAATAAAAGTTATCACATTGACCTACCACATTCACGACTTGCATCTAAGAGAATGGTTACATTAATAAGAAGCGTGACATTTATTTAAAAACATGTCTCATCTTCCCTTTGCAATCTAGAGAGAGAATAATATTTTTTTCTTCAATTAATGTGAGTTTCTTATTTTTCTTCTATTTTAAGTTGTCACATGAGATTTTAAAAAGGGACAAACATTAAAAACAAACTTTGAGTTATCCCTGCCAACTTAAAAAAAAAGTTAAGAACCGTGGAAGGAGAAAATGAAGATGACTTATTCACGAATCAAGTAGTTATAGTAGACTCTGTCATATCTCATGCATATTATTTTCCTTCCTTTTATCGTCTCTGAGAGCAGGGAGTTGAAATGGTAAAGAAGGGGATGTATTAATAACCACTACACCAAAAAGAGCAATCTGGTACGATTTAAAACTGTGCCAGATCAAATCTGGCACGATTTTGAACCGTGCCAAAATCAGGTGTTCAAAACTGGCCATATTTTTCTGGCATGGTTTAAAACTGTGCCAGATTTGACCAAACATGAACACTTCTGGCACACTTTTAAATCGTGCAAAAAATTTATATTTTTGGCACACTTTTGGCACAGTTTATAACTATGTCAGATTAAGTATATTTTGGTACAATTATGACACAGTCAAAACCGTGCCAAAATTTAATACGCATTTGGCACGATTTTGAACTGTGCCAAATTTTCGGATTAGTAAAAAATAGTTATAAATAATATTACCCAAAAAAGTCGAAATTATTTTCGTTATTTTTTTGTACATTTATCAACCTGTTAATTTAAAACTTATTTTATATAACAAAAATTCAATAATAATACAATGCCCGCACAAAAAAAATAGTACAACAACAATATAAATAGTCCGCAACACTAATACACATCAAAACAATAAGCCCAATAAAAGATAATGGCTGAAATTCCATTAATAGAAAATTCCTCTCAATACATATGAACTTCATCTCAATACATGAGGCAATTTGAGAAATTTAAGAATTGTTCAATACATATTTTTTAGCACGAAATGTTCTAACTTAGAAGTCATAATTTTGGGATAGACCCATCTTGAGCAAATCGGGTATCTCTTCTCTAGAATTGATGAGTCCAAATAGTATTTCACCAACACTTGCTGGGGCTGAAGCAATAATCTGAAAGTAAGAGGAAAAGATTTTTAGTTTGAAAAATGAATCCATTAAAAATAAAATTGAGAAGAAAAGAAAAGGTTAAAAGCCAACATAATATTGATGATATTGTGAATTGGAACTACACACATGTATTAAATAAGTATATCAGGATGATCCAGCACTTCATATGCTCAAATCAGCATTGCATATGCTCAAGTCATCCATTTATCATCTGACCACACCAACAGTAAAATATCTCATCAGGATCTCACCACAGCACCAAGTAGTCATCCTATGTTGTTTATTTTCTATACAATATAATTTATTGTCTCTTTAGAGGAAAGAAAGTCACTTAAAAATAAAATAATGATAGTAATAATGCTTATAGTAGTTCATAATATTGCATAAATAATGTGCACTATATCGATCTTTGGAAAGATAGTTCACAAATCATCAAAGTAATGTCAATAAATGAAAATAAATTGCGAGGAAAATATAGATAGAAGAAGTGGATGAACACATGATTTTAGCTTAACCACCTTAGGAGCTTCACATCATCCTCATTTAAAGAGCTAGGAATCAGAGATTCTGCATGACTCAACAACAAACCTACAAATGCAAGTCATTCATTAAGAAAGCAATCATGTATCATCACAATTCTTTCTATATTCTGTTCGTATTTAATAATAGTCATAGGAGAGCTATAAAAATTCTTACATGAGGTCAGATGCCTATAAATTCCAAGGCTAAAGCCACATGTGCACCGAGGCAGATAGCCTCGACTAAGTAAGGCAAAAACATATAAAAAATACCCTAAAATAAGAACCTAAAGCTCAAGCCCCATCACTGATTTTCCACATCACGACTCTCGAAAAGACTCAATATGCAAGTCTCACAATGCAAGCCTCACTTGCAGATACTACCCTAGAACCTTTACCAAGAAAATACTGTACATGTGACTCCATATTACATATTCCCCATTCAGCAAGGTATGGCATGACAGGAGATCAGGTACAGAAATTCTTAGCACACGATTGCATTCAGAAGGTACATATTGCCTAGGAAATAACTCTTGGTGTTTGAGATAATATGGCTATAAGGTTGAGAAATGGAGATCGAATGTTTTTGGGGGCCATCGGCCTATTTCAGCACCACATGGAAGCAACTTGTGTAGCCCTTAGGCACGGTTTAGCAGCAGCCCATGGCACCATTCAACAGCAGCAGCAACACCACATGGCAGAAGCTTGCGCACCCCCTAGGCACGGTTCAAACACCTTAACTTCATATAAAGGACATTTATAGATGTTTAAAATAAAGATAAATATAAATAAGAACCAACTGACCCATTCTCTTATAAACTAAACAAAGACCTAATCTAAAAAATGAACAGAGCACATAATAGAGTACGTACGTAAGACCAATGTGAGGCTAAGTTGCTTACAATTGAGAAATATTTGGTTTATCATACCATTAACACCAATGTGCTTGAAAACAAAAATAAAATCCCAATTAATTGTATGCGTGTATACCTATTGTAATTTCATTAAACAAAATTGATATTATTAAACATAATGTGTGTGAGTGAAAATCGTACTAAATAAAGACCCAATCTAAAAAATGCAGAGAATATGTATGTAAGACAAATAAAATGTAAATATGAGGCTGAGTTTCTTACCATTGAGCAATATATGATTTATCATATCATTAACATCAATGTGCCTAAAAACAAAAAAAAATTCCAATCAGTTGTGTGTGTATACATGTAATTTCGTCAAACAAATTTGAAATTATTGAACATAGTGTGTAGGTGTGAAAACCTTACCTAAAAATCTATTACCTCATTTTTGTTGATTTTTTCTTGGATGAAGAAATATGATCTTCAACACGAATGCATAAAAGTAAAAAATTCAAAGCATTCATTCACTTTGAGTTCCCATTGTCATTGAAGCAGAGTTTCGAGTCTGCAAGAGAACAAGTTGCCTGCTAAGAATGGGATCTGTACATATGAAGAGGAAGCCGTATATTTATCACACGAAATGACAAATAGATTTTAAAAATCAATAAAAGCAAAATGTTCAGGATTAACCATAACGTCATAAGACAATTGGTTAAACTAGAAAAAATAACTAAAATAACTAAGCATGTCAAATAAGAGCCAAAAGAATAAGGATCAACAAAAATTCAACTGAAATACTCAAATATAAACCAGAGTAGTCTAGTGCAATAATATGTCATCCATAACTTAAGATCTGAACAAATAAACTCCACGCGCAAGAGATTAAATCATCCAAATGAAGAGCAAGTAGACATTCATTTGCCTAGAAGGATATATAAATATAAAAAACGGAAACAAGTGTACTATGTCAAGAGTCATTTAAAATGACGTCTAAGCAAATATTTTAAAAAATAATAACAAAGTGAGAAAAATGTATTATGGTGTAAATGAATCTGCGTAGTTTTAAAGGTTAATGAAAAATTATTATTCTCTCATAAAATTTATAACTCTACTAGTAATCATATCATTATAGAGTGAGACCCCACCCCTTTTAATCGAATTATTAATATAATTATGATTTGATAGAGATTAAACCCTTGGATTGGAAATTGATTATTTACTCCACTGTGTTTACATTAATACAAAGTTCTAAAAAGGTTTGAATAATCCGGACTTAGATGAGGTCAGGAGAAAAAGTGCATTATAAACTTTTTACAACTATATATACAATCTCTCATGAGGAGTGGCACTCTTGAATCTTCAAATCAATTGTACAACTAAACTAATAACTATAATTTTATATCACATTTAAAAAAAAATTGTTTATTAATCCAATCAATTGCCACACTAGGGGATCGCAACTAAACAATTAAATCATCAAATATTGAAATGAGAAAAGAAAAGCGGATCTCAAATAAAATCTATTAAGTGGATAACGTGTTAAGGAGACAGGCCATATTGGTATTGCAGCGATTGAGATCCGAACACTTAACAACCACAACTTGATTAAAAGGAAGATAGATTGCCCTATATACAGTAGCATTGACACCTTAACCAAACTCTTCCAGAATTTTGTTATCATTGGGATTCGTCGAGTAGTTTCCTCGATGGCTTTGAGCATCTTGGGTGCGAAGCTACGACTCATCGAGTCTTTCCATGAACCTTCTTTGTCATAAATCTTCAGTTCTTCCTTTACTATTTTGTGCATTTGATCCTTACATTTCATAGCCACCTGAAAATATTAAACTGATTAAGATGATAAAAATAACTATTAACAACAAAGAATGAATATCAATAATTAATATATGAAGATGCTTACATGTGAGCAACTATGCCCGTCATACATGCAAAAAAATGACGATTTCTAGAGAAAAATGATGGATGAACCGCTACTGCATCTTCCTTATCCCTCCTTCTTCCACAAACAGACACTAATTCAAACATAGGGCACTCCTCAACCACTTGAGAAGCCGTAATACATTTTTCTCTCGACTATAATAATTATTATTTTCACATCTACATGTAATGGGAACTGCCATCATTGTATTATAACAAATTGTTGAACTTAATAATCCCATTAGATTTTGAGAGAAAACAAAGATGTTGTGTTGTCTCTTAGAAAACTAAGACATGCGCAAATGCATTTAGACAAACACAGTTAGACCACGAATCATTATAAATTATTCTAATAAACTTTCAGGCAAACATAGTCACACATGGGCAAACACATAGGATTTCCAAATAAGCTTTCCATATTTAGTTTAAATAATATAGAGACAAGGAACAATGGGACATAATCTTTATCACCGACGTTAACTTGAGTACCACCGTATTCATGCAAGAGAATAATATCATCTTCCTCAATAGCAACTGACACAACGTTTCTAGATTTATGATGTATACTTGATCTTGCCGCAACCACTTTCCCGGAGTTCATCTATACAACATCAAAACACACATTTTGTCATTGTGGTTCATCTAAAAGCTTCATTTAAAATATTTTCAATCGAGGATCTTTTCAAGTACAAAGCATTATATAGTGAAATATATTAAACATAAAATCATTTCTTATAGATATAACAAATGAAATCATGCAGATAATGAGTAATGAAATGACTAAAAACTTATATCCCAAAAACCTAATTCCAATACATTATTAACAAGAGTCAAAACATACATACGGATAATCAAATCAACCAAACCCCAATTCATTCAACCCAAACTAACCAAATCCTAAATCCAAGGCATACATACACATAATCAAATCCAAGCAATACATAGACATATACATTCTTCAATTAAGAGTCTCGCTTAAATCTTCTCATTCCGGTTCAATTGATTTGCGAGTTTGTTGAAGGTTACCTGAGTAGAAAAAGAAGGTTATGATGATGGAAGCCACAAGAAACCTCGGGCATGAGTATAACTGAAATGTCGACATGATGAGAATAGAGGAGGAGATTGAAATGCCGGCTCGAGCGAAAGTAAAGTGAGAGCTAAGAGATCTTGTTTTGGAACATAAAGGGTTTGGCAAAGAATGAGCGGGGATGAGAGAGGAAAATGGCTCCAAAGTGAAAAGTCATGAATTTTAGTATTTTGTTTATTACTTAAAATTATGTCAAATTTGATATGGTTTTGGCACATTTTAAAACTGTGCCAATTTTAGCACGGTTTTAAACTGTGCCAGATTGAAAATAAACCGTGTCAGAATCTGGCACAGTTTTAAATAGGGGTGCACATCGAAACCGAAAATCCGATAAATCGAACCAAACCGACTGCATTGGTTCGGTTTGGATCGGTTTTTTTGCTCAATGGTTCGGTTCCGGTTTGAAAAAAAAAAAACGATACATCGGTTCGGTTCTCTGTTCCAGGGTAAAAAAATCCAATCCGATCCGAAAACCGATCCGATCCGAACCAATCCGGGACCGAACCGTTTTATAATTACATATATATATTTATTTAATATATTTAACACTTGTAATTTATATTTTTGTGATTATTTGAGTTTCTAACTTAAGTTATTGAGGTCAAAATTAATTTTGACCTTAAAAAAATTAGTTATGAAACACATTAATCTTAAAAAAAATTAGTTATGAAATATGATTTTGGAACCGAAAACCGATCCGATCCGATCCGGGAACCGCTGGTTCGGTTTGGTTCGGTTCTGTATTAAAGTCGGTTCGGTTCCCGTTCCAAAAATTTGGAACCGACCCAGGTCGGTTCGGTTCTCGGATTAGTACCAAAATCGATCCAAACCGAACCGTGTGCACCCCTAGTTTTAAACTGTACTAGATTATCCTTGTCCAAGTGTGCCAAATTAGCATTTTTAGTGTAATGAACTTTGTAGATGCTTATCCATGGAGTTTGCTACTTACTGCTAGTATCAATAATTTATTTCTAATTTTGGGACTGAACTGTGGAGAGTTCCCAGATTCTGTTCCAAATATTAGACATATTCCTAATTTCCTATACTAATTAAAGGCTTCTTATTTATTGTTTCATAAAGAGACAAATAAACTCCTGCGACTACTACTATATATTGGATGCTTATATAAGCAATTGCTTTTTGTACCTGCAATAATAGTCTCACATGTAGGTTTGTGGGCTATGTTTTCCATGATATTATACTCTTTTATACTCCATATCTAGTTCTCTCTAGATTGATCATTGTCAAATAATTTCATATTAGTCCTAAACTCATTCAATAACATAACATTAACTTAATATATTACTGGTCATGTAACACATGATACAACACCGCATCATTTGGGAGAAAAGTTTAGTACTCACTACTCGTATTATTTTATACATTTAAAACTTGTAAGTTGATTTATCATGATGTGGTTATGTTTCATTATTCATTTTTTGTATTTTATTCCATGCAACATTCATTTTGTGTTGGGATTGATCACTCTTAAATTTGTACACAACAACTTTATCTTTTGTGTTTCCTACATTATTTTTATACACTCTTTACTTTTTCTTGCCATATTCATGTGTCAAAAATATGACTATGGCTTGATCGCAAAAAAAATCTGAGAATTCTCTTTTGATCATCAAGTTGGGTAGGGGTGACAATTTTTGACACGACACGAACTCGACACGAAGATAGCGGGTTAGGATTGACGATTTCTTGACACGAACCCGAATATGACACGACCCACCAACACGAATAATAAACGGGTTGAGTTAGTGTCAAACACGTATAACTCGAAAATGACACGAATAGACCCGCTTAACTCGTATTTTATGGAGAATATATTAGATAATTTATATATCTTGATAGGCGTTCTATAAAATTCATGGAGAATCGGATGATAAATTATTTATGTGTTGAAAGAAGTTGAAATTAATTAAATTTAAGTTATTGTAGGCGTATGATTGGTTAAGAGAGAAGAAAAAAATTATTTTATATTTTACTTAATGGGTTATGCGGGTCAACTCGAACACGACACGATAATAAATAGGTCGGATTAGTGTTTGCTCATCTAACACGATTAGTTAAATGAGTCAGGTTAGGGTTGACTAAAACTTGATACGAACCCGACATGATACGACACGAACACGACACGACACACACGAATTGCCACCCTTAAAGTTGGGATATAAAAAGCTAAATTCGAGAAGAAAAAAATGATGGGATGTTAGGACTGACATTTTTTAAACAGTTTAATCAAAATTGCCAAAGTTAATTTCCTTAAAATTTAATTGAAATCTAATCAAAAGAACTCCAAACATAAAACATAAATTTCCAATAGTTTGAAAGTGAGAAAAAAAAAATTAGGATTCAAATGATTCAAATCATAAAACAATGGAGACTGCTTTGTAAACTTGATAGAGACTACTTTTTTTTTCTTCTGAAGGTCCTTTTCAGTTGCCTATTAGAAACGTAATAAATTATAAAGGGAAGAAAGAAATATCCCGAAGTAGTAGTTGCATTCAATAACTTCTTTGGGAGTTAGCATTCAATAATTTCTTTAGGGAAGATTTTGTTTTGGACTACACGGACCAGAAAAGGAGTCACCTCCACGTGCGTAGAAATACAATTGAGCAAGAATTTTTAATTGAATAATGCTAGAGTCCCCGATTCTAGTCCCCGAAATCAAACCGAACTGCTGAGTTGGACTGGGACCAGCCAGCTATCCACATGTAACTTATAAGTTAAAAAGAAGAAAAAAAAAAAAGACTCTTCATTAGTAAGGGCCTGTTTGGTTTGCAACTATAATTCTGTTTTCTGTGTTTAAATACAATTCTGATAAAAATCTTCATTTGACAACCTATTTTTAAACCCAGAATTATAATATTTCTGTGTTATAATCAAGTTTTTCAGAAAACAGGTTTAAGGTGTTTTATAACTTCTGTTTTTTATTTTTCTACTCAGAATTATTCATTCTTAATATTTTTAAGCAGTTATACCTTAAAATATAATATACATACATAATACATTAACATGTGTGTAATTCTTATAAATAAAAAAATATTTATGTACATGTACACAAAATCAAAAATACTATTGTAACTTAATTTTTGACATAATTTTTTGGAACAAACTGATGTGGCAGTTTGTTGTTGGTTGGTTTTTGGGGGTCCACGCAATACTTATATATAGTTTTATACATGTATTATTAATGTATGGAATAATATAAAATATACATATAGTACATATGTATTAAAAAATATTATCAAGTTATGTATGTATATAATTTTATAGTGAATTATACATGCAATATATATATACCTAAAAATACATGATATTAAATGTACGTGTATATAATTTATGATGTATGTATGTATGTATGTATGTATGTATGTATGTATGTATGTATCATGTATGTATGAAAGTTTTATGTATGTTTATATATATATACATATATATAGTTAAACTTCCTAACATACCTCATTAAATATACATAAAAATACATGATATTAAATGTACATGTATATAATTTATAATGTATTTATATATGTATGTATGTATGTATGTATACATTCATGTATCATGTATGTATGAAAATTTTATGTATGTTTATATATATACACACGTACACACACACACACACATATGTATGATAGAAATATACATGTTTGCCCATTTTGTCAAATTTTCAAAAAACTGAATTTAAAAACAAGTTGACCAAACGCACACCAATAATTATAAACACAAAAAACTAAATTTTAAAACTGTATTTAAAAACAGCGTTTAAATCGAGTTTTCTGAATTGAGAACCAAACGAGCCCTAAGCAACCGGAGATGAGAAAAAACCCCAAAAGAACCTAAAAAAATTTGGCGGGAATCTTGGTCCACTAATAAGCAAAGAAATTGTATAAGAACTTATACAATATATTTAACCCCAGGTGATAGCTCAACTGGTTGAGACTCTTGGCAAAGTCCTTGAGGTCACCAGTTCGAGTCTTGGGGCCAGCTCTCTTGGGCGTTAGGTGCTGGTAATGGGGGGTCTTCCTCAGTAAGGTGAAATAAAGTAGCCGCTGGTGTGGGAATGATACTCACCGTCAGTACCAAGTTCTTGACATAAACTGGTTGGGACACTTTGGAGCGAGTGTAAAATCTGACCCGGGGGTTTGATACTAAGGGGGGGTTCACAAAGTGGCCCGTTCTTGGGAAGTTCCCTCGTACCCAAAAAAAAAAAAAAAAAAAAAAAAAGAAACTTATACAATATTTGAGTTTGGAGTGCAACCGCTAGAATTTTATATGAATAATTCTTTGTATTATTCATTTATACGAGTTGAAAAAGGTATATAATAAAATTGTATTCTGCTATGTTGGAATCAATTTGGTGTGCTCCATACGCGTGTAGAAATAATTTAGTTGGGTAAAATTATTTTGACCGTATGATTTGATTTGGAATCGAGGTTTAAACTCTAATACACAGTATTATTTTATACATTGTGAAAATTTGTATATTATAATTTTTTATGAAATAGATTGTATAATCTATATGTGATTTTCATACACATGAAAATCTATTTTTTGATTCGGCTATGCATGATGACATTAAGCACGTATTTATTTAAGAAATAAGATTAATTCTTATTTAATGTTGAAACTCACAAGTTTAGATTTTATTTTATGAATTGAAGATATAGTGGGGGCACATTATATGTTGCTTCTCAATGCTATACCTAGAGAATAGTGGGGGCACTCAAACGAGTACCTCTCAACTATAATTAAAGAACATTTAATAGAATCTGAAACTTTGGTGTTCAAGAGAACTCTTATTTTTTGAGTTATGAGTTAAAAATAAAAGCTTGCTTATGTTATTGAAAAGGATTCGAAAAATTCTTAGAGAAGTCATGTCATAAATGATTGATTGAATTCCTTGAAATAAACTAGAAATTAGTTTATAATTGACTTGTCTTATAACTTTAAGATAAAGAGGTGTATACACATCATTTGAAGGAATATTGAGACCATTATCATTTATGAATATGAGCTTTGTTTAATCGTCGAAATTCATCGATATAATTTAGTTATACATGATGCATGTTATATTATTCTCATGAAAATGAAGAAGCTTCATTTAATTTGAATGCCATTGATATTATATATGATGTTGAGTTAAAAAACTAAATATATATAATATTGTTTATCGAATGGTGGCCTATGTAATGCAACTTACATGGACCAACTTGAAGTTGAAAAATGAATATGGAAGGCACCAATAAATGGCATGATATTTTGATAAATCATCAAATGAGAATGAATTGAGAATAATATGAATGGTGTTTATCACTGAGCATGTTGAAATATGAATGCACTCTTATTTATTATGCAAGAATGATTAGCTAATATTTGGTTATAATATTTTGTTGCCTAGAAAACCAAATTCATGCTAAGTAAAAGTGTTAGCATAAAGAGTTTCAATCAAACAAGAATAGTACTTGTTAATGTTACAACGCTATATGGATCAATTAATTGATCGAGTACATTGAAATATAAAAATATCTATTTATTAGATATATGCTTATTATGAACCATCTTGTACTCCACATGATCCAAGTATAAGAACATTATATATAGTGATAAGAAAAGATGAATATGAGAACATCTTAAGTAGTCTCAATTGAGCTACTAAATACAGTTGACTTGGAATATTTTTTTGTGGGAGTACTATGAAGGTTTATAATTAAAAAGTGCATTCTTATGCTATTGAGAAAGGTTATGTGTTTTGATAAAATCACGAACCTAGAATTGATTCTGAATCAATAATGGATATGTGTTTAACACATATTATGTTGCTATTTTTTGGAACTCCCAGAAATATTAATTGTTGGCACAATTAATGATGGAGTATATGGTGATACCAATAGCTATGGCTACTGAGTAAATGAAAGGTTAAAAGACCTATTATAAGATACCATTTATGGTAGAGATTGACACAGTCATTTTATCCGCAACAATAAAACCATGGCTATTGTAAAATTTTAGAACCGTTATCATAACGGAAAGAACGACAAATATGTCTTAAGCACAACATAGTTTGAGAACTTAAAACTAATGAGTTGTGTGTGTGGATTATGTTTGGACTGATGAGAATAGAACCTGACTTATCCTTTGACGAAAGGACTAGTGCGGGAGAAGGTGTTTAACACCTAGAAAGGGATCGGACTAAAGCCCGTTGATATTGAATCATTTGTGGTGGTAACCCAACCTATAGACTGGAGATCCCACGAAATAGGTTCAAAGGGTAATAACAAGTCACAGTGATATGGATTGAATCATGCTAATTATTATTTACGGGGTTTTACTCCGAGTCCATCCCTATGGAGCATGATATCCTGAAGCGAGTTAAGGTTGAGTTAATTATAACTCTTAATGAAGATCTATAGCTCTATTTTGAGTGGGGTACCTAGCTACGGGAGTATCCTTGATAGACTCACCTATGTGGATGTGGAAGTATGGCCGCTTCCTATGGTAATTTTGGGTAAATTTCCTAGAGCGTTCACATACTGGGATAGAAGCACATGGCCGTAACGTGCTGGCTTAAGGACTACACCCAAGTAGGGTTGTGTGTGAGATGTTGTCAGAGATAGAGTTCAAAACTATGAGTTACTCTAGTATAATCTGAATCATCTTTACTACGTAAAGGTTCAAGTCGAAAGACACCTTTGCTTATGCATAATTCTATTAATAATTATTGCTCAATAATTTTTCAAAATTTTCAAGAGGGAGATTGTTACCGATGATTGTGTTTTTAAAATCCAAGTGGGGGATTGTTGTATAAATGTATTTTAAATACACAAGTGGGAGACCCACTAACCCACTTTTCCTAAAATTTCGGCTAAAGAAAAAATCACCCACTAACCCCACTATCCTCTAACCTCTTTCAACCTTCTATAAAGAATTCTCTCCATCCGGCCAAAACAAATGAGCTTGAGAGAATTTTAGAATTTGAGTTTGGTTCTTTGAAAAGAAAAGGAAAAATGAAATCAAATGAGGAGGGAGTGCAGAATTTTTGAAAGAGAAAATTAAAGAGAAGAAAAATCACTCCTTCTCTCTCTCTAAGACTGAAAATATTTTCTTCACGAAAATATTTATTCCTCTAAATTTTTTTTAGAACAGTTTATTCCTCCAAACTGAAATTTCGGATATTGAGCAATTAATTTGGAATGGGTGTTAGAAGACATATAACTACGGTGCATGGTTATATGATACATAAGTGATTCTGGGCTTTTTTATCCTGGGGACGGCGTGACTGTAGACTACCTGCACAAAGAGGGTAGAGCCGCGAAACGTCTTAAAGAGAGCGACCTAGTCCGCGACTCAACCCAAGAATTGTCTACGACGAATTTATAAACAATTGAGGTAATATTGTTTATTTTTACTGTGCAGTATTTATTTGGAATTCACGCATGCGGTTTATATTTGTGACAATCATATGAGGTAATAATTTAATTCTGAGCCGTAGACTTAAAATTATTTTATGATTTTATTTTTCGATTTCTCCATAAAACCCTTTGATGTGATTTTTTAATCACAATATATAAAGTGTACCAACAGCAATCAAAGATCAAATTTCTCTCCAGCCTTAAGAAATCAAAGCTCAAATTTTCGTTGGATCACTTTTTTATTTAGGTAAGTTATTACTATTCTTTTTTTCCCCCATATTACTAGTCTTCATTTTTTTTAAACGTAAAAAAAAAAAAAATTACAAATATTGTGTCATTTTGTGTCATGTATAAATTTAGAATAAATCTAGGGAGAGCTACAAAAAAACCTATTTCATAAACCCATGGCATTAAAAGATTATACCTTATTATTGTGAGTCTCGCCAATGCATCAAAATGTGCATTAAAAACTTGTACCCGTTTTTGTTTTATTCTCTGAGTTTACCAATTGAGTTTTTTTGTGAGTGTCCCTAGCTTTACTCATAAATTTAAGTAAGTTATTAATACTCTTTTTTTCCAATATTACTTGCCTTCACGTTTTTTTTGAAAGGAAAAAAAAGAAAAAAAATACAAGTATTGTGTCATTTTGTATCATGTATACAAGTGCAATTAAAAAAAATTATAAACTCTTAAATTTTTTGTCTCCTGTTCAGTTTTTTTTAGGGCTGTGTTTCGGGCGGATTGGATCGGAAAATGACCTTTCGAAAAAAATTCCAATTTTTTTGGAAATAAAATATTTGTTCCAATTTCCTATCCAACTTTTTCGAAAAATAAAAAAAGTTTCCGAATTCGGAAAAATCGGAAAATTGAAAAAAAATCGAAAAAATTCGGAAATTCAAAAAATATACTAAAAATTCAGAAATTTTGGAAATTCCAAAATTTCAAAAAAATTAATATAGGATTTTCGATTACTCGAAATTCTCATTTTAAAGAAATCGAAAAAAAGATTTAACCCAACATGCAAATATGTAAGGATTTAGCCATTTTTTTCATTTGTGTAGAGGATAGAGGGATATTCTCCTTTTATAGAGGACTTTTTTGGGCCTCTCTTCATCTCCTAGCCGATGTGGGACACATGAGAATGTTTAAAAAAATTAGAAAAATTGGAAATCGGAAAATATTTCGAAAAAAATAAAAATAAAATCGGAAAAATCGAATCGGCATAGTTTCGGAAAAATCGGATCGGAAAAATCGGAAAATGAGAAATTCAGAATTATTTTCAATTTTCGATCCGATTTTTTTTCTGAAAAATCGAAAAATCGAAAATCGGAAACCTTATATACGTTCCAAAATCGAAAAATATCAGATCGGATATCGGAAAAATCGAAATGTTCGGAAAAAAAACACAGCCCTAGTTTTTTTGCTCCTGAATTGATTTTTTTTTTCTTTTCTATGTATATATATAGGTCTCTTTTCGCAATGGAAGAAGATGTTCCAGGTTACTGTCTAAATGGGAATGAAGTGGATGAAACAACCACCGAAGAAAAAATTGAGGAGCCAAAAATTGGTATGATATCTAATTTCATTGATAAGATTTATGATTTTTATATATGGTAAGAACATGGGTTTTGATATTTATAAAAGAACATCGCATAAAGATAAAAATGGGGAGTTGAGATATGTGACTCTTACTTGTGCACGTAAAGGAAAGTCAAAATGCACTAATAGCAATCCTATTAACCCGCACCCGATTTCAAAAATGGATTGTAAAGCTAGGGTTTGTGTTACTCTTTGTGTTGATGAAAAGTGGGCAATTACGTCTACGGTTCTTGAGCACAATCATATATTGAGTCCATCAAAATCAAGATACTATAGAGGTCAAAGAGTAATTTGACCTCATGTAAAGAGGAAACTTAAAATGAATGATAGGGCCGAGATTCAGATGAACAAAAGTTTTAATTCGTTTGTAATCGAGGCTGGGGGACATGAGAATCTTCCATTTAAGGAGAAAGATTGTAGAAACTACATTGATAAAGTTTGGCGTTTACGACTTGGGGAGGGAGATGCTACCGCAATTCTTGATTATTTTTCAAAAATGCAAAGTTACAATTCTGATTTCTTTTACGCAATTGATGTGGACAATGAGAGTCGATTGAGGAATGTATTTTGGGCGGATGCAAGAAGTAGGGCTGGAGTCAAAGAATTTGGGGATGTCATTACATTTGACACCACTTATTTGACAAATTAATATGATATGCCATTCGCTCCTTTTGTTGGGGTACACCATCATGGGCAATCGGTGTTGTTGGGATGTGGATTGATCTCAAATGAAGATGTTGACACATTTAAGTAGTTATTTGAGTCTTGGCTTACTTGTATGTCTAGATCTCATCCTAATGCAATTATTACGGACGAAGACAAAGTTATGAAAAATGTTATAGAGATTGTGTTTCCTAATACACGACATCAGTGGTGTTTGTGGCACATTATGAAAAAGTTGCCTGAAAAATTGAGAGAGCACAAAGAATATGAATCCATAAAATTCCATTTGCAAACTATTGTTTATGATTCCTTAACGGTTGCGGAATTTGAAGAAAGTTGGTACCAATTCGTTATGAAATATAACCTTGAAAACAATGATTGGTTGCATGGATTATATGATGAGAGGCATCGTTGGATGCCTACTTTTGTGAGAGATATATTTTGGGATGGAATGTCAACCACACAACGTAGTAAGAGCATGAATGCCTTTTTTGATGGCTATGTCAATGCCAAAACATCCTTAAAACAATTTGTGGAGCAATATGATAATGCTTTGAGACATAAAGTTGAAAAATAAAATCAAGAAGACTTTAACTCATTCAACTCATCCATCCCTTCCATAACTCGCTATGATATGGAGATACAATTTCAAAGTGCTTATACGACTACAAAGTTTAAAGAGGTTCAACAAGAGTTAGTAGGGAAGATGTATTGTGAGTTAGGATTATCGCCGTGTAAAGGGGTGGGCACTCTAGAAATTGAAGTAATGGAGGATGTGCCTTTTGGTGGAAGTCTTCATCGCGCTACTTGTAAAGTTTCCTTGAATGAAGATGCTGAAAATGTTGATTGTAATTGTCGGTTGTTTCAATTTAGATGAATATTGTGTAGGCATGCCATTACGGTGTTAATCCATCGAAAGATATATAAAGTACCAGAGAAGTACATCTTTAAAAGATGGGATAAAATAATAAAAAGATTTCACACCAATGTTAAAGTTAGTTATAGCGATTGGTCCACAAATCTCGAGTCACGACGCTTTGATGAGATGTGTAATGTTTTCTACGAGGTGGCGGGTTTAGCAACCAATTGTAAAGATAAGTGTGAAAAGGTTATGGCATGGATACACCATTTGAAAGATGATTTGGTAGCTTATTTTTTGCGAAAACAATGAGTCGGTTTCAAAAAAGAGCTACAATATAACTTTATATGGAGAAGATATGTGTGCAACCAATGAAAACAAAATGGTATATTCACCAATGGTAGTACGAAGTAAAGGACGTCCACCATGTAAGAGGAAGCAACCTATAGTGGAAAAAATTGTAAAGGGGAAAATCAATAGTAGAAAAAGAAAGGAAAATCCACCTACTAAGGTATTTATTTTCTTTGATTTGTGTTAATACTTAATCTTCTTTATTCTTTAATATTGTTTTTTTATTGTTCTTGTTGAAACATCAATTCATTTGATAGGTTTGTCACATTGAACAACCTAAGAAAGTTTCACGTACCTTTAATTTTATGGGAACACAAGAGAGTTCAAACTTGAAGGTAAAGTTTGCTACATGTATTATACTTATTTAATTTATAAGTAATGCTTACAATTAATATGAACTAACATTTTTGTGTATTTTTTAGGATTCAGAATTGCATGAGTCATACGATGGTATTAGAGACTGTCAAAAAATGCTTGCAAAATCACATTTATGGGAGGAAAATGCAATGGGACAACCGAGTATGCTACAAAACAATGGGCAACCAAGGTTGCTTGACATCCTAGAAGGATTTGATGTGCTACAAGGGATTGACATGCAACCTTCCATCTATGGCACGACACCGATGTTTCCTATTAGTTTCACTCGACTATTTGGAGCGCACGACAAAGATTGTTGAGCTTATCAAACTTACTTTATTTATAAAAAAATTGTTGCCGCATGTAATATCTTAAGACCTTTATTTTCTTGGGGTATGTTATTTTTGGGAAGGTGCAATTTCAGTTTCTTGGGTTATGTTATTTTTTGGGGGTGGAATGGAGTGGAATTAGGAAATATTAGTATAATTCAACAGTTTGTATGGTTATGTTATTTTTTGGGGGATACAATTTCAATTTGTATAAATTAAAGTGGTATTAAAAAAAATAGTAATATGTAGCAGTTATTGATTTTAGAGATAAAAGGGTATTATGAAGCATTTGTTGAGCTATGTTTTTTGCTCTGTTTTTTTTGTTTTTTTGCTGTAGTATTATGTCTTAGTTCGTTGGTTGAAATTGCTATAGGAATAAAAAAATATAAATAGCCTTTATAGAGGTTCAAAGTCAAACGCATAAAAAGATTGGCTACAGGAACAAAAAAGATAAAGGACCATTTGATGTAGTAATATATATCTCATGTTTGTCCAACTAAGCAATCGGTATGAAATGGGTAAATTGAGTTCGGTAAGTGTAGCAGCACTCTTTTTAATTTATCCCTAAATCCGATTTCGTTTTCGACTATGATTGCCATTGCCGTTGCATTTTCATTAGGGTTTCAAATTGCGATAAAATTATGGTTTGAGCTTGCAATTTTTTGGTTTTAACTGTGATTACGATTTAATTAAGGATCAAATACCAAAAAGTCCCTCAAATATTTTTTAATACATATTCAGTCCAAGCCTTTTATTTTGTACCAAAAAGTCTCTTATTCTCTTATCTTTAAAGGTTCGCGCCAGCGGCATAGTAAAGCCTTTTTGGCATGGTGAAGGACTTTTTGGTGCAAAATAAAAAGGCTTGGATTAAACATGTATTAAAAAAAATTCGAGGGACTATTTGGTATATGCCCCTTTAATTAAATGGGCTTACGATTTGCTTAAATGAGTTGGTACATAAGTGATGGTGTTCTACGTGTGTGTACGCACACGCGTGAAGAAGAGGGTGAGAGATTTATAGTTTTCACCAACTCATATTTATTTTTTCTAACCACCCCAGTTTTTTTATACCTCTATTATTGAATTGACTTCTTATTTGTCCACCCCACCCCATTGGGTGGTTTAAATGAAAATCGAAGTATACCTTAATAACACAAACAAACACTTTTAATTTTTTTTTCACTTTTTTTTTATATATTTTCTTCATCTTTGATATTTTTCACTTTTTCAAAACACAGTGTGTGTGCAGTTTATATATGTCTATATGCAGTTTTTAAACGTGTGCGCGCGCGCAGTCTATATGCAGTCTTTAAACGTGTATATATCGTTTATATACGTCTCTCTCTCTTTCTCTCTCTCTCTCTCTCTCTCTCTCTCTCTCTCTCGCTCGAGAGAGCGAGAATCTCAGGTAAGGGCTTAAAAATAAGCTCGTCCCGTACAAATTCTTTTCTTGAAAATACCCCCAAAAAATATTTGGTTGATATTTTTTGTGGGTTTTACACATTTAAGGGTACCTATAAAAAAATCTGTTCAAAATGAATTTTTTTTTTGCTATTTTATAAAAAAAGATCAATGTTGGGCAGTTTTTGTAACAATTACAAAAATTGACCCAGTTTTTTAAAATAACAAAATTTGAGATGATTTTTTTATGTACCCTTAAATATTTAAAACCCACAGAAAAAACAAATTTTTTGTTGGGTATTTGAAAAAAAATCATACTATACGAGCTTATTTTTAAACCCTTACCATATATATATATATATATATATATATATATATACAGAGAGAGAGAGGATCAAGTGAGGTCTCAGTTTGAGGACCCTGAATGATGATCATTTTTTTAAATAGTAAAAAAAAAAATTCTAGGTTGATTTTTTTTTCTTATGATCTTTAAACATTTCAATAGGATCATAAAAAAATAATGAGCTCAAAATGATTTTTTTTGCTATTTTAAAAAAATCGGTCAAACTTTGTCAGTTTTTAAGTTGTTAAAAACTCACAAAGTTTGACCCATTTTTTTAAAATATTAAAAAAAATTATTTTGAGCTGATTTTTTTATATGGTCCTACTGAAATATTTAAAAACTATAAAAAAAAACATTAGCCGATTTTTTTTTACTATTTTATCAAAATTGCTCCGCGCCAGCGGTATGCAAACGTTAACTGACAAAGCTTGCACCAACTCATCTCTCTCTCCCCCTCTCTCTCTCTCTCTATATATATATATATATATATATATATATATATGTGTGTGTGTGTGTGTGTGTGTGTGTGTATATATATATATATTGTGGTGATAATTAAACTCAACACAAAATAATAAGTAAAGGTGATTGCCAGAATAAATAAAGAACTTAAAATGATTGCAATCACACACAACACAAGATATATGTGGTTCGGCAAGAAGGCATACATCCACGGTGGTGCTCTCTGTATTTTAATTCTGTTTACTCCATGGGAGTGTTTACAAAATTACATGCCCTTTGCCCCCGGCTGAGGGTTTAATATATACACGTTGTTTCTCGGAGAGTGAGGGTGTTGGACTCCTCCACATTAGCCCATAATTTCTAGACTATATCTTGAGAGATTTTAGTGATTAACTGGGTAATAACTGAATTGGTTAAAGCGCGAGGCCCCTAGACTTTGGGCTGCGTTTAACTGGGCTACTTTTTTGGGCCATAATGACAAATCAAGGTACCCACAATCACCCCTAAAATTTTTGGGCCACAATTTGGGCTCAATAATGTTAAATGATTGCCTTAATGGAATTTTTGTGAATCGTGCAGCACTTTGGGATTGAGGCGCCTTTCTCGAATCGATTTAGGCGACAGATTGCTTCATTTCCTGTGCGTTATGATTAGGAAGGTTTAAAATAGCTTGGAGAGGTCATTTTCTGTTGTCTCTTCAAATTTCTTTGCATTATCTAGATTTATTCAACTTTTCACTGTTGCGTTCTCACTTCCAAGTCTTTGTCTTCCATCTCCAAGTTCCTTCCCTATCTTCTCATCATCCCTGCTTACGGCTTTGCATTGTCTCAAGCTGATTCTTACTTCGTAAGTTGTTCATTCCTTTTTTCTATTTCTGTTGGGATTTCTTCATATTCGATATTAGGGTTTCTTCTTTTTGATGACGAAATAGGCAATAGGTCGATAACTGAGTTTAAGAAGTTTTGCAATATTCTAAGCTGGGAAGACATCGAATGTGCCCCTGTTCCTCGTAATGTCAGGGACATTGAGGACGACCACTGGATACATGTTCTCTTGTTGTCCCAAGGGGTCTTAATTTTCCACCAAATCGCTTATATCTGCACTTTTTTCAATACTTCTATATAGTTCCTGCACAGTGCTCACTAAATTTTTGGAAAATTATCAATGGAGTGCATAGAATTAATCAGCTCTATGGCACCAATCTAAGGCTTGCTAAAATCTGCCACTGCTATTCTTTTTCTCGAATAAGATCTAGTTTTCTTTACCTCAAGGCTAGGAGTCTTCATAAGGTGTTGATAGTAAATTTACCTGAATCCCATAAGGACTACTGGCATGCGGGGTTTATTTCCAAGAACTGGCAGTTCCCTCCCCAAGCTGAAGGGGAGAGGTACATGGGACCTATGATTCCCTTCTATGGGGAGGAGTTCATAGGTAGACATATGTCTTTGTTCTATTTACTAACTTTTCTGTTAGTGTATGGTATTTCTCATATCTTTCTCTCTTTATTTTTTTAGTGAAGACGAAGAACTCAGAACCCGCTCTTCTCGAGATTCGAGCTGTTGAGCTGGTTAAAGCTTGGAAGATCAGAGATCTATTAGCTGATGGTGAGCACCCTTGATCGGGGGCATTCCTCCTGAAATACAAGAACATTAGGTCCAGTTTCATCACGCGACCTTTAGATAGCGTTCCTGAGCTAGATATTACAGAAGAGGTCACCGCTGACCCAATTCAATTGGACGAGGAGGAAATCAGCTCTGTTGAAGAGAGCGAGGGAGATGACATGGGTGGTGTTGAAGGTGATTTTAGTGAGGAGAGCTCAAGTAGCGAAGAGTCTTCCATCCCGGAGGAGGGTTCAGAGGCTCAAGAGTCTGCAGGGGATTCAAGTAGCTCCAGTAAAGAAGATATGGTTCCTCCCAGGAAAATTTTAATCAAGGAGGATGATGAAGATAATGTGTTTCTTACTCGACGGTTGAAGAAGCATAAATCTAGAAGAAGGGATGTTGCCACCGGTTCTCAGACTGTTGCTCATGAGCCGGAGAGGAAGAAGAAGGAGGAGGCACAGGTGAGAGAGAGAGAAAGAAAGAAAGAAGAGGATAAGAAGAAGGTGGAAGAGAAAGAGGATAAAAAGGGAGAAAAATGAGAGAGAAAAATAAATGAGGAGGGAAGAGGTGAGGACGAAGGCGGGGCAGTCATTGGTTCCCATGTCCGCTCTGCCCAAGAGGGCTTCTGTTGCTCTTACCCCTCAGTTAGCTCTGGAAGTGCTTGAGAGGGCAGTGCTGCCACTACCGGCTGACCGCTAGAGGTCGGCAAACATAGGGATCGACTAGTTATCCCTGAAGGTGAGTCAGGGGCTAGCCTTGGTAAGTCTACTCCTACTCTTCTTTTCTTGTAATGCTCTTCTCGATACTTTCTCTACTAATGTTTTCTTTTTCTCTGTAGTTTGTGTCTGATTTCACCATTCTTTACCGTAGCCACGACATGCTGGCGATGAAGAACGCTGAGATGGATAAGAAAAATGCCGAGCTGGAGGCTAGCTTGAAGGCTGCCAGTTCTTCTAAAAAATCTTCTGACCTCGCCTTGGCCCAAACTAATAAAACGAAAGAGGCCGCGACCAAGGAGCTTGAAGAGCTGAGGCAGTCCTATGACTTGGTCTGCATGAGCAAGCTAGTTGTGGTTGAGGAGAACAAGGTGCTCGCAAGGTAGGTGAAAAAGGTAGAGTCTGAGGCTGCTACCCTCAAGGAGCGCTCGTATAACGCTGGATGGGTCGTAGCGTATGAGGATGCCGAGGTTCAGATTGGATACATTAGCCATCTCAACTTCAAGAAGGGTTGGGACAAGGTTGTGCTTGCTATCGAGGTGGATATTGACTCCTCACTCTTTGACGAACATAATCCTGGCCCTAAGCCCGTTATGGATGAGATGCCTTCTCTTGTTAATGAAGGTACTCCACCTGTCCAGGCCACTTCTGCTAGTGCTCTTCTTGATCAGGGGACGGTGACTGCTCCATCTTAAGGAGGCGTACCTGGGGATGCTGCAGACAAGGGAAAAAACCCGGCTACCTTCGAGCAGACGGAGGTGGCTAGCTAATATTCTTTAGGGAGATCTTTGTATTTTTTTTGTTCTTTCCTTTTGATGATTTACTTTAAACCTTTTCTTAATAAAATGAATATCCAGTTCCCTTCTGCGCACTGATTTATTTATTCTTCAATGCTTATGTGGTCTGTAGCTGATTGATGTTGATGAGTATATACCTTCTACTTCTCAACTAGGAAAGATTCTTGGCCCTAATGTGAGTAATCAAGTTCACAAAGCCTTTGTAAAGATCTGCAAGTATCTTAAGTCGAGAAATCAAGACTATAAGGACCAGTCAGAGCTTGTTGCCAAACTAAAGGATAGGCTCCAGGAGATGGAGGAGATTGGTGCTTCTGTTCAAGAAGAAGTGGACGGTCTGAAGGCTAAGCTTCTGGATGCCTCCGAGGTCAATTAAGTGGGAGAGGTACTTTAGCAAAAGAACAATGCTCTGAGGAGATAAGTCTCGTGACTTAGGGAGAATGCGTCGGGCATTGCTCCTCAAGTTTTACGTGGTTCCTCTTCATCGGCTGGATTGCGAGCTAGTATTGACGACAGTGGTTCAGCTAGGGAGATTACCGAGCTTCGAGGCGATGTCCGTCGGGCGTATGTGACAGCTGCCGGCCTTCAAAGAGAAGTTACCTTGTTGAGGCATCTGTTCAAGAAAGTTCCTCGATGAGTGTGGGCTGATGGTTATGATCAGGGTTAAACCGATGCTCCGAAGAAGTTGGGGGAGGTTAAAGATTTGTCCTTTATTAGGGGATGGTTGAGTGCTCTTAGGGAGTTACAGGTCCCTAGGAACTCTATCATTTGGTATTTTCATGAGATCTCCCCCTCAAATTTGATGCCAAACCCATTCAAGAGGGATGATCGGTGGATCCCCATAGATGCTATACCAAGTCAGCTCTTGGAGCCATATTCAAATGAAGTTGAGGAGGAATTAACTCCTCACCCAAATGACGGCCAAAGAGCGCAAGTAGCTGATTATCTTGCTTGGAGGCCCAATCCTCATTAGGATTTATTTTATTGAACATATGTAACTCTTTGTATATGTAATCATGTAATAAAATAATTATGTTTTGGGCGATTCGCCGACTAAACATGTGTTGAGTATTTTTTACTTCGTTGATTTCTTGTTTGACTATCTTGGGCTCTTCTTAGCCGACTAGATTTGATATAGGCGTAGTTATTTTGTTGAGTGAGTATCCCCCCAGTCCAGTATGCTTATGAGATACCATTCTGCCTCACTTTACCTTTTAGATTGTGTCGTGACACTCCCTTAGGCCTAAGTGTGGCAATGGTGAGGACACACTTGGTGTAGGATGCTCTATCCGAGTAGATTTTTTGAGCCAAACATTATTTGGTGACCAACCTGGGTTGGTCGAGCTGCCTAAGGATCCCTTGTAGGGCTTCATATATTGCCAGGGGCAATGCTATGAGGTTATTCGTGTTTGATGATTAAAACCCGAGGAGGGCAATACCTTGCTTTTATATGTTGAGAGGGGATCCTATAACTTGGAAAAGGTGTATGCATTATAAAGTATTTGAGCAAAAATCAACACTACTTCATAGAATGCTATTACCAAATGATACTACCAAATAATTTTTATTAATCAGGAATGAATCGCAAAATTCAACATTTGATTAAAAAGAGTATAGAAAACTAGAAGTAGAATTTCTTCAAATTGGTTGCGTTCCAAGCTCAAGGTATCTCCTCGCCCTTTAGTATTTCTAAATGATAGGATCCTTATAGGTTGTCTCTCGTCACCTTGAATGGTCCCTCCCAGTTTAGCCCTAGCTTTCCATCCAATGGTTTTACTGCGCTGCCAAGAACTTTTCTTAGGACGTAGTCCCCAACTTGGAATGCTCTTGGATTGACCTTCTTGTTGTAGTGCTTTGCTAGCTGTTGTTGATACCCTTCTAGTTTCACTAGAGCCAGCTCTCTTCGTTCCTCAGTTATGTCAAGTTCAGCGAGCAATGCTGCATCGTTCTGGCCTTGGTCGACCAGGGTGGACCTCATGGTGGGGAGGACATCTTCTAAGGGGATGATTGCCTCTATGCCATATGTCAGTGCGAATGGTTTTTCCCCGGTTTCTCATCGTGGTGTGGTGTGGTAAGCCCATAGGATGTGGGGTATTTCGCTCACCCATGCCCGTTAAGCTCGCTCCAATCGCTTCTTCAATCCATCGATCACTATTTTTTTGAAAGCTTCAGCTTGTCCGTAGCTCTGTGGGCATGCCACCGAAATGGTGCCTGATCCCGTGGTCATTATAAAAACCCTAGAAGAGGCCGCTTTCGAACTAGGTTCTGTTGTCAGTGATGATGGTCTTGGGGATCCCGAAATGGGTGACAATGTTCTTCCATATTAATCTTATCATATCCGCATCTTTGATGTTTGCCAGCGGCTCAACCTCTATCCATTTGGTGAAGTAATCTGTCGTGATCAATAAATACTTGCGATTACCGGCAGCTGTCGGGATAGGGCCTACGAAGTCCATTCCCCACTGGGCGAAAGGCCATGGGATAGTAAGTGACTTTAGGCGCTGGCTAGTTGGTGAACCATAGGAGCGTGAAGCTGATATTTTTCACACTTGCGAGCATATATCTGAGAATCCTTCTGAATGTACGGCCACCAGTAGCCTTCCTTCATCGCTCGGAAAGCTCACGACCTGCCCCCAATATGACTTCCACAGATTCCCTCATGGAGCTCGTACAGAACTTAGTCGACATCCTTCGGGTGAACGCATTGGAGGTAAGGACTGGTGAAAGACCTCTTATACAGTTTTCCCTCAGGAGATAAGTGAAAGCAAGCGGCCTTGACTCTTATCTGATGAGCAGTCTTCTTATCATCTGGTAGGGCACCATCTTTTAAATAATACCTTATGGGGTCCATCCAACTGGGGGCTGATTCAATCTGGAGAACATGACCTGTATTTGGTAGTTCATCGCTCTGGTTAATTCGTGGCTGGGTGAGGAAGTCGATCGGAATTATACTCTTCAAGTCAGAATTGATCACTGAACTCAAGGCCGCTAGGGTGTCAGCATGGCTGTTCTATCCTTTGGGAAACTGTTGGACGCTGACCTGTTTGAAGTTAGCCATTAATTTCTTTGCTGTGGTGAGGTAGGTCGCCATCCTCTCATCCCTAGCTTTGAAGTCTAATCTTATTCGGTTGGAGACCAGCTGTGAGTCACCGAACACTTGAAGTTTCTTTGCCCCCAGCACCTGTACCTTCTGTAGGCATGCTATCAATGCTTCGTACTTTGCTTTATTCACTACACCAAATCTGCCTAATTTTCACGATCATTGACCTTGACAAGTTGGACTTGTCAAGGTCAATGACCATGACAATTCGGGGCGAGACAACTTTTTTGTCACGGACGTGTCACGGTCATTGACCGTGACAAGTTCGTTGGAATTATCACGGTCGTGTCACGGGACATGACCGTGACAAGTTTAGTCACGGTTAATAATCGTGACAAAGTCTTGACCTTTTTTAAAAATATTGTCACGGTCATTGACCGTGACAACTTTTGTTAAGGACTTGTCACGGTCAATGACCGTGACAATTCTGGGCAGAATTTTAAAAAAATCTGCTGGGCAGTATGGCCACTGCCACTGCCCAGCATAATATTTGTACCTGTTATAGCAACGTTGTACCTGTTCAAACATCATATTTCCAAACAAACTCAAGATAGCACAAATGTATATTCAAAATATAAACAATATACATGACGATATAATCCAAATATAATTCAAATGTACCAACTTAAAAATAATGTCACTACATGTCTGGGGTAAATGTGAGGAGGTGAGTAGGCCACACGATATACGAATTGACACAACCACTAATATACATCGTGTTGCATTGTTCGCGCAACCACAATAGGGAGTTCTCCTTCCCGGGTATCACATGCGTGATGAGCCCTTTAGACTCGATCTCTTGAAGCGCACGTTCATGAACTATTCCACCCTGGATGATATTCGGGTCCCTCAGCCCCCACCCTATCCGCTGGCTATCAAATACGTCCAATATGAACACGCTCAGCCAACCAATTTTCGACATCGGTCTGGGCAAGGGAGCCAAATAAGGAAGTGGATCATCAAAGTACGCACGTGTTGGTGATGAAGCAGCGAGGTCCACATCCTCGTCATCCTGCGCCTCGTTTTCCTGCACCACCTACTCCTCCTCCGCCTTCTCCTTCCCTTTCCCCTTACGGTCTCCGCCCAACGTACGCTTCATGTATGAGTACATATCTTGGACCTTCGCCTCCAAACGGGACAGCTTCGCGTCATGTGAATCCACCGTTCGAGCCAACCCGATGTCGCTCATCTCCAATTCGATGATCCTAGATTTGGCCACCCGCGAGCTCACCCCCTTGTCCTCCCCTTGCGATCAGAGTCAATCACTTGGCTGAGTGTGTCTGTGGACAAAGATGCCTTGTCGGCATCAGACTGCGACTCATGCACAATTTCTTAAGCTTTGCCTGAAACGATAAAAAGCACACGATTAGTAAAATAAGAAAACTAAAAAATTATAGCGTAATTAACAAAAATTAAACTGTCGGATTACTTACAATCGTGTCCGCGATGCTCGGGGACACTTCCTTGTCCTTCCCCTTCTTCGTCCGAAGAGCCACATAAGTATCGAGCCTATGTGGCTTACCCCTTGGGCCACTCCCTACCCCCTGAAATAAAATGAAGTAAAATTAGTATCGGCCCAGCAAAGAAAAATAATGAATAATAATATATTTCTGTAGTTATAGAAAATTTAAATATTACCTTCATCCTATGCTCTACCTCGGCGTAAGACGTCCGGCCGGAGTAGTGCACGTCTATTTTTTTTGCCCGATTTTCCCTCCCCGATTGGCGAGATGCCAATTGTCGATCCTCGATCTCCTTGCCAATGAACTTTTGCCATTGTGCCAATGAGATCGGCTCCTTGGGCGGGATGGATCTACGCCATTGGATAATGGAATCTCGTGTTTTCCCAAAGTACAGTGTCCGCATATTTTTCTTCCACGTCTTGTGTTGCTCCCTCAACTGCTCCAAGACGGAATCGCGCAGCTTTGGATCCAAGTTGAATTGTTCCTGTCCAATAAATACAATGTTAATTGCGAATAAATATAAATATAAATATAAAATGAAATTGAAATCAAAATTGAAATTGAAATATTCATATACATATAAATATATTACTTGTAGTGCCGCCCAAACAGCTAACTTGAGCTCATATGGTACCTCCTTCCAACTCATAAACCCCGGGCCGATGACCGTCTTTAGTAGCTCGAGGGATCTCGCTAATAGCTCCGATTTGTTTTCGATGGTAATCCCAAATTTGCCATATTTGGGGAGCCTAGGGGCCGAGGAGCCCTTGTCGCCTCCGCTATCACCGAGCCCAGAAGACATCATCATAAACAGCATCATCATCTTCGCCTTAATACCTGAAGGAGACATTTACTGTAAAAAAAGTTATTAGTACAGATAAAAAAATGTTATTAGTACACATAGACACACACGCATCCCCACACCCCCATCCCTGCCCCACCCCCTCCCCCTCCCCCCTCACCCCACCACACACACGCACACGTAAACCCCCCCAACCACCCCACCGCCCTCCCCCCACCACACCCCCTTCCCCCCTCCCCCACCACACACCACCACACACATATATACACACACATATACACATACACACATAAATATGTCTAAATTAGTTGAAAATATCTAACGTGGATACATGTATCGAGATTTTATGTCATCTATTGGAACTATTAAAAAAAATTCTTCTTTGTTTAAGGTAACTGGCACTTAATAAATCTTATTGCAAGTGAAAACATTTTTTGGGCAAAAAAAATCACTGAAGTCATTTTGTTGGAGGTCATATGCTTCAAGATCGCAGGTTTACTTCGGTGATATCATTTTATGTTAGGAGTAGATGGGTTTTTATGTATTTTTTCTATTGGGACGAGTGAAATATTTGAAAAACTTATTATTACCATTAATGTTTTGATTAGAGTAACTTTGATTTAGGTTGGTGGATATGATGTTAGAATTATTGATTGTGTAGAGAGATTTTACTTATATTTGAAAAACTTATAATTACCATTATTGTATGTTATATATGTTAAAATGGGATGATGTTATATATTATTTTTAAGAGGTTTTGTTTATTATTATATATATTATATATGCCGGAATAGATGTAAAGCATGGAATATATGTTATACATTATGTCCGTTCGAATGCCTCAAAATAAAAAATTCTAAAATTATTTTTAAAACTTGTTCCTAGATCCCAATACTTCAAAAGGTAAATACACCCCCCATCCCTACCCCCACCCCCAACCCTCCCCCTCACCCCACCCCCACCACACACACGTACACGTACACCCCCTCCCCCCACCACACCCCCGGTCCCCTTTCCCCCCACCACACACATATATACACACGCATATACACATACACACATAAATATATATAAATTAGTTGAAAACATCTAACGTGGATACATGTATCGAGATTTTATGTCATCTATTCGAACTAATAAAAAAAATTCTTCTTTGTTTAAGTTTATTGACAGTTAATAAATCTTATTGCAAGTGAAAACATTTTTTGGACAAAAAAAATCATTGAAGTCATTTTGTTGGAGGTCATATGCTTCAAGATCGCAGGTTTACTTCGGTGATATCATTTTATTTTAGGAGTAGATGGGTTTTTATGTATTTTTTCTATTGGGACGAGTGAAATATTTGAAAAACTTATTATTACCATTAATGTTTTGATTGAAGTAACTTTGATTTAGGTTGGTGGATATGATGTTAGAATTGTTGATTGTGTAGAGAGATTTTACTTATATTTGATAAACTTATCATTACCATTATTGTATGTTATATATGTTATAATCGGATGATGTTATATATTATTTTTAAGAGGTTTTGTTTATTATTATATATATTATATATGCCGGAATAGATGTAAAGCATGGAATATATGTTATACATTATGTCCGTTCGAATGCCTCAAAATAAAAAATTCCAAAATTATTTTTAAAACTTGTTCCTAGATCCCAATACTTCAAAAGGTAAATACACCTCCATCCCTACCCCCACCCCCACCCCCACCACACACACGTACACGTACACCCACCCCACCACCCCACCCCCTCCCCCACCCCACCCCCTGCCCCCTGCCCCCTAACCCGCCACACACCACCACACACATAATACACACATATACAGACATAAATATGTCTAAATTAGTTGAAAACATCTAACGTGGATACATGTATCGAGATTTTATGTCATCTATTGGAACTATTAAAAAAAATTCTTCTTTGTTTAAGGTAATTGACATTTAAGAAATCTTATTGCAAGTGAAAAATTTTTTTGGACAAAAAAAATCATTGAAGTCATTTTGTTGGAGGTCATATGCTTCAAGATCGCATGTTTACTTCGGTGATATCATTTTATGTCAGAAGTAGATGGGTTTTTATTTATTTTTTCTATTGGGACGAGTGAAATATTTGAAAAACTTATTATTACCATTAATGTTTTGATTGAAGTAACTTTGATTTAGGTTGGTGGATATGATGTTAGAATTGTTGATTGTGTAGAGAGATTTTACTTATATTTGAAAAACTTATTATTACCATTATTGTATGTTATATATGTTAAAATGGGATGATGTTATATATATTATTTTTAAGAGGTTTTGTTTATTATTATATATATTATATATGTCGGAATAGATGTAAAGCATGGAATAGATGTTATATATTATGTCCGTTCGAATGGCTCAAATTAAAAAATTCCAAAATTATTTTTAAAACTTGTTCCTAGATCCCAATACTTCAAAAGGTAAATATACCCCCCATCCCGGCCCCCACCCCCACCCCCTCCCCCCCTCACCCCACCCCCACCACACACACGCACACGTACACGTACACCCCCACCCACCCCCCACCACACCCCCTGCCCCTTCCCCCACCACACACCACCACACACATATATACACACACATACACACATACACACATAAATATGTCTAAATTAGTTGAAAACATTTAACGTGGATACATGTATCGAGATTTTATGTCATCTATTGGAACTATTAAAAAAAATTCTTCTTTGTTTAAGGTAATTGACACTTAATAAATCTTATTGCAAGTGAAAACATTATTTGGACAAAAAAAATCATTGAAGTCATTTTGTTGGAGGCCATATGCTTCAAGATCGCAGGTTTACTACGGTGATATCATTTTATGTTAGGAGTAGATGGGTTTTTATGTATTTTTTCTATTGGGACGAGTAAAATATTTGAAAAACTTATTATTACCATTAATGTATTGATTGAAGTAACTTTGATTTAGGTTGGTGGATATGATGTTAGAATTGTTGATTATGTAGAGAGATTTTACTTATATTTGAAAAACTTATTATTACCATTATTGTATGTTATATATGTTAAAATGGGATGATGTTATATATTATTTTTAAGAGGTTTTATTTATTATTATATATATTATATATGCCGGAATAGATGTAAAGCATGGAATAGATGTTATATATTATATCCGTTCGAATGGCACAAAATAAAAAAATCCAAAATTATTTTTAAAACTTGTTCCTAGATCCCAATACTTCAAAAGGTAAATACACCCCCCATCCCTGCCCCCACCCCGTCCCCCCACCCCCACCACACACACGCACACGTACACGTACACCCCCCACCCCCCACCACACCCCCTGCCCCCTGCCCCCTCCCCTACCACACACCACCACACACATATATACACACACATATACACATACACACATAAATATGTCTAAATTAGTTGAAAACATCTAACGTGGATATATGTATCGAGATTTTATGTCATCTATTGGAACTATTAAAAAAAATTCTTCTTTGTTTAAGGTAATTGACACTTGATAAATCTTATTGCAAGTGAAAACATTTTTTGGACAAAAAAAATCATTGAAGTCATTTTGTTGGAGGTCATATGCTTCAAGATCGCAGGTTTATTTCGGTGATATCATTTTATGTTAGAAGTAGATGGGTTTTTATGTATTTTTTCTATTGGGACGAGTGAAATATTTGAAAAACTTATTATTACCATTAATGTTTTGATTGAAGTAACTTTGATTTAGGTTGGTGGATATGATGTTAGAATTGTTGATTGTGTAGAGAGATTTTACTTATATTTGAAAAACTTATTATTACCATTATTGTATGTTATATATGTTAAAATGGGATGATGTTATATATTATTTTTAAGAGGTTTTGTTTATTATTATATATATTATATATGCCGGAATAGATGTAAAGCATGGAATAGATGTTATATATTATGTCCGTTCGAATGGCTCAAAATAAAAAATTCCAAAATTATTTTTTAAACTTGTTCCTAGATCCCAATACTTCAAAAGGTAAATACACCCCCCATCCCTGCCCCCACCCCTCCCCCCTCCCCCACCACACACACGCACACGTACACATACACCCCCCCCACCCCACCCCCTCCCCCAACCCCACCTCCTGCCCCCTACTAATCTACTACGAATTTGGAGAAATTAAAGAAATTATTTTTAAAACTTGTTCGTAGATCCCAATACTAATCTACTTAGAATTTGGCGACATCCACGATGAAAAAAATTGGTAGGAAAAAATGCTACCAATTTAATGCTTTAATGGTGAAGGAAAGTTCAAAATAACCAGCATTATTAAAAAATAAATATCTTTCAACCGAAAGAATGCATTGATTTCTTTAACTCTAAGAATAAAAATTCTTGAATCACTTAGAAATAAAATCACAACAAATTATTTTTTATCTTTAACCATAGTCAAGATATCGTAATCTTCCCTTTGAAATTAAAATTAGACACAAATATACAAGTACAAATATCTTCAATGTGGAATTAAGTCGATAACACTAATATTCTAAAGTTTATGAACGATATCTAACCTCAGACAAAAGTATAGGTTAAGCAACAAAAGTGGAACTCACCCACCACATACACACACACACGCACAACAACCCCCACTCTACCCCACCCCCCTCCACACCCCCCACCCACCACACATATACACACACACACACAACAACCCCCCTCCCCACCCCTACCTCCACCCCCACCCACCACATACACATACACACACACACACACAACACCCCCCACCCTGCCCCACCCCCCTCCACACCCCCCACCCACCACACATACACACACACACACACAACAGCCTCCTCCCCACCCTACCCCCACCCTGCCCCACACACACACACGCACACACACACACATATATATACACACACACACACACACACACACATATATATATATATACACACACAAACATATATATAAATGGAAGAGAGAGAGAGAGAGAGAAATTAACATGAAACTAGAGAGAGAGAGAGAGAGAGCAGCGTAGAGAGAGAGAGAGAGAGTTGTAAAAAGGAGGGAACGACGGGGGGAAAAAGAAGGGGAAAGGGTTTTTGCTGAAGAAGTTGTCACGGTTGTGTCAAGGTCCTTGACCGTGACAATTATTTAAAGAATTGTCACGGTCAATGAACGTGACACAAAACGCGTATTTTTTGTCACGGTCAATGACCTTGACAAGGGTGGCCGACTGAAAGGTGACAATTTTGTCATTTTGGTGTAGTGATTATTGGAGTCTTCGAATCCAAGCCTAATTCCTTTCTCGAGGACTGCATCTTCATGGGTAACCAACACGATGCCCACTCCTTCCCCTTTGGAGTTAGAGGCTCCGTCAACGAACAACCGCCAAACACCTTATGCCGAGGGATTCTACCTTTGACCAATAGGTTGAAGTTGGTTGAAAGGATGTTCTCCTACAAATTCTGCGATTAAGTAGACGAGGACTTATCCCTTGATTGCATTCCTTGGCTGAAACTGGATGTCAAATCACCCGAGCTTGAGTGACCACTTTGATTGTCTATCGGACAAATCTGCTTTTCGCAGGACTCCTTTAAGGGGGTGAGATATAAGGACGATGATGGAGTAAGCTTCGAAGTAATGTTTCAATTTCCCTGAGGCTACCACTAGTGCAAATGTGAGCTTTTTCTAGTGGTAGGTACCGTTGTTCAGTGTCCAAGAGAGTTTTTCTCGCGTAATAGACTGGGTGATGGATCCCAGTTCTTTCGCATACCAGTGCAGAACTTACTGCGTGACTGGAAACTGCGAGGTACATGTATAGAGAGTCATTCTCTTGAGGTATTACGAGCAAGGGTGGCTTGATGAGGTAAGATTTGAGATCCTCCAATGCCTTTGAGCAATCCTCGTTCCACTCCACATTTTTACTTTTCTTTAACAACTGGAAGAATGGTTGACACATTTCGGATGACTTCGAGATGAATCGATTTAGGGCGGCGAGCATCCCCGTGAGTTTTTGTACGCCTCTTATCGTACGGGGGGGGGGGGGGGGGGGGGGCAGGGGCTGCACCTTATTAATGGCGTCAATCTGGTCTGAGTTGGCCTCAATGCCTCTCTCGCTAACCAAGTACCTGAGAAATTTTCCTGACTGGACATCGAGGAACACTTACTTGCGTTGAGCTTCATTAAGTATTTCCTGAGGATTTCGATGGTCCTTGATAGGTCATATATGTGGTCCTCTTTAAGACTACTCTTGACGAGCATATCATCGATATAGACCTCCATGGTGCTTCCCATTTGGTCTTTGAACATTTGGTGACCAGTCGCTGGTAGGTTGCTCTTGCATTTTTTAGCCAAAAGGGCATGACCTTGTAGCAGTACAACCCGATGGTGGTGATGAATGCTGTCTTGTCTTGATCTGGCTGATGTAGAGGGATTTGGTGATATACGGAGTATGCATCTAGGAAACTCATTCTTTCATGAGCTTTCGTGGCGTCCACTAGCTGGTCAATTTTTGGGAGAGGAAAACTGTCTTTAGGGGAAGCTCTGTTAAAGTCGGTGAAGTCAATGCAGACTTTCCATTTTCCACTGCTTTTCGGGACCACTATTGGGTTGGACAACCACTTAGGGAATTGAACTTCCCTTATGGATCCTGCATCTAGCAGCTTTTCCATTTCCTTCTCCACATCCTTGACCTTCTCGGGTGCAGTTTGTCGTGACTTTTGTGTGATTATCTTGAAAGTCGGGTCAACATGCAGCTGACGACAATCCATATTGGGGTCAATCTCAGGCAGCTCATAGGGTTCCCATACGAAAACATCCAAGTTACTCTATAAAAGTACCGTCAGTTCCGCTTTCTCTCGATCTGTGAGAGAGACCCCGATAAAAAACATCCTATCTTTCTTGTTGCCACCGGTCGCTACTTCCTCCAAATTCTCAACCACCCACTCGGAGGGGAGGAGCCTGGTCTCCTCCACTATGGGTCTTCCATATTTTAGCTGCTGTTTGGAAGGTACCGGACCTTTCTAGTCTTCAACCTTCTCCTTGGCATTCTCAACCTTCTTCTTCGGCTTGGGGAGGATGGCTGCTATAAAATACTTTCTTGCCATTGCCTGATCTCCATGGATCTCCATCACTCCTCGCTCAGTCACGTACTTGAGTTTTTGATGATAGGTAGAGGGGACGACCTTCATCGCATGTAGCCACATTCTTCCAAGGATGGCCTGATATGGTGAGTCAATCTCGACCACCAGAAATTCTATCATCTTGGAGACACTTCCCTCCCTTACTGGAATTACAATCTTTCCTAAAGTGATGGTCACTTTACCATCGAATCCAACTAGAGGAACGGTGGTTTCGTTTAAGTCGGCGACGCTCAACTTCAACTTCCTGAATAGGTCGAGATACATTACTTCGGATGAGCTACCCTAGTCGACAAGCAACTTATCGATATCGTAGTTAGCTATCCTGAGCGTAATGATCAAGGCATCATGATGTGGGGTCCTTACTCCCACTAGGTCTTCATCCGTGAATACAATATGCTTGCTGTAGTCGATGTCATCTACTTGCCGATGCTTTCCTGCCTGTTTTTTAGTCGGATCGATTTGAAAAGATTGCATTACTGCCATAAACTTTTTGACTGCCATTCGAGATGTGTTTTCTTGAATCTTCTTTAGGTCGGACTCCCCATGAATTACAGCGAACTCATGGCCGATATCCTCCTCGAGCACGTTATTGGGTCTCTGATCTCCATTGGCAGCTACCTTCTCTGCCTTTTTTTCTACGAACTCATTCAAGTGCCTAATCTAGGTTAGCTCTTCGAGGTGGGACTTGAGAGATTTGCAATGCTTGATTTTGTGCTCGCCCTCCTTATGTAATGCACATCTCAGTGCGTTGTTTATCTTCGAGGGGTATCCTTCCATCTTCCTAGGCCATTTAACGAATGGTTCATCCTTGATCTTTGCCAGAATCTTATAGATTGGTTCCTTAAAAACTATGTTCACTACTTGAAATGCTTTCGGGTCATCACCCTTATTTTCATTCTTAGGGCCGCCCCTGCCCCCATTCTTACTTCCCTTCTTTTGATTTTCAGATTTGCCGATGCCCTTGTCGATGAAATTGGCACGACCGTTCTCCCCTGCATTGAGATGGGTCAAATCTTCAACTTTGGCGTATTTTTCAGTACGGGCCATTAAGTCGTCGATGGGGGTGGCTTCCTTCTTGGTGAGGGACTGGTGCAAGAGGCAGGAGCTGGGCGAACCAATCTTAAAGGATACCACAACGACCTTCTCCAAGCAGTCCTCGACTTCATTGAATAACTCCCAATATCTCTTTGCGTAGTCTCTAAGGCTCTCCTACGGCATTTTTTTCATTGTCAATAAATCATCCATCCTCTTCGGATGGGAGCTGCTGGTAATGAAGCGATCCGTGAAGAGCTCTGCCAGGGACTCGAAGCTTTTGATGGATCTGTGAGGGAGTTTCTTGAACCACTTCTGGGCCATCTCATGCAAGCTCGACGAAAAGATCCAGAACATTAATGCGTCCTTATGGTTCCAGAGGGTCATAGCAAACTTGTACTGCCTAACATGGTCGATAGGATCAGTCTTTCCGTCATAGATCTTGAATCTGGGCATCGCAAACTTTATGGGGGCTTATTCTTCTTCTATCTCCCTTGAGAAAGGGGATTTCATCTGGGCCCTGAGAGCTCGCCTTGCTAGCTCTCTGGTCGACCTGACACCCCGATGTGCTGGTTATTGGTCCATTTCTCTCCGGACCAAATTTCGTACGTCATCATTTCCTCAACCTAGGCTCCTGTAACGTCGAGTTAGTTGTTGCTCGGGCAAGTCGTCATATGACCTGGGTTCCTCAAATCTTTGAGACCCACGTCTAGGGCTCCTTCCTAGGCTGTGAGATTTGCTCGCCTGAGGGCTTGGAGTACGATATTGACGTTGCCTTGTGTTATGATGGAGATCTCTATCCATTTTTTCCATTCTTCTCTTGTGACGAGCGTTCTCAGCTTCTTGCTTGCGAGTGTCCTCCTCTTGATCTTGGAGCCTGGCCTCATAAGCGTTAATTTGCCTAGAGACCTGGTCCCTGACTTTCCTCCGAAGCTTGTCGTTCTGGGCCAGCCCTAGGATCAGGTTGTTCTTGAATATCCCCTGCTTGAGGGGCATTGCTGATATGACCATACATTCCAAGTTCTTATAGTGAAGGCTTTCTTTAAGGAAAATAAACGCTTCCCACAGACGGCGTCAATTGTGGTGACAATTAAACTCAACACAAAATAATAAGTAAAGGCGATCACCAGAATAAATAAAGAACTTAAAATGATTGCAATCACACACAACACAAGATATACATGGTTCGGTAAGAAGGCCTACGCCCACGGTGGTGGTCTCTATATTTTATTTCTGTTTACTCCCGAGGAGTGTTTGTTGGAATCCTCCACGTTAGCCCATAATTCCTAGAATATCTCTTGAGAGATTTTAGGGATTGACTGGGTCATAACTGAATTGGTTAAAGCGCGAGGTCCCTAGACTTTGGGTCGTGTTTAACTGGGTTACTTGCTGGGCCATAATGAAAAATCAAGGTACCCCCCACATATATCTATCTATCTATCTATCTATCTATCTATCTATCTATCTATCTATCTATCTATCTATGTGTGTGTGTGTGTGTGTGTGTGGTGACAATAAATCTCAGCACAAAAATATTAAGCAAATGCGATCACCGGAATAAATAAAGAACACAAAATAACTGTAATCACACACGACACAAGATATACATGGTTCGTCAAAAGGCCCTACATCCACGGTGGTGCTCTCTGTTTCTTATTTCTCTTTACTCCGAGGGAGTGTTTACAATTGTGTGCCCTTTGCCCCAGACTGAGGGTTTAATATATATATGTCATTTTTCGGAGAGTGGGGGGTATTGGACTCCTCCATGTTAACCCATGATTCCTAAAATATCTCTTGAGAGATTTTAGGGGTTGAATGGGTCATAACTGAATTAGTTATGCATGAGGCCTTTAGACTTTGGGCCGGACTTAATCATGCTACTTATCTGGGCCGGAGTAGTTAATCGAGGTACCCATAATATATATATATATATATATATATATATATATATATATATATATATATATATATATATATATATGTGTGTGTGTGTGTGTGTGTGTGTGTATTTTGAAAAAGTGAAAAATATCAAAAATGAAGGAAACATATAAAAAAAGAGAAATAAATTCGTTTAGAGAATTTGCATGTATAATTAAAGTATATTTTGATTTTCATTTAAACCATCCCATGAGGTGGGGTGGATAAATAAGAAGCCAGCCCAATAATAGGGGTATACTAAAACTGGGGTGGTTAGAAAAAAAAAGTGGGTTGAAATAAAATCTCCCTATTTTTTTAATCCAAAATGCATTTATTTATTCATTTTTAATTTTTTTAGATTTTGGAATTATTTTTATTTAAAATAATAGGTGGGTGTTAAAAATTGTAAGATTCTTTTTTAATAATTTTGGACAATCTCTAATTTTCAATTAAAATATATTAAAGTCTAAATAAATAATTTGTAATATATTGAGGTAAAAAAATCTATTTTAGTCAAAACTTGGTTAATGGGATTGGGTTTAGTTTGATTTCGCTTTAAATTCTCTTAGACAAAATTTCATAATGTTGTTTTACCCCACTAGTTGAACGTCTAAATTCCAAAATATTAGGTAAATCTCATATTCCCATGGTATTTGTATAACTGCAACAAGAACCTTCACATGATAGTCCAAGTGTTGTAAGAAGGTCGAGTACAAGAACTCTTCCGACCCTATTTCTCAATACCTTATTTGTATTTAATCTTATTTCAACCAAGCCATGTCCACCCCATACATCTCTATCTCTATCTCTATATACTATAAAATGCTAAAAAAACATTTAACGACAGCTTCTTCTAGGGCTCTCCACGTGGCACATTCGTATTTGCATCTCAACTTCGTTTCTCTCAACCCCATGTTAAGTTATTTTTTTTCTATTTCCCTTAATATCTTACAACTTCTTCCCACTCATCTCCTATCAACATCCATGTCTATTCCTTTTCCCAAAACAAATATCAATTAAGGTGTCCACGTAAAATCATCTAAATTTTTTATTCACTTAAGCTTTTGAGTGTTTTCAAGTGTCCACGATGCAACCCATTCATCTTCTTCCACCCATTCCTTTTCTCTAATTAATGTCAATTCTTCCATCCATTCCTCTTCTCTAATTTACATTTACAAAAGTCATAAACAACATCTCTATTGCGTCTTCCTCTCTTTATCTTTTCATTTTCTTTTTCACTACCCACCTGTAACTAATTCGATCTCTTCTCCTCCTTGAAATTTCAAGGGTCAGTCTCATCTCTCATCGGCACACTATAAATTAAACCCCCACATCACCGATTGGAACCATCTCGCTTACCGAGTTAAAACGCAGACATGCCGCGCGGAATGATCTCACTACCTGCAATTAAGGTGTTTATGTTTACTAAGAAGATATGGGTGACCTATGAAGTGGTGACGCAGATGAAGCACCTGGGGAGGCTGCTGGTGGTGCAGTTTGCGGCGCGAGGGGGGGGGGGGGGTGGAGACGCTAGCGGATGCATCTTTGATGATGCAAATGGGGTGATTATGGGGTCAGGGGTATTCAAGAGTGGGGAGACAAACTCCATCTCCTCTCAATAGGAGATGATGCTATTGTCAAATTTTGGGATGTTTCATCAGAATATTTTATTACCATTCTAAGTGGACATACGAATTTGGAGAACGATGGGGAGTTAGAGTTTTTGTAAAGGTATGATATAATGTCGCGACAGACTGGTTTGTTAATGGGTTTAGCGAAGAAGGTTATTGAAATGAGAATTGAGGATGTCAGGTCTTCTGAGGAATTGAGAGGATGAGATTAGGATACAAAATTCCCTGCAAAAGAGATTCAAGGTATAATTTATCCTATGCCGAGGATTGTTGGAAGAAGATGAGCCCTTAAGAGTAACCGTTTGTTTTTTGTTTTATCTTTATTTATGGATTGGTTTCAAGGTGAGGGAAGTTTTGCATTTTTGTTTATGAGAGATAAATGTAAGCCTTTTGTTATTGTTATGTTAATTTGTTGTTAATGAGCAGTAGTGTTGTTCAATAAAAAAATATCTAGGTTGTGGACTTTTTTGAATTAATACTAAAGAACATATTATTATTGTTGAAAAAAAAAATATCCGCAAAGTAAGGAAAAACCCATATCTTAATGGTATTTTTTAACTCTTTATTATATTGGTGTCATAATTATTTTAGACAAATATTTGCTACTTGACACTTGCGTAATATCTTAAACGGTCAATCCAAAATCTCATTGCTTATTTTCCTTTTAATTTAGTTAAATTTTAATTTACTTTCATCAGGAAAATACAAACTTTTACTTATTGGATATAGTTTTTTGGATCATTTGATGAAAAGTCTTTTGACATTTTTCAATAACAACCCACATATCATGAAACTAAGTATGTATATTAAAAAAATTATTATAATTTAAGAGTATGATACCTTGCAATTGAAATGGTAATTTATTTTTCAAAAAGCACGGCTACATAATCAACTCGCCTGCGCATTGCGCGGGTTTACAACTAGTGGTAATTAATTTACCACATCAGCAGGTTTTAAGTACATGACTTACTGCTTTGCCAAGTGCGTCATCTTCACATGCGACTCACCATCGATTGACGCCTTTGAATTTCCCAATAACGATGACATAATACCTCAACCCTATCTTATGCAGTCGCAAAAGACATTTTGTTCGTCCATGGATGTGTTGAACAAGGTGCGTGCACTATTTAATTTTAAAAAAATTATTACTATTTCCATTATATTGAAATTAATTTCCTATATTGTGACTTAACATAGTGTTTAAATATTTTAGTGAATATGTATATATATAGAAAATTTGAGACTTCAAGATGATATGTGTGACGAGGTCCTGTCATCAATTGTGGTCATATATGGAGTGTAAGTGCGGAGACCTCAAATTTCGACAATGCGTCATCTTCAGCCGTACGAGCAACCAATCTGTGCAACATATGGTCTCTGAGATCACTAATGACGAACTTCTAAAATTCCTGGGGCAACATCGGATCGAAAAATCACACATAAGTATTTTAAGATCTCCGAACTGTCAAGTGTTCATTCCATGCCCATCTTCGGTACATGCAATCAATTTACACAATATCCTATCTCAAGGAATACTTAGAACGAACTCCTAAATTCCTCTGGCAAGACCCAAGGACCACACATAAATCTCATAAGATTTTCGAACTATCAGGTGATCATTTTGCACTGACTTGTGCACTAGAAAGCAACTTACGCAACATCTGATCTCCCGGAACACTTAGAGAACAAACTCTTAAGATTACTTGAACAACACTTGAGGAATGCACACAAATCACCATAGATTTTTGATGTATCAGGTGCTTATTCCACACATGACTCTGGTAAGCGCAATTTACTTACGCAACATTCGGTGTACAAGAACACTTAGGATGAACTCTAAAAATTATCCGAGAAACACTCGAGGACCACACATAAATCTACTTAGATTTCTGAACTATCGTGTTCTCATTCCACGCTTATTTTCAGTATGCCCAATTAACGTGTGCAAATTCCCGTCTCCCGAAAACAATCAGGATGAATTCCTACAGTTCCTCGAGCAACACTCGAGGATCACATAGATCTCCTAAGATTTCAGAATTATAGGGTGGTAATTTCGTACTCGATTTCAACGCGTGCACTTAGGATGAACCCACAAATTTCCAATCAATTTTTGACAATTGATTTTTATCTAATTATCAAACATGCATCTGAGCTAGCCAACATTCGGTCTCTCAAATATATGAGGGACTCCCTCTAAATATTTATGGGAAAAACCTAATTCTCACCCAAAAAATACTCAGATGTCTCGAATGTGTCCAGGTGAAATTTCATAAACTTCACGCACACGTGCGTATAACCTCGACATACTTTTGGTCAAAATTTTGACTGACCCGAGGATCACATATAAATCTCCTAAAAACATCAAAAATATTAAAAAATTGTTGCTAAAAACAAAAATAAGGGTTACTCGTACAATTGTTTTCAATTGGGGTTAAATACCAAACAGACAAAACTAATGGGGGCTAAAATCCAAATAACCCTAAAATAAATTATTATCTCTAATCCAACTCCACACCCTCATTTTATGTGTTCGATTACCCCGAGCACTTGCTATATGTCCATACGCCCGATCACACTGGACACACTATAATAAAGATCTAGGAGAATAACCCAAAAACTCATCGCCCGAACGAGAGGTGGGCCCCGCCCATAAAATGAGGCGAGCGATTTTGAGACCATAATGTACGCATATAAATAGAATGACTGGTCTAGATTGTAGGCCTTATCGAGGATGTCATTTTCAGAAATATTATTATAATTATGACTTAAATACAAATTGAGAGGGATATCCCTATTGCCTTTCTCGAGAGGTGATATGACTCCACTGAGGGGATATAAAGTTAACCCCTCAAGACTTCATCTTGTTTTTGGGGTTGGAGGTGGGAGATATGAGATTCTGTCATACAATAGCAATAAAGAGATTATTCGTATAATCTGGGATTATTTTATTGTCTTTGAGGTAATGTGTGTTGATGTATCCTCCAGTAAGAAATATTTTCGATAGTTGAAGAATATGTTGGAGGGGTACAAGTACTCTAGGATCAAATAGGGTATGCACATGCGTTTATATGTTATGTGTTGAGCCAGTTGTTCTTTCGAATAGGCAATAGTGGTATCCGTTTGGGTTGGCTTACGCACTGATTAACTTTGGGGATCTAGACTATTAATATTAGTGAAGACCTATCACGATCCATTTAATTAGTAGTATTAGCTCCATTTTATCGATATGGGATGTATCGAGGATACATGAATTGGTCGGAAACTTCATCTTCCCTAAGTTTTCACAATATTAATTTCCTAAAATAATATAATGAAACTTTAACTTGTGTAAGAAATGGAAGATGAACTGTTAATCTCAATAAATAAGACAAACTTTGATTTGAATGAAACAACTACCTCCAACGATACTATACACTTAATGGAAGAAAATTTGTGCTCCATGCGTGCAAGTGAACCCTTTTTTAAATTTCTCGAACTTCCTAAAATTACAATAGGACTTGTACGGAATTCAAGGTAATGTGCATTTATTGGTATTTTGTTGTTGTTGGTGAGATATTTTGTGTCCAAACAACTTGTTTTATGAGGTATATATAGTTTCAAGAAAAATTATAGCCATTTGGTAAAGTTGAAGAAAAAGTGACTTTTTGGATTTGAGAAAACTAGTTGTTATTGTACATTTTATCCCCAACATAACTAATTCTTTCTCAAAGGATTTGAATCTTTTGAACATTGTCGCGTATTTTGAGAAAAAATCGACTATTTCACTCATATTTTTATCCCAAATAAGAGTCATTCTAAGATGCAAAGACATAGTCGACTCATTTACAATTGAGTCAACACCTTTGACCAAATATGTCGTTTTTGCTCTAATTTAATTTTTTGATATATGTGAAAAATATCTTACGATGTGTGTGAGTGTTCGAGTCAATGTTTAATCAAAGTTTGGAAGTGCTGTAACCTATGTGAGTACAAGAGATATCGCAATAAAGAGATTTAAGAAATCAATCACAAAGACAGAAAGTAAAGATCACACACAACAACAATATACGTGGTTTGACAACTTGCCTCCTACGTCCACGAAGAGGTTACTATTTATTATAGTGTCTTTCAATAATGTTTGTCACATTCCTTTGCTATGAGGGTATGAAATTTATAATTGCATAAAGTAGAGATTGAGTTGTACAAGGACTCAATTAACACGTGAATATATCAAGGAGTACCTAAATATCTCTCTCGAGATTATTGGTAACTGATTTGATTATATCCGTAAGTGTTTCTAGTGTATTTAAAATTCTCGCATGTAAATGAAATCATAATTTGGGTCAGGCAGCGCTTTGATCAATCTTGGCTGGTCGGCTACTTTCATGGGTCATATTAAATGGGCTCCCATAATTGCCCCTTAAAAAATTTAGGCCTTGTGGACTTTGGGCCAATAATTTTCAAAAGTCCCATAACTTGAAATCTTCGTGCCTTGAGTTTAAAATGGCATTCTTGTAAATATGAGAGAAATACAGGGTTATGCTCATCTTGAACAAATCTTTATGGAATTCATTTGAATGGGCTAGGGTGCAGTTGTCTGATCAGTCATCTGAACCACTAAAAATTATTTTAGGAGATTGTTTTCATCATTGACATCGTGTTTCAAATTGGAGATACAGTCCCTCTCGTCAGTTCAGTTCAGTTCACTCTTTTCCTTGGTTGCTAAGCTTTGTTAAGTTCATTTTCTTCAGCATCCTCTTTCCTTTCAGCTCCATTAATCTTTGTAAGTCTAGCTCTTCATTTCTTAAGTTTTTTTGTAACTTACTATGTAGCTATAGATGGAGTTTTCTCCTTGTTTGTATAATTATGGAGATACTAGATAACAAATTGGTAGCTGAGTTTAGGCGTCAATAAAATATTCCTGATTGGGTGATCATCGACCATGCCCATCTTCCTCAAAATGTTCATGATATTGAAGGGGGCATTGAATTCACACCCTCCTGATAACCCAAGAGTTTTGACATGTCCCCTAAATCAGTTGTTTGTTAGGTTCTTCAAATATTTTAAAGTTGAAAACCTACCTAGTGTGCCCCTAATATTTGGCATATAGTTAATGGGGTCCACAGGATAAACACACTTTACGGAAAAAAAATTGGGCCTTGTCGAGATCCACTATGGCTATGTGTGGTTGCGAATCGGTGATGGTCTTATGTATTTAAAAATAAGGAAGGCCGAGAGGGCCTTGGTGGTGAATCTTTCGGAATTCCATAAAGATTACTAGGAACATGATTTTAATGCAAGAAACTAGTAGCGTCCTCCTTCTGCTGAGAGCGAAAGGCATCGGGTCCCTATAATTTTAGATTATGAAGAGGGTCAAATATGTCGCTTCCTTTTTTCCCAATCCTGACTGTGTAATTATGCTTTTTGACTTATTTCCTCTTAGATAATGTTTTTCTTCCTTTGCTCTTACATTTCGTATAAAAAATCAGGAGCCTGATATAAATGAGATTGATGTCGATGAGCTTCTGAAAGCCTGGAACGTCAAGGAAAGGTTACCAGATGACGAACATCCAAGGTCAGCTGCCTAACTATTGGAATACAAGAAAATGACCATTATCTTCATTGCTCTTCTGGTCGATAAGGTTCCAACCTTAAAAGCTCCTAAGGCTGGTCCTTTTGACCTTATTATGATAAAAGAAGAATCTGAAAAGGAAGAAGAGGTGTTGGAAGAGGCGGGAGAGGAAAAAGAAGAAGAAGAACAACAATAAATATCCCCTCTAATAAAAAGAAGAAAGTTGAGGCTTCCTTAGAGAAGGAGAAAGAGAAGAAGGGAGCGGCATAAGAGAGGAAAAGGGAGAGAGAGATGGAGAAAGAAAAGAAGATGAAGAAAAAGGAGGAGAAGAGGGAGGCCAAAAGAAAGTTTGTCCTGAAAGCCACTTGATTTCCCCCTGTTTTTGTAGACACTGTGGGGGATAGCATATATGATTCCCCTTCTCTTGTCCCCAACCTGTTGAAGAGGGCAGTGCTCGCTACTGATCGCGAGCATTCTTCGAGATTGGGATCATCCCAACTCACCGTCAAAACTTCTCAGGGGATGGCCTTTGTATGTCTTCTCCACTATTCGTTTCTTCGCACTTTACCTAAATCTAGACTAACTTATTAATTTTTTTCTTTCTACGCGGTTATTATCTTATTTTATAACTTTTTTGGATGACCGTTCCAGCAAATCTAGGATCAAACAAGAGCTAAAAGATGCTTTGGAATATGAGAATAAAGCCTTTGTTGAAGCTCGCCAAGTGTGCAAGTAAGAGAGATAGAGAAGCTTCCTTAAGCTTGTGATGGCCTTGGGACATCCCATAAAGCGATGGTCACCGAGAAGGCCCCAACTGGTTAAGGCCAATGAAGCTTTATCCGATAAGGTTGTTAAGTTGGAGGGGGATATTGCCTAAGAGAAGGATGCTAATTATCCTGAAGGCTTCAATAAGGCTTATGATGATGCCAAGAAACAACTGGCCTATGGATGCAAGGTGACATTCAAAAAGGGTTGGGATCAGGTCTTGAAGGTTGTTAAATCTCCTACCGAATCTGAGCTTTTCGGCCTTCACTCCCCTGGTCCTGATCCTTTCGAGGAGAATGAAAAGAGTGATGGTTAACTTATTGGGCATAGCGAGATCATTCCTGCTGAGGTCGGTGTTGATGATGATGCTGGCAGAGAGCAACTTATTGTAGATAAGGGAAAAGCCATTGACAAAGCTGATCAGGTGAAGGATTAAGGCTTATAGACTAGGAATTTTTCTTTCTTCCTTGTAAGATTTATCCTCTAAAGGTTTGAAGCCATCTCTGAAAACTTATTGTATTATCCATCGCCCCCTCCTTTTTATGAATTAATGAAGATGCAAATTTTCTTTTATGTTTGCGTTTGCTTAATCTTCATATGCTAATATTTTGCTCGTGGTCTTGTGTGTGTTATTTGTAGTTTGTTGATTTAGATAAATACATTCCTCCCAACTCCGGTCTGGGGAAGATCCTTGGGCCAAATATTAGTTTGAAGGCTTGTAAATCCTATATAAAGATCTGCAAGTCTTTAAAGGCGAGGAACGAGCAATATAAGAATCAGTCTGAGCTAGTTGCTAAGTTGACATAAAATCTTCAAGAGATGGAGGAGATAGGTGCCTCGGTTCAAGAAAAAGTAAATTCTTTGTGGGACAAACTCTTGGAGAACACTGAGGTTATCCAAGTGGGTGAAGTACTCCAGGTCGAAAATGATTATCTGAGGAGAGAAATATCCAGGATGAAAGTTAAGGTTACCGGAATCGAGGAACTTGTTGAGAGATTAAGGAATGCATTCAAAATGGGACCTCGAGAAGCCTAGTTAGAGGGCTACAATGAAGGCTAGGAAGATGCCCCACCAAAGCTTAAAAAGGTGGAAGATACGACATTCTCTCATGGGTGGATGAGCGCCATTAGGGATGTCAAGATACCTAAGGATTCTAGGTTGTGGTGTAAATACCAGGATGAGTGTGCCACCTACTGCCATAATTCTTTCTCAAAGGATGATCAATGGATTCCAGCTGATGCCATTCCCACCCATCTCTTGGAGCACGGTCTAGATAATGATGTAAAAGAGATTGATCCCGAACTAGATGATGGTCAAAGGGCAGTTATTGCCGAATATCTTGCTCGCCACCCTAGGCCATCTTAGGCCCTTGTATATTTTTTCTCTTTATTATAGATGTAACTTCTCATTATAGTGAATGAAAAAGTGTTATTTATCAATTTCTGATGTTTTGAGCCTGTTCTGACTAAATAAGTATTGTTAATAACTAGAAAGAGCAGTTGCTTGTGAGCTAACCAACATATTTGTCGACCAAATAATACTGATTGATAACATAGGTCCCTTTGTTGTTCAAGTAAACTAGTTTTTTGATTTGATCATTTTGAGCTTATCAGCTGACTAGATGGTGTTGAGAACTAGTATTAGCCACTTATTATTTTGTGTTTGAACATTATCCAAGTCTAATATTCTTTAGCAGTATCATTCCATCCACTTTACCTTTTAGGTCATGTCGTCACACTCCCTTAGGCCTAAGTAGGATGATGGTGAGAATGCACTTGGTAACTGGGCCATTTTCCTGATTAGTTTTTTGCGACCAACCAAGGTGGCGACCTACCTAAGTTGCGTTATTGCCTAAGGATCCCCTGTAGGGATTTCATTGTTGCTGGGGCAACTCATGAGGTCTCTTATGTTCGTAATAAGGACTTGAGGGTTATAGTTATTAAAACACTTCTATTGACTTTGTTATAACTACTACAAACTCTATTTAGCACGTGAGGTTCCCTGATTGAAAATAATTTGAATAACTTGCTATAAGGCCAGAAGTTCAGCCATGCACGAAGAAGTTATTACTTGGAAAAAATGTGTATCCGTGAGAAGCAACTAAGAGAAATTAAGTAACTAGTTCATAATATAAAAATGTAGGGGCTAATGGGCCTTTATTTATTGGATAATGTCTGACGAGCAACACAAGTTTGAAAATACAAATTTGCTTAAAATAAACGTGCTAACAAAATATAAATAAGATTAAAAGTAAAACTTCTTGAGATTGGTTGCATTCCAAGCTCTTGGTATCTTTTTACCCTCTAGCGTTTCCAAATGATATGCCTTTTGAAGGTCGTCCCTGATTATTCTGAAGGGTTCTTCCCAGTTTGGTCCCAGTTTTCCATCTGATAGTCTTATGGCACTGTCGAGGACTTTCCTTAGGATATAGTCTCCTATTAGAAACTTTCCTGGGTTGACTTTTTTAGTGTATTTCCTGGAAAATCGTTGTTGGTAGGAAGCCAATTTGATCATTGACAGGTCTCTCCATTCGTCTGCCAAGTCAAACGCATTGCGTAAGGCATCATCATTAAGGCCTTGATCGACCAAGGTGGTTCTCATGGTGGGGAGACCTACCTCTAGTGGGATGATGGCTTCCATTTTGTATGCGAGCACGAATGGTGTTTCCCCAGTTGGTCTTCTTGGAGTGGTGCAATAATCCCACAGAATACGAAAGTGTTTATCCATCCAGGCACTCTTAGCTCTTTTCAGTTGCTTTTTCAGTATATCCAGCCTGGTTTTGTTGGAAGCCTCGTTCTGTCCATTACTTTAGGGGTACGCTACAGAACTGAAGTGGTGCTTGATACCATGTTCATCATAAAAACCTTTTAATAAATTACTTTCAAATTATGTTATGTTATCGGTGATGATAGTGCTCGGTACCCCAAAATGTGTTATAATGTTTCTCTAGATGAACCTGATCATATCTGAGTTGCGATTGTTCACCAATTGTTCTATCTCTACCCATTTGGTGAAGTAATCTATTCCTACTAATAGGTACTTTCAATTTTCAGATGCGATAGGTAGTGGTCCCACTATGCCTAATCCCCATTACACGAATAACCATGGGCTTGTCAGTGATTTTAGTTCGCTGGAGGGCTGGTGGATTATAGGATAATGCTTCTGACATTTTTCACATTACAAATGTAAGTACCAGCATCATTTTGCATATGAGGCCACTAGTAACCTTCCTTAATTACTCATAAGGCCAGAGATCTCCCTCCTACATGACTCCCATAAGTATTTGCTCGGTGTCATGTGGATGGAAAAACTGGAGATAAGGACCTGTGAATGACTTCTTATAAAACTTCCCTTCTGGGGAGAGATAAAAGTAGGCAGCCTTAACCATTACCTGATTGGCCGACCTCCGGTTGTGGGGTAGTATATCGTTCCGTAGTTAATTAGTGATATGATCTATCTAATTGGGGGACCTATCTGCGAGGAGGAATTGCTCGGATACGATTGTATGGTTAATAATTGGCTGCACAAGGAACTCTATCTGGATAGTTCTTCTTAGGTCGGAGTCAATTGCTGAACTCAGGGCGCTAGGGCATCGATGTGACTGTTCTTCCCCTGGTGGAACTGTTGAATATTTACTTTCTTTATTTCTTCCGCAAGTCCTCTTACCACGGTGAGGTAGGCTGACATCCTATCATCCTTGGCATTGAAGTCCTCGCACACTTTCTTGGAGACCAGTTTGTAGTCATCGAATACGTGAAGGTGCTTTTCCCCCAGCAGTTGGGATTTGCGCAAGCGAAAAACCTTACTAAATCATTTAACACAAGTTAAAATAGTTAAGTAAGTTATGAACAACTTTTTAAGGAAACTTTTTTAAAAAACAGAACAGTAACACAAGATGTGTTTCAAAATTATGAACAAGTTATTTCAGTTTCTTAAAAATAGGTTTTAAAGTTAAACCTATGTCTAGTTTGCAACAGTAGTAGTGAAGAAGTAAAAACCACACACAAGAGACAAGATTTTTTACTTGGTAAAACCTCAACTTAGGAGAAACATCCATGGTGACCTCTACGCAACAAAATAAAGAATCCACAAATAATCAAACAATAGTTACAAGATTATAATCACTAATCATGGATTCAAGATCCTAAGACTAAGATAGAAATGTACCTACACAAGTTCCCCTCTTTAAGGTAATTTTGATTTGACCTCTTTGACCTTTCTAGCAGCTTCTTTGCCTTCCTCCTTATTCTTTGTTTCCAGTGGCTCAAACAACTCAAGATCTCTCAAAAAAACTGTAATACCCCGTACTTTTGGCTATATTTATTTTTTGGGATTAATTAATTAAATGCGTATTAATTGGAAATTAATCCGGGTTATAAATACTAACGAGATGCGAGTTGGTATTTGATTATGTGCATACATGTTTTGATATATGTATTTGGTATTATAAAATTGTCGTGAGATTGATATACGGCATTTTAGAAATTTTGTTGAGACGCGTGTGACCGCCGCGTCATGGTATATTATTTTAAGTATAAAAGTGATTTTTATTTCTATTACCCGTATGGTCATTTTGAGTGCGCCAACGCGTCCGGAAGGGTCGAGATAGTCAGAAAACACTAGCCGGGGGTGTAGTTTGGGTCTCGGGGTATTTTTAGGCCATACCGGCAACTTAAAGGGTATTTTGGTAATTTTACATTTTGAGGAATTAAAAGTGACGAAAATTGGGAGTTTTAATCTGATGTGGATTTAACCCACTAAGCCCATTAACCAAACCATATTAACCTAGAAGGCTACGTAGGTTATTAGAAGAGTTTTCTAAGTTTCCCAAATCAAACCCTAGCCACCTTAAGCCACCATTGGAGAAGAAGCTTGGAGAGAAGAAATTCTGCAGAAAAGCTTCATCAAACCTACACCAAACTCAGAGACAACCAAGGCAAGTGACTTAAATCCATTTAATTTCAAAGAATGTTCTTTCCATGTTAGAAAAATTCGAATTTTGTGTTTGTTCTTGGTGAAATATGAAAACCCATGTAGTTTGGAGTTTAGAACTTGAAAATATTGAGGAGAATTGCATGTAGAATGATAGGTAGATAATTATTCTTATGATATCTGTGATAGGAAGGAATTAAAACGGATTTATAGTGAGTTAATTCATGATTCAAAAGTTAGGGTTCATGTTCTTGAAATAATTGGGGAAAAAGTGTAGAGATTTATATTTTGATTGATGTTAAAGTGATTTAATCCTTGAAAACATGTTAGGAGTTGACTTGAATATGTTTAGGACGAATTAGAGACCCTAAAACGTTGTTGGGATGAACTTTGGAAGAGATTAGGAGTGATAATATGGATAAAAAACGAGATGGGGAAAATTCTGGGCCGAAACTGGTCCCTCGTTAGAAGACCTTCCCAGGTCGTTCGAACGAGCTCATTCGAACGAGCTTCTAACGAGTTGACCAGTCGCTTCTAACGAAAAGGAGTTTCGTTCGATATCTCGTTCGAACGAGATATCGTTAGAAGGTACAGTTCGTTCGAACGAACTGGAATCTCGTTCGAACAGCCTCGTTCGAACGAGACTTCTAACGAGTTGACAGAGGGATCTCGTTCGAACAGTCTCGTTCGAACGAGACTTCTAACGAGTTGACAGTTTGGTCCTTTTTGGACTGTTTTGATTTTTTGGAGTCCCGTAAACTTGTTCGAGGATATAGATAACCTTCCTTTGATGATGTAAGGATAGAATTGGGACTTTTGGGTTATTACGAGGAGTAGATTTATATACGAGAGATTTAATTCAATGAACCGTTTGGGTTGAGACGCGAGTGTCTACTACGACGTGAGAATAGATTTTGGCACGTATGATGATAAACCGGAATAGTATAAATTGCGATAATTATAAGTTAGTACGAGAAAGCGATATGTACTACGATTAAACTACGGGATTACTAAGACGTGTGTTTACTTAGTATTGGTATATGAATTGTGTGTATGACATACCTACCATACTTGCTATCACAGGAGGTTTGCGTTCGCTTAGGGCCCTCTAATCCTTGTGCTGCCCGGATTTAGACTGGTTACCTTGATGAACATAGGTCATAGAAAGACTTATTGGGATATTAATAAGTCCGCTGATCGTAGGAGCGTAGGTATGTGCGTGACCTATGTGATGTGACTGTGTTCGCCTCCACTGTTTGTGATGTTGTTATCTGTGAACTATTCCTGAGAGATTCGGAATATGTAATCCTTATGTACGTGATGTACCGGGATGGATAGCAGAGTATGTCTGCACCGCAGCTTAGTTCTCGGGGTGCTTATACTGTATATTTATGATGTGAATGATATACACTTAATTAATGGGAACCTTCATGTTAATGTTGTGAATATAATTACGGTATTGTTTCGATAATGTAACGAGTTAGCTGATAGTGATATATATATTGCATATTGAGCATCTGAGTTTACTGTAAACCCCTACTTAATTACGAGCGTTATAATGTTAATAGAACCGAGTAATATGGGTAGGACCTATGATAGTCTAGCTAGAGATGATGTCACTTAGCTAGTGGTTTGCGTCGTTATAGATGGGTACTTACGTTAGGAGTGCACAGTTAGACGAGAGGTGAGAATATCATGTGAGTGCACGTCCTAACATGTACTTTGCATTTAATGTTGTAAATGTTTTTAAAGCACTTGCAGGTTTTTAAAATAACTCCACATTCGGGCTCTGACCCATTTGCTTTTCAAATCTTTTTCTTGTAAAACCATTTTAGGTGCCCAGCCACAAGGACACCAAGCATAGGATACTCATTCAGGTGACGAGCTGTAGCTGTTTGTGGAAGCTACAGGGATTTTCTTGTAGACGCTTCTATCTTTTGGATTCCAGAGTCACTATCTATCAGTTGTAGGGCATGTTGCCCATTTCTATCAGAGCATCTTTTACATTTCAGTTTTCAGACTTTAGCATGTATTGTTTAAGTATTCAGTTTACTTTTCAGTTGTGGGATTTGTAGTGAGGAGTTTTCCTCCAGACTTTATTTACACTATGTGATGGTTATTCGTTTTACTTCAGTATGGTGAATGGTGTTATTTATTTTTTCATTACACTTGTTGCATGTTAATCAGACTTTAATTAAAATTTGGCAACATACTTTTTAAATACTAGGTGGTTAGTAATAATAAAATGTTTTTGACAGTGATGCTGTTAACTGAGCCAACTTGGCATTTTGAATTAATTTAATAAAGGAGTAGCTACCCGGTATTTAATTAGTCGGGGTGTCACAAAAACCACACTACTATGTGATCATTTGAGAGTGACAGTGATAGTGATGTAACTAAACCTACATGAAAGTATGCAGCTCACACCTCTCAATATTTATACAAATAAATCCTACAAATTAAACAATTTCTATATGTAGATAGTTCAAATCTCTAAGAAAATCAGATTTCAACAATTATTTTTAGATCTAAAAAAGAATCCTTCTGAAAAATAGATTTTATCGGTTCAAAACTTATTTATGTACGATATAATTTCACAAACTGTGAAACTAGTATTTTTGAAACAAAATTTTATCAGATCTGAGATTTTATATAACTGGAAGTCTCTTATCCAAAGATTTTGAAAATAGAGAACGGATCTCAAAGAAATATACACAGGCAAAATAAGATCCAACAAATAAGAGATATCAGAAACCCTAAACTATATTGTGTGATATATCTCTTAGCAGATCTTGCAATTTTTAGAAAAAAATGCAAGATCCACTATGAGACATGGTTCCTAAGAGAGATAATGAGTGAAGATGGTTTTTAAACTCAACCAAAAATCAAACTCACAAAGACCTAACTGATTCTAACTCTCAAGAGGTAGGTTTAATGGGATAAATGGAAATGTAAGGACGTGTTTGGTTTGTGGAAAAAAACATAAAGGTTTTGTATTATAAGAAATTTGGTTTTCTCTCTCTCTCTTGAAGCACCCTATATCTTTGACTCATTTGAGTCTGCTTTATATATTAGCTCATCTAGTTTGGAAATAGTGATAAAATTGTGTCTATCCCTAGATGAACCAAAAAGACTCAAAACTTTCATAGCTTCATTGATATTCCTCTATAAGTTATTGAAGGTATATCACATACACCACACACTAGGACTGCAAACATATAGTTTCTTACTCATGTGATGACCTTGTGTGAGTTAAATCCCCCTAATATGATTTTTAAATAATTTTTTGGGATTTAATTAATATTTTCTAAGAATTTTAAATAGATTTTGAGAAATAAAATTGGAACTTAATAAAGTTTTTGGGTTGATTTGTAAATATATTTTATGCCTTAAAAATGTCTTGGGTAGAAACCAAAAGCGGCAGAAACATTTCTGGGTGAAACTGGAATTTTTTATAAACCAAAAACACATGTGTGAAAGTAGATCTTGAGCCTACACGTGTTGCATACACAAAGGTTCGATTTGTGTTTCTTATCACTCACATACCTGTGACTTGTTTAGGACCTTTGTATATTCTTAATCTACGGTCTGCATGTGTTTGGAATCAATCCAAGTGATCTAATTTTAACCAATCAGAGTTATGTAGAACAACCCAAAGGGTTTATTGACCGTCATTATCCTAATCATGTTTATCATCTGAAGAGATCTCTTTATGGGCTAAAATAAGCTCCTAGAGCTTGATATGAATGTGTATCCACCTTTCTTTTAGATAATGGATTTAGGAGAGGAGGAAACGTCCAAACCTTGTTTGTAAAACATTTTGACAACAAAATCACTATTGCTCATGTATATGTTGACGATATATTTTTTGGATCCACCTCCCCTTGAGAAGCCAATTCCTTCTCAGGCATTATGCATAAAGAATTCCAGATGTTGCTTATGGGGGAGTTGCAATTTTTCTTAGGTATTCAAGTTAAACAAAACTAAGAAGGTTTATTTATTTCCCAATCTAAATATGCATTAGAGATTGTAAAAAAGTTTGGCCTAGATACCCTTATGGAAGTTAGAACACCTATGAGTACCTCTTCCAAACTCTCCAAAGATGAAAATGGTAAATCCATTGATTCTACTTTATACCATAGTATGATAGGAAGTTTGATCTACCTAATTGCCTTGCGCCTTGATATTATGTACTCTGCTTGTGTGTGCACCCTTTATCAAAATAATCCTAAAGAGAGGCATTTATTACGTGTAAAAAAAGAAAAAAAATATAAAAGGCACTCATAATTTAGGGTTGTGGTACACTAATGACACATCGAGTACTATAGTAGGATACACTGACGCTGATTGGGATAGGTGTTTCGATGATAGTAAAAGTACTTCAGGCGTATGCTACTACATCGGTAACAACTTAGTTGGTTGAAACAGTAAAAAATAGAATTGTTGTTTTTTATCCATTGAAGAATCTTAATATATCGTAGCTGGAAGTTGTTGTGCCCAATTATTATGGCTATAACTAATGCTGAGCGATTACATTATAAATGAAGAAAAACTACATCTCTATTGCGATAACCAAAGTGCGATCAATATCTCTAAGAATCTTGTTCAACATTCTCGCACTAAACATATTAAAATTTGATATCACTTCATACGAGAATTAGTTGAATCAAAAGAACTAAAGATTAATTACCTGCCTAAAACCATTGGACTTTAAGCATTTTGAATCTTTACGCAAATCAATTGGTATGGTTTTAGCTGACTAATTTTTTGCTTAATTTGTATAACTGCCAGATTTTCACTTGCTTATAATCAATCTCTGAGGATGTAAGCCATGGATGTTAGAATAATGATAAAGAATACCTCTTATATCTGTTTTATGTAGGAGATTTGTGTGAATTTTCATTGTTTGTTCAAGTTATTGCTTATCTACCTGTTTATAACTCACCTATTTGATTCTTGCTGCCCTTTATCCATTTGAGACAAAACGGGGGAGAAATTTTGAGTCCACTTGGACACCCTTGTACATTATAATCTATTGAACTTGATATTTGGTATCTTATAATAGATTTCACTACCTCTTTATTGCATTAGATTTTGATAGGGTAATTGTTTGAACATAGTTGAGTTATGTAATTTTTCCATTTCTAGGAGATTGGGTAGATAGATTTTTTAGGAATAGGATTTCCTTATTTCTTTTTGTATTCCTACGAGTCCTTGTTGACTAAAAGGAGATTTTGTCGCATATTTCCAAATGGGGAGATTGAAGCACCCCATATCTTTGACTAATTTGAGTTTGCATTATATAGGAGCTCATCTAGTTTGGAAATAGTGACAAAATTGTGTCTATCCCTAGATGAACCAAAAAGACTCAAAACTTTCATAGCTTCATTGATATTCCTCTATAAGTTATTGAAGGTATATCACATACACCACACACTAGGACTGCAAACATATAGTTTCTTATTCATGTGATGACCTTGTGTGAGTTAAATCCCCCTAATATGATTTTTAAATAATTTTTTGGGATTTAATTAATATTTTCTAAGAATTTTAAATAGATTTTGAGAAATAAAATTGGAACTTAATAAAGTTTTTGGGTTGATTTGTAAATATATTTTATGCCTTAAAAATGTCTTGGGTAGAAACCAAAAGCGGCAGAAACATTTCTGGGTGAAACTGGAATTTTTTGGAAACCAAAAACACATGTGTGAAAGTTAATCTTGATCCTACACGTGTTGCATACGCAACGAATCGATTTTTGTTTCTTATCACTCGCATACATGTGGCTTATTCTAGACCTTTGGATCGTCTTAATATATGGTCTTCATGTGTTTGGAATCAATCTAAGTGATCTGATTTTAACCAATCGGAGTTCGCTTTTGCACCGCTTCTTGAGAACCCTTGGATTTACATCGTTTTAACTGCTTTTAATCTCAGCCCTTGAATTTTAACCATCATTCCATATCCTTCGATCACTAGTATAAATAGATGCCTTGGGTGAGGCAATTAGATACTTTTGTGATTTCCTCGTCTTTTTGAAAAAAGAGAGAAGAGAGAGAAAGATTAGAGAGAGAAATATAAACTCTAATCCAAATTTCGTCAAAACCTAAACTAGAAATACTTTTCTGAGAGATTAAACCTGAGTGTTTAGTTCCTGGTTTTGAGAAGATAATCCTCTATTGTTATTAATCATCCTTCCAATTTAGTCACGTTGTTAGAGTTTTCAGTTTCTCTACATAGAAACTTGAGATCTCGTCTTTGTGATACAAATCACCTGGATGGTTTACTATCTTGATTTCTTATTTTGAGAAATCTTACTTGTTGTTTATTTTAAAACTGATTTTATGTTTTCAAATCCTAAACCAACAATTTTCATTCTGATTTCATTTTACTCAAACTATCAGACTAAGATCTAGTTTTGAGATCTTAATTGGGGTTTACACTTTCTATATAATATTTTCAAAACAAGAAATTGTTAGGATCTTGGATATTTCATAGTAAGATTCCCTCTTGATCTGCGGTTATTTTGAAAGGCCTAAAAGTCTGTTTTAGTTTTGACTAAATTGATTTAAGAATATCTTGCATATCTAGTGATTCTGTAATTTGTTAAATCATTATGTCTGTATTAAGTGTGAGTGTATTGCATGCATATGTTAGAGAGCACATCACCACTAAACTTTCACTCTACCACACTTAAAGTGTTGGATGTATGATCTCGAACTTGTTTGAGTTGACGTAAAGCTGGAATCAAGTAAAGTTACGAAGCTGGAGAGAACATCAACAACAAAAACCTTCACAGACGTCAGATCTAATCCACAGGAGTTGGTAACGATTCTGAACTTAATTTAGGTGTGTTTGTGTGGTTTGATTGTAAATAGCTTGTAATTTGTTACTATGATTTTAGTGGTTTTTTATTTTGTGACGTAGAGGTCACCGTGGATGTTTCCCCAATTGGGTGGGGTTTTACCACGTTAAAAATTACTTGTGCACTTCCTCATTTTCTCACCATCTTCCTCTAAGCTAAGCTGATTTAATAGTTTAAGTTTTGTTTTTCAAAATTGGTTAATTCTAGATGTGAAATAACTCTTTCAAACTCGTTCAAACTATTTTGATAATCATTTTGAACACATCTCGTGTTAAGTTTTGTTTTGATTAAAAGAGTTTCTTCAAAAAACATTTCAGAGCCATAGTAACAGTTTAATCCTGTATTAAATATCTTAAGTGGCATTTTTCAATTGGTATTAGACCTTGGCTGTTTTAAAATATTTTTTGATCCCGTGTTTCTTGAATTGTTTTTTCAAAACAAAAGTATGGATGAGAAATTTGAGAGACTAGGTAACCTGTACAGACCCCCTCTCTTTGATGGAACTAATTTTCCTTACTGGAAGGTAAGGATGATTGCTTTCATTCAAGGAACTCTGGGAGATGAAGTTTGAGAAGTTATAGAAAATGGCTACACTTTTCCTACTAAACCAGCTGCTTAAGGAAGTACTGTAAGAATTAGGAAGTTACTAAGTGAATTCACTAAAGATGAAAAACAAATTTCACTATGTAACATTAAAGGCAAAAATGCCATATTTATGTGTATTAACGAACATGAGTTCAAGAGGATATCATCTTGCACAACTTCTAAGGATGCGTGGGATACCCTTATAACTGCACATGAAGGTGATACGAGAGTTAAAGATGCTAAAACTAAAATTCTTGTCCAACAGTATAACTCTCTTGTCATGTCTGAGGCTGAATCCTTTGATGATTTATACATTAGGTAAACTGATATTATAACTAAGTTTTATGCAAATGGTATAACCTATGATAGGAAAGACATTGTTTCAAAAATTCTAAGATCACTTCCATAGAAGTTTGATAATAAAAGATATGCCATTGAGGAAATGGATGATCAAAATCTTACCCCAGAACACCTCAGTAGTAAACTAACAATTGTGGAAACAGAACTAGAATTCAAGGAACAATTGATCTAGACCAATACAAAATAGGGTAATTCTAATCTTGTTTTTTCTTCTAAGTTGATCAAACCTGACCTTGACCTTAACTCTGATGAGGACTGTGACTTGGATAACTTGGATAATCAGATTGCTCTTATATCTAAGCAAATTAAAAAGATTGTAAACTTTAAAAACAAAGTTTCTTCTTGACAAGGGAAACCTAATTACTCCAACACTTCTAATAATAGGCCTCATGAGAGAAGATCTCACAAACAAAATACTGATGATCACAAAAGACCTCAAAAAGACCTTAAAAATGTTAAATGTTATAGATGTGGCAAATTAGGACACATGGCTAGTGACTGTAGGGTTAACTTAGACAAAAAACCCAAACATAATAGGGCTCATCAATGTAAGACTTGGAATGACTCAAGTGATTCTGAAAATGATGAACCTGAGTCATCCAAGTCTTATGAACCTTGCATGTCATTATTTTCTAAGATAATCGATAATGATGATGAGGAAATTGATCATGCAATGATTGATGTTGGTTCTACTGATGTGTCTGCCTTAATGCTTGAGAATGATTATAGTACTGAAAATCATGTGTGTGTGAGTCAAAGTGAACGCCTTATTGATGATGCCAATGTGTGTGTGAGTACTAAAGTTGAATCGATAGGGGACACTGCACACTGATCACTTAGTGACTCCTATAATGAGGTCCTTCCTTACATTCACACAATTTACACTAAAACACTCAAGAAAAGTGCTAGACTAGAGAAGCTTGTCAAAGATATTTCCAAGAAATTAGAGTCCTTAAACCAAATAGTTAAACAAAATGCTGAAGAGTATACGTCTAAAAGTTTAACTCATGATGAGGCAATAAAGGCTTTTAAATAAAGAGTGAAAGACTTGACTGAATCCAATAATGTTTTGGAAAAGAAGTATAAAGGATCATTATTAGAATTGGAACAAATAAAAGAAAAGGCATCATCAATCTTTAAAAAAATCATAATTTGAAAGATACAGGACTCCGTACTCTAGATAACTGTTACACAGTCAATCCAAGTACAAAGGTCTGTAACATTACCAGAATGGATGACAATGAATTATGGCATAACATAATGGATCACATAAATTATGATAGCCTTTAGTAAATTGTCCTCTCAGGAAATTGTTAGAGGTATTCCAAAAATAAAACCTATTTATAACATAGTCTGTGGTCCTTGTCAAGAAGGAAAAATAGTTAAGGCATCTTATAAAAGAGTTAAAGACATTCTATCCTCTAAACCTTTGGAACTCATCCATATGGACCTAACGAGTCCTTCTCGTACTGTTAGTCTTTGTGGCAATAGTTACATTCTAGTTATGGTTGATGATTACACGAGATTCACTTGGGTTGCTTTTTTAAAGAAAAAGTCTGAAACCTTTAGAGTGTTTTTGAAAATATTACTTCGTATAGAAAATGAAAAAGGACACCCATGTAGATAGAATCCGGAGTGATAAAGGAGGTGAATTCATATATTCAGGTGTCATTGAATATTGTGACTATAATGGTTACAAACATGAGTTCAGTGCTCCCAAGAGACCCCAACAAAATGGGATAGACGAACGCAAAAATAGAACAAGTCGGGAAATGGTAAGAGTTTTAATACATGCCAAAGATTTACCTAAATACTTTTGGGTTGAATCAGTTCGTACTGCATGTCACATTATCAATAGAGTCTACCTTAGGAAGAATTCTAAACAGACCCCCTATGAACTTTGGTATGGTAAGAAACCAAATCTTAAATATCTTAGAACATTTGGTAGTACGTGTTATGTCTGTAAAGATAGAGAACATTTGTCTAAGTTTGAAATAAGAGGAGATAAAGCTATATTTTTAGGTTATTCACCTGATAGTAGAGCCTACCGAATTTACAACTTGCGTACTAATTCCATGATGAAATCCATTAATGTGATTGTAAATGACACTTCTGTAGAAAGTAAAACTACTAGACCATCTATTGTGGATGATTTTGAAAGTCTTTTAAATTATGACTCTCCTGAAATAACTGAACTTTTACCAACTGAGACCCCTGAAGTGCCTAACTAGGTTTCTAAAGACCATCCTTTAGATAATGTTGTTGGTAACCCTATAAAACCTGTTCTACAAGATCTCAACTTCGCAACATTGCTCATTTTGCATGTTTTATGTCTCTTATTGAGCCGAAAATGTAAATGAAGCCTTGAATGACTCCTTGTGGATTAATGCAATGCAAGAGGAACTTCTTCAAATTGTTATTCATGATGTTTGGTATCTTATACCCGGGCCTGAAAATAAAAGGGTTATTAGCACACGTTTGATTGTTAAAAACAAGTCTGATGAGCACTACACCAAAACACTATTTTAGTAACAGACTTTTTCTTTTATTACTAACAGTATTATACCATTACTATTTCTAACAATAAATTACCGTTACTACTATCGTATAAGTGTTACTAATATTAATTCAATGTTTTTAAAGTGATTTTTTTTAAAAAAGAGTAAATTTTTCCCCAACCAAAATAAATGAGCGCTACTATCACACACCTTAACCAAAAGAAACTCTCCAAATCTGTCAACACTAAAAAAAAAGCGGCGCAACCTTCATCTCTAAATCAGCGTCCATGGTTGTCGAACTACATCATTGTCAAATTCCACCGCAATCAAACTCCATGAGGTATCTCAGATTCACGACCAAGGATTTCTTAAACAACATCGTATCACCTAGGGTTTTTCAGAATCACGAGTCTCACGATTTGGGTATGGATCTCTTCATTTTTCATTTTTTTTCATTCCGCGTTTGCTTCCTTCAATATCTTGGTTGTATTTTGTGATTTTTTACGCCTTTGATTTTCGTTTTCTGTTCAATCACTACCATTTCGTTCCGATCCGAGATGGATTTGTGATAAACAAACCAAGCACTTGTGCTTTTCATGTCTAACCTAAACCTCATGCCTTGAAAATTAATTCATATAAATGTTGTTTTGAATATTTGGATACTCTTGTGTTGGTTCTTGATTTCTTTTTACGAATCATCCCCTGAATATCACCGGTTTCCATTCCCCCCTTGGGATATATGAAGGGGATATTCTGGTGCAGATGGATAAGGATTTTTCCGATTTCTGATCTAGTGTTTTTGTGATGTCTGTTTGTCTATTTTATTAATTAATTAAATGTTGTTTTTAATATTTTGATACTCTCTTTTGTGTTGTGTTGGCTCTTAATTTCTTTTAGGGCTTTTTACAAGGTTTCCATTTCCCCCCTTGGGAAGGCGGATTTTCTAGCGCTAATGGAGAAGGATTTTTTGGGTTTCTGATCTAATAATTTTTTTGTGATGTCTATTTAATTAATTAATCATCAGGTATACAAAAGCGCAAAAAATTCTCCATTGGATTGGTCACCAGAACAAATGCTCGCATACCGGATTCGATTGGCTGAGTACCAGAGGCAGTTTAAGGTACCTAAATTAATGCACTCATCTCTTATCTTATGTATGCATATATAACATCTTTCTCAATTACTTATTTACAAGAAACTAACAAAATTCTCTCAATTTAACAGTTTGAACCATAAGAAACTAACAAAATTCCCTCAATTTAATGACAAAGGTACACGGTACTACATAGTTTAGGTCTTTTTAAATGAGTTTTTATTTATCTCATGTTTGTTGCTGGTCCAAATGTGTTGATAAAAGAAACCCGAATGGGTACTTCCCACCATACCTCCAAACAAAGCTTAACTTATGAAAAATTACTTCAATTTCAAGAATATTAAAGTTCTTCATGTTGATATTTGATGTATTTCATTGATGTGAAAAAGAACTTCTAAATATAATCACTTAGGAGTGGGAACTGACTAATCTTGTTGAATGCATTTTGTATTTAATGTAATTTTTTTTTGTATTTTGAATGCATGTATTCCTGTTAAAGTAAAATAATGGTTCATTGTCTGCCTATACAATATCTTATAAGGGAACACTTTTTAATTCATTCTTCTGTAATAAGTTTTCCCCCTTGTATTGTGTAAAATATACGTTGGCCATGTTTGTAGGGTTATGCTACTTCATCTTTCATGGAACTACTAAAGGAATAGTTGTTCCTCTGGAGAAAGATGATATAAGAAGGTTCTGGTCCAAGAAAACTATAGATTGTATAACAACATGTTGGGCTTCTGGAATGGTAGATTGGAAAAGTTTAAGAGATATGTGCACCTCTTTGTTGAATTTTTATTAAATGCAATACTTTTATGAATTGGGTATTTTTTATGCTTTTATTTATTTTTTATCTCATTTTTATATAGGTTTAAAAGGACAATGGATTAATTGTCGACCGTTATAATTAGTAATGTACTCTCTTTCTCAGCATTCGATCTCGATTAATTGATATCATTGTGGCCTTATGACAATTTAGTGATGGAGTTCCAAATGTGGACTAATCACAGTGGTTCTCCAAAAGGTATCAAGATAGTTATAGGTACACTTTTTAACATCTAAAACTTCATATATATATATATACATACATCTCCGTAATGCTCGACTAAGTCACTGCTACTATTTCCCCTACCAGTGTTCATTTTGGAAAATAGCGAGCTTTGATATTTTAGTTGTTTATGTTTTTAGGAGCTATTTATAGGATTAATTTTATTCAAATTTCCTATAACATGATCTGTAAGATATTAAGTAGCAACGGCACTCCGAAACACAAATTATTCAGGAAATAAATAAACAAGCCGACAATGTAATGTGTTCTGCCTATGTTTCTCTATCCCACTTTGTTCTTTTAGGATTCTTGTCAAATTAATAATTTTTCTTCCATTTGCTTACTGTCGCTTTCCACAAAATCGTTTACTGTCAACCTAATAGTTGCATAAAAAACATGTGCTTATTGTCGCTTTCGCTTTCTATAAAATTTCTTTTAAAAATGTAAGAAAATCTACAGATTCTTTGCTTATTTAGATGGTTCTAAGTTTAAATTAGTAAAATAGGAGATAACATCTTGATTACACATCCAATGGAGTGTCTCTCCGTGTAAGGTTTGTTATTCTTAGAAGGGTGTTTAATTTTGACAGGCTTTTAATTTGGGAAGAATTTTATTATGAACCCATAACGCAATCTGATCTTCCCCACATTTCTGGTATCGAGAATCGAGAACTGGTAATTGAAGACTAGGAAGATTGTTGGGTTTTTGCTAAAGTTCAAACTTCTCGACTTGGGATTCAAGCTCGGGATAGAGTCCATTCGATTGTAAACAAGATGAAAGACAACCAAGTCAACGTTGTTGGAAAAGGGTATCGTTATTTTTTAATGTTTTTGTAACATATGGTTATTCTAACCCAAGTTGTTCTTGGTGTTTTACTTGTGGGTGATTTTGACTTGTGAACCTCGCTAACTGAAATATTTAGATTAAGCTACCTATTATATTTTTAACTTAACTTGGACAAACATCCATCCCAGTTTTGTCAAAGTTAACAACATATGAAGGGATTTTTCGTTGATAAGGCGACAATTAGTAAAGAAACAAACATTTACACGGCTAAAGGTGCCATTCAGTGATGAAAAGTAATGTCTATTGCCAAAAAATTCACATCTGAAATATTTTGCACTGTTAACTGTAATAGATCTGCTACGAAAAATGGCCTAATTGTAATAAAAATTAAAGGAGTTACCATAGTCTAAGTATGCGTATTATCGAGATACACAGGTCATAATACCCTTTTCTTATTGTACCTGAGAAATTGAATGAGTTTTCTTTACTTTCTTATTATTCAGACTAGTTGGACAAGCTGCATTTACTCGAAACCATCAGTGGATTCTTTTTGAGAACTATACTATTGAAGCCCATCCACCAGAGTTATATCGTACGATGATGACTTATTCTATTAACAAAGGCATATTAGTTTCTCTGTAAATTATTTTTCACATTGGTGATAAGTTAATGATGAAAAGTATTTTTACCCATTTAATGTTAAAATTATTGTTCACATAAAATTGTTTATAACTATAATGTAATGTCAATGAAGATGGTAAACCTTGCTGAGATAAATTGCGTAAATTTTTTGAATCCTCGCTTAACATTTTACAGTGCACCCACTGTTTGTTAGCTGGATTTGATGTTCATATCAAAAGTTTTGTGCTATGTTCCTCAATTTTATGGTAGGAACGGAAAATTCTGACTTTTTTTAATTGCTATTTAGGGTCTATCTATGAATTCCTTGAGGTTGATAGACACTGGAGCAAGTTCTCTACTTTTTAGATATTTCTACCTTTCGTACACGGCGGTCTCTTGTATATGGATACTGTAATATTCATAGATGGATATTTGTTACCTAATTTTAACAAGGGTTCATATCATGGATGATATTATGTATTAAAGGAGGCGTCTCAACAATTTTGAAAAGGACTCGCCATAGAAACTTAATAAAGATCATAATAATTTGCAGCGGGACAGATTTCAAGGCCCTTGTTCTACCACTAATTCCCAAAGGGAGCCTAGAGTCTCATTTGTACCGAAACACGGGCCAAACTGCATGCTTGACCTGGCCCAGATAGTCAACATTTACAGCGACGTGGCCCAAGGGATGGCCTATTTACACCACCACTCGCCTGTGAGAGTCGTGCATTGTGATTTGAAGCCTAGCAATATTTAACTTGATGATGAAATGACTGCTTTAGTTACTGATTTTTGGATTGCAAAAGTGGTGAGTGGTGGGGATGAGAATATTTTTGTGACTGATTTGGTGTCTTTCATCTCTGGAGATGGCTTTCTTTGTGGATCAGTGGGTTACATTGCTCCTGGTATGTGATTAATTTTCATGATTTTGTTTTAGTAGTATTAAGTTAAATTCCAAATTTTCAAATGAATTGATAATGCCCCTATAGAAGTGTGATAAATTTATTAAAAAAAAGTACAATTTCTTTTATACAACTATTCGGTTGACAACTAGTCAGGTTTGGGAAAGGATTTGCAAAACCCGAGCCTACCACATTAAGAAAATTACTAAATTCAAACCCTCCATAAAAAGACAGTTATGACCCACACCACCCATTTCCATTTGATTATTAGGCTTTTGTAGTTTAATGGACTTAAAATATGTACATATATAAAATAATATATCAGTGCACCCCATGCTTGCATATTTATGTGATTAGTAATGGATACATATCTAAATAATATATTTGAAGATTTTTTTCTAAAATATGAATAATCAGATCGGGCTGTCTGATTAAAATTTTGAACTCACACTTTCCCTGAAATCTGAAAAAGCCATCTCCTACACACATTAGAGGTTGGGCAGGACTCACACAACGATGATACAGTGGAGGAAAGTAAATGAAGTTTTTAACTAAACTTTGGTAAAAAAAATTTATTAATTTTTTATAAGAATATGTACATTTTTTGTTATACGAGTAACATTAACTTAAAACATAATGTTCAGTATGAATAGACCAATTCCTTGAATGGGTATAATCACCAACCATCATAAATTCTTTGACGACTCTGGTGCCTGCATTTAAATGGGTATAAGGCTTTGTGTTCAAATTTAGGTCTATGTATCATGGGTTTTTTATAGGATATTTTTTTTATTGCATAGTGATTATACTTGATTTAGGCTTTGATGAGTGGGATTGAAAGTATAGTTCTTTTCATTTGAGTTATTTGTTTGTTGTTTCAGAATTTTATCGTTACTAATTCTAAATATATCGTTACTATTAGTAACGGAAAAATTTCGCTACTACCTTCGTGACCCACGCCTTTTTTCTAACGAAAAAATTGTGTTACTAATATTTTTAGTAACGGTAAAGTTGTGTTACTAACGACATATTTTGGTGTAGTAGAGTCTGGGATGATCATTAGTAATAAATCTAGATTAGTTGCCCAGGGCTACTCTTAGATTGAAGGAATATATTTTGAGGAAACTTTTGCTCTTGTTCCTCGATTCGAATCTGTTTGTTTACTATTTGCCATAGCATGTCATTTACATTTCACGCTTTACCAAATGGATGTAAAGTCTGCCTAACAATATTTTGACCGAGGATACCTATGTAGAACAACCCAAAGGGTTTATTGACCGCCATTATCCTAATCATGTTTATCATCTGAAGAGATCTCTTTATGGGCTAAAACAAGATCCTAGAGCTTGATATGAACGTGTATCCACCTTTCTTTTAGATAATGGATTTAGGACAGGAGGAAATGGCCAAACCTTGTTTGTAAAACATTTTGACAACAAAATCACTATTGCTCATGTATATGTTGACGATATATTTTTTGGATCCACCTCCCCTTGAGAAGCCAAGTCCTTCTCAGGCATTATGCATAAAGAATTCGAAATGTTGCTTATGGGGGAGTTGCAATTTTTCTTAGGTATTCAAGTTAAACAAAACTAAGAAGGTTTATTTATTTCCCAATCTAAATATGCATTAGAGATTGTAAAAAAGTTTGGCCTAGATACTGCTACGGAAGTTAGAACACCTATGAGTACCTCTACCAAACTCTCCAAAGATGAAAATAGTAAATCCATTGATTCTACTTTATACCGTAGAATGATAGGAAGTTTGATCTACCTAACTGCCTTGCGCCTTGATATTATGTACTCTGCTTGTGTGTGCACCCTTTATCAAAATAATCCTAAAGAGAGGCATTTATTACGTGTAAAAAAATAATTAAATACATAAAAGGCACTCATAATTTAGGGTTGTGGTACACTAATGACACATCGAGTACTATAGTAGGATACACTGACGCTGATTGGGATAGGTGTTTCGATGATAGTAAAAGTACTTCAGGCGTATGCTACTACATCGGTAACAACTTAGTTGGTTGAAACAGCAAAAAATAGAGTTGTTGTTCTTTATCCATTGAAGAATCTTAATATATCGTAGCTGGAAGTTGTTGTGCCCAATTATTATGGCTATAACTAATGCTGAGAGATTACGGTATAAATGAAGAAAAACTACATCTCTATTGCGATAACCAAAGTATGATCAACATCTCTAAGAATCTAGTTCAACATTCTCGCACTAAACATATTAAAATTTGATATCACTTCATACAAGAATTAGTTGAATCAAAAGAACTAAAGATTAATTACCTGCCTAAAACCATTGGACTTTATGCATTTTGAATCTTTACGCAAATCAATTGGTATGGTTTTAGCTGACTAATTTTTTGCTTAATTTGTATAACTGCCAGATTTTCACTTGCTTATAATCAATCTCTGAGGATGTAAGCCATGGATGTTAGAATAATGATAAAGAATACCTCTTATATCTGTTTTATATAGGAGATTTGTGTGAATTCTCATTGTTTGTTCAAGTTACTGCTTATCTACCTGTTTATAACTCACCTATTTGATTCTTGTTGCCCTTTATCCATTTGAGACAAAATGGGGGAGAAATTTTGAGTCCACTTGGACACCCTTGTACATTATAATCTATTGAACTTGATCTTTGGTACCTTATTATAGATTTCAGTACCTCTTTATTGCATTAGATTTTGATAGGGTAATTGTTTGAACATAGTTGAGTTATGTAATTTTTCCATTTCTAGGAGATTGGGTAGATAGATTTTTTAGGAATAGGATTTCCTTATTTCTTTCTGTATTCCTACGAGTCCTTGTTGACTAAAAGGAGATTTTGTCTCATATTTCCAAATGGGGAGATTGAAGCACCCCATATCTTTGACTAATTTGAGTTTGCATTATATAGGAGCTCATCTAGTTTGGAAATAGTGACAAAATTGTGTCTATCCCTAGATGAACCAAAAAGACTCAGAACTTCCATAGCTTCATTGATATTCCTCTACAAGTTATTAAAGGTATATCACATACACCACACACTAGGACTGCAAACATATAGTTTCTTATTCATGTGATGACCTTGTGTGAGTTAAATCCCCCTAATATGATTTTTAAATAATTTTTTGGGATTTAATTAATATTTTCTAAGAATTTTAAATAGATTTTGAGAAATAAAATTGGAACTTAATAAAGTTTTTGGGTTGATTTGTAAATATATTTTATGCCTTAAAAATGTCTTGGGTAGAAACCAAAAGCATCAGAAGCATTTGTGGGTGAAACTGGAATTTTTTAGAAACCAAAAACACATGTGTGAAAGTTAATCTTGATCCTACACGTGTTGCATACGCAACGAATCGATTTGTGTTTCTTATCACTCGCATACATGTGGCTTATTATGGACCTTTGGATCGTCTTAATATATGGTCTTCATGTGTTTGGAATCAATCTAAGTGATCTGATTTTAACCAATCGGAGTTCGCTTTTGCACCGCTTCTTGAGAACCCTTGGATTTACATCATTTTAACTGCTTTTAATCTCAACCCTTGAATTTGAACCGTCGTTGTAGATCCTTCGATCAATAGTATAAATAGATGCCTTGGGTGAGGCATTTAGATACTTTTGTGATTTCCTCGCTTGAGAGAGAAGAGAGAGAAATAGAAACCCTAATCCAAACTTCGTCAAACCCTAAAATAGAAATACTTTTCTGAGAGATTGAACCTGAGTGTTTAGTTCCTGGTTTTGAGAAGATAATCCTCTTTTGTTCTTAATCATCCTTCCAACTTAGGCACATTGGTAGTGTTTTCCGTTTCTCTACATAGAAACTTGAGATCTCGCCTCTTTGATACAAATCACATAGATAGTTTACCATCTTGATTTCTTATTTCGAGAACTTGTTGGTTATTTTAAAAATGATTTTATGTTTTCAAACCCAATGATTTTCATTCTGATTTCATTTTACTCAAACTATCAGACTAAGATCTAGTTTTGAGATCTTGATTGGGGTTTGCACTTTCTATATTATATTTTCAAAATAAGAAAGTGTTAGGATCTTGGATATTTCATAACAAGATTTCCTCTTGATCTGCGGTTATTTTGAAAGGTCTAAAAGTTTGATTTAGTTTTGACTAAACTGATTTAAGAATATCTTGCATATCTAGTGATTCTGTAATTTGTTAAATCATTTTGTCTATATTAAGTGTGAGTGTGTTGCATGCATATGCTAGAGGTCACATCACCACTACACTTTCACTCTACCACACTTAAAGTGTTGGTCGTATGATCTTGAACTTGTTTGAGTCGATGTAAAGATGGAATTGAGTAAATTTACAAAGCTGGAGAGAACATCAACAATGAAAAGTGTGAGTGGCCTGATATGCGTGTTTCAAACAAAAAAAAATCTCCGAAAAAGATCCAACTTTTAATTATGCACCAAACCAAGTTGTGCAAACTCAATTCTTACTTTAAACCAGTTTTATCTTGATTAATCCTAAACATGCATCTAGAGATTAAATCAAGTAAAGTAAAGTAAAGTAAAGAATACTCATAACACCGGATGTACGAGGAAAAAACCCAAAGCGAGAAAATAACCTCGGACGGCCCAAGCTAGACAATCACTATGAACAATGGTTTTACAAAGACAGATTACCCTTACACTAAGACTCGATCCCCACGGGTCTTGAGGCTTCTTCTGATCTTCAACCGTTCTTTAATAGTGCCCATGTAAAAATTCCGTCTTCTACGATACCTATCCACAACACACGCGTCCACGTATGTCTTGGTGTCCACCTAATGGCTTTGATTCGTCTACGATGCCGAATAAGAAGTCCTTCTCTTTTCTTCACCGCAAAACCCCTTGTTGTTCAATGTGTAGAACAAATAACTTTGGTGCATCAAGATCAGTTAAACATATAAGAGTGATAACTCGAATCTTTGCAAACTCTAAGGATGTGTTTAAGCCTTTTAAACCTTAGAAAACATGTGCAAAATAAGTTTCTGGTCAAATACTGTTTTCCAGAATGCACACCTCCGAAATTATGATGAAAACACTGTTTAAATAGGTTTTAAACACCGCCTCGAGAAATGTGTCGTTCAAACGACTTAAGCATGTCGTTCGAGCGACATCAGCATCTCGTTCAAACGAGATCTGATGTCATTTGAGCGACAGAGTTGACTTTTTGACTTTTTCTTCAAAACGTCTCTTCAAAGAGAGATTTAAATAAGTAAAACTCCTATTCGAACTTATCAGAATAAAAATGTAGTATAAACCTTTTAAAACACTTTAAACCATTTTAAAACATTTTCTTTATAAAAATTACATCCTTATCTTTTATAAAATAATTCTGAGCACCATTAATTATACGCATTCATACCTGAGTGATCTGGGAATGCAATTAACTTTGAAGATGATTAAACTTGCACCAATAAAACACCGGCATGATAAATTCTTTGAAGATTTGCCACAAAATCTTCAATTTTCTTCAATACGTCATAGACCAAGTGGGATCGTGACAAAATAAAATTCTCCCTATGACATATTACAAACACAGTTTTGTTCACGGAATTAAGTCAAAACAATACAGGGACTCAATTGAAAATTTATGTCCTTACAAATCTCCCCCTTTGACTATTTTGGGACAAAACTAAACCAGTGAAATGCCTAACCGGGCCGTCAATCCGTATGACGCCTAAATCCCATCCCATAGACCCAAAAATAAAAATACAGGACACGAACTAGAATATGTAGCACCGACAAGCATGAACTGTCTGAATGTGATGTATAATTGAAATCTCGAATCGCTGAAAGCATACCTACACACATGAAATAGACAAACAGATACCCAGTGAAGTATGGAGGAACAAATGATACCAATCTATATTTCTAATAAGAACAGATCATTTGAAACATGTGAGCAATTATTTGATACCAATTTGAAACAAATATAATCAACAATGTATAAGCTCAATAGAAGCGCTCAACAAATCTCCCCCTACATCACATACGTCTCTCCCCCTTTTTGTCTCGAATAGACTATCCGGTGAAAAGATAAACCAATTTTGAAATATCTAGCATGAGAATACGATACCAGATTGAATCAAGTTGACACCAATTTAAAAAAAATGAAAAATTCTAGATAAACATGAAACACCCAGCTAAATAATATCATGTAATGACAAATCAGTAGCTAGTAAACCAAGGAATCACACAAAGAGTATACCAATCAAATCATGTGTGATAAACGGACTCATATGCAAAATACCAATTGGAGCATAAAGGACCTGCATATAAACCAATTAGTCCAAAAATGCCTCATGCAGTACCAAAAATATACCAATTTGAACCTGAGGACTGCAAACCAATCAGAAGCTATTTTTCAACCTGTCGTTCGAACGAGCCAGGGACATCGCTCAAACGAGATAAGGATGTCGCTTGAACGAAGTACAGAAGTCGTTTGCGCGAGATGAGTTGTCGTTTGAACGACTTCGCGCGACCAGCCAAAATTTCCCAAATTCCCAGAAATAATATAAAGTATTGCCCAGTGAAAAAATTTCCACAAGAAAATTCCAGGAAGGGCCTGACAGATGTAAAACAGTGCTAAAGCAGTAGGCTTTTAACACAAACCACAAAAACTTATAAAAACTAAAAAAGCGAGTTACATGCAAGCACAGTACCGATGTGCTCAAACATAGACATGGAATGAATGGGAGTGAAACTACAATAAATGAGTCATAATTCCAACACATCGAAACGATCAAGAAGCTCTAATTGATAGCTATAAATCATCAAACTTTATCATAGCCATATGACAATTAAAGTGTGAGCTTAATGAACTGAATATACTACATGCACACAAATCCAGAATTTTGACGATTCTACAAATAATAGCGTCAAATTGCAGTGTTTCAACATCAGGATTAGTTGTGCAAACCCGTTTAAATTTTCTCCAACCAAAATCCCTCAATAATATCATATTTTTTCAAGTTCTTTTGAGATTTCTAGCATTCTCAACTTAGAGAAAATCTTATTGGCCCTTTTCTTATCATATTGCATTTTCTTTTGGGCTCTTTTAAATGGTGGCTTTCACGACAAGTCAATTTTGAACTCTCGCAGCCCTTTCCCGTGAATCACTCATCATTTTTATCAATTTTAAATCCTCACGGTAAACGGTTATTACATGCAGACTTCTCCTTAAGTTTACATATGCCTAGGTGACAAGATTGAGATAAGAACGCCTCACCAAATTCAAATATGCAAGATAAGTCAAACATCCATATAAACTCGTGCATGTGTGCAATGTTGGCATATATACAAAGTCGAATCAAAATGCATATCAACTCCAAAACAACCCCATATAAACAATGGTTAAGATCATTCTAAGTATCGATAATAATGACCAAATGTCCTAGCCACATGGATAATGAAACGATGGGCGGGGGGGGGGGGGGGGGGGGGGGCAAGCACACCAATATGTCACATCAAACATATAAACTCAAAAAAAAAAAAAAAACAAGAAAACAAAACTATTTTCGATTTTTCAAAACATTTCTCAAAAACAAAATCTTTTTGTATTTTTCAAATAAGACTCAAACAAGTGAAAAATAAAATACAAAGAGATAAACATGTCATATTACTAGCGAATAATAAATCATGATGCAAGGGCTAGCGTATGACAAAACATGCAAGAAACTAATCATAAGAAATAACAAGAGATGAATCATGTGCATGCATGTGAGAATCAACTAACGAAGCATTTAGCATCTCCAAAACGGATTTCCTAACCCAAACAGATGTATACCTAACAAAATGGGTTTTGGGAACCAATGGGACACTACGTTTAATCTTTCTAAGATCAAAACAAAAACTCCTAAGGTGACCTTTCCTACCACAATGCGAACAAGTGAAAACACGACGAGGAACGGGACCTTTAGGTTGACCTTTTCTAATACCCTCGGATGTGGTTTACGCTCTAAAATAATCTATGGTTTTGGCTTTTACAATCGAACCACTAGAATAATATAAGATTCTACCATCACTACTCGAGTCATTTAAATCATTTTTTAACTTCAAAACTTTTGACTCAAGCAAACGATTAGACTCCTCAAACTTTCGGGACTCCTTCTTTAAATTTTCAATTACCCCTAGAAGGTTATCTCGCTCCCCCTCAATGTGAGAAAACTTATCCCTAAGAGCCTTTTCTCGTCCCACAATGTCATTAATCGAATTATTTTCCTCAAGGGCACAAACACTAGAATTTATCAAATCCTCTAACTCTTTTTCTAAAATGAGGACTCTATCATCACTCTCCTTTTTGCCCAATTTTAATATATTAAAATATTTAAACAAGGAACTAAAGTGCTCACGACTAATATCTCTTTGAAATTGAAAGCTTTGCAAATATTCAATCTTATTTTTAAAACCGAAATTTTCTTTTTCCAAAACTTCAATACGTTTTGCAAACTTTAAATTCAAAACGATGTAAATCATCAAAGCTTAGAGAATCCATCAAGAGAAAACAAACATAGGAGAGATAAACAAACACACGGGATCATAAAACAAATAAAATATGTTTTCTAGCTCTGATACCAATTTGAAAAGTGTGAGTGGCCTGATATGTGTGTTTTAAAAAAAACCAATTTTTCTCTGAAAAAGATCCAACTTTTAATTATGCACCAAACCAAGTTGTGAAAACCCAATTCTTACTTTAAACAAGTTTTATCTTGATTAATCTTAAACATGCATCTAGTAATTAAAGCAAGTAAAATAAAGTAAAGAATACTCACAACGCCGGATGTACGAGGAAAAAACCCAAAGCAGGAAAACAACCTCGGATGGCCCAAGCCAGACAATCACTATGAATAATGATTTTACAAAGACAAATTAGCCTTACACTACGACTCGATCCACACGGGTCTTGACGCTCCTTCTGATCTTCAACCGTTCTTCAATAGTGCCCACGCAGAAATTACGTCTTCCATAATACTTGTCCACAACACACGCGTCCACGTATGTCTCGGTGTCCACTGAATGAATTTGATTCGTCTATGATGTCGAACAAGAAGTCCTTCTTTTTTCTTCACCGCAAAAATCCTTTGATGTTCAATGTGTAGAACAAATAACTTTGGTGCAGTAAGATCACTTAAACATATAAGAATGATAATTCGGATCTTTGCAAACTCTAAGAATGTGTTTAAGACTTTTAAACCTTAGAAAACATGTTCAAAACAAGTTTCTGGTCGAATACTGTTTTCCAGAATGCACACCTCCGAAATTATGATGAAAACACTATTTAAATAGGTTTTAAACGCCACCTCGAAAAACGTGTCATTAGAACAACTTAAGCATGTCGTTCGAGTGACATCAGCATCTCGTTCGAACGAGATCTGATGTCGTTCGAGCGATAGAGTTGACTTTTTGACTTTTTGTTCAAAACGTCTCTTCAAAGAGAGATTTAAGTAAGTCAAACTCATATTCGAACTTATCAGAATAAAAACGTAGTATAAACCTTTTAAAACACTTTAAACCGTTTTAAAACTTTTTCTTTATAAAGATTACATCCTTATCTTTTATAAAATAATTCCGAGCACCATTGATTATATGCATTCATACCTGAGTGATCTTGGAATGCAATTAACTTTGAAGAAGATTAAACTTGCACCAATAAAACATCGGCATGATAAATTCTTTGAAGCTTTGCCGCAACGCCTTTAATTTTCTTCAATACGTCATAGACCAAGTGGGATCGTGACAAAATAAAATTCTCCCTTTGACATATTACAAACACAGTTTTGTTCATGGAATTAAGTCAAAACAATACAGGGACTTAATTGTAAATTTATGTCATTACAAACAACAACAACCTTCAGAGAAGTCTGATCTAATCCAGAGGAGTTGGTAACGATTATGAACTTTGTTTAGGTGTGTTTGTGTGGTTTGATTGTTAAATAGCTTGTTATTTGTTACTATGATTTTAGTGATTTTTTTTTGTGACGTAGAGGTCACCGTTGATGTTTTCCCAATTGGGTGGGGTTTTAACACGTTAAAAATTACTTGTGCACTTCCTCATTTTCTTATCACCTTCTTCTAAGCTAAGCTGATTTAATAGTTTAAGTTTTGTTTTTCAAAACTGGTTAATTCTAGATCTGAAATAACTCATTCAAACTATTTTTATAATCATTTTTCACACATATTGTGTTAAGTTTTGTTTTGATTAAAAGAGTTTCTTCAACGAACAGTTCAGAGCCATTTTAACAGTTTAATCCTGTATTAAATGTCTTAAGTGGCATTTTCATCTCTCTCTCTCTCTCTCTCTCTCTCTCTCTCTCTATATATATATATATATATATATATATATATATATATATATATATATATTCTCTATTTTCTCTCTTCGTTTTTGAAGCTTTCTCTTCACTCTTTTTTTCTCTTAAGTGGAACGAATAACTAAAGTTCTCTAAAGGCTGACCTAAGGAGCCTATTTATACTGGTCTAAGAAGGATCTCAAACAACGACGGATTTGGACGGCTTGGATTTTTTTTTAAACTTTCAACTTCTAATCTAAAGAATACAAATGCACTGCACAAAGTCTTGATCCCATTGGTTATTTTAACTCTCACTTGGATTAACTCGGGAGAATGCAGATCGTAGATTAAAATGATCCAAAGGCTTGGATTGTATCTCTCATCACAGACACATAGAAAACACAAATCTAACCAACAAAAGATCAACATGTGTAAGGATGTGAATCAATTAAAAATGCGTGTTTTTGAACTTTTAAAAATCCAATTTGCACCCACAAATTTCACTGCCGATTTTATATTCTACCCTGGCATATTTTTAAGAAATAATAATTCTAATTAAGTCCATAACATTTTGAAACATGGTTTTAAATGTTTAGAAATATTTTAAAAGTAATTAAAAATGTTTTTAAAATCCTTAAAAATATGTAAACACTTGTGCACACACATTAACACCTATATGCATGAATTGTGTCTTATAGTGTGTTTAAGAGATAAGATTACTTCCCTTTTGGTAGATGCATTGTTCTTGGACTAGATTATGTTTAATGATGAAGCCTTTATATACCTTGGAGGGGATTCTCATGAAATCCAGTCCTATTTTGTCACCATATACAAACTAGTTGGAACTCCTATATGGTACAGACTCATGTGAGACAACCATAAAGTGTGTTCTCAATCTCCCCCTTTGGATTTTGGAGACAAAATTCCCTTGAGTAACCTGTACTCATGGGTAAAAATAAAAAATTCGAGATTTCCTATACAAAAGATCTATCTACCCATCCCTATCCTAGAACCAAAAATAAGAGAAAGAAAATACAAAACTCAACTATCATATAGACCATTACCCTAAATCTGTGATATCTGCACAAATGGTTGCTGACAAGACTAAAAGAAAACACTTAAGGTGGCATATTAGTTATGTCAAGAGAGATAAAAATATAGCAAGTTACTCAAGTATTTCTCCCCCAATATTTTACAAATGTACAAATGGTGAAAAAACAGATAAAGAATCATAATAAGCAATCTAACAACCTAGAATAATCAACGAATTACTTCAAGAGTCTCCTACATAAAATAGAGATAGGAGGCATCTTTTGTCATTTTTCAAACGATCGTACCCAATATCCTCGAAGACCAATTATCAACATGAATGTAATCGGAGGATAACTAAAGGTTGATAGACAATTATTCAGGATTAACCATATCAATAGGTTTTCTCAACAATTAAAATCTCAAGTTATCTAAAGGTTTAGTAAATAAGTCAGCTAATTGAAGTGCTGTAAGTAAATAATTATCTCTAATTATTTAGATTCAACTAATTCACGAATAAAATGGTGTCTTATCTTGATGTGTTTAGTACGTGAATGTTGAATAGGATTCTTAGAGATATTTATTGCACTTTGGTTATTGCAATAAAGGTGTAGCTTTTCTTCATTAATGCCATAGTCACTAAGAATTTTCTTAATCCACATAATTGAGCATAACAACTTCTTGTCTCTATATATTCAGATTCTGCTGCGAAAAGTAAAGTGCAATTTTGCTTTTTACGACTCCGTCCTACTAAGTTATTACCTATATAATAACAAGTGCCTAATGTACTTTTCTTGTCATCAGAACAACCAACCCAATCTGTGTCGGTATATCCTATTATTGTGCTAGATGTATCGTTTGTGTACCATATGCCTAGGTTTATGTGTCGTTAACATATTTAACAATTCGTTTGACACACATTAAGTGACTTTACTTAAGTTCACTTTGGTAATGGACACAAAAACACACAACATACATGATATTAGGACGCGAGTCTATGAGATACAACAGACTACCTATCATACTTCAATATAGTGTAGGATCTATGGGTTTCCCATGTTCATATTTAGAAAGTTTAATTGAACTAATTATGGTAGCAACCTTGGAATTCTCTAATCCAAACTTTTTCACCAACTCCATAAGATATTTTAATAGCGAAATGAATAACCCATCAGATTTTTGCATGACTTTTAGTCCTAAGAAATACTGAAGCTCTCCCATAAGAGACATTTGGAACTCCCCGTGCATTATTTTAGAAAACTCTTTAACCTCAGAAGGGTAAATAGAACCAACTATTATGTCGTTAACATAAACATAAGCTATTAAGACATGTTTGTTAAAATGTTTAATAAATAATATCTGGTCATTTCCTCCTCATTGAAACCCTTTATTGATTAAAAAGGTTGACAAGCGTTCATACCAGGCCCGATGGGCTTGCTTTAAACCGTATAGGGCCTTTTTTTAATATGTAAACATTGTTTGGGTAATAAGGGTTAATAAAGCCTTTAGGCTTTTCAACATAAGTCTCCTCTATCAAAATACCATTTAAAAAGCCGGATTTCACATCCATTTGATAAAGTGTGAATTATAGGTGACAAGATATGGCCAAGAGTAAGCAAACAGACTCAAGGCGTGTGACCGGGGAAAGGTCTCCTCGAAATCTATTCCTTCAACTTGAGAGTAACTCGGGTCAACTAATTTAGCTTTATTTCTAACTATCATCCCAGATTCATTCTTTCTTTTTTTAAATCCAGCGAGTGTTAATAACCCTTTTATTTTCTTGCCTAGGCACAAGATAACACACGTCATGACTTTTAAAGCTCTTCTTACATAGCACTTATCTAAAATGATTCATTGAGTGCTTCATTTACATTCTTTGGCTCTATCAAACAAACAAAGCATGCAAAATGAGAAACATTACGTAATTAAGATCCTGTACGCATTGGATCTTTAGGGCTACCAATAATATTATCTATGGGATGATCTTTAGAAACACAGTTAGGTACTTCAGGGGTCTCAGTTGGAAAAGGATCAACTATACCTGGAGAGTCATAGGTAAAATTGACTCATCCACTATAGTTGGCCCTTATTCTTTACTCTCGACATTAGTGTCACTCACTATCACATTTATCAATTCCATTATGAATTTGGTACGAAAATTATAAATGCGATTAGCCCGAATATTAGGGGAGTAACCCAAAAATATCGCTTTGTCACCACGGGTTTCAAATTTAGACAGATGTTCTCTATCTTTGCAAATGTAGCAAGTACTCCCAAAAGTTCAAAAATATTTTAATTTGGGCTTTTTTCCATACCAAAGTTCATAGGACGCTTGTTTGATATTTTTTTTGAAGATATACTCTATTGATAATATGACACGCTGTTTGAACTACCTCAACCCAAAAGTATTTTGGCAAGTTTTTAGCATGTATAATTACCCTGTTCATATCTTGGATTGTGCAATTTTTACACTCGACAACACCATTCTGCTGAGGTGTTTTAGGTGCACTAAACTCATGTTGTCAACCATTACAGTTACGGTATTCTGTTATGCCTAAGTCTTTAAATTCACCTCCTTTATTGCTACGGATTCGATTGACTTGGGTATCTTTTTCATTACCGATTCCTAAAAGAATTTTTAAAAATTCTTGGAATGTATCAGATTTTTGTTTTGAAAAAGCTAACCAAGTGAAAACAGTAAAATCATCCACTGTAACCAAAATATAACTGATACCACAAAGTCTTACAGTTCAAAAAGGACCCATGAGATCCATGTGGATTAGCTCTAGAGGTTTTATTATTAAGGTGTCTTTCACTTTCTTACGAGCAGATTTAAATATTTTTCCTTCCTGACACGGTCAACAAACAACATTTGAAATGGTTTTTTTTTTTGGCAAACCTCTAACTATATCCTGGGAGCCTAATTTTCTAAGATTATCATAGTTTATGTGACCCAAACGATTATGCCATATTTCAATGTCATCAAGTTTGTCTAACCTACAAGTCACATTACCCGGATTTACTGTGTAATAATTATCTTGGGGATACAATCACCATTCCTATTTAAAATTTTACAATTAGTTTTTGAGAATGTGACTGTATGTTTGGAGTCACAAAATTGTGATATACTTAACAGATTAGCTTTAAGACCTTTCATTAATAAGACATCTTTGAGAATAGGAAGTCCTTTTTATTGGAGTTATCCTTTGCCTATGATCTGAGCTGATACTCCATCCCCAAAAATATTTCCTCATAAGAAGTCAGTTCTTTCGGATAATTTAGTATCGTCTTCGGTCATATGTTTGGAACCTCCAGAGTCTAAGTACCAAGAAGAAGCAGTGTGTTCATGTTTTAAAGCTCTTATAGCTATGTTACACTTTAACTAGGGTATTAGATCATCCTTTCCAACCCATATAACTCTAGTTTTAAAAGGTCTATGCGCTTTTGGTTTACAAATAGATCTATAACTCTTTCTCTTTTATTTTTTCTTAGCGTGAGATCTTTTCTTCCTATTGCTATAGTTAGAGTTTTTATTGGGCTGCTTAGGAAGAATATAGTTATTTCTTCTCTGTTTAGAATAGTTGAGGTTTTTGTAAACTAGTGATTTATAGAGAAGCTTATACAGTCATTTTTTAAAACATTCATGGAGACAATGTCCATAAACATCACAGTATGAATAATATTGGTGGCTAGACGGTTGTCTCTGATTTTTAAAATCTTTAAAAAGAGGTTTATCCATTTACTGGACATTGACCTTAGGTCTAACTGCAACAGTATTCCATTCAGGTTCAAATCTCCTAACATGAGGAAAACGTATTTAGCCTTAGGTTCAATAGAAGGCTTTGGACAATTTTTCATCAAGATGTGTGGCCCTTTATGCTTATTCTCAAAATCAAGTTTTATGGCTCGAAAATCAGGACATAGATCAATAAGTATTTTTCCAGAAGACACATATTTTATATTTTGTGAATATTTAGTTTGTGTCTAAGTTTTTTTTATCAAAACCTATGCCTATTTTGCCTTCGGGAATTGGTTTTACTAGAGGTAGCACAATATTCAAAATAATTGGATTTTTTTTCCAAACTTAGAAATTTTTTTGAAGACAGTTGAAACCTTTTCTTTAGATTGATCCAATTCTATCAATGTTGCCTTATATTTCTGTTCCAAAAATTCTTTTGATTTAGACAGTTCTTTAATTTTTTCAATAAAAATTTTAGTTTTAGTTTCGTTGTCCAAATACTGATTAGTATAGTCCTCAACGTTCTGCTTTACCATTAGGCTTAATCATTCTATTTTCTCATTTAACTCCTTGACAGTCTTCTCTAGTCTACTTCTCTTCCTAAGGGTCTTAGTGTAAAGTTTGCGAATGTCAAATAGATCATCATTTTCAATCTCTTCTAGTGCAGTGAGTGAATTGTCCCCTAGCATTTTATTTGTCGCACTCACACACCCATTCAATTCATCATTAGAGCGATCACTTTGACTCACACACATCTTCGAATAATTATTACTAGAAACATCAACACCATTATTTTTAAGCAAAGATCAGATAAACCAATAGTTGGTACAACATTATCAGTCATAACAGATCTAGGCATAATAGCATCATAATCAGTCTCAGGCATATCATCAGAATAAATAATTTTAGCTAAGAAATCCATACAAGGACCAAAAAAATTTGACGACTCAGGCTCATATTCTTCAAAGTCACTTGAGTCATCCCAAGTCTTGCATATGTTGGCCTTAACATTGTTAATGTTAAGTCTAACTCCACATTTACTGGCATAATTACCTAATTTCCCACAACAATGGCATTTAACATTATTCATGTCAGTCCTTGGTCTATTATTGTCATCGGTGTTGTGTTTGTCTTGATTTCTCTCATGAGGTATATTATTAGAGTGATTTGAATAAGCAACCTCCCCTTGTTTAAAAGCAACATTATTTCTAAACTTTAAAATTTTCTTAAAATGTTTAGACATTAGGACTATCTGATTATCCAAGTTATCTAAGTCACAGTCTTCATCAGAATCCAAATTAATGTTAGGTACAATAAAATGTGGCGTGCTAATTTTAGACTGGAATAATACATTGGTATTGGTGTGTCCCTTTTGATTATTGGAAAGATGTTTCTTAAATTCCAATTCAATTTTTATAGTCCTAAGCTTTCTACTAAGGAGTTCAAGGGTTAAATATGGGTAATCTATCTCCTCAATTACATAATGTTTGTTATCAAACTTAGGGGTAAGGGATATAAGAATTTTAGAGACTATTTCTTTCCTATTATACATAATTCCGTTAGCATGTAATTTGGTAATAACATCACTTAGTCTAATGTAGAATTCATTAAAAGTCTTAATTTCAGCATAAGGAGAGTATTATACTATTGGATTGACATATGAGTTTTGGTTGCCTTAACATGGTCATCACCTTCTTGATCAATGACTAATATGTCCTAGGCTTCCTTAGATGTTGAACATATGGATATTATTTTAAATTCATGTTCATTAACATACATAAATATGGCATTTTCCCTTTATTGTTTCTTAAGGAGGCCAATTTTTCTTCCGTAGTAAACTCATTGAGGAGTTTTTTAATTCTTACATTACTACCTTCTGTAACATGATTAGTTGGATGAGTATATCCATTTTATATGGCATCCCAGGCATCATCTCACAATGTCCCTTGGATGAAGGCAGTCGACCTTACTTTCTGGTAAGGAAAATTGGTTCCATCAACGAGGGGAGGTCTGAAACTCAAATTTCTTGTCCATTGAGATTTTATTTTTAAAACAATTTCAAAGCACAGGATCTTAACAAATTTTGAAAAATAAGTACTCTGATACCAATTGAAAACCTTCCAAAGTTATTTACCACAAGTTAAAAGAATTAAGTAAGTTCTAAATAACTTTTTGAGGAAACTCTTTTATAAAACAGAACAGTAACACAAGATGTGTTTCAAAATTACGAACAAGTTATTTCAGTTTCTTAGAAATAGGTTCAAAAGTTAAACCTAAGTCTTGTTTGTAGCAGTAATAGTGAATAAGTAAAAGCCACACACAAGAGGCTGGATTTTTTATGTGGCAAAACCCTAGATTAGGGGAAACATCCACCGTGACCTGTACGCTACAAAACAAAAAATCCACTAAAAATCAAACAATAGTTACAAGATTACAAGCACTAACCATGCATTCAAGATCCTAAGACTAAGATAGAAATGTACCTACATGAGTTCCCCTCTTCGAGGTAATTCTGATCTAACCTCTTTGACTTTCCTAGAAGCTTCTTTGCCTTCCTTCTTGTTCTTTGTTTGCAGCAGCTCAAACAACTTATTATCTCTTAAATAAACCACACTACTATGTCATCGTGTGAGAGTGAGAGTGATAGCGATGTGACTAAAACAACAAGTCAGTATACATTTCACACCTCTCAAGATTTTTACAAATAAATCCTATAAATTACACAGTTTATATATGAAGATAGTTAATATCTCTAAGAAAATCAGACTTCAACAATTATTTTCATATCTGAAAAATAATCCGTCTAAAAAATAAATTTTATCGTTTCAAAACTAATTTAAGGAAGATATAATTTCACAAACTGTGAAACTTATATTTTTGAAACAATGTTTTTCAGATATGAGATTTTATGCGACTGGATGTCTCTTTTTCAAAGATTTTGAAAATAGAGAATGAATATTAAAGAAATATACACATGCAAAACAAGATCCAACAAATAAGAGATATTAGAAACCCTAAACTATATCGTGTGATATATCTCTTAGCAAATCTGGCAATTCTAGAAAGAAATGCAAGATCCACTGTGAGACACGGTTCCTAAGAGAGATAATGTGTGAAGAGGGTCTTTAAACTCAACTAAAAATCAAACTCACAAAAACCTAACCGATTCCAACTCTCAAGAGGTAGATTTTATGGGATAAATGGAGCTGTAAGGACATGTTTGGTTTTTGGAAGAAAAACTATGGGTTTTTGTATTATACGAACACTTGTTTCTCTCTCTCTCTCTCTCTCTCTCTAGATATATATATATATATATATATTTTCTTTCAATTTTCTCTCTTCTCTCTCTAACCTCTCTCTTCTCTCTTTTATTTTCTCTTAAGTTAGACGAATGACCAAAGTCTCTAAAGGCTAACTCAAGGAGCCGAATTATTATGGTTTGAGAAGGATTTGGAACATCGAATGATTTGGATGGATTGGGTTTGTCTTCAGCTTTTGATTTATGATCTAACGAATACAAATGCACCAGACAAAGGCTTGTTCCTATTATTTCTTTTAACTCTCACTGGGATTAACTCAGGAGGCATGCATATCATAGATTAAAATGATCTAAAGGCTTACATTATATCTTTCATCACAGGCACATAGAAAACACAAATCTTACCAACAAAAGATCAACATGTGTAAGGATGTGAATCAATTAAAAATACGTATTATTGAACTTTTAAAAATCCAATTTGCACCCACAAAATTCTCTACCGATTTTATATTCTACCTTGGCATATTTTTAAGGAATAATAATAATTTTAATTAAGTCCATAACATTTTATAACTTGATTTTAAATGTTTAAAAATCTTTTAAAAGTACTTCAAAATGTTTTTAAAATCCTTAAAAATATGTAAACACTTGTGCACACACATTTACACCGACATGCATGAATTGTATTCTATAGTGTGTTCGAGAGATAAGATTACTTCCCTTTTGGTAGATGCATTATTCTTGAACTGGATGATGTTTAATGATGAAGCTTGTATATACCTTGGAGAGGATTATCATGAAATCTAATCCTATTTTGACGCCATATCCAAACTAGTTGGAACTCCTGTGTGGTACAGACTCAAGTGAGTCAACCATATAGTGTGTTCTCAGCATGCCATCGATCAATGCTTCACACTTAGATTCATTATTGGAGGTCTTAAATCCCAATCTGATTCCTTGATCAATCACAGTATCTTTTGGAGTGATGAGAACTATTCTTACTCATGCCCTTAGAATTAAAGGCTCCATCAACGTATAGGGTCCAGTCCTTAGACTATACTTCCTCATTCATTGACTTCTGATTTCCAGTTGTTCAATTGACTGGTCTCCCATGAATTCATTAATAAAGTCTACTAAGACTTTTCCCTTAATATCCATTCTTTGTTGCAAGTGGATATCGAATCTACCAAGCTTAACTGACCACTTTAAAATTCATTCGGAGAGACCAACTTTTCGTAGAACAAGTTTGAGGGGATAGAAAGTGATTACGATTTGAATGCGCTTCAAAGTAATGTTGCATCTTCCTCGAGGAGACTACCAACATATATGTAAGTTTTTCCAGTGTCCAAAAGTGTCTTGATGGCATAATAAACTGGTTACTGAACTCCTTCCTGTTCACATACCATGGTGGAGCTTATAGCATGGTCTGATACGGAAAGGTAAAGGTACAGTGGATCTTTAATATTTGGAATCACCAGCAGGGATGGCTTTCTAAGGTAGGATTTGATTTCTTCCAAATCTCATGAACAATCATTATTCCATATGAGGCCTTTGTCATTCTTTAGGTGCTGAAAGAATGGTCGACAACGTTCTGAAGACTTGGAGAGCGATTGAGTGTTGTGAGCATACCAGTGAGATTTTAAACATCTCTCAACATCTGAGAAGGCTGAACTCTAGTGATAATGTCAATCTGATCAGGATTGACCTCAATTCTCATTCTACTCACTAGATAGACTAAGAACTTTCCTAAATGGACACCAAATGAACACTTACTTGAATTAAGCTTCATTTGATACTTCCCGAGGATCTCAAAGGTTCTGGCTAAGTTAGTTAGGTGGTCGCCCTTGTTCTTGATTTTGACTAGCATATCATCGATGAAGACCTCCATCGTGTATCTTATTTATCTCTTGAACATCTTGGTGACCACTCTCTAAGAAGTTTCCCATGCATTCTTTAAACCAAACAGAATAACCTTGTAGTAATACAACCCAATGGGGGTTATAAAAGACATTTTATCCTGATCAGGGCCGAATAAAGGGATCTAATGGTAGCCAGAGTAGGCGTCTAGGAAACTCATCCTTTCGTACGTTGCTGTAGCATCAACCAATTGATATATTTTAGGAAGATGGAAGTTGTCTTTGGGTAATTCCCTATTGAGATATGTTAAATCGATATGAAATCTCTAACTTCCATTGCTCTTGCGCACCATCATGGGGGTCAACAGAACTTTCCTAATGGATCCTGCATCCAATAACTTCCTTATTTCATTTTCCACCGCTTTAGCCTTCTCAGGGGCTGTTTGGATCAATGTGCAAGAGATGGTGGGCTATGGCAGGATCTATCCTTGTCAAGTCATAGGGATCGCAAGCAAAAACATCAAATTTTTTTTAGAAACGCAATCAACTCTTTCTTATCTTGATCGACGAGTGTGGCTCTATTAATAAATTTCCTTTCTGGCAAGCTATTATTGGACCTAACTTCTTCTAGGTTCTCAATGACCCTATCGGCAGGGTGGACTCTAGTCTCCTCCACGCCTGGTTGGCCATACCTCAGTTGTTATTTGGAGGGTACAACCCCTGCTTGGGCTTCCTCATGAGCATCATTTACCTCTTTATACTTTTCCTTCTTGAGGTGAATGGTTATGATAAAGCACTCCCTAGATGCAGCCACAGATTTTGACCACTCCCTGGTCAGTAAAGCATTTCAACTTCTGGTGGTAAGTAGATGGCATGACCTTCATAGAATGGAGCCAACCTCTGCATAAATTAGCGTGATAGGGGGACTCAATGTATACCACTAAGAAATCACTTAGCTTCGAGATGTTGCCTACCCTAACTAACATGACTATCTTTTTTAGCTGCATAGTGATCCTTCTTGCGAAGTTGACTAACAGAAATGTAGATTCATTGAGGTCAATGACGTTCAATTTCAGTTTGTGTAACAACTCCAGACACATTACTTCTGACGAGATCCTTTAGTCGACGAGCATCTTGTCGACATCCCAATTTGCAATTCTCAGGGTAATCACCAATGCATCATGATATGGGGCTCTGACCCCAACCAAATCTTCCTCTATAAAAATGATATGCTTGGCATAATCGAATTCCTCTAGTCACTAACATTTACCAGCTCGGGTTTTGGTGGGGTCGCTCTAAAAAGCCTCTATAATGGCAGTCACCTTCTTAACCTCCATCTGAACAACATTTCCTTAGATCTGCTTAAGATCTAATGCCCCATGGATTACTACGAACTCATGTACTGTGTCATCATCAAGGAATCCGTCTGGCTTCTGGTCGCCTTTATTTGTGACCTTATCTACTTTCTTTTCAATGTACTCATGGAGGTTCCCTACTTGGGTCAACTCATCCAAGTGTGACTTCAGAGACGTGCAATTTTCATTCTGTGACCGCCCCCCTCCTTGTGGAATGCGCATCTCAACGCATTGTTTCTTTTTTTGGGTCTTCACCCATCTTTTTAGGCCACTTGATAAAGGGCCCGTCTGTGATCTTGCTTAGGATTTTATAAATTGGTTCCTTAAAGACTGTGTTAATAGCTTGAAATGCCTTGGAGGGATTAACATTGTTCCCATTCTTGGATTCGTTCTTGCCCCCTTATTGTTTCCCTTCTTTGGAGTATCACTCTTCTCAGTTACCTTATTCACCTTTTCTCGACTGTTGTCCCCTGCATTACAGTGAGCCACATCTTCCACCTTAGCATATTTCTCAATATGATCCATAAGGTCATCAATGGTGATGGCTTCATTCTTAGTTAGGAACTGATGCAACAAAGAGGTGGTCGGCAGACCGATCTTGAAGTATGCTACAAAAACTTGCTCCGAGATGTCCTCAACCTCGTTGAAGACTTCCTAATATCTTTTAATATAATCCCGATGTGACACCCCGTCCAATTAAATACCGGGTAGCTACTCCTTTATTAAATTAATTCAAAATGCCAAGTTGGTTCAGTTAATAGCATCACTGTCGAAAACATTTTAATAATTACTAACCACCTAGTATTTAAAAAGTAAGTGCCAAATTTTAAGTTAAATCTGATTAACATGCAGTAAAAGAATAATGAAAGAATAACAACCATTCACCATAATGAAGTAATGAATAACCAACAACTAATAATAAGTCCAGAGGAAAACTCCTCACAACAATCCCACAAATGAAAATAATACGACAAGTCTGAATCCTGAATAATTACATGCCAAAAGTCTGAATAACTGAAGTAAATGAAATGTCTCTAAAGAAATGGGCGACATGCCCTACAACTGATAACTGATAAACATGGAGTCAATGTAGATGAAGCGTCTACAATTAAAGTCCTGTAACTTCCACAAACAGCTACAGCTACAGCTCATCATCTGAATGAGAATCCTAAGCATGGTGTCCTTGTGGCTGGGCACCTAAAATGGTTTTTACAAAAATAGATTTGAAAGAAAATGGGTTAGAGCCCGGAAGTGGAAATCATTTTAAAAACAATAAGTTTTTTAATAGCATTAAAACATTAAATGCAAAATACATGTTAGGACGTGCACTCACATGAAATTCTCACCCCTCGACTACATGTGCACTCCTAACGTACCGTACCCATCTACATGACATACACATCTAACCAAACCGTAATAAGTTCTACCCCTTACTACTCGATCCCCATATTACATTCTAGCGTTATAAAATAAATAGAGGGTTTCACTTAAACTCAGATTCTCAATTAGTAACATAATTCACTATCGGTTAACCCGTTATGTTTTCTCAAAACATTACCATAATATTATTCACAATACCAATTATGAAAGTTCCCATTAATTAAGTGTATATTATTCACGTCATAAATATACAATACAAGCACCCCGAGACTAGCTGCAGTGCACACATACTCTGCTATCCATCCCGGTACATCACGTACATAAGGATCACATATTCCGAATCTCTCAGGAATAGTTCTCAGATAACAACATCACAAATAATGGAGGCGAACAAAGTCACATCACATGGGTCACGCACATACCTGCGCTCCCACGATCAGCAGACTTATTAACATCCCAATAAGTCCTTCTCTGACCTATGTTCATCGAGGTAACCAGTCTAAATCCGAGCAACACAAGGATTAGAGGGCCCTAAGCGAATGCAAACCTCCCGTGATAGCAAGTATGGTAGGTATGTCATACACATAAAATCAATACATATACTAAGTATGCACACGTCTTAGTAATCACCATAATATATTGGTAGAACCCTTCTCATTCTCGTACCGACATATAATACTGCACATTTTATATGTTCCCGGTTAATATAATAAATTAGACCGTCAATAACTCACATCGTAATAGACACTCACGTCCTACTTCATATTTTCCCTTAGGTTCAAACTACACTACTAGGTTTGACTCCTCATTATATCCCAAACATCCCAAATATACCAATTAATCATCATGGGAAGGTTATCTCTATGTATACACAAGGTTACGGGACACTCGGGATCAAAACAGGCTAAAAAGCCTAAACTGTCAACTCGTTCGAACGAGGCTGTTCGAACGAGAGTTCGTTCGAACGAACATGGCTATCTAGCGAGATCTCGTTCGAACGAGATTATCGAATGAAATTCACCCTCGTTAGAAGTCAGAGGTCAACTCGTTAGAAGCTCGTTCGAATGAGCTCATTCGAACGACCAGGGCAGGTCTTCTAACGAGTGGCCAGTTTCGAGCCCAGAAATCCTTAATTCGTTTTTCCAACTTCTCTACTCCTCAAATATCATCCAAACATAACTCAAACGATTATTCAAAGCCACTAATCATCCCTAAACATATATAGGTCATATACTAACATGATTTGTGGGGTTAATTCATTCTAACCTCATTCAATTATCAAATCTCTTCATTTATCCCCAAATTTACATGAACAAGAACCCTAAAATTCATAAGTCATAAATGAGCCTAATTAAATCCGTTTTTGTTTCATCCAACATGTATTAACCTCAGATTATTCACCTACATATAGTTCTACATACAAATCCTCATCAATTTGTAAGATTCTATTTCCAATTTAATGGGTTTTTCATTAACTCCCAAGAACAATACAATTTAATTGAATATCCTACGCATGGAAGAAGCATTCTGTATAAAAACGAAATTAAATCACTTGCCTTATTTGAATCTCTGAATTTGATGACGAATTTCTGAAGTGTTTTCTCTCTCTCTCTCTGCAGAATTCCTTCTCTCTCTCTCAACAAGCTTTTCTTCTCAAGGTGCTAATGGAGGTTGGGTTGGTTTTGCCAAGTTATAAAGTTTCTAACATCTCCCGTAGCCCACTACCTAAATTGGGGTTGGAAATGGCTTAGTGGGTTAATACTAAGTCAGATTTTTAACTCTAATTTTCGTGGGTTTTAATTACCCAATTTCCGAAATTACCAAAATGCCCTTATAAGTTACCGGTATGGCCCAAAAATGCCCCGGGACCCAAACTTAACCCCCGGCTAATGTTTTCTGACTATTTCGACCCTTCCGGACGCGTTGGCGCACTCAAAATGACCATACGGGTGATAAATATAAAATTCACTTTTTAATTCAAATAATTATATTCCTGACGCGACTGTCACACGCGTCTCAACAAAATTTCTAAATTGCCGTATTTCAATCTCACGACAAATTTCATAATTCAAAATTCATATATAATCATATATGCTCATATAATAAAATACCAACTCGCATCTCGCTAGTATTTTAATCCGGATTAATTTCCAATTAATACACATTTAATTTAATTAATCCCATAAAATAAATATCACAAAAATACGGGGTATTACACCCGAAGTCTTTCCTATGGCTTCTTCTTCATCATAAGCAATGCATCCATCCGTTTAGGGTAGGAGCTGCTGGTCATAAAGTGAGCAGTAAAGGCCTATGCTAGAGCTTTAAAGTTTCTGATTAACCTATGAGGCAGCCTCTTAAACCACTTCTGTGCTACATCATGTATCCTAGAAGGGAAAATTCATCACATCAGTGCATCATTGTGGCTCCATAAGGCCCTTGCTTGTCTTTATTACCGAATGTGGTCATGCCTGGGGCTTCTCCCTCGGCTGTAAGTGTTACTCGCTTGAGGTCTAGGAGTCGTGTATTGGCGCTTCCTGGTGTCCCTTTGGATATATCTCTCCATTTTTTCAAGTTGCCTTTAGAGACAATCATTCTCTTCCACATGGAATCGTGTAGCCTTCTCTTGTTCGGGAAGCTTGTCTTTGTAAGCATCGACCAACCTAGAGATATGTGTAGATTTGGGCGGTCCCTGGATTTCTTCGAAAGGTTGCCTTTTCTAGAGAAACTTGGGGTTTGTATGTCGAAAAATCTACGAACTGAGCTTAGGAGTAACTAGGTCTTCCTTCACATCGCCAACTTGAGGAATGTGGTTACTGTGGTGAGACATCTTGGGCTTTCTGTTTGTGAAGATTTTCACAGGAATAGAAATCGCTTTCCACAGACTGTGCCAATTGTGAGTACAAGAAATATCACAATAAAGAGATCCACGAAATCAATCACAAAGATAAAAAGTAAATATCACACGCAACTTGCCTACGTCCACAGAGAGGTTAGTATTTATTATAGTGTCTCTCAATAATGTTTGTTACATCCTTTTACCCCGGGTTAGAGTATGCAATTTATAAGTGCATAGAGTATACATTGAGTTGTACAAGGACCCAATTAACACATAAATATATCAAGGAGTACCTGAATATCTCTCCCGAGATTATTATTAATTGATTTGACTATATTCGTAAGTGTTCTAGTGTATTTAAAATACTCATGTGTAAATTAAATCATGTTTTGCGTCGGGAAACTCTTCTATTAATCTGGGTTTGTCAGCTACTTTTATGAGTCATATTAAATGGGATCCCACACCTTATTTGATTCCTAATGCTCTTAAGTCTCTATTGACCTTTAATGCATGATCATTTGAATGTTGATGGATACTTTATTTATGAAGCTTTGACATTCCTTAGAGCATTTCTTGATGAGTGGTCTTAATTTTTTTCTTCCTTTCAATGAGTATATCTCGTATTGATTAATGAAATTAAAATTTCTTTATTAGACTTTCTATGATGGAATTTTGATTGTTCTTTTTTTGAGGCCTTATATGATCTTTCTTGATGTTGATGGATGTTTTCTCGACACTACAAGAAATTTCACCATTATCAACATACAAATTATGTTGCTAATGTTAGAAATGTGTTGCTGAAAGGTCTTGGCAACATATTTTGCTATGTTGCCAGCTTGTTGCCTATTGTCTGTCTAGGAAACCCTTTGGCAACACAACATGATTTTGTTGCTGAAGGTATACTTTTGTCAACACACAATTTTGTTGCCAAAAGTATTTTATAATTTGTCAAATTTGTAATAAAAAATATTATTTATGTTGCCAAAGGTCACTCAACAGCGACAGAAATAGTTTTGTTGCCAAAAACCAACCTTTCAGCGACACAAATTATGTTGCAGAATGTAAGGTAAGTGATATAAATATAACTTTCAGCAACATAATTATTGTGTTGCCAAAATTTATACCTTTGGCAACACAACTATCGTGTTGCCAAAAACAATACCTTTGGTAACACAAGAGTTGTGTTACCAAAGGTATAGCCTTTTGGCAACACAACTCTTATGTTTACAAAAGCTATACCTTCGGCCACACATCTCTTATATTGCCAAAAGTTATCTTTTCGCAACCAAATATTTGTTGCCATATCCAAAGTGATAGATGTAGATGATAACTTTTGGCGACAAAAAATTGTGTTGCCAAAGGTACTATATTTTTATTTATTACCTATTATTTTTTCGCAATTAGTGATACTTTTAAACCTCCACTTTTCATCAAATGTGAAACCTTATAATCCAAAATAACATTGCGCATTTTTCATACAATCATAAGTAATATAAAGTTCCACAATTTTCAACCAAATCTCATAAATATGAATTACAAAATAATACTTCATCACAATCCAAGTATAAAGGTACAAAGTAAATGCCTCCCAAATGAGAACATAACAAATCCTAATACATTAAAACATCAAAAGATGTTAAAAAATCCATGTAAACGAAACTAAGACGACGACGACAATATGGCTCCCGTACACTATAAGAAATCGCAGCTCCAATCCACCACTAACATAATAACTCCAGGAAAAATCCATCATCAACCTGCACAAGATACAAAAAAAATGGCTACATGGGTTTTTATAACTTCAAATGCATGTATGTTTGACTTAATCAATTTAAAACACTATCTAATTTCATAAAATTTTGACAGAGTTTCCTTTGTTTATTCATGAAATCTAATCTGTTTTAACATTAAAATAAACCCAACAACAAAAAACACAGGTAAACCACCAATAAATCTCTTCGTCTGATTTAACATCTAAAAATAGTATTCGAGTAGCTACATAAACTTAAAGAAGTATCCGAGTAGCTACGTACCTCGATCCTCCGTATCCATTGACTTTTTCATGTGTTGCAAATCCATTTTCATTCTGCACAAAATACGAAATAAATTTATTATCTATCCGACTTCAAAAGATAATAACAATTTATAACTATTATAGTTATATATATTAACATTTATATATATATATAACCTCTGTTGTCAATATTGGTCGATTCACAATACGTATCGCCCGATTCGGTTCGATACACGGCTAAAATGATACGTATCGCTGGCATGAATCAAAATCGTCAATTTGCTGCTTTGGCCACTTTATAAACAACAGTTTTTTTGCCTCATTTTGTCCCCATTTTGGCCACTTTATATTGTTTCTTTCGATAAGAAATTTTCTATTGTTTTTGCCTCAAATCGTGAAAGAGTTGGCGCTTGCGTTCAATTAAGAAATAATATAATAAACACCTTTTTAACCCAAACAAGCCCTCAACATGCAACTAGGTGTGACTGAAACAATATGAAATCATGCAAGAGTTATTCAAACACACATAATTAAGGAAAAATCCCCCACAGGGGCAAAACCATTTGTATATGACTATAATTTGTAAGAGAAACGGCTTACAATCGGATTACACTGAAATACAAGTTTTTGACTAAGAATTATCGGCAGGCATCGGATTATGTAGTCGCGGCTGGAAGACTCCCTTTCCAGTAGGGTTGGCGGCTGGAACTATCCCTGTCCAGTAGGGCTGCAATGAAGAGGAAGGAACGGTCCACTTCACAAAGGGTTGAACAACAGCAATGGTGTTCTTGGGTTACCAAACTTGATTCACATAGATATGGAAGATGTGTGAATCTAAAAACCTAGAATCATAGGACTCAATAGGTGAAGACTTTAGGGTTGATATGCTCTGAAAAACGTGGGAAAGTCTTATCGAAACCAACTACTGATCGTGGCTTAAATAAGGAGTCAAAACCCTAAAAAATCTTCTACACGATCTGGCAGAGTTTATCCTCGGCCGACCGGTCCTGGCCTCAGGCGGATCGGTCCGATGGCGGATCGGTTCTTTTAATTTGAAGCCAATTCGGTTCGCAATCGGTTCGGTGCTCTCTGGACTCAAGGCGGTCCGGTCCGGTCCTGGGCGGATCGGTCCGCAGTCGGATCGGTTCTTTTTATTTTGGGGCGGACCGATCCGGCTGACTGTTTCCAGATTCCTTCTTCTTTTGATCTTCGGATTTTGGATTTCGTTGATGACGATGTGATCTTTTCAACCATCAATCTTGTAACGGCGTATGACATAACATATACATAAAGATGGACAAATTGTCCTTACAAATCTCCCCCTATGTCTATGCCGGAACAAACATAAAAAATCCGAATTATCAAGTATGAACAATGCCTATACAAATCTACCCTTCCATGAACCCAAAACTGAAAGAGGTACATAAGACTAAGGCTGCATCGTTTGTTCTTCAATTCTTCAGGAATCTTCACGCTTTTCTCATCAGGGTGTGTATCATTATCAAGGATGTACCTACACACATGAGATAAAGCAAATACCAAGTGACGTATCGAGTTTGAAATGAGATAATAAACATATGCATATATCAATTTATGAGCAAACTAAAATTTCAATTCTCCCCCATAATTAGATAATTCATTCTCCCCCTTTTTATGATGTCCCCAAATAGACAAATGAGAGAAATAAATCAAATAAGCAAGAGCGGGGTGTCACTAGGATAAAACCACACCATGAATGAACATAAAATAACCAAGTCGGTGGAAGCGTAAATGAATTGGAGTGATCAAAATTCGATAGGAAAATCAATGCATACAAACATGACATATGTGCACGATGAATATTGGATATTCCTAACAAATGAACTCAAATGTTTCCTTTGGTGTAAAATAATGACAATATAAGATATTTACTCAATCAAATCAACAAATCAAAGCTCAAAATGATTTTCACACCAATAACGTCCAAAATGATTTTATGCTTTTTCAGGACTTTTAAGGAAGTGCAATCCCGTTTATACGCTCCAACCAAACTCCCTCAGATATAATTTTGAATAGAGGCATTCTAAATTCTCAAACTTTGGAGAATTGATGGTGAAACCTAAGTGGCCCATATTTGGCATGAATTGCTTTTTATTGCCTGTAAATTTTTTCGGGCTCTTTTAACCTCTTAGGACCTCGGATATTAAAATTCCTCCATTTTTTAGGTCATTTTTAACGGTGGCTTTTGCGCAAAGGATATATGATTACCTTTCGCCGCCCCTCCCCGTTATACAAAAAAACACAGTCTCACCAAAATGTTTTTACATGCATTCCAATCTTGTCAAGTTTTATCGCATATTTTACATTGTATAGACAGGATTGAGATGAAAACACGCAAGCCAACATGAGATAGATAAGTGCAATAATCAAATATAGCCGTGCATGTGTGCAATAAAGGATATAGGAGTCAAACATGTAGGAAGATATCACTAATTACATCTCAAGGACTCCAATCAATGTTAAGCACATGGATGAAATGATGTAGCGTCCCAAATCTCTACCAAACAGTCACATGGATATATGAAATGAAGTTGTGACTTGGCTATCTTAAATTCTCATCCATAAAAGGTGCAAAACAAAAGAAAAAAACTTTTTGTATTTTTCAAAACAAAAATATATACAAAATGATACATACTAGCAATAGGCAAACAATGTCATCATGAAAATCACCCTATGCTAGTAAACAAGTCAAACCTCAATCATTAGGTGCAGAGGGGTTTTCCAAAGGTGGTGACAACTTATGAAAAACCTCCATCAGTTCTTGTGAAGTTTTGACTAAAAACTTAACTTGCTCTCCTAAATGTGCAAACTCTCTCATGTAGTCCCCGGGAGCATGTAAAGTATCATGTGTGGGTGCATGTGTACCAGAAACACGTGTAGAAGCAAAACGTGACACATACCCCAACTTAAAGCAAAATTCCCTAAGGTGTCCTCTCCTTTTGCAATGTGAGAAAACATAAATAGGCCTAGGAACACCTCTCTCAAAAACTCTAGGACGCACTTTCCTAAAAGGAATGGGACGCCTAGGTGGGTTAGGGTGAGACACATGTGAAACTGTCACTAAAGTGGGAACCGACTCGGGTGCTAATTGGGAAGAAGAAGCACCGTCATGACTTATTCCTAACTTCTCACCTTTACCCTTAAGAACCACCTTTTCAACCTTCATAGGTGCGTTCTCAAACTTGACTTTGACCACCCTGGCATGTTCGAGATCACTCTCGAGTTGGGATACACATGTCGTCAGACTAGACAACTTGTCGGCCAAATCACACTTCTCCTTTCTCAAAACCTCCTTATCTTTCTCCAAATCTAAAACCCGACGACCTAAATCCCTATTATACCTTTTTGTTTTCAAGGTCTCGGTGTACAACTCTCTAAAAGCTTTTTGGAGCTCACTTTCATCTCCACTTTCACTCCCACTTTCTCCCTCACTTGATGCGCTCACACCATCACTATCACTTTCGTGTGCACTATTGTGGGACAAGGTGGGTGTGCTCACACGACTAGAAAAAGCTACAAACTTCTCACCACTAGTCTCATCACCCTCACCTTCACTACTATCACTAAGTGTGGCGGGCATAACTACTTTCTTTCCTTTCTTTCTAAGCCACGTAGGACACTCAAACGACTTATGTCCCTTACCCCCACATTCAAAACAAGTGACGTTCTCAAAATCTTCTTCACACTCCTCATCGGATTTATTTTATTTTTCCCTCTCACCACTTTCTTTGGCCTTTCCTTTCTTTTTATTTTTCTCAAAAAAATTCTTTTTATTGGAAGAATTATTTTTGTTTATGTTGCGAAATTTTTTAAAATTTTTCGCAAACAAGGTCATATCATTAAAATCAAAATCTCCCTCAGAATCGGACTCACAAACTGTTTCTTTCTTTTTCTTAAAATGATTCTTTAAAGCAATGCCTTTATCCTTAGCCTGAATGGTTTTGGGAAACATGTCAATCTCATAGGTTTGAAGATCTCCTACAAGTTCTTCCAACTTAAGTGATTTCAAATTTCCCAACGAGTTCAAAACAGTGACTTTCGGAATAAAGCGTTTTGGGAGAGATCTCAAAATATTTTTAACGACACGCGTGTTATCAATCACTTCACCCAAATTAAAACATGTGTTAACAATGTCCGACAATCGTGCATAAAAATCATCAAAGCATTCGGACTCAGACATGGTGATAGTCTCAAATTGGGTGGCCAAATTTTGTAATTTTGACTCTTTAACCGCGTTCGTACCCTCATGTGTCAATTTCAAAACATCCCAAGCCTCTTTAGACGTGGTGCACGCCATAATTCGGCGAAACTCATCAGGAGAGACAGCTCCAGAAATAGCACTCAGACCACGGGAATTAAAATTGGACAATTTATAATCATCTTCAGTCCAGGCTGACACGGGTTTTAAAGTGGTGATGTTATTAATAGTGACCGTGGGAGGAGTCCAACCATTTTCGCAAAGCAACCAAACACGCTCGTCAATGGCTTTTAAAGCCGACCTCATACGGGCTTTCCAATAAGAATAATTTGTCCCGTAAAAAATAGGCATTTTATAATATGACTTCTCCATTTGAACACGCACTTTTTCAAAAATCAATATTTTTTTTTGGAAAATTGATATCTTAGAAAAAAATTTGCGGAAGTTAGGAATACGTAACAAGATAGCGTAACCTGCTCTGATACCAATTTGAAAGAGTTGGCACTTGCGTTCAATTAAGAAATAATATAATAAACACCTTTTTAACCCAAACAAACCCTCAACATGCAACTAGGTGTGATTGAAATAATATGAAATCATGCAAGAGTTATTCAAACACACATAATTAAGGAAAAATCCCCCACAGGGGAAAAACCATTTGTATATGACTATAATTTGTAAGAGAAACGGCTTACAATCGGATTACACTGAAATACAAGTTTTTGACTAAGAATTACCGGCAGGCATTGGATTCTGTAGTCGCGGCTGGAAGACTCCCTTTCCAGTAGGGTTGGCAGCTGGAACTATCCCTGTCCAGTAGGGCTGCAATGAAGAGGAAGGAATGGTCCACTTCACAAAGGGTTGAACAACAGCAATGGTGTTCTTGGGTTACCAAACTTGATTCACATAGATATGGAAGATGTGTGAATCTAAAAACCTAGAATCATAGGACTCAATAGGTGAAGACTTTAGGGTTGATATGCTCTGAAAAACGTGGGAAAGTCTTATTGAAACCAACTACTGATCGTGGTTTAAATAAGGAGTCAAAATCTTAAAAAATCTGCTACACGATCTGGCAGAGTTTATCCTCGGCGGACCGGCCTCAGGCCTCAGGCGGATCGGTTCTTTTAATTTGAAGCCGATTCGGTTCGCAATCGATTCGGTGCTCTTTGGACTCAAGGTGGTCCGGTCCGGTCCTGGGCGGATCGGTCCGCAGTCAGATTGGTTCTTTTTATTTTGGGGCGGACCGGTCCGGCTGACTGTTTCCAGATTCCTTCTTCTTTTGATCTTCGGATTTCGGATTTCGTTGATGACGATGTGATTTTTTTAACCATCAATCTTGTAACGGCGTATGACATAACATATACATAAAGATGGACAAATTGTCCTTACAAATCGTAAGTCCCGTGACTAGACAGTCGATTCATACAAGTTACATTGGTTCCGTGATATTTTTTAGTATTTCTTACGGGACCATATTGTGGTTATTTTACGTTTTAACCCTTTAGCGGCGTGTTTTTATGCCCAAGTCTTACTTTTGGAAAATTTACGTCATATAATCAAACCGGGAGTCCTGTGGCCATGCGGCCATTGCCGACGAGTTACATTGATCCCGTGTGAGATTTTTATGCCTCTTACGGGATCATTTTGTGGTCGTTTTACATTTTCACCCTTTGATGGCATATTTTTATGCTTAAGTCTAACTTTTGGAAAATTTACATCTTATAATCAAATCGGGAGCTACGTGACTTCTCGGTCCATTCATATGAGTTACGTTGGTCCCGTGCGAGGTGTTCGTGACTCTTACGGGATCGTGTTGGGGGTATTTTATATTTTCACCGATTGACGGCATGTTTTTATGCCTAAGACTAACTTTTGGCAAATTTACATTGTATATTCAAATCAGAATTCTCGTGACTATGTGGTCGGTTCCTACGAGTTACATTGGTCCCGTTGAAAGTTTTCATGCCCCTTACAGGAAAATTTTATGCTTGTTTTACGTTTTCACTCATTGACGGCATGTTTTTATGATCGAGTTTAACTTTTTGCAAATTTACGGTGTATACTCAAATCGAAAGTTCCGTGACTAAACGGTCGATTCCTACAGGTTATATTGGTCCCGTTCCAGTTGTTCATATCTCTTATGGGACCATATTGTGGTTGTTTTACTTTTTCACCCTTTAACGACATTTTTTAATGCCTAAGTCTTACTTTTGGCAAATTTATGTCATATGATCAAATCGGGAGTCCCGTGGCCATGCGGCCATTTCCTACCAGTTACATCGATCTTGAACGAGGTGTTTCTTCCTCTTACGGGATCGTATTATGGTTGTTTTAAGTTTTCACCAATTGACCGCATGTTTTTATGCTTAAGTCTAACTTTTTACAAATTTATGTCGTACACTTGAACCGTGAGTCACGTGACTACGCTGTCCATTCCTACGAGTTACATTGGTCCCGTCGGAGGTGTTCATGTCTCTTGTGGGACCGTTTTGTGGTTGTTTTAAGTCTTCAATCTTTGATGGCATGTTTTAAGACTAAGTTTAATTGTTTGCAAATTTACGTTGTATACTCAAATTGGGAGCCCTGTGACTACTCGGTTGGTTCTTACGAGTTACATTGGTCCCGTACGAGGTTTTCGTGCCTCTTACGGGACCGTTTTGTGGTTGTTTTAAATTTTCACCCTTTGATGGCATATTTTTACGCTTAAGTCTAACTTTTGGAAAATTTACATCGTATAATCAAACCGTGAACTCCGTGACTACGCGATCCATTCCTACAAGTTACATTGGTCTCGTGCGAAGTCTTCGTGCCTCTTACGGGATCATGGTGTGACTGTTTTACGTTTTCACCGATTGACGACCTGTTTTTATGCCTAAGCCTAACATTCTACAAATTTACATTTTATATTCAAACCGGAATAGCCGTGACTAAGTGGTCGATTCCTACGAGTTAAATTGGTCCCGTTCAAGGTTTTTGTTCCACTTATGGGACAATTTTATGCTTGTTTTATGTTTTCACTCATTGACGGCATGTTTTTATGCCTAAGTTTAACTTTTTGTAAATTTAAGTTGTATTCTCAAACCGAAAGTCCTGTGACTACACGGTCGATTCATACAAGTTACATTGGTCTCCTGCTAGTTGTTAGTATCTCTTAGGGGACCATATTGTGGTTGTTTTATGCTTTCACCCTTTAGCGGCGTCTTTTTATGCCTAAGTCTTACTTTTGGAAAATATATGTCGAATAATCAAACCGCGAGTCCCGTGGCCATGCGACCATTTCCTACGAGTTACATTGGTCCTATGCGAGGTTTTCGTACCTTTTACGGGACGTTTTTTGGTCGTTTTACATTTTCACCCTTTGATGTCATAATTTTATGCTTAAGTCTAACTTTTGGAAGATTTATGTCGTATAATCAAACTGGGAGCTCCGTGACTATGCGGTTCATTCCTACGAATTACATTGGTCCCGTGCGAGGTGTTCGTGCCTCTTACGGGACCGTGTAGTGGTTGTTTTATGTTTTCATCGATTGAGGACATGTTTGTATGCCTAAGTCTAACTTTTTGCAAATTTACATTCAATGTTTAAACCGGAATTCTCGTGACTATGTGGTCGGTTTTCATGCCTCTTTCGAGACAATTTTATGCTTGTTTTACGTTTTCACTCATTGACGGGATGTTTTTTTGCCTAAGTTTAACTTTTTGTAAATTTATGTTGTATACTCAAATCGAAAGTCCCGTGACTACACAGTCGATTCATACAAGTTATATTGGTCCTGTGCTAGTTGTTCGTATCTCTTACGGGACCATATTGTGGTTGTTTTATGTTTTCACGCTTTAGCGATGTGTTTTTATGCCCAAGTCTTGCTTTTGGCAAATTTATGTCGTATAATCAAACTGAGAGTCACTCAACTAACTATTTCACCTTAGGCTTTTCTCCGTTTATCTCCTATAAAATTTAGTTGCACTGTATGGTGACCATGATAATTTATAATTTATCACCCATCTATGTTATAGCATTCACATTTTCACCACAATCATTTATATATTGCTCTTATATGCTGAACACATACATAAACTATGACGTGTCTGCCAGGCGAGACATAGAACATCTCAGTCAACTTTACCAATACGCGTCCATCATAGAATGTACGAAGTAGCACTCCACTTGGACCAATTCACTTAATTTTATGAGTAATATCATCACCAATTAAGGTCTCTATTGGGCTAGGATCGGGTCAGCTAGAACTGGATAATAGCAAATATGGGGTTGCCTAAGCTGGAACCAAAAAATCATGTATCCTGACCTAACCAACCCAATTTGTTGCTTTTCCACCCCATTTACTTAGATAATACTTTATCATAATATTAGTTTAATATCTAGTTAGGCATTGAAGACCTAATATAGCTAGCGAGATACACACAAAGAGAAAGATCTATGGTATTGAGAATACATACATGTATATGTATACATATATAGAGATAAATTACTCCAATAAAATGTCGTTGAAAGTGGTTATAATATTCGACAACAAGGGTTCACTCACACAGTGTCGATCTATCCATCATTTTGTTCCATAATAATGGGAGCTTTTGAATTTCCTCTTTCTATATTAAACTGAGCAACTTCTCCTCCATTATTATGGCACTTCCTTGCCTAACTAAAGAATTTTTATCGTCATATATACGCGCCACATGGGATTCTAAAGTCCCTGATTTTGAATACCTATTTGGGCCAGTTCTACACTACTGAATGTGGCAGCTGTATTCTTGATACTGTTATCAGAATTGTTTGCCACATTGAAGATCTAATCTACTTGGAGGTTTGTTTTTTGCCAAAATCATGGGAGACTGACCAGTTGGGGTTTGTTCCTGAGTTGTGGGAATTTCCATAACTACTTCTATTGCACTAAAGTTGACATCTTTTGGTAAAAAATAACCAGTCGCATCTTATGGGATTTTATCCAACTCATATATTTTATATTGAATTTAACTCATATGTTTGAGATTGAATTTGAACAATGAACTCTTGGGGCTTTTTGGAAATATTCTACTAAATAGGTAGGTCTGTTGTAACTAACTCGTTATTTTGTTCCCTCTGAGAAAAACATAACTTAATATTTTTAATTACAGATCATGCCAGTTTAATCACGTCACTATCACAAATGTTCCATCTCACGTCGGTGCCGGTCCAGATCCTAGTTTCATCATGCCAATTAGTTTGAACATTTTTTCAAGTGAGGTCATTTTTTATGCAGGTCATTTCTTTTTTATGGATCTGCAGCTATTTTGGAAGAAATCTGCATTGGGTTAGTTTGGAATGTAATTGTTATTTTTTAAACTATCTCTTTACGGATCTACTATGATATTTTTAATGATTAATTTAATTAAATATTTATTTACACATTAGTTAGTTTAATTACATATTTAATTGCTTAAGGTGAAATAGTTATATACTGTTATATATAGCTATATACTGTTATATATGGCCGTAACAGCTATATATATAACAATTATATAACTGTTACAACTATATATGTAACAGTGATATACAACTATTATATATATAGTTATAACAGTTATATATAACTGTATAACTCTTATATATATACACACACCATAGAGATAAATGAAGATTTTACACAACACACACACGCACACGTAACTAAATGAAGATTTTACTTTGGTGAAGGTGCAATACATATAAAGTCTTCTATCGTCGATATAAAATACTTACCAAATTTATTCGCAATTTAAGATCCCCTGGATAAGCTCCCTCGTTCTTGATCCTTGCGTATTTGTGCAAACCTTTGCCTCGTGCATTCCTAAAACTCTTCATTTTTTTTATCTTGATCATGTATCTTCTATTGTTGAGCATCTATCTTCTCTTGTTGGATAATATTTCTCTCCTCGACTAAAGCCAATTTCTCTCTTAGTTGTCTCACCTCGTCATCACGAGACCTCAACTGTCTAATTGTACTTTAAGCTTTAGAGGGCTTCAGGCCTACCCCCCATCCAACAATATGACCCGATCTTTTTCCAAAAACCTCAATCGACATCTCCTCTTGTGACATAAATGGTGCATTTGGTCGCGAGGATCTCTCTTTAAGCTTCAAAAACTTCTCCTGCCATATTTAAAAAATTATAAGCTCACAACATAATTAGTCAACGAATTTTATAATAACAATATAAAGAAGTTAGCAATAAGGGATCGCTCGCAATATAATTAATTAATCAAAGATGTACATACATATTTTTCCTTGCATTTTGGATCCACCCAATCATTCTTTTTCTCACTCCAATGAGATGATTTGAAGAAGTCAATAATATGTGGTCTCTCACCACCATTTTCTCTAGCCTGTTCATAAATGGAACCAATGAGAATATGATTATATATTGACAAGTAATTAAATTCATAGTTTACAAAATGCATCCCCTCAATTGACATGGCAGCTACAAATGATCGCGACCCATAAGTACTATTCCATGACAAACTAGCACGTGCTAATTGAGCTTTTAGTGACCATGACTAATTAAAAACATAAAAAAAATACTAAATGGATCTCCAATAATGCAATTTTTAAGGAATAACTAAATTACAAATATAATGAAATACGAATTAGTTACCTTGAACTTCTCACCACTCCAGACATCATATGTGATGTACTCCCAATCGTTTGGTGTAACCCCTCCGTATGGATTCTTTTTAGGGTCGACTCTATCCTTCAATAATTTCTTGTAATGTATGTACATTTTACTCCTCCAACCACTGTACCTCCATGCACACTTTCTATGAATAACATATCTGACAAACTCATCCTCATCACAGTTAACAATTTTGAATTTATCCTACAAAATTTCTTTTTAATTAGAAATACACACAATAACATTCAAAGAATAACTAACTCAAAGAATCAAATATAACTACCTGAATCCTGGCGATTACTGCATCTTGTGTCCCAAAATCAATTTCACTCCAATGAGTCACCCCTTGAAGTGGTGCCTTATTTCGAACCTCAACTCTGATTTTTTATCCTAGAGAAGGAGCATTTACACCCATAGGTACTCCATCACCTTCCAACACACGCACTTCAAGTTTTCCATGTCTTTTTACCATGTTTTCGACTTTCATTCCACGTGTTAATCCTCTCACTCAGTTTTTGGTTCTGGTGGCTGTAGAAAAAGAAAGATCATAAAGTAACATAATAAATGTCAAGTATTACACAGTAAACTACTAATAAAATAATAAAAAAGGAACACGTTAGCAAATGCATGCAATTCTGTTTCCCCGGTATCATCGTCATCTAACTCCAGTACATCCCAGGTTCCCTGATGTTGAACTTTTTGTACAATTTTCCATTGTGTACCTAACTTTGTATCATTGACATAGAAAACTTGTTGAACCTGACTAGGCCAAACAAATGGATCATCTTTATACCGCCAACTCTTGACATTAATACTAATAAAATGTGAATCAGTGCACACTGTTTTCCTACTACCGGTGTTGAACAATTCGCATTGGAACAAAATGACTTTATGCCCGTAAATATATGTCATCACATAAATTTTGCACAATTAATCATAAAAGTATAGCTCACGACCGCCGTGTTCCCCTTTGGAGATCAACCCACTATTCTGACTCCTACGATGCACGTCTCGGTCCCCAGTATGGAATCGAAATCCATTGCAAATGCAACCCGAATGTAGATTCACTATCACGTTAGGTCCATTTGCTAATGACCAGAGCTCATCATTTGCTTTGGGGGACCCTTGCACTCGTAAAAGATTCATCTGTGTAAACAACATATGAAAGTCGTATTAAATTAATGTTAAAGTGATGCAAAGTAAATTTCTTTATATATCTTACCCGTTCTTTAAACCACTTCGAAAATTTTTCGCGTTGACTTTGAGTTATGTCACGTCCATTTGGAATTTGAAGTAGATTTTTGTGTTCCCTAATTAGAAAAATTTAATTTATTAATAAAATGGATAATCAAACAAAAAGATTCAATATCATGAATATTATAAATTTAAAACACGTACTCTAGATACGAATCAACCTTATCAGTGTTATACAACACAAACCACTAAGCCATATTGGTTAAGGACGGACATCAGGATCCCTTGAGAAACATCCGAAAGGACAGACATTTTGGTTAAGGATAGCTAGCCCCAAGCCACATTTTGGTTAAGGATAGCTACCCCCACATGTTAAATTCGATTTCAACATGGCTCAAGTACATTGAGAAAAAAGGTCAAACACTCTTTCATGATGCATGTCTCCATAATGGAACCTTCAGGCCTGGCTCGGTTAGACATAAATTCCTTCAAAGTTCCAAGAAACCTTGAAATTAATAATAGTTATATGAATATTACACATTTTACACATCTTTCAAGATATTAAAATAAATTAACGTTATAATAGTTTCATTTACCTTTCAATTGGAAACATTCATTGATATGGTATCGGTATAGCAAGTTTGGACTCACGTGACAAATGAACAGCCAAATGGACCATTACATCAAAGAATGTCGGGGGAAAAATCTTCTCCATTTTGCAAAGTATTAGAATTATGCGTTCCTCTAATTTTGCCAAATCCGTCCACAGTAATGTTTTGAGGCACAACTCTTGAAACCATTCACCCAACTTAGCTAATGTAGTATAAATATCTTTAAGAAGGTATCCACGCATCCCAATGGCAAGAATTGGTTGTAACAAGACATGGCAATCATGGCTTTTAAGGCCCAATAATTTTTAAGCCTTTGTAGTCACATATCTTTAGATGTTTGCAACATAGCCATCTAGATACTCAACTCATTTCAAAAATCATAAAAACACTCCTTCTCCTTTGGGGTTAATGTGTATATTACAAGAGTCTTGCCATAGACCCATCAAGACGCTTTTGTAAGTGCAATTCCTCCCTTATGCCCATATCTTCTAGATCAAGGCATGATTTTTCTATGTCCTTGTTCTTCCCATCCATGTTCAATATTGTTCCAAGTAAATTATCACATATATTTTTCTCAATGTGCATCACATCAAGGTTGTGACGAAGCTTTAGTGTTTTCCAATACGGGAGCTCGTATAAAATGCTTTTCAATGTCCAGTTCAATTCTGTTGGGTCACGAGGCCTTTTCTTGTTGCTAGAATTCTTTCCAAACTTGACATTTGACAAGCAATTCAATTGATTGAGTACTGTTTCCACTGGTAACTCCAAGGATCGAGTTTGATTTTCAGACATAACGTTAAATTCCCTACTCCTTCACCAAGTATGGTCCTCGGGAAGGTAACGTCGATGGCCCAAGTAGCCAATCTTACTTCGTAGGCATTGAGATAATGTATCCTCATTACATGGGGGACAAAAAAGATAACCTTTCGTACTCCACCCGGATAAGTTACCATAGGCAGGAAAGTCGTTTATCATCCACATTACAGCTGCATGCACCCGAAACGTTTATTGAGTAGACACATCATAAGTGAGTATGCCATTTTCCCACAACTCGTTCAACTCATCGATCAATGGTCGCATGTAAACATCAATTTCTTTACCTAGGGCATTAGGCCCGGGAATAAGTAAAGTCATCATGAAAAATGGATCCTTCATGCAGTTCCAGGGTTCTGTGATATATGGCATCATTACCATAGGCCACATGCTATAAGAGGTGCACATGTTCCTAAAAGGGTTGAACCCATCGGTGGCGAGGCATATCCTCACATTACGGGTATCGTTAGCTAAATCAGGATAACACCGATCAAAGTCCTTCCACTCCTCACTATCAGCCGGATGCCTCAATATCCCATCATCCATGCACTTATCATTGTGCCATCTCATGCATGTAGCCGTCTTCCTTGACATAAACAATCTTTGCAACCTAGGTGTCAATGGAAAGTAGCGTACTACCTTTTGCGGGATCTTCTTACCATTTACAAAATTGGGCTTGTATCTAGACTCCCCACATATCGAACAATTATCAAGGAAAGCATTCTCCTTCTAAAAGAGAGCGTAATCGCGTTGGTATGCATGGATTGTCTCATATCCTAAGACCAATTCACGTAGTATCTTTTTAGCTTCACAAATCGACTTCAGAACCAAATTCCCTATAGGCAGAAGATCCACTAATACCTCCATAAACATGTCAAATGACTTATTACTCCATTTACCCACAACCTTAAAATGAAACATTGTAATCACAAATTTTAATAGCTTATATATTTTGCATCCCGGGTACACCTCACGTTGGGTAGCTTTAGTAGTTTTCTTATATTTTGCACATATTTCATTTTGGTGTTATCATACGCTTTGCCTGTCCCAAAATCCAATGAATCACGCCCCGTATAAGTCCCCCTACAATAGTCTTATACTAATTCAGGGGAATCGTCATCCTCGTCTATTTATCACCAATTTCAGCATCTGTGTCATCTTTAGATTCATCGATTTGGTGTTGCGAAATAGATTCCCCATGATGAACCGAGATCTTATAACTTTCCATTATTCCATGTCGTACTAAATGATACATCACAACATGGTCAATGTGCCAATAACAATTACAACAATTATTACACGGGCATTGAATTGTACTATTTTGGCTCACTTTGGCCATTGCTCTGTCAACAAAAGACTTAGCGCCCTCATGATACCGCTCACCTACTCTATGCTTAAGTGTCCTCTAACTCTTGTCCACTTCTTCTATATCTATTTATTGAGAGATTACATAAACAAAAAAATGGATTAAATTTTAGTTTAAAAGTTACATTTTTTTCTTGTATATTTCATACAAAGCAATACATATTCGCTAATTGAGAGAGTACATAAACAAAAAAAGATGAATTAACTTTTACTTAGAAGTTACAATTTATTTACTTGTGTATTTCGTATGAAACAATATAATCGTATCTCCTCCATCTCTAAAAGGTGAGTGGTCCTATCCCATTCAAGAACTCATATTTCTGTAACACACTTAGTAGCGCATCCACATTGTTTCAATCTGAGGAAATTTCGGCAGCATATCCCCATAGTTCTCCAAGTACACGACATAGATTCACAAGTGTTCGTGTTATTTCAATTGATGTCAATTTATCAATTGAAATAACACTCAACACCGCATCAATCTAGTATGTACCCAGAGAACATTAAGAGACATCAATAGAAGTTTCCCTAAAAGTAATAAGTGTACGCAACTAAGTACATAATTATACAGAAACTATCAAGTCCCAAACTGTCCAAACGGGACAATTCGAGAGATCTCAGTATAGGGGTAATGACTCTCGAACGGGTCTAAGGGCTATTAAATGCGTATGCATAAGAACTAGAAGGCTAGTATCTATGCAAACTATGTGTAACTTTTAATTGATGTTTTAAAAGTTATATTGTTCACCGCATTAAAACAACCAATTAGATAGTAGTATTTATACTTTACTTTTAAATTCTTAGACCACAACTAACCCCTTGCAAAAATACTATTAAACCTGTAATTAAAAAGCAATGTACATATCTTCTAAACATTAATTTGAATATTATAAACTGAAAAAAGCGAAATAACATAAATTATAAGTTTAAAAAATTCTTCAATGGAAACATAAATCTAAATATCATTCAAATTTCAAACCAATTATGTGAAATTAAAAAAAATGATGGATGAGTTAACAAGTTACCAACAAGTTGGAGCCGGAGAGAGGAAAAATGGAGATGGAGCCGAAGAGGTCAACCAGACGGAGGTCTGAAGCTTATAAGCTTTTAAATTATAATTGTTAACAAAAAAAATGACTCATTACAAATATATAACTGAATATTATAACGGATACTAACGCACTATCTCAAACGACATAGTTTTGGGCTGTTTTGAAGTGAAGCGAGGGGATTTCTTGTAACCTCACCCTCATTTTCACACCAAAACTAAGTCGTTTTGAGATGGTCTGTTAGTAAACCCGTTATTTGGGTCTGCACTTGATCGGCTGTGTGTGTATATTATATATATATAAATTGAAAAAATAAATAATAATAGATTTCATTACACACAAAACGAATAAAGAACACTGCTTAAAGTATACTCAATCCGCAAACTAAGACCTATATATCCCATATCCAATCCATAAATTAGATCTAGTCGAAAACCAAAATCAAAGCTTAATTAATTGCAATCTATTTTCAAATACTACAAAACAAACCAAATCAAATAAATTTAAGCAACTACACATATAATGAAGTAAAGAACACCATAATAAATAATCTCAATCATCAATAAATGGAACTATAGATTCCAATCTCAAAAAAATATATCAATAAACATAATAATAATAATTAGAAACTTAATTACCTTTAATAAACAGTGTAGACCTCTATTATCTCTTTTTTTCTCTCTGTGCCAGTTATGAATAGCTATTTCTAGAATTTGATTGTATTTACAATATAGGAACAACCCAAATGAACCTCTTTTATAAATTGGGAGATAAACCCTAATTAAAAACACAAGGTCCTAATTTCAAGGAAAAATAATTTTTTATTAAGAAAAAAGATAATCAACACTAAATTACTGACAATCAATTAATTAGCAATGTTTTAAGTATACTCAATCTGCAAATTAAGCACTATATTTCCTATATCCTATCAATTAATTAGCTCCAGTAAAAAACCCACCAAAATCAAAGCTTAATTAACCACAATTCTATTTTCAAATACTAAAAACAAACCAAATCAAACAAATTTAAGCAACTACACATAAAAGGAATTAAAGAACACTATTTTAAATATTCTCAATCATCAAATGAATAAAACTAGAGATTCAAACCCACCAAATGAATAAAGAATATTGTTTAAAGTATTCTCAATCTACAAATTAGTGGAAAGAAATAAGTGAAAAGAAGCTTACAATGGACGAAGGGAGAGCAGAGGTGGAGTGAACCGAGGTCCTATATAGAAAATGCAAATCTCACTGGGAGTTTTTTTTATAGCCGAGGTCTTAAGAGGTTTATAGCCGGAGGGTGAGTAGAGGCGGGTGGTTGGAAGGAGAGAGGGAGAGCAGAGTAGGGTGGTCGGAGGGAGAGAGGTTAGGGTTCGTGTTTTTGCTGAGAGGAGGTTAGGGAGAGCAAAGGTATTTTTTTTAGCTTTTTAGTTAACACACAACAAAAATAAGTAACAAATGAAATAAAATACTTTTGGCATCACAATTTTCTTTGTTGCCAAAAGTATGATATTTTTCTCTACACACTCCTATGTTGCCAAAAGTTAAGTCATGTTTGGGAACAAACAAATATGATGCTAAAAACAAAAATCTCCCCCCTTTTTTTCTAGCTTCCCGCTTGAAATTTTTTACCTTTGGCAACTAGTTGGATTTTATGTTGCCAAAAGTACAATGTAAAATGGTCTTTTGTCAACATAATTAAGATTTTATTACCAAAAGGGTATCTTTGGCAACAAAAATAGCTTGTGTTGCTAAATATTGTTGCTAATGGTGTAAATTCTTATAGTGCGTGGATGAATCTGGTGAGGTATTGAAATTCTTTTGTTGATATTGTGTATGATTTTTTATAGTTCTTTAGCTGAGTTACTTTGATTGAAATATTTTTGCTTGTTCTCCTTGGTGTGAGGTTATTCCTATTATCTCTTGTGAATGTTGTTATAAGCTAAATGATATCAGAGAAAACTATAGTGAAGTATATTATTGCCAATTTAATTGTTATCATAAAAACATTTGTTTATTGTTTTGAAATATTATGGTTTTAGATTAAGGTTTCTAATGGTGTCAAGTTTATTATTCGTTTCGCCTCTAAAGGAGAGTTAGCATAATTTAGAGTAAACATAAAAATATTGCATATAATTTATTAAGTTGACCAATAAATGAGTGACATTTGACTAAAAAAAATTATTTATCAGAAATACCCCTAAAACCTTATAATTATTAAAAAAAACGAAATGATAAAAAGTAAAAACCACAATTACACAACAATTAATAATAAACTCTACCCACCACCCATGCAACCTTTAGATTATTCTCCTTCACTATGTCCGTTGTCCCACTTCTCTCTCTCTCTCTCTCTCTCTCTCTCTCTTTTTTATCGCATAATGGTTGTCTATTCCTATACTCCTTATAGCAATTTATATAATTTTTAGCAGTATGAGAATAATACAGACAATAATGATTTAAACCAACCACAACATGTGATGAAATAAAATAATAATAAATAAAATAATCACATGTATCAATACAAATAATCTAAAATGAATAAACAATCCAGGACTAACATGGTCCATACAATCACTTAACATAAAGAGTCTGAAACTGAAATGAAATGACAACCTATAGTCTAAGAAGGGAAAACAACTCGAACTATAAAATTGATAAGTCTAAACTGCTCAACACTGTTGATCCTATCTATGAACACCTGAAAAAAGTTAATAATATTTTTGGTCAGAGCCTAGAAAGTTGTAAGAAATACTAAATATATTAATGCAGTAATAATGAGGTGACTCATTTATGTAATCTTGCTAACTTGTCGACACTCACATGTAAGAGATACCTCACCCCTCAATCATAAGTCAAATAATCTATTACGAGTGTCCCAACCCAAGGCATAACCAATACTAACAAGTCTTAAATACTAAACTATGGAGCATGCTATTTCACTATCTTGCAACTGTGATGAAATGTAAACCATTACATACATATAGAGTACAACTCAACACAATTCCCACTCATGTCACCTATAAGGTAAGATATACAAAGTCTTGTGATGCAACAATAACGTGATATAAAGTCTTAGAATAACGTGTCCATCCCTGAACTAAGCTAAAAGTGAAGTAGCAACTAAAAGGGTTCTCTAAATATGGAGAATGGTCTAAAATAAACAAAAAACACTATTATCATTTTTTTTTCAAATTTAAGTTCAATTAAACAAATTTTACCAATAAAAATTTGCATCAATTAAACAGATTCTTGTGTTAAAACAATTAACCAATTTTATCTTTTCCCTAAAGAATGCATCCAGGTGATAGCAAGATAAAATAAATTAATCATATATCACGCCGATGTACGAAAAAAACCAACAACAATAAAAATCTCGGATAACCCAACCATACAAATTCACTATGAACGCAATTACAAAAGGAAACAACAATTGACTTACTCAACCGACTCGATGCCCTCAGAAACTTAACGTGTATTAGTTCATTCAATCATCACCAAAATGGCACATAGGAGTCCACCCGTGAAGCTGCCCAACCATGTGGGTCCAGACAAGACTCGGTATCTACCAATTCAAGCTCTAGAACCATTAATAGATCAAACACGACATCCACCGCTTCCAACTTCTAAACCAACACATAGTCCACTACATGAAACTAATACTCAAATTAAGAGTATAAACCTTAATGCACATAAAACTGGAGATCTCAAATAGCATAAAAGATGGAATCTTGGATCTCAAACTGTTTATGCGTAAACTACGCAATGGAGGCTTTTTGATATGTATAAGAAATTGATTTTCACCAAAACTCTCAAAGAAAACTAATTTCAACACTCCTATTTATAGAAACACTATTTTTGAGGTGGCATCGATATTATTAAGGTCGTTGGAATGGGATTATTAAGGTCGTATAGACGAGTTATGTATTCTCATTACGGACAATTTTTACAAAATATAAAAAACTCATTTGATCATCATTTTAAGATCTCATTCGAACAAGATTGCACTACTCGTTTGATCGTAGTTCAAAGCTCGTTTGAACGAATTTACATTACTCATTTGTACGAGTTTGCACTACTCGTTTGAAAATCGTCTGACGCTCATTTGAACGAGATTGCACTACTCATTGTCATTTGAACCTTGTTTGATCCTCGTTTGAATGACACAAAAAAACTAAAAAATATTTCTTCAAAAATAAGCCTTAATGATTTATAAACTTAAACACCCAAAACTAAATCTAATGATCAACATAATATGCATTTATACCTCTCGAGATCCATGGACTATGAGGACTAAACTTAACACAGAACATGACACAATGATGTAGATGCTTGGCCGATATATTCTTCAATCATACATATCACATGATTTTGAAGGATAAATCAACTCAGACCTAACCTATGACTTAAAGTAGTTTTGTCCTAACAGAATTAAGCTAAAAAATATAAATTGACCTGATTCGTAAATTTTTCCATACAAATCTCCCCATTTTGTTATTTTAAAATAAAACTTAAAATAAAAACCTATGAGCCATCAAGCTCTCTAAAAGACATAACCCCCAACCCCAAACGAAAAAAGAAAATACATTTAACAATCTCAAATGCAATGAAAATATATAATATTATAAATATGCATATGAATAAACCCTCTCCCTTTGTCTAATAATATCCACTTAAGATAGAACGTCTCCTCTAAAAATCTCCCCCGATAATAAATATTGAGATACCGTTTCCTCCCATTTTTGTTTAGAAATAGACAAAGATAAAGATGAATAATAAAACCATTTATCCACCTAAATGAAATATAGGTAAATATGGAAAAAGAAGTATATTATACAATGGTGTTAAGAAAACATGCAACGAAAAATAACTTGACAACACAAGAACAAATAATCCAAACACATTATGCCATGTATCAAGAACTATCACGGCAGTTCTTCACCATTCAGAGCCTTAACCAGGTGCTCACGGTCCACAACCGTGAGCCCTTCCAAATTACCGTGACCAATCACGTGACTAGGTTAAAGGGTGACACCAATAAGTAAATGGTCACAATCTGGTGCCGTGACTAGAAGGTTCACAGTTTTGAATCGTGATCCAACCATAACCCTTTAAGTGCCAAAGTTCTCGCCAAAATTATCGTCATAATTGTCACGGTCCGTAATTGTGACCCCCCCGTGACCAATACCATTGAATTATGGGCACAGTTATGAACAATGACCCAAACTCTAGTTCAAAATGGCCACGTTAGGTTGGTCATGGTCCACAACCATGACTATTTATCGAGCTTTAATTGATCACAGTATGAGTCATGGTTTGAACAGTGACTAAGTTTAAATGATTAATTGGTCATAGTATGGTTCACGGTTCAAAATCGTGACCAAGTTTTGGGTATAAATTCAAGAACTTAGAGCTTTATTCATTTTGCCAGCACACATAACTCTCTCTCTCTCTCTCTAAACAATTTACGATAAACCTCTCTCTATCTTCCAAATTCGAGATACTCTATCTCTCTCTCTCTCTCTCTATCTATCTATCTATCTATCTATCTATCTATCTATCTATCTATCTATCTATCTCTCCCCCTCCCTGTGTGTGTATATTCATTTTTTATGTCCGCGCATTTCAGTTCATGTGTGTTTCAGTGTGCATGTGTGTGTTAGTGTTTGTGCGTATGTGTTTGTGTTTATGTTTTCGTATATATATATATATATATATTTGTGTGTGTGTGTGTGTTGGCATTATTGATTGGCATTGGATTTGTGTAGACCTGAAAAATTAAAGAAATTCAACACGAATTCTTAATTTTTTTATTAATTGGTAAATTCTTAGGACCCATTTAGTTGACGCTAAAATGATAAATTAGTCCATTTAAAATAAGTTCATTGTTTAATGTCCTTATTATTACTATTTGGTTGTAATAATGAAAAAATTCACAAATAGACTAATTCATATCGATTCATAAAAACTTAAATTAGCCCATTTTACCAAAAACTTGAAATTGCACAAAATATATAACATGTGCAACATTACATTCAATAAATATGTGATGTAGAATACAATTTATAGTCATTTGGACTTCACTTGATTTCCAAGAAATAATGTGTGCAATAGTTTCCAGTGCTATATAAATTATATACATCACAAAACTCTTAAATGTTCATAATAGAAAACTTGAGATATTATTTCATTCTTGCAATGAAATTACAACATGTGAGAGTAATTGTTGAGAAACTATCCATAGCCATTGGGGGGGATTAGGAAGTTATTAGAGGTCACGGAACATGTGCCACATTCCATTCAATAAATGTCCAACATTCTTTTAGTTGTCACATGGGTATATGAATGTGAATATATATACGCGGCGCGCGCGCGCACACACACACACACACAAAAACACATGATATACGCGCACATATGAAATTGGGTATGCACTCACATATGAATGTTACACGCGCACACATACTCACATACGCACATATACTCACTCACACACACACACACACACACACACTTACATGCATACTCACACGCGCGCACACACACACACACACAAATATATATATACACACACACACATGAATTCCCTCATATAATCACAAACGCACACATAGACACCCACACCCACATACACATACTTTTACACAATTGCACATATAAAAATATTGAAGCTTAACTGATTCAGGGTGCTTTCTTTTTTTGGGCAATTGTATTTATATTTTATTTTATGTAACAGTCTTATATATAGTTATAACTTTTTGGTTAACTTGTTAGATTCATGTTCTCACCTTCCTTAAGTGGTTATTGTTTGGGTGAACACAAATTGGTGGAAGGGTTTGCACATTTGGTGGGCAGATAGTAATTTTAGCTTTGATATAGTTAAAATGGATTTAAAATGAACTTGTTGATTATTTTTTGTGAATATTATTGCATATAACTTCTTGGTTAACTTGTTGTGGTGGTGTTCACGCCTTACTTAAATAGGTTTTGTTTGGGTGAACACATATTGGTGGAAGGGCTTGCATAATTGGTGGATAAATAATCATTTTAGTTTTATTTTAATTAAAATGAACTTTGGACTTATTGTGTATGATTGATCGGATGGAAAACCATAAGTAGTTTATGATTAATTAGAGCCATTACCTCCGCAACTCATATTTACACCCTCCTTCTACATATTTTCTTAGAAAATATGAGTCGCGGTAGTACTTACTTTGAACAAGAGTACGAGAAGGTGAAATTTGATCACACTAAAACATCTTTCATTAGTGCACTCCATATAGAGGGAACTCCTCTTTACAAGTACGAGAATAGAAAAATTGAATAATTTGATTACCTTACAAATTGTGGAATTGATCTTTCGCACGAGTACATGTTCGATGGTATTTTATTTTCATTGCCAATGCTCGCATGAGGAAGTAGAGAATATATTTTTCTTTCATAATCCTGATAAGGCACTGACGTTGGTAATAATGTTAGAATAATCTAAAAATATTCATTCGTAGTGGATACAACTCCATAAAGAGATAACTCACCCATATTGTGACATCTTGCGAGATATGCACATTAAAAATAATCTTGTAAATAAGTTGAAGAATAAAGGATTCCGAATTCATGTCACGGACCTTTATACATCAATCATAAATAGGCTTCTGCCCAGTTGGTTGCGTACACAATATTATAGATGTTTAAAATGTAATACTGAGTGGATGGAAAGTAGACACATCAAGCATGTTTTAAAGCTATTGAAAAGATACATACATATATATAGTCGTAAACAAGACATTCGTGTATACGCCGCTATTTTTTTAATTATAGGAAATATCGAACTGGAATGAATATAATTAAGCAACTAGCGAAACACCACCAACTGGGCACTCTCCTACACATCAACCTCAATTCTCATCTCCTTAGAGTTATCAATACTATACTCCACTAGAGATTCAATCTATCACTTCATATCAGAGTCATCGAATTCAAGAACCTCTATTAATCCAACCCCTATTCATTCCCAAATAGTTCGCAGGCAAAGTTTCTCTTCTGAGTAGATGGTCAAATGAAAACCTATCGTAAGAACCTTTGAAATAATTACTTCTTGAATCGGCAACGAGTTTTGATATTTTTGGGATGAAAGACATATTTCCTTAATATATTCAAAATTTTATCGAATAATGTGACAACTTATTAGAGAATGAGGCTAGAGTGGGAAATTGACTGAGAGGGAGAAAATGAACTGAACAGGTCAAAGAAAGTTGATGTCCACAAATTTATGGAAAAATCTTATAATGATATGAAGGGTTAATGGGTTGAACGAACCAAAGGGTCTCTGAAAAAAGGTAACAAACCTAATCAGGTCAACATGTACTGGCATTCCAGACAGGAAAAAGGGACCAATAAATTCCTAAACAAATTGGATCTGACTTTGATCAGTTTGAATTTAGTTATCATATATATACACGTTATAAATTTAAATTATTAAAATCACATAAAGATAATATTATATTATTGGAAATGATAAAAGGCATGTCGAGCAGTCAGTCAGAGAGCAACCCCTATGACATTGAAGCAGATGTCCTAACCAAGGTACTTGAGAGGGACAATAAGTGGAGGAGAAAAGCTGTGGGCTCACATATGCCAAGTAAAAAATACATAACAATGCACCTCTATTGGACGAGATCTCTTCGATGAGGAGTCACGTGTTGAGAGAGGCAAAAAACCATGTTCGACTAGATGGGAGGTTTTATAGCTTCATAGGGAGGTGGAAAATGTTAGCAATAACATGGAAATCCTGACGAATGAAATGCACGGGTTGGTTTTATTCTTTACTTAACAACATGATTACCCCACTTAGATGCCTCCTCAAACATTCCTATATCCTACGCTTTAAGTTTTCCTATCTCAAATGCCTCCACCTATAACATTCCCCTCCCAAATTCCTCCTCCAACTTTCCATGGATCATCATCATCCATGCACTGTGACTATGGCGATAAGTATTATATATAGGACTTTTCCAATAGCGCACTCTCATTACCACAAATGTCCAACACTTTTACACAATAATATTTGGTGGTCGGTGTAGACAACCCATCCTAGGAGTCCACCTAATCACTTCCTCATGTCCCTAGCACTCACTCGTTCATTGCAAACCCTAGGTCATACTCCGAGTAATGATCTAGAGGCCATCGGATGCCCTCGAGCCCCGTTTGACTCGGTTCAACTTTCTAATCTGAGTAAAATCTCAATAAATCTTATAAGGGATCTAAATCACTTTTCCAATGGTCGTACCGTTCATGAATCAACCTTACAATTCGGACAAAAGGTCTATTTTACTACAGAAAACTGATTTGGAGGCCACTAGGCACTCCCGGGCCC